>JAUMJK010000332.1:0-1200000 GCA_033558105.1 Coccyzus lansbergi | reverse complement strand
GTCCGTTAATACACCTACTTCTTGCCTCTTTATTGCTCTGTACACATTATTACTGTAAATTTTTTGGTTTGGAAAGGTTCAGAGGCAATTTGTGTTATGTGCTGTTTCTCATGGTGTTCTTTTCCCCGTAAGATGCCTTTATGCTATCAAAGGGCCATGCAAATTAAATGCAAAATAAATATTATCAGCTTATTTACTTCCCTCATCAGATTTTCAAGGATATGTACTCCACAGTAATGCAGTTCTAACATAGTTTCTGGCATATGTATTAACATGTCTTTGGGGGAACTGTTCCTGGAAGCTTGCACCTCAGCTAAACGGCATGAAAGTAGAATACGAGGAAATATCACATACAGAGGAAAGAAGGCAGGCAGCACATGTGACTCATGACCTACAAGCTTGGATTATCTGTGCATTGTACACAATTAAGACTTCTCCAACCTTCGAGACTCTATTCTGACAGTTCTGGAAAGAAGAGCAACTAAGTTGAATTACAAGATTTCCCACCCACCTCCCTGCCAAACACACACATTTTAGTTGCTACAAAATACACAGATGCAGCAGGCTAGATTCAAATATGCTATCAAGTAAAAAGTCACTAGGGTATCATCTCTTAGCTCTGCTGTACAATGCCCAAGTATCAAAATTAACTTTTTGATTTGCTTCTCATTTAGTTGACTCTAAACTCTTACCAGCCTAAGGCAATAGGTCACGGAGTAATACTCTGCTATTAGGTTGCACGCAACAGTGCAATAAATGATACTTTACTATTCCAATGCACGTTTACCATCAGCTCTTTTTGTCATTTGCCAACACAGAAATCTGCAGACCAACCAACTTGACACTGTGAATACTTGGACTCTACGAAACATTTCTTCCTGCTCCACAGAACGACTAGGCCTATTCTTAGAAAAGCAAGAGGAGTAACACTTGTGGAGGAAACAGAATATGCTTCTGACAGGTAAAAAGACAGAATGGCATAAAGTAAAAGCAACCTCCCCAGTTAAAAGCAAATAATAAGATGTTCTTAAGCAAAAATCCTATCTAGTTGCATTTACAGCCAAAATAATGCTGCTCCTACTGCATTCTGTAAGCTAAATAATCATAGGCTCCAGTGACGGAGACAAATCTGTACATAAGGGATAATGTTTATCTGGCATGGAAGTTCCTTCTAGAATGAAAATCAGCAAATCATCTCATTAAAAAAAGCCTGGCAAATCACCCCAAAATTGCATGAGGAGAGTAAAAAGGCCAACTTCAGTGTTCTTCCTTCCTATCAGATGTTTTCTAAACCCAAACCAACCAGAAGCAATTAAAGACTCCCATAATTTAAGTCAAAGAGAGGACAGAGTTCTGTGTCTTCCCTCTAACTCTTGACAACAAATGCCTGGAAAGCAAAATAGAAAACAATATACTCTCCATTCTGCTTCAGATATCCACAAGCTCACTAAATGTCTATTGAAGAAATAATAATGACAATTTATTCATGCATAGTCCTGTGTAGCATGAAAGACACACAGTTATCATGAGTCCTCTATTTCCTGGGACAGAGTGAAAAGATGTTACCCACTAGTAAGAAAAAAAAAGTCTCATGCACTCATTTTTTCACTTCAATTGCTAGTTTTGTGATAACTTTCCCACTCTGAAATATCCCAAAAGCATTTCCTTCTCCCAAACAGTTCATTGCCTAAATAGGAAAAAGGAAAGGAAAAAAAATATGAGGGGAAAACCATGGCAGAGAGCCACAATTAAACTTTCCCAGGATCACAAGAGGTCAATGGCAGAGCTCAGTTGCAATACATCTTTTCTTACTCGCAGTACCCTGGCCAATGGATCAAGTTTTGCTGCTCTGTAGGTGGCCACCCAGAGCTTCCTGCCCCAAATTTCATATTTCATCTGCAAGGACATTTCAGCTAACTGGCTTGAGGCCTCAGCCTGGAAAACACTCACTTCAAGAGCCATTCTCAAAGTCATCATCACATCCTTCGAGTC
Organism: Coccyzus lansbergi; assembly: GCA_033558105.1. NCBI lineage: Eukaryota > Metazoa > Chordata > Aves > Cuculiformes > Coccyzidae > Coccyzus > Coccyzus lansbergi. Next base: position 1,198,008 of record JAUMJK010000332.1, on the reverse strand, counting down.
ACCACCAGGCTATGTCCAGTTCCAGTGACCTTCACTATACACTAACATCCATTTTCTCTTATAACAGAGTGATCACCCTCAGTCCTCTTCAAAAAATGAAGAGCTGCCATTATTACTGTTGTACTTTTCTTTTTTTAAATTTACCTAGGTAGCTCACTTGAAACATTACTTAAAGGCATTTAAAAAAAAAAAAAAGTAAAACAAAAGAAAATAATGAAACCAGATATACCTCCCACGCAGACACAGTTGGCTGAGAGTGCATTTGGCTTCCTCTGGAAACATCAGTTGAAATTTGCTGTGTCCAGTTCTCATTCAAACCAGTTCTTCACCCTACCTTAACAGCTTTACCAGTCACTAAATACACCCCTCCTGACAATGATTTGTCCCTGTGGACCCCCTGCAACACTGTTTTTTTTTTAATTATGTAGAAAAAAATCTTTCTGGCAAGTATAATTAAAATCAAGACAGATGGTGAACATCAAGAGATTAATTTAGACCAAAATGATAAAACATGTGTTTGTAGATATAAAAATTACATGAGCTACAAATACAGATGATTTTGTGTTTTACACCTCAGCAGACAATTTCATCACCAAAAACTCCGTTGGATCTTGGCCACTGACAGAAAGAGAGGTAGGCTTAGTTTGGTGGCATGGCCATAGCATGTTAATCAGGCTGCAGGGGACCACCACAGGTCACAAGAACAAGCCCTCCGCTAACCACGTGACACCTTACTGTGACAACCACATGGTGTCACTTCAGGAAGACATCCTGCAACATGCACCGCTTCTGCCTCAGACCAAGCACAGCCCACACTGACCCATTAGACTCCCTGTGGAGGTGGACGGGAGATTTTAAACAATACAGGCACCTCCTCAGCTAAGGAATGTGGCAGGCAAAGGACAGTCTTCATATCATCTCTCCAGAGAGACATCAAAATAAGCCTGGATCGAAAGGCCTAGGGCCACTCCTTTTTGTTTGCTTTTTAAATGAATTCATACTGACGCTTTAACTCGTCACCCCTGGACAAGCAAATCCAAGCTTTCCGACCAAACGGTGCAATTTACACCTTGCAGCAAAGCCCTCTGCAAACCCAGGCAAGCCTGGACCCATTTCACCCTGCTCATTGCCAAGAAGCTGCTGAGAAACCACTTTAACACTGGGAACACACCTTCTGAAGAGTGAGGTGAGATGCCCCTAATGAATTCTAACTATTTACAGGTTAGGTACACAGAAATGACACAAAATGCATACTTTTCTTTTGGGGGAAGGGGTGGAAAAAAAACTTAAACAAACATCAAAACCATAGTTAGTCCCCGACACCCCATGCACCAACACTACTGTAAGCAGCCTGCAACCTCTTAAGCAATGTTTTCAGAGGTCATATGCCACTAGAGAAGAAAAACGAAGATGAGACACACCCTACCAGCCTCATTGCATTTGGTCTACTCCCAGTAGCAGTGGCAGAAAGAGCCACAGAGCTGCACACAGCTCCAGAACCAACACCAACCAAGCAATGCGTGACATCCACCTCGGGCAGTGAGGGGACAGCATCCCTTCACCAGGAGTCATCCAGCAAATATCCAGCATGCATTCAGCTACACTGCTGTGAGGGTTTGGCTGCGTGAGGCATTGTCCCAAAACATCCAGCAGCCTCCCAGAGAGAACCAGCAGGGCTGTACAATAGATAGCAACTTTTTCTTTAATTTCAAGTATGCTAAATGGATGAGGGAATTATTTATGAATGTACAAAAGCCTATCACAAATGCAAAAGACAGAGTAGGAAGGGAAGAGAAAGGGGAAAACCATTGGTTTCACTGCTTTTATTTCCTTTTATAAACCTTTTAGTGTTTGATGTTGTTGATCCAGCCCACTGGACATGGGGGAGCCCAACACACACAATGTTGCTGTCCCCACCCACCTTTTGTCTAGCTGCACCACAAGTTTCTAACAAACATCGAAGATCTGAAGCTATCGTTACACAGTTTAATATTAATGACATGTGAGGAAAATAAGAAATACTTTCATTTACACCATTCTAGTGGAGTAATACAGCCAAGCAGAGCAGAGAAGTCAGGCTGCATAACGAGTTTTATTTCAACACGATGTGATGAAAGAATTCACATCTGCAACCTTCAAAAAATCCAGAACGTTAGCAATAAGGGAGAAAAATTAATGAACTCTTAAATGTACATTCTAGTACAACAGTTCCAGTCCAACTGCTAATACTCCTCCACTGCTACAACACACAATAAAGAAGGGCTGGAACTGTGTGGGTTTGGGCTTTTTGCTTTTCCTACTGAGGGCAGACACTGGTTGGCGTCTTTTTATTTACCCGTTACAAACATCATCCACACCGCTTCCAGTTGGTCATATCTCCTCACCATTCTGGACTAGGGATCCATTATTTACTAGACAGCAACTGTTGAAACTAAAATGCATCTTCTAGGGCACAATATATGCTGAGAGACTACTGCAAGAAGAGGCATTCTTGAAAAGGATAGCACCAACCAGCACAGCAGCCACATGAACTGGGACCATGTTTTACACTGTGACTCCATGCACAAGAAAAAATTAAGAAATATTTTCCCATCTTGTTTGCAAGATGCAAAAAACATATTTAGCCTAAAGTCATATGTATTTTAATTAAATGAGGACTTGCACCAGAAGACTCCTTCCAGTATTTTTACCTTGATACCCTGCCAAGTACATCTGTGATTCTAAAGAAAATAAATAAATAAATAAATAAATACAACAAAACTACCTTGTCCTTGAGAAATAGGCAGGTGGCCAATGAGTGATCTGTAAACAGCTTTGTGTCCCCATGAACTATTTGCAAATACTCAGGCAGTATTTTCAGACCTCAAACTATTTCTGCTTCGTCAGCATGGGAGCCTGACTCAGAAATCCAAGCCTGTACCAACAACCCTTTCTGCACCAGGCTTGCCAAAAACAAAAACCCAACCTCAGAGGTCACAGGACCCTTTATTTATTTATTTAGCAAAAGAAGAACCAAAATGAACACAATTTCCTCTCAGTTGCTACCTGGGTAGTATCTAAGTTGCATTCCCCAAAGCCTGTGGCCACTGTGTTTATTATATGAAAGGGCCACAAGACAGAAAATCCATTATGCAACATACAGGCCTCACAGGTTAATCTATGGAAAAGAACGGCATTCATCAAGGAAATGGAGCCTATGTGTTCTCCGATTATTACTTTTTACCAAGTACTCAAGAAAACACCAAGTGCCTCACAAAAACTAGTCAAAACATGTTCACAGCTCTTAAATAACACACTCTAGGCCTTTGCAGACCAAGTTGTGGCAAACAAAAAGGGAAAGAAATTCCTCAGGAGGACTTGTAAAGCAAGCTGCCACTGCCGCCAGTCCCCACCCACCCTGCAGTGTGCTGAGGGTATAAACATAATATAGATAAGGCAAAAGTTATTATTTCAGTGCAAAAGGATTTGTGAGATTTTAGTCCCCAAAACACATGCCTTCTGTAAGTGTAGGTAGGATATACAGTGCAGATTTTGTTTTATTATTTAGCTTTTCTAATAACAATTGCACTTGGGGGCAATCCTTTCTCATGACACTCAAGTATTATTCAGCTCACAATCCAATGTCAGCTGTTCCTGCACACCACAAAGTCACTACTCTGGAGCACAACTGTCATTAGATGTAATATAAAAATTGTTAGTTGGAAAAGCCAAGTTTTTGGTTGTAAATCATTCAGCAAACTGGAACAAACAGGACAATTTGGTATTGACCTGGACTGCAAAAAGGAGCTAAGACCAAAATTCAGCTGCTGAGGACAACTAATACATTTTGTAATTGCTTGTAGTCAGACAGCTTATCCCAGCATCACTATCTATCAAACCTCTCCAACGCTGCACTGCTTTCTAGGTGAGGAAGGAAAAGGACAAAGGGTGTGTTGGGTGCCTCAACCCAAACAACATCCCAGCATGAGCAGCAAGGCTGTACCTCTTGCCCCACAAACATGCTGGCAGCCATGCTCACATCAGGGGTAGATTCAACGGAGACATGGCATGAGCCAGGACAGGGTACCATCTCACTGAAGACAGATGCCCAACATAAAAGAAGCAGGCAATGGGACAGCCCTGTTGATGACTACAACAGGTTGATCATCTCCTGACTCAACAGCTCATCTCCCCTGAATATAGATACGGAAACAGGAGCCTGTAAACAGTTGGATTGAAGTTGGGGAATGGCTTTTAATTGGAAGGTGAATGATTTAGATTAGGCATTAGGAAGGAAATCTTCATTATGAGTGTGATGAGGCACTGGAATAGGTTGCCCAAGGAAGCTGTGGCAGCCCCATCCCTGGAAGTGTTCAAGGCCAGGTTGGATGGGGCCTTGGGCAGCCTGGTCTAGTGGGAGGTGTCCCTGCCCACGGTAGCAGGGTTGGAACTAGATGATCTTTAAGGTCCTTTCCAACTCAAGCCATTCTATAATTTTAAAATTCTAAGCCCCGGCCTTTCACAAACCAAAAAAACAGTTCCAGCAATAATTCAGCCTCAATTCAAAAGTACCCTACATGCCCCAAGTTTCCATCCTCAGCTGGGTGTTTGCCAAAGAAGCAGTTGTGAAAGATCCCACATATCTGCCCATACTCTAGTGTTGCCAAGAACAGACAGCTGACTGCAAGAGATGCACCTAGTCACATCTGATTTTCAGCACAGCTGGAGCAGGAACACTACCTCCTGCCACATGGGGTTTTTGCAGAGTAACTGGTTGCCTCAGCCACTATGGCTCAGAGACAAACCCAGGTGGGGAAAACCCCACAAACCTCCAGTAAGAGGGAGCAGCTTCTGGTTAGGTACCCACAAGTAAAAACATTGCTAAATCCTATCCAAAATATAAATTCAAAAATTTGCAATCCTTATGCTAAAGCTGTAGCCAAATTTCAACCCTTATTTTTTTTCCACCACTTCTAACCTCACTAAAAGGAAAGGAGGAGGGGACTGGAAATAAAGAATTTTTTTTTTTCAATGTAGAAGTCTTCTACTTGTTTTAAGGTACTCACTCAGTCACAGTTCCCTAGGATGTATGCAAGTCTAGCTACAGAGGAAAGTTTGAGTAACGTTGCCTTAAAATCTACATACAATTTACATAAATCACCATTTGAATCTGGAAAACAGTTGTGCTAAACACAACCAGGTACTCTAACTAAAATGTTACAGCCACAACCTAAATAAGATTATGTGGTATGGCAGTACAGAATAGCACTTGCTAGAATTAAGAAATCTTCCAATTAAGTGTCATGCACTAAAAACAAAATTAGATCAGCTGTGATGCTACCCTACCACATCCTCTACTCCCTTCTCCTCAAATCGGGGAAACAGTACCCTTTCCACCAGTCCGAATGCTTTATCACCAGCAGGACGGAATTTCTGAGATGCTGGGGAGGGAGTGTATGTACACCAGCTGTGTCTGTCCCAGATAAGAGCACTCTGAGGAGAACTAAACCAAAGTAATTATTTCTTAAATTGTAAGAAAGATGGATTTCTGAAAGTTACAGTGCTTTTAAAGTTTGCCTTTTGAATTTACAGCCACTTGTCCAATTACTGAAAGAGCGTTACTGTTTATTATAATCATGTGTCTGCACTGAAAACATCAATAGAGCATGCTGGAATTGATTGCTCAATTATACAATGCACAGCTATTGTGACTGTTGTCAAAGTAGAATTCATAACAAGTCCAACAGCTTGCCTTTCAAAACACGAGCAAGAGTAATAATTTACACTTAAAGCACTTTCATTTAACCAATGGATCTCCAGAAGCAGCACATGCAAGATTAAGATTTAGTGCAATGGGTTGTCAATTACGGACCGTGTCTGAAGACACACACCTGCACAGACGTGTATATATGCCAAGTGTGGGGCGGACCCATCAAACACATAGTAAAATTAAAAACTGACTATGGTACAAAGCTCTGAATATAAGCACCAACCACTGCCTCACCACCTGCATCACCTGTCCTGGATGACAATACTCTGACAAAAGTCAGAAGCCCGTTCCACCCAGCAGCCCAGTAGGTGAGGGCACTGCACCACCGAGGGAAACTACCCAAATCCAGAAACTACAGGGCATCAATGGAAAGGCAGTTAGGGGCAGACACCACAGGAGCACTTGCTGTAATTACACACAACCTAATGGAGGGCAACTGGGTCCCCACAAATACACAGGTCAGTCCCAAAGGTCTTAGCTTCACTAAATCAGGGCCTGTAAGGATGCTTTAGTCAAAAACAAGTGAAAAGAACAGGATTCTTGTGCTCCTCTTACTCCTCATCCAGCTATGGCACTTGCCAAAGAGAGATGCCTGTAAAGAAAATAAACAAAACCAGGCTCAAAGTTTCCAACTAATTTCCACCTGAAACATCAAGAAACCCCCAGAGCTTAATTTGATATTACACTGAGCTTGAGTTCAAATAAACATGAGAATTCAAAGCCGGAAGCATGAAAGATGCCCAGTACTGAGGAAAGAATGGAAGAAGCTTGTGCCTTCCAACAGTGAAAAGCTACAGGGCCTTCTTTTTCTGATTGTTGTCGCTAACCTTAAGTGCAACCAAGAAAGAAGCAAAACCAACACAATCAGAGGCAAAATCATCCAAGATATGAAAAAAATAACAGAGGTGCTATAACATCCAAGTTTCTGTAGGAAGCACAGAGCAAAGGTTCCTCAATATGCAACTGAATGGCTGGGGCACTCAAAACAAACAAATGCAAGTTACTAGCAAATGCCAGCACTCCATTTCAGTAAAAAGTTAACATGTGCCTAATTTTCATTTATTTTGAGGACTGCTTACTATTTTCAGTTTTTTACTAAAGCTTCAGTAACCTACAAGGCATGTTCTGCACACATTTAAAAACAGATAATGCACAGTTTCAATTTAGTCTGGTCATGAGTTTAAGACGTTAGCAAACGTTGTTCCAAAGAAGAAGGAGGGTGAAAAAAAGAAAACCAACATGTCTCTGTTATATGAATAGGCCTGGAGCTAACAGTGATTTAATATACTTAATTATACTGTTTGCCACTTGCATTTATAGTTTGCATAGAAATCAGTGGTGAAATTCAACAAGAAGCAGCAAGCGAGAAAAAGCAAAGAGTTTCATTGACTGCTACATGAAAATCTTCAAGTTCACCCTTAGCTTCAGTAAAAGCAACTGAAAATTATCAGCAAAACCTGCTAATATGAACTCAAAGCAGATCACTCCAGCTTTCCAGTCTTCATTTTCACGTTCATTCCAGGCAGAAACTCGTTTATTTTACTTTTATGGCTCCCATGAATGTGTCATACACTCAACATTAAGTACACATTAATAATGACAAATTTTAGCTGTGCCTTGAGACAGTAATCATTCAAACATAGGCGAGTCTGGGCCAACATGTTCCAAGCAAACACAATGTAAGATATGCTTAAATCAAGTTTCATATCTTCAAGGAAATTCACTTTAAAATAAAGTGTGTTGGATATGTTTCTCCAGGCTGCCCTACAGAGGAGACCTAAGAGAAAGCAGGTCACAAACATGGCAGAGAGGACAAATAAGAGCAAGTAAGAAACCACACTGGAGGTCTGCAAGTCCAGCTTGGCACAGCCACCCTGGGGAACAATGCCATGCTGCAGCTTTGGTAGTACCCTAGGAGACAGAAAGTAACAACTGCAAGCAAACAGGAGAGAGTACTTTTACTGGTGAATGGGTCAATGGCAAGACAGCTGAAGAAACAGCATGTACGTTTAAGTACAGCCTTATCTTTCATCTCTTCCTATACATCAGATCATCAGCACTCCCAGCAATGATGACTCCATTCATCTCACTAAACAGGATCTCAAACGAGAATACCTAATAAATTTAAGTACTGTTAGGATTTCATTTCCCTCTGCTAGAATGACCACACGACTGATGAGCAAATCTTTTCTTTCTTCAGTCAAGATTATGTGATACTGCATTGCATATGGCACTCTCATGGCAACTGCCCCAGCAAGAGTGTTGAATAATCAAAAAGCAACTGGGGAGCAAAGAAACCAACAGAGCTCCCTTCCTAACATATCAGCTCATTTTAAACTTCCAAACTCAGACAAAGAAATGTGTGTCATAGATACATCATGGCATAAACAGGTGGCACCCACTCCAGACAGCTAGAAGGAACAGCCAAAGAAAAAGAAAAGCGAGAAGAAAAAAGGAAAGGGACTATCTCCAGTACCATTAACACTCACAAAAGATGCCTGCTTAGCCACTAGATGTGCTCTTCACACAGGAGACTCTCCCATCAGAGCACCAACTAAAACTGCTAATAGGAAAAAAAAAAAAAGAAGTTGCCTCAACAGTGCCAGTGACTTATTGCCAACACAAGATTAAGAGAATTTGGTTCCTCAGAGATAGGTTTAAATAAGGCTTTACCCACCTAATGATGCCACTAATGAGAGTTAGCAATGCTTCTTTCTACCAGAGCACTTCCAGGACTGGACTCTGCTTACCCTTTCCACCACTTCAGTTGTGACTAGAAGTTCAAAATACATGCAAATACAGGTACCTCAAATTCAGTGAGAAAACAAAAAAAATAGGCCTGATATTCAAAGACTGGGGGGAAAAAAAATTCTCTTTTTGTTGTCCGATGCAATAGTCAAAACATGCAAAATATACAGAAATTAAGGAATGGCTTTCTTGTATCACCTTCAACTTCCTCAGAGGAAAGAGTCTTAACATCCAGTAGACAAAGAGCATGCACTTGCATCTTATCTTTGCTCTGAGAGATAAAACATGCCAACTCCTCTTTTGCCTGTTAAAACTAGACCCCTGATTACAAAAGAACACAGAAGTATAAAAAGGTTCTCTCCTGGACAATATGTTTGGGGTTGGAAGGCAATGCAAAGACAGGAACATTTAAAGGATCCAAGGAAGCTGATTCCCAGGCGAAACTCCAGCTGTTGATTCCCCAACCCACCCCAAACTCCAGTTTTCCATCTTTGCCAAACCCTTCAAAACCCTTCAGGGAACTTCACAATGAGATTATTATCTTGACCAACTTCAAGCACACTGAAGGAGATGCATGAACACATGCAAATCTGGGTTGTTTGTAACCACAAGGTATTATGAGGTGGGAGAATGTGTGTCAAGAAGAGAGGTCTCAAAGGAGATGACACATTTCCACTCTAGCCATGGACTTCCTAAGCAATTTTGAACATGCAATTCAATTTCCTCTGGTTTTTTTTTTTGTTTAGTTGGTTGGGGTTTTTATCTATAAAAATACTAACTGACTTTACAGTTGCATTGTCAGGCATAATTCATTAATGTTTATTAAAACAAGCACTTTGATGCTTCTGTGTAGAAGTTGCTACAGATAGATCAGATATTAAGAAATAGCTAAATATTACCAGGAACAGTATTTGTAGTTCCTCGGTACTGAGCAGCCCTTTGAGACCTGGGAACAGCAGCCCAACTTACAGCAAATGCACATTCAGTCCCTCAATAGATCTGAAGGAGAGTGGCCAACACCACAGAAGCGAAGCAACAAGATCATGGGTGCGGAGGGAAAACCAAGGATACAGAGTCAGACTTCCCCTTCCTCCAGCGAGCAGCCAAGCCTGGACTGCTAGCCAGCATCCTGCAGTTCAGTTAGTGGTGTCTAAATATGGGTGACTGATGCCTTGTGGGACATCCCAGAGCAGACAGAAAACAACATGAGACTTGTTAGAGATCTGTGTCCCTTTGGAGCAGACAGTGAGTGCTAGCAGGAGGCTCCTGCAAATCTCTCTTCAGCAAAGAGTAGGAGAGGGTGGAGAGGACCAGGACAGGGTCCCATCTTGCTGCCCACAAGGTGTGGTGCCACTGCCATCCCTCCCCTGCTCCAGAAGCTCAAATACAGTGTCCCAGGTGGATGCACCCAGGTTTTGAAGGCAGCAAGGCCAGGCTATGGCAGCCCCTGGAAGTGAAAGGAATCTTCTGCTTTTGAGAAAATGCTTCGACATAGCTGGAAGAAAGCACATAGAAGCAGCTTAACAGCAGGCAGTGTTTTCCAGCTTTCATAAAAAGTCAATGCCACAATTTGCGAGGCAGGACGAAACAAAAAGAGTGTCTACTCAATAAGGCTAGTGTTTACTATTTCTTCATGCGTGATGAGATCCCTCCATCTTTTTTAATTTTTCAGTCTTACTCCAATTAAAAAAAATACCTATCTCCTCTTCCTGAAAAGGTAGAGTGGTTTGTTTGAGGTGTGTATACATTATAACTTTCAACTTCTGAATATTAAGTGCTTTCCATGTTAAATCTGGAAAGGCAGGAAGGGGATATGGGAAGGCTTATCATTAATTCTTCCACTGCTCTTCAGTACGGTAAAAGGGAATAAGCAGGTTAAGACAGTCTCTAGAAGAAGTAACTATTTTATTAAAGAAAGATCTGTTGAATAAACATTAACAGTATCATTTGGAAGTCTTCAAGAGACTGTAAATCTGAGATCTGCTGATGTAGAGGAAATGCAGATCTTTATCTGTAAGCCTAAAAGCAAAGTAAACTGAAATAAATTCCTGAATTCCATCTCTATAGAGACATTTTGTTCTTCAGAACAGAAATGTACTGCTTCAGTGCTGTCACTTCTGCACCTTGCCCAGCTTGGAGCTGGAGCTGCTGGTATACTTTCAAACCTGTAAGGTGTTCTTGTTTCCAGATTTAAAAGTCATTAGATCCTCTGAAGGTTCCATGCTTCAAAAAGTGGTGAGAAAAGACTGCCTTTAACACAGGCCAACTCCTCCCACACTTCTCAACCTATGGCCCACTCTATACCAAATTATTTTAAAATTCTGCAAATCCAAGAAAAAAGGTTCCAGATAGTAGGAGTAGTCCAGGGCCACACAACACATGCCATCCACAGGGACCCTCTCCTGCACACTGCAACCCACCCAGTGTATCCACAGATGTAAAACCTCCTCTTAAATGACAATTTTGCACGGCAATGCGAGGCCCAGGAGGAGCTCTTCCAAAGTAAAAGATCCTCAAACGTTTGAGTCATGATTCACTCAACGTTGCCATGGAGGACCACCATGGAGGACTTGTCACCCTCCTCCCCACCTCCTCTAGGAGAGGCAGACATTCAGCACATCATTAATTAGGTCCTAAACTCACCCTCTGCCTGGTGCTTTGTGCACGTCTGATTCATTAGAATATTACTAAGGTACAATTGAAGATAATCATGCTGTTAGCAGGGCAGTTTACAAGATTACATATAATGAGCATCAGTTAGAGGGAAGTGCACAAGTGCATCATGAATTTAATCTAACAGTTGAAAAAAAAAAAAAAAAAAAAAAAAAAAAAAAAAAAAACACCAAAACCAAAAAGAGCAACAGTCCAATTATCTTCTCCCTACCCTGAGTTTCAAATAAAGCCCTCTGTTAGACCAACACTATAGCACAGTAGGGAGCAGCACAGTTGGCTAAAATTGTGTTATTCTTCTCTTTGTTGGAAAATGAGAACTAACAACTTGGACTGGAAGGCATTTAACTATCTATTTGATTAGTCATTCAAAAAAAGACAAAAGGTCACCAAAGCACCATCCAGTGCACATGCAAACCTGACCTCATGTTACACATGAATGTAAAGTCCCAACTGCAATTCCTCCCCGCGCTCCTCTTCCTTTCCCTTTCTGAAGCTGGCTTTGATAGCAACAACCTGCTTTATCTCATTTCTCTTAAACTATCATGTTTCCTGCATTTTAAAAGAAGATCAGACTTACATCAAGACATTGTGGAGAATGTCAAAGTTACATACGCAGTGTTTATAAAGGATCATTTTATACTCCCCCAGGTTATCTGTTTCATATTAATACATAAAACCACCAACAGTTAAAGAAGAGCAAGGAGAAAACTCATCTCAAAAATAAAGCTACTTAAAAAAAAAAAAGAAACAACAGAGTTTTTTTTTGTTGAGTAGAACAGCTAGTTTACCTTCAAGTTTACATAGCTCACTCTTTCCTAAGCAAGTCAAAGATCAAAGAAGATCCTAAATCTCAAAAAAAAAAAAAAAAAACCACTAAAAAGGAGCAGAGGTTGAACAAGAGCCTGCTCTGGGTCTGTGGGTAGAAGTAACAACTCCCACATCCGTAGGTACAGCTGCACAAGCCAGAAATGAAATTAAGCTGTCTAGGGAGAGGCACAGATGGAAGAAACTTCACAGCTGGTGTCTATAGCATGAGTAAATACACCCCTGCGTGCAGATGTTCTGCAGGTTATTTTCAAAGTACAAGCCATCTATAGGAATAAATGAACAAGGTTGCGTTTGCCAGGCAGTCTTTCTGCACCACTGAAAATACAAATGATGTCACCAGCACCCAAGAGGAAAGAGCCAAACTAGATAAGGACGGTCATCGGGAAAGAAGGAAGTCTGCAGCCCACACAACTTCCCTGTCAGTTACATCCCAAGGACTTGACTTGGAGACACAGGAAGCTGAAGCCCTTCCTTACGAAGCTGAGCTCTAGGCAGAAAAGAGAGGTTTGCCGAGTCCCCAGAGCTTGGGAAGATAGACACCAATACATGGTGTGGAGCACATAGGGACCAAACGCAATAGGAACTCTTCAATTAGGAGCACAAGGGAATCAGAGAGCTAATTTTGCAGAAGAATTGGGAAGAGATAAGGCTGCAGCCTCTTCATGAGCTAGCGACATATCTAGGAAGTAGTGGAAGCTCATACTGAATACTAATTAAAGTTGGAACAACACCCTGTTGGAACTGAATATATTGACATAGGCTCGGTGTGGGAGTGCAGCTCAGCAACAATTTATTTCTTTTTCATCCTGCAGTACTACTCAGTGGCCTCAAATAACGACCAAAGCAGCATTGTGTTAGATACTGTTCAGCCACCCACATCGGCAAAGCGCTTAGCCTCAAAAGCTTACAAGCTAATGTCGTCATCAGGAAAGCACATGCACCTAAGCTACCCCAGAAAGCAAATACTCAGAGAGTTAAATTCTGCCCCAATTAATGGAGCAATGCCACTGGAAAAGGACTGGACTGAACAACTGTTGCAGTAAATCTAGCTCTTTCACCTGGTTGTGTTGTGTCCAGTGCTCAGGTCCTGCATGTTCTCAGCCGTTTGGTAAACTGGAAGGATAAATGCCAAGGTGCTGCTAAGAATTAGTAAAAAGTTCTGTAAAATAGCCAAAATGCAGTACACTCTCAACAAAAAAAAAATCCACCAAAAAAAGAATCCCACCTTCTTAGACAGAAAGTTATATAAACTTATATTGAAACAACTCAGTTTGTATTTAGCGTGAAATTTGCTGCTGCTGTTTCAAGGCTCAAAGGAGGTCTTCCATGCTCAAAATTTGACCAACTTTATCAACTGTTTCTCCCTATAAACATAATTTTGTCTGCATTGCCACATAGGATCTGTGATACTATTTGCACTCCTGGTTTTAAGTAACTATTGTGAGATCCTGTTGGCGGCAGTTTCACAGGGCACTTTTCCACTGAAGGACTGCTCTGTGAATACAGGAGTATTTCCACATCTCAAGAGCAGTGAAAATCTCCTTAATGCCAGTTCTTCCTCCATTTTAAAATGTTTGCTATAGTCCATTAAAAAAGAAAGGATAGAAATTAATCAGATATAGGGTACTAATTCCTCCCTACTCCCTCCCTCCCCATTTCCAAGTCCCATACAAAACCACCCAGCTGAAACATTCAAAGCAATCTCTATGAACAGCCAGATGACAAAACGGGGAAGGAAAAAAGTAACAGTTAGTTTAAAGGTCTCCAGCCTAAGGCTCGTAATGGAATCTGTTCTACAACTTGAATTACAACTTACACTTGAACTCAAATTTATAGTATTTTCGTAGCATTTGTAGATATTCTTACATCAAATCGATAATCAAGCTTTGGGCTTATAGGATTTACTTTGTTATAACATTCTATTTGGCAGGGTATTTTACAGCAGCAAGTTTACATAGCAGTTCATCCATAACCACGATTTACTTCACTTTCATTAGCTTAAAGACTAAATCAGAAGACATTTAATTCTTCTGATTTAATATTTATAAATTAAGGAAGTAGGATCATGAGTACTGGGTTGCTAAAAGCCACTTCCATGCCAAGGAGTTCAACAAGAAAAACTTACTGCTGCCAAGGACATCATTTTCAGCATGGCTTCACAATTAACTACCACTGTGCTGTGTCACTAAAGCTGTGATGAATCCTGTCAGGAGGAGAAAAATATCTACCTTTCCCTAGGCATGTCTCAGGAGGCGTTCAGTGAGCTGCCAAGGAACTGAGAAGTAATTTGGAAGAGCTGAAGCAAAGTCTTGCTCCTGTGACTTCTGTTTCTGTTACCGCACCTATGGACTTCAAAAAATAGATGGCTAGCTGGACAACTGATCTTGTAACACGGTTAGGGGTAAGAAAACCATGTCACCAAGAAGAGATAGCAGATTAGATCCCAGTCTGCTGATAAAGATCAGGAGCTCACTAGCACTATGGAGCTTCTCCAGCTCTTGCCCCTTTCTTGGAGAACAACAATTAGCACCTCACCTCTTTGCTCATTCAATGAACCAATGAACGTGCTTTGTGCTCTCAACCCCTAAAAAGGGGGGGAAAAAAAAAAAAAAAACCAACACCAAAAAAACCTCCACCAGATAAGTAAACAAAAGAAAATGTTATCTCAGCTGCAGACAATTTTGTTACTAGTCTACTCCCCACATTTTTACTAAAAATACCGTCACTTAAAGAAATCCATTTATTCTGTCCTCAGCTATGAAAACAAATACTGGTTTTTGAGGACAACATAAGAGTAACTTAAGCCTTTTCAAAACATGCCTCTATGAAAGCAGGCTCTCTCACATCAGTCAGTTCAATGCATGACTATTTTTCCTAGCTTGACTTCATCTTTTTAGCTAAAGCTGGGGAAATAGAAAGGGTGGTGCTGTTTGTGGGAAAAGCAAGCCACCTTTTTTCAATGCAGAAGGAAACCAAAAGGTCTAGTTTGTGAAGAGTTACTTCTCGAAACATAGAGGGTCACTTGCAAAAAGTCACCGACAATTTCATTACTTTGAGCAATTATCAAAGGCAGATCTGAAAAAACTTATTGATCCCCGGAGAGGAAAGCAAGAGTGGTGAAAATGCTCTTTTCAAAGGGGTTTACTGCCTCACCCACAAAAAGAAAAGTGGGTGTTTACAGAAGGTGGTTTTGCTCGCTATTTCAGCCAAGCTGCGGGAAGCTAGTTCCTGTCCTTGTTTGGAGGTAAAGGAGGCAAAGCAGGGAATCTGCTATATAAGCAAGCGGGAACAGGCAAAAAAAACGGGCAAAAGCCAAGGGTAAGAAAGTATTTGAAAACGTAGGTAGACAGCAGGGTGTGGAAGCAGCTAAGACTCGAAGTCCACATTTGTGGACCAATACACTGTGAGTCTCCCACTGACAAAATAAGTCTATCTACCTGGCGTAGACCATTCTGCTTTGTCCCAACTTATACTCGTGTTTTGCCTCAACCACCAGTGTGCCAGTTATTAACATCTCACTCAGACAGGACCCAAGTCTTGTCTCAGGGCCAAAAACTGACCTAGAGGTGAGCTGCTACCACCTGACAGCTCCCCTTACAAAACCTCCAGCCTCCAAGCTCAGACATAAAATTCGAGTTGCTTCTTTGGAGGCAAGCAAGGAGGCAAGGTCAAAGCTTTCTGAAAAAACAGGGATGAATGAAAGCAACATTCCTATAAAAAACAGTGCCTCTTCTGTGGATAAGACATAAACTTCTGCTGTTTTTTTTATTTATAAGCTGGAAATCAGGGGGGCTGCTGCTACAGGTTGTAAGGTCCTCTTTATTGACAATAAATACTTTCAGAAATCATGGCCTTACTGGGAGAGATTCAGGTTTGGTTCTAGGAAAAGCCTCAACAGTGAGAGACAGTGGGACACTGAAATAGGTTGCCTGAGAACGCAGCACTGTGGGATGACAGGCTACAACACACCCATCAGAAACAGCCTGACAGACCGAAGCGATCTAATCAGGGAACAACTGAGATTCTTTCTAGTCCTACTTTTATATGAATGGATTAATTTATATGAATGAATATATATACACGTACACATTCACATAAACATGTATATACACAAACATATACACAACTTCCTGATGTGGGGGCAAGGGGAGATGTCATGCCTAATTTACTTAATACAGTTTGCAGCTGACTGATCTTGCTTGGAGGTAAAAGAAAAAGTAAAAAAAAAAAAAAAACCTCCAAAGGGCTTATACTTTTAAAAAGCCCATCAACACAATGCAGTACTATGCACCCCATACCTAAGGACTATAGTCAAAACCTTTGGTCTCTTACCTAATGCTTGAGTCCCTTGTTCAGGGAGAAAAGAACAGGCTTCCACCTCAAGCCAAAGGAAATCTTCCTAAAGTTAATCTGCTGGTTGTTAAGTAACTTAGGCCAGACACCAAAAGGAGACACGATCACATGCAGGAGATTAGCACACTGCATACACATGAAGGAGAACACAATAGCTTGTGCTGCCCAGAAAAGGTGCCAAAGGAGAGGATGCATGTGCAAACCTCTACTTATACCCTATTACACCTGACAGGCTCAATGGGGCACTCAGGAGCAAGGTGCATGCAAAGAGGGTAATGAATCCTGGTTTGTCTCCCTTTCTCCCCTTACCCCTTTCCTTCCCAGTGGCCCAGCACTCACCTTACCCAGCAGGGCCAGGGTGACCTCCATGATGTGAGCTAAAAAACATCCCTGAGGAAACGCCACTGAGATGGTATCATCAGACCCTTTGAGAACAGATGAGGCCACACTCTGTGACATAGTTACCCATTAGTGCTACAAATGTATTTCCTTTTACAATAGCCAGATTTTACTCTTAAACCACTGGGCAATTTTTTTCCCCTCAAGAAGGTTAACCTGTTATTACAAAAAAAACACTTATGGAAAGTGCCTACTGAAAACACAGGATGACACAGACAGATAGAGATGCCTCTCATCAGCAGGCTTAAGTAAGACAGCTTGTGCCCAGTCCTGAGAGTTACACTCTGCTCTGTGATGTCGAAGCCCTCCTGCTTCTTCCTCTGCCTCTCCTCCAGCTGCTCCAACTTGCATCGCATCGCTGAAGCTTCCTCTCCTTGAGGGGTGGCTGGGCAGCTCTCAACAGTTATGGAAGATGCAGAATGCCGGCAGGCTTAAACAAGGCTCGGACGTAGCTGTGGTTGACTCCGGTTGTAACACAGCTCAGCCTAGCCAAGCATCCCCTGTTTTCACTGTGGCTCTCCCTCCTCTAGAAGCATGTTTTTTTCAGACAGCCCCAACACCAGTTGGCTCCCACCATAACGCTGGCAGAGGCACACTGTAATTTTGCTCAGCCATAAGAACTTTAAACTGTGCTCAAGCATGCTCTCTAACCACACTTAAAAGACCTACCAAAGTGCGGCCAAAAATGACTGAAGCCCTTCAGCCAGCCAAAGGGCACCCCAGATAAGTAAGTAAATAAATAAACACACTGCCACAGACAATGAGAGTCCATCTGAAATATTTCAAAACCAAACAACAGCAGAAGGAGCTTCAATGGGATTTGAAAATTAGTGCACAAAAGTACCATGCTCACAGGGATGAAAATTCAAGTGTTGATCCACTTCCCATAGCTAGCACAAGGACTTCTTAGAGGAAGATTAGTGGGAGAAAAAAAAAAAAAAAAAGAGGAAACAGATCATCAACAAAAGCTGACATTTGCTCCAGTCAGGAGAGGAAGTCTGGTATTTTCAAGACTAAGTAGTGACTGTGAGTGCTATGGGAGCATCAGTACCACAGTGCCATCAGCAACCTTACTGAAGGCAACAACAGAGCATCACAGGACACCAGGGCCTTGTGACTATTGGCATAATTTGGAGTGAACCAGTTCTGTGCCACCCACCCCTCCAGGCTTTCACCACCCTTTCACCACCTCAAAACCACCACCAGCTTCATCTTCCTATGGGCCCAGACTAAAGGGGCCTCTCCATAGCAGGACAGATAAAAGCCAGAACAACAAATGATGTCCTTCAGCAAGAGCCGAACAGGAAAAGTGGAAAATTGAGAGAGCAAGATGCTGCCTTCAACTCAAGCACAACCCGAAATCTTACTTGCCTCTGTGTGCAGCAGTGGGAACAGTATCACACTGGCCATGGCATTTTGGCAGTGACAACACTGCTGAAGATTAAATGGTAACACTCAATGTCACTTCAAAGGTTAAAAAAAAATAAAGAAAATGGAAAAAGAAGTGGGCAGCAATATTCAGAAGACAGATATTGTCCACACTCCAAAAAGGCAAGTTTCTTCAAGCCCTTCCAAAAAAGGGCACATGAAAAGTCACACTTATCGCATCTGAAAGTTTTAGCCACCGGTCCCATAGCCCCTGGGAATGAATTTAGCAAGAGACTAAAGGATTTCTTGTCCAAGTCATGCACACATAAGAAAAAACTTACCTCCAGTCTGCCTCCTGCTTCAGGCCCCTCAAAAAACAGGTATTCTATGTGGCATAAATGTGCTCCTCAAGCAACACACGGGCAGTGGTGAAAAAAGCACATTCAATAGAATTTACCCATAATGTCAGCCAAGGTCTCCCAAGTGCCATCCTGGGGCAGCCAGAGTAGGAGAAAAAGCAGCTTGCTCCTACCCCTCAGGGTTCAGCCCTGAATACAGACGCTTCTCCAAGCATCCTTCAGATGCCAGCAACCACGTGTGCTGACAGCTGCCAGACTCGACAGTGCTGTACAATGGGGGCAACAGACAGAGTGAGGGGCGAAAAAAAGGACCACCAAGAGCTATTTCAAGCCCCACCACAGCATCAGGGACTGAACAGCAGGACTTTCAGTAACAACTACAGGGCACAAAGGGATAATAACAAGTAACGTTGCATTTGCAACAACTGGCTATAACAGACCCTAAGGATTACACAGATGATTTTTTTATTTTTTCTGATGGGCACTCTTATACAGGATCAGAAGCCTGCTTTTTCCCCCAGAACATAAAGCTTCCCATAAGAATAAAAAAGTGTGAAAGAGGCCTGGTTTTTTCAAAATCCATGGCAGGCCTAATCCATTGTGAGGATTTGCAGAGCTGTGTGAGCTCAGGGCCTCCCTGAAGCCCAGCCACCCAGAGAAGATGATGGATGTACAACCACCACAATGCTCCAGAAAGTAGCAGAGAAGTCAGTCCACCCTGTACCTGAAAGAGTGCTACCTTTCAAATGTCTGGAAACTTGGAAGCCAGGGTGGGAGGGGAGGTGGAGTCAGACTTGCATTCAAATAAAAGGACAGTAAATAGGAGCTTTACATAATATCTGGCTAAGTATGCAACAGGGGGGAAAGGCTAATCATTGATGCCTACTCAGCTTTCCTTAAAACAAAGCAAAGTTTTAACTCCTAGGAAAAGGATTAATAAAAAATGCATAACCTAAAACATGTATTTCAATCTGCTCTAAGATCTTCCAGTCACCATCCTGAAAGTAGTAACCCCAAGAATCCATACTCTCTTCACAGACATACTGTTCCTAGCCTCCAAGAGAGTTCAAAAGCTTCTGGTAACTCTGTGCCATCCCTCATTCTTCTCTGAGTCCCCCATAAAACAAAACAAACAAAGACCTGCACTAAAAAACTGCGAGGTTGTATTTTACTTCCTCTTATTTTCATCAGAACACAGGGAACACATAGGGAACACAGGTCAAAAACGTGCAGTGGTCTGGTTCCCTCTACAAAGATTAATGATGGAGCTCGGGAAGTGATACCTTCTGCACTTCTGAAGTGGCCATGAGGATTTAAATCCTTTAATATAGTTCTGATAAATTCAAAATTTTAAAGTAAGTTCAGGTTTCACTAAGTCTAGCCATCTCATTTCATGCATTTGCCAACTGAGAGTTAAAACTGAGCTTATAAACCATGAGGAGGCATAGGAAAGGTTAAAAATCCAGGGACATCAGGCAAGCCTCAGCAGTTTTCCCCCCTTCTTCTGACACAGTGGTCAGAAAAAAGGCCAATAATATGAGAAGCCAGCTGAGAGGATTTGTAATGTGAAATCACCAAGCACAATACTGAAAATTTTCCTGTCTGCTGAGAGGGGGGAAAAAACCCTACCCAACTGGAAATGTCATTAAAGATAGATGGCTCATGCAGAGGTCTGGTAGGAGCATGCTCCTCTGAAACCCAGGAACCAGCATCAATCAGCCAGGTATCTGCTGATAGAGCTAGATCCCCATCAGCAGAAAGCAGGACTGTGACCAAGATCTTGCTGGGACATAAAACCCAGCTCCCACCAACCTCTGCCAGGAGTCTATCCATGGCAACTGCCACAATGAGCACATCTGGACACAAGGAGTCGGAGGACAACAGTGCAGCCATGAATGTTTTCTGCATCTAGGTTTCCTGGATATATATCAGCAATCTGTCAAACAAGGAAAGAAAAGCCCTAACTTTGTTATGCTCATTAAAATCCTTAAGATGTCTGGAGAACTGCCCTTTCTGCAGCATTAAGTCACTGGCAACTTCATCTTAA
This sequence comes from Coccyzus lansbergi, assembly GCA_033558105.1. Lineage (NCBI taxonomy): Eukaryota > Metazoa > Chordata > Aves > Cuculiformes > Coccyzidae > Coccyzus > Coccyzus lansbergi. The sequence continues at coordinate 1,177,484 of JAUMJK010000332.1, read as the reverse complement.
CTCAGAAAGAGATTTCCCCATCCTCCTTCCCCCCTGCCCCGTGCCAAATTTAACTGCGGAAAAGAGGACTGGATCACACTCAACCAAAAAAGAAAAGGGCCCATGGCAGAGTGAGGGTGGGGAAGATGGGGCTGGGGCTCTGCAAAAAAAAGTAAATCCTTTGCACATGTCTTGTCATTATTTATCCCTTCACTGCCGTCACGTGAGCTGAGCCAGAGCCTGCACAGCAAACAAAGGGCCTTTGCTGAGCTGTCCACAAGGAGCCCTTTAAGCATTTCTGTACAGCCTACGAGTATCCTCCCAATTAGCCTTTAAACTGTGACACCAAAATAAAAAAAAAAAACTTTTATGCAACAATGTTACCCCTTCACTGTGCCACAAAAAGTGACGTGGCTGGGGCACATGCTCCCCCCTCCACCAGAAGAGAATATTCCTAAATGTAGGCAAGTTGACTGACACCCTGTAGCAATCAACAAATCAAGCTCTTCATTAATGGCATTCAGCTAACTTGCTAATTTACGGGATAAATTCTCTCCTCCACAGTAACTTGAAGAGGACATTCAGTTATTTGGATCCCTATTACAGAGAAAGCAATAGCAGTAAAAAAAACCCTATTTATTCTCCTTAGTCCAATGCTAATGAGACACAATGCTTGAAAAAGCAAATACAACTTCAGCCCAGAGTTCAGAGCTGAAAGGTGCATGGAGGATTTTTGCACAAGGATCAATGCAAGACCTGAACCCTTCTGGCTCAAACTGCAACACCCTGACATTTGGGGTGTGCGTGTCTGTCCACTTGTCTGCGTGTCCATACATGCATGTGTAGAATCTGACCTGGTCCTGAGGAGCTCAACCCTGCAAGATGCTCAGGTAAGACCTGCCTCACCTTAGCCAAGTCACCTGATTTCAGAACTACTGCAGTGAGTTTCAAAATGTGCAGAATCAGGCTCTGAAGTTGAAAACCAGCTCCTCTGCTTAAACCACACCAATCCTTGCCTGCCAGTTCTTGTTAATCGCTAGACTGACAGCCATGTGGTAAAGCTGACATCGCCAAGTACTTGTCACTTCACCAGTGCTGCCAATTCTCATCTTGCTGAGACAATGACACATCAAAAATAGCTTTCATCTGTTTACATACTGCATGCTCGGCAAACTATGTCACCAACTGCTGGTGTGGAAAAAAAGCTTTTTTTTTTTAATAATCTCCACTCTCAGGAGAGAAAAAAAGCAATATTATGTACTCTCTGAAAAATATGAAAAATGTTTTCCATATTTGGGGAAGCCTCCCATGCATACCATATTTCATTTCAGATTATTATATCCTGTAAGTATTACAGTAAACCCTAACAACTCTTACTCTTCATTAACAAAGAGCAAAGGAATCATTACCCAAATTTTTTTTCAGCAAAATGCTGTTTTCTGAAGCTGCTGAAAATATTTAGAAAGAGATATATGAAAGCGTTTTTCCTTATAAAAATTGGAGGATTTTGCGGGTCCAAAGAGATGCCAAAACCAACACACACAAAATTTCCCAGTCTTTCTTCACATTTTCATTGGTCTCCCTGGAAGGCATACACTGCATGAGTCACATCCTTTTGTTCCTGTCTTCCTGGGCTATTCAAATATGCTGAGCTATTTCTTGGTGGACACCATAATTAGAAAAAGTCCTGTTTCCCGCTGATCTGATGAACATCCTAGTTTGTGTGCTGAAGAATATACTGTGAAATGTTTATTTGCATAATTGTTGCTTTGTTCTTCCATTACTAAACTCCATACATGAAATTTTGAATGTAGACTTACAAGCAAACCCACAAATTCAGAATAAATGCTAAAAAGTCAAATTAGGAAAGGACAACAGATCAAACCTACAGCTAAGATACTATATTCATCAAACACTGTGTCAAGCAATGACTAAAACTTGCTTGGATTCATTGTAAAACTCATCTTATACTTCCTTCAGAAGTGCAAAAAGAACTGCAGTAATTCAGGAACAAGATTTCTTTCACAGCTAAAAAGAATATTTCTAAATCTGCAAGAATTTATTTACTTAAGCCCCACATTCACTGTTAATATATGAATTCTCATCCAAAGTACTCTTCTCCTAACTGCAGGACACGTATAAGTGTTTCAGCAAAAATGGCATTCATAGCAGTTCTGGGAAGGGAGTCCCAGCTGAGATTACAGGAGACTGCAAGCTTCAGACCTGACTTACGGAGCCCTCACTGCAGACCAATAAATCAGAAAAACATATTTTTCCAACTCATAGATTAAAACAAATACCAACTCGGTGATAGCATGCTTTTGAGCATCCGTGTTTCCAAAGGAAAAAGGACTGTTTACATTAGTCTGATACTCTAATAGACAGACACACACGTATCATTAATTACACCTGGCAGATAGAAGCAGGCTGCGAGCGTCTGCAATATAAGCCAAGCTGCCGAGGTGCATGGATAACTTCTGCTATCTTGAAGTGAGGGGGGAAATGAATGGTAGGAAAGATGATGCTGTGCCAGCTGCAGACAGCTCTTGGGTGCTCCTCCCCAAGTGGAGAAATCCCCACAGAGGAGCCACATCACCCTGCTGTTTACCAGGCAGAGAGTTCAACCAGTATGATTTCATAGAGCCAAACTCATTACCACAGGATGCCACCAAAGCCAAAGGTAGAAACACAGTTTATAACATAACAACTTTCAGCAAGGATGAACTGAGTGCAACCTTGGTCTAAGAAAAAAAAAATAAAAATTAAAAAAGAAAGCACCCACCTCACACCCCCACCATCAGCTGCCAAAGGTTGGTATATTCCATGAGAGTTCTCTTTCTCTGTGTGTGTGTATATATATATATATATATTTAATCCTTTTCTACATCACTGCCAAGTATTAGAGACAGCAGCCTAGGCATTACAGATCCATAGTCTGATCCCATATGGAAGTTCTTAGGCTAGTCCAAATATACTTAGATTTTTTTTGGTGTAGAAAAAGCTTAAGTTCTTGAAAACAGGCTTTCACATCAAGGGAAGCAGCTCATTAGCATCTAAGAAGTAGGACCCAGCACTAAATACAGCTAAGAGGATAAAATGCTGACATAAAACACCTAAGCAAAAGAGAATGCTTCTGTTTTCTCTTTATCAGGATTTAATATCAAGTTGGCTAAGTGGAGTTGCATAGTTCAATGGAGAAAACAGATATTTTTTTAGATTTTTTTTTTTTCCTCTACTCCCCTTCCCTTTTCAGATGTCTTCTTCCTTCTGGAAGATGCAGCAGGTAAATTAGAACAGTCCTCTCCACCCTCCTTAAGAGGAGCCAGCCTGATAGCTTCTGGGAACAGAGCTCAGCTCTGAGCTTAGAGAAGTTCTTTTGAAACTCTTCTCTGAAAGCAAAAGTTCTCTCCCAAGGAGGTGGCAATGTGGAAGCAGGTATTCATAAACTGAGATATTAACTGCTGGGCTGTTCTTGTAGTCCAAAACAGGTAAGTGGAAATAGGAGAGAACTATGTATGTGTTAAGATGAAATTTAAAATACTGTGAGCAAAAGATTGGTAAGAGATCAAATGCAATGTACTCTGTGTAATCGGTGAACTCCTTTGGAGTTTGTTTTCTTTTTTTTTTTTTTTAAGTAAATGTATTCCATAAAAGGAAAGATATTCACATATGGTTAAATTTTAATTTGGTTAGTTATATAAACTACATACCACTATAAAAATTCTCACCAGTAGTTTCAATTCCACAATCGCAAGCTGTTATTCACTTTCCATGATTACACGTTCTGCCCAGCTGAGAAGTTTCTCCTTCCACTTCAAACATGGGTTAAGCGACTCACAGACTCATTTAAATCAGACTGTAAGAGAACTTAGTGAGCTTTCCAAATATAAAATTTACTAAAATTAAGCCTGACTTTGTCGTCATACTTCATCAACCTGTCATCAACTTCATCATGTACCCAATGTTAACATTGTTCAAGATCAAGACAGGGCATAGGAACGCTGCATAAAAAAGAAAAGGTAAATTATCCCTCAGTTTAATATTCCTTAGGTTAGTCATACAAATAAAAAAGATTTTCAATTTTATGTAATAAAAATATACATCAAAGCTTCTATAGAACAAAGATCCTCATTAAAAACTATCTTGAAAATATCATGCAGCAATCGCCCTAAATGCAATTTTACTATAAAAATACAAAACATGCTCTGAGCATAAAACTAAAGGTGAAATGTGCTTTTATTCCAAATTTAAAAGTAATTAAAATGTATTGTATGCAAGTGTTGGATGGGGAAGAGTCCATGACTCACTTGTCATGTCATACTCAATCACAGTGATGAACCTGCTCTTCAAGACAAAGTCTGTGAGCTGTGTGTAAGATGACTTACTACTGCTAGCTCTAATTAATCCAAATCCAATCACTTCTGGTTCTTCAGAACATAGCCTTGATGCTGGTTTCTGCCATTTGCGATGCATCTGATTCAAACAGGATACTCTACAAATCTAGTTATTATAAAAATGCAATTAATAAATTGGAGTAACTTGTCCCTTTAGGGGAAATCAATTAAATGATTTGGGAATGTAAACTTGAGAGCATGCCTGTATTTTCCTCAGTATCAACATCCTAGCACATCCATCCAAAACTAAAGATACCTCTTCCTATGGCAGCCTTTTATGCCTTCCTAAAGGCAAGCCTCCAAGCAATCAAGCTGAAAAAAAAACACGAAGAGGAGAAATAAGGGAGAAGGAATGAGAGAATAAAACTGCCACTTTTTAACAGCGATTATAGCATTTACTCAGTAGCACCTGCCACAAGAAGGTGTTCCCAAGGACTAGGTAATGCGCGCATGCGGTTCCCAAGAACACAGGTTAGGATAAAAATATTTACTTTATTTACTTTTCAAGCTAAAAGGGCACCCCAAATAATACATTTCACTGACAGCCTCCACTTGTGGCAACCAGCATAGCTTAAGCCATTGTACATAATCTTCAAGGAGAATGATAACATACAGTCATCCCTGAAACAGTGAACAAGGATCAGGGGCAAAGAGCTTACCAATGCTAAGCACAAGCATCACAAAAAGAGCAGCTTCCAGCCTATCCGATATATGGCACGTCCACAAATGACCTGTAACCCACTGCTGAATCCCAGGGCTGGGATTCTGATCTCAATAATCAGGGAATTATTTGGGATTTGGCCAGTATAGTCCAGAACACAGTTGGATAGCAAATGCATACTTACCCTTGAGAGCAAGATTAGCCTACAGAATTATTATTCCTAAAAGCCCAGAATAAAACAGAAGTATATGACAGCTATGCTGTGAAAGAACACTACTTTTTGAGGAGTGTCAAAGCCAGACAGATTTATAATTGCTGAAAAATGAGAAAACCTCACCATCCCCTGCCCTAAACCCACATCAGAAACCTTTTTCCTTGTGCTGGAGCTATCCAATACACAGACCAAAATTTTGGCCCCGCTGAAACCATTCTTTTATCACCAAAAGCTTTCATGCAGTCTCCCTGCAAATTTGCATTATGATTACGTATCATCACACTCCACTTGCCTGTGTTTTAGACTACACAAAGAAAGGATGCAAAAAAGAAGCTGTTGCAAGAGTAACTGCATCTATGCATTCATAACTTTTTAGCAAAGAAGCTCAACACACTAACTTGGGTTTTCTGTATTTTTGTGGAGTAGAGGACAATTTCTTATTTCTGTCAACATTACCGAAACATGCATATTAACAGAGCCAAGACAGATGAGCTCTGGCTGCTTGAACTGTAGTAGCTGAAGGTCCCTCTCATACCAGGTGACCACCAGCCATCCCTACCCTCTGCAGAAATATTCACCCACTGAAACCCATCTACATACATGCTTTGCCTGCTCCACATCAGAGCAGCATCTGAGCTTCAGCTGCCTCTTTCCACAGCTATGCGATCATAATACTGGAGCACTGTGGGGCAGGCACTCCTTCCCTTCTTCCCAGCTGCCATAACATCCCTCAGGGCTCTTCTGTAAGCATTCAGAGAGGTGCTTGGCTGTCCCCTCCTATTTTGGTTTGCTTGTGCATTTTAAGTGGATTTAAAAGGCTACAAATGCTAGCTCAGTTAGTTGCTTTGCCAACGAGTTGAGAGGTAGCTCAGTTAGTTGGTTTGCCAATGAGTTGAGTGCAGAAATTCAGTCAGGAGTCCAAAGGTCTTTATCCTGCAGCCCTGAACCATCTATCACAGCTGAGTACCAGCATCTGAACATAACAGCAACTGAAAGTTGAGTATGGGAAGCATGTTAATTTTCCTACTGAAACAGAGGATACTAGCCACTTGATCCCTCTTCACACAATTAATTGGAAAGTGGTTTGAATTTAAATAAAACTATGGGAGAAATTACATTGTATCATTCAAATAGCACCGGAAGAGCAAACGCAAAAAGCCTTGAAGGATCATAGTAGGCAAGCAAAGAAAAGGTTGGTCAGAAAGGGCCAATGCCATCTGCATTCCTTCATATACTTGGACAAAACTAAAAGAACTTAGAGGGCCACAGTTGTACAAGACTTGCTTTTCTATCCTCTTTTCAATCACCTTTCCTCACAGAAAAATAACCTCATGCTAGCAGGTTTGCTTTTTTTTTTTCCCTGCTTTTCAACCTGTAATATGTCTACGGCAGTTCTTCATCTGTAAGATGTCTAATCATTTGTTTTCCTTCTGAATTTTGTAAGCCAGGAGACCTTGACAGAGATCTATTAACACCCACATGATTCATGGCACCAGTCAGAAAGCAGAGCGCAACCACCATTAAAAAGATAAAGGAGAGAAGCCGAGGGGATGGTTCCCTTAAATAAAAGGATTTATCTAAGAATTACTTTATTATTACAATATATAATGCAGTACACCATACTTGAAAACCCCCTGTATTGTAGACAGCCCTACAGCACTGTAAGAAAGAGGGGGGGAAAAAAAAAAAAGAAACTCTAAAACTTCGGGGAAAATCAACTTCTAAGACTCACTGCTAGCCAGTATAAATGATGCTGTTCTATTGTTTTACTGCTGGTTTTTGTTAGTAACTAAAGACTCATGTTAGCATCTTTTTTTTTTTTTTTTAAGAGAAACCCATGAAGCACCCAGTCAAACACCAAAAAAAACAAGTTTCTCTATGCACAGGGATGCCTGGCGCTTCAGCAGGGGAAAAAGGGTACCAGAGGGAAGAACGACTAAGCAGCCAGGCCTTTGCATCCTGCAGCAGGACTCTGGGAGAAGCAGCAGCCTGCTGCCCTCCTCGGCTCTGTTCCTAAGTGCAAACCCAAACAGCACTGACAGCAGCAGGCCACTATTTTTGATCACACAGCTGGGATCATCTTTTCCCTGAAGAACTCTTTAATTGCTCTTTGCTTGACAACCCAACTCCCTTCTCACAGCAACCAGGTCTTGAGCATCTCGCTACAACAGGCCTGATGTCCCTGAAACACAAAATTTCTGGAGTCTTCCACTTCACCCTTCCACCCCTTCCACTTCAAATCTGTCTTATTTTAATACTAATCAGAATTAGTATGATGAGGAGGACCAGGGAAGCCATGCAAGTGCCAGCATAACCTGCACTCTGTGCTTCAGTCACAGAGCACCAGAGCCCCATTGTTGCTTACCACATTGCACCCCATAGCTTGCAGGGAGTGTGAGGAAATAGCTAAATGAGGGACCTCTGGCACCCCCACTACTTGGGCTTTCAGGGATCAGCAGAAATAGAAGCCAGTTCACCTATTCCTGTCAACTCACAGGAAAAGATAAGCGACACGCTACAGAGAGTACAGAAACTTCTAAAGTCACAGAATCATAGAATGGTTTGGGTTGGAAGGGACCTCAAAGATCATTCAGTTCCATCAATACTTTAGCCTTACCATTCTCCATATGAAAACCAAAAGCACAGATGCCTCCACAGGGAAAGGTATTTCAGAGGGGATTACTCCTGGGTACTGCCAGAAATGGAAGGCTGCCCATCCCATGGGGCAACCCTGCATCAGAAAGGTGACAGGGTGGGCACCACCCAGCCCTGTATTCTTGCACTACCAGCCATCCAGCTGGGACTTCTACGGCAGGATACAAAACTCACTGCCTTCCCAGCACCACTGCCTCCTGCAGCGAATAGCCATTCCCGCAATGCCTACGAAACAATGGTTGCAACTGCTGAGTTAATCCTCCATAAGTGAGAGGTAGCATTGGCAAAGTACTTAAAGGAAAATACAGCACCAAGGAGGAAGAAAATAAATATTTGGCAAACACCACTTCAGTTTATAGCAGAGTCAGTTTATAAACCCAGTGAAATTAACTTTTTCGTTTGTTTTTTTTTTTTCCATTAAAACACTTACACACTTATGGAACAATTCAGGAATATCATTCTTCCTCCTCCCCATACCCCCAGCATTTTACAACCAGATCTGGAGGTAGAAAATTAAATATATGAATAAAGCTTCCACTGTAAGTTTCGGTTTCTGACTTCACTTAACCTTTCATCATGTCCCAGCTATTTCAAACATCCCGAGCCAGTCCAGAGCTGCAAATGATACCTGTCCATAGTGGGAAAATTAAGTGCTTAATATTAAGTCACTCTCACTTAGGTCAATGAAAATAAAAAGTCTATATAACAAAATGTTTGGTGTGTTCTTTCTCACTCTATGCTTCCACAACTTCCTGCTTTCAGTGAACCTCAGGGAGAGATGATGTTTATTAGTGAACTCTGTCCTAACATTAATTATTCTTAAACTATCTTCAATCACGTGCCTGCTTCAGTGCAAGTGCTTTCCTTTGTTTTATGAAGATTGTGAAGATGACTAGCTACCCTTTGGTCCAGACTGCTGTCTTTCCTGTTAGCAAGGACCTGGGGACAACCTAAGAGTCCCAACTTTGACCTCCCTTACTATCTGGAAGAGTTGCCAAGTCTCCTTCAAAAAGGTGGCCACACACAAGCTGCAGGCAGAATATTCCTGCTTGGAAAATCACTTACAGCTGCACCTTCAGGGGACACAGTTTCATACCCGCATCAAAATAAAAGTTTGCACCTCAGTCATGCAAGAACCCTGGGAATATATACCGTCCATATAGACAAGCACATGTGTTCACCACGTACTGTGTGAGAAGGGAAAGATATCTTGCCTCACTGCTGCAAGCAGAAAGCAGTGAAGGTTTACACAATCCTGTTTTCACCAACCTACCACAAGAATATAAATGCATAAATACCAAGACCTAAAATACTAATGAGTACAAAAGCTGTGTAATCATTTTCCCAGATTAAATCCATCTGTCCAACAGAATCCATCTGTCCAAGGAGCTTATTAAGGCTGGAATAAGTCTTTTATTAGTCAGGTTACTAGGATTCAAGCCTTATCTCTGTCACCTTCAAGTCTTCCTAGGCACACCAGCCGGCTGGCGAACAGAACTGGCCACCCTACACACAGCAAGACTTTGCCCTGGCTCCTGCATCACTGTCTCCCTGTACCCCCCCAGCTCCATGCAGAAAAAACTGTGAAGGCACAGGGTCCCTTTTTCTTGCCCTGCTTAGTTGTGTTCAGTCATTTGATGCTCAAAGGGAAAAAATGATGCTCTGAATGACTCTCTTCACCCATAAAAAATGAGAAGGACCCCAGTGCAAGCACCTCAACATTGGCAGAGTCCAAGCTTTCAGTTGCAGCACAATCCCATCCCTGTGCCCCACTAGTAATGAAGGGAACCACTCAAACCCAAACCCAGGCTACAAGCAGGTAAGTAATGTCTTCATAAGCCCGCGAGGGCACAGTTCTAGTGGCCAATCTCACTTTGTCAAAGAGTAGCAAAACGGGAAGTGAACAGGGCCCCTCGTCAGTCTCTCCAGCTGCTATTCAGAAGCTGGTAGTAAGATGGAAAGCCAAAAGCCTGCCAAAGTTCAGCTTTGTTCACTGCTTGGCACGGCTGGGAGCAGCAGCCCAGCAAGACTCCTACATTTATAGAAGGGTGTCCCAAAAATGGAAAAGAGGGGAGGAGTGCCTAAAATTACATATATTCCCACCATGGATGCCAGAAAAGAAAAGAAATGACCAGACAGAGGAAAAAAAAAAAATTGCTCAAAGCAATTTAAGCAAGGTTACACCATGCAAAATGAAAAGGGCAGAGATCAGTCCAGTTTGGAAGGGAAATTGCAAGAAGAGCACCTAACAGGTTGCAATTTTTTTTAGCTTGTTTAAATAAAAGACATCCATGAACAACATTACAATTACAAGGTACAACTCCTGCTCCATTACACAGATTCGTTCGGGGTTTATTTATGACTCCTAAGCCCTACAGGAACTTCTTCCTATATTTTGTAAACTCTCTATAACATAAAGAAATATATGTTTACAGGCTGACAAACCACTGGCTGATACACTGCAGTGGACAAGAAACAGGGATAGGAAGAATTAAGTCAAAACACCCCGAAGCAATGGCATATCTACATTTACTGCCCATGACCTCTGCTACATTGCCCATGACCTCTGTTTCAGAAACTCACTGCTGCATTGGCCAAGACATTGAGCAAAAGCCACCACTATAATTTCTGTGCTTTAAAGACAAACTACATTAAGGGCATAGCAACACAAATCCCCCATCCCCTGTGGCAGTGCCTCTAAGCTCTTACAATAGTGAACCATTAAGATAGCATAGGCAGGGCCTCTGGGGAGGATCTGTAACACACAACCAAGCCCTTAACTCATCCTATGCTTTCTATAGTTCCAGAAGTAGTTGTGTTCATCCTTAAAACAAGATCTCTGTAACAAGACACTCCTGGAGTTACTTTCACCTCCAAATTGCTCATCTTCCCTCACATTTGGAAACAGTAAATGAAATGGACTGCATCCAGAATAACCACATGCACACAAACCATATGCAAGCATACGTGTAATGGAGAAAAGAGCGCAGAGTCTCTATCTTCTGTTCTCATCAGGGCTGGGGCAGGCAAGTTGACAAAGCATCCTGTGAAACTCCACCCTGAACCAAGATACGCATGCAGAAGATACAGCATTCTGTATCTGACCCATTTCACCAGGTTTATTTTAGCACAGTGAGATGAGCCGAAAAAGAGCTGTTCATTTTCACAAATGCACATGATGATAAGCCTTCTTATCCACCCATTTAAGAGGAAGAAACAGTAATTTTTGTTCCAGCACTTAAGTCACCAGATTTCTCCAAAATCTAGATCATAAAATGAGCAAGATACAACCAAAACTGTACATGCTAGACCAAGTGCAAAACCAAAAGAACTGAGGACATTACATTTTATACCAGAACATACAATTTTCCTTCTCATATTTCCTACCTCCCAAGAGGAAATAAACAGAGGTAATAGGCAGTGAGATGTGATGATGGAAATAACCATCACTAAGTACAAGGTATAAAAAAATTAATTTGTTTACATAACTTCCACAACATTAATCTACCTTGGTATCTCAAGAATCACATTAGGATTTTTTCCCTCTACTTCTTCAATAATTTTTTTATGGAGTCCCTAACTGTTGAAGACTAAACATATTTAATGGTACTTCTACAAACCCTACAGTTTCCCTTGTAAGTAGCTCCTCACCTTCTAAGCAAGTAGAAATACAATGCTTCGAATCACAACACTCTTCTAGCTTTTGATTACGCTGTGTAGGCTGAGTCAGGACCACCTTATGTTCTGGAGGACATACCCCTTTCTGTATCTGGTTCAGAAACATTTTACACTTGCATAGGATACACTTTCAGGGCCCCCTCTGAAGTCATTCCCCACCTTCCCTCAAAAATTAAACATACAGAGTCTTCAAAAGGATGACAAAGCCCTAGTAATATTTAATCTGCACTGACGAGAGAAAGAAGAGGAAGAAAAGAAAGGGAGAATAAAGAAGAAAAGGAGAACGATTTTAAAACAGGTTTCTGAACAAGAACTTTTTATCCTAGACTTCCTAAGGGCTTGTCTACATGGGGAAAGTCAGGGTGAAGGAAGTGACAGTGAATTTTCAGCACGCTTTCTTTCAGCAGACTAAATTAACCTGCATAACAGGCGCTCTTAGTGCACACTCAGCATCCACAGGGGGAGTTAGTGCAGAGCAGCTAGCGTGCTGTAAATTCACACCCTAGCTTACTGCGCACTAACTTCCCCATGTAGACAAGCACTAAGCTGCTGAAGCCTTCATTTACCTAAATGCATCCATTTTTTTTTTCCTCTCAGCAGTACGTTTCTGGAAAACCTAGGCCACCACTATACTAAAGGGAAAAAAAATGAGCAGGCTAAAAAGGACACACTTATTCTTCTGGTAAAGCAAATTACAACCACACGTAAAACTGCTTTAAGCAGTGCAGAAACCTACTCAATTCATCTTCCCCAAGTCTAATCAGAGACCCAAAACCCATGCAGATGAAAACTGTTAGTGCAAACGGCACCAGTAAGCTCACAGACTCCAACAACTGACTTTCAACTTCTCCCAGATTATGCCTGTTACTCTGAAATGGAAAAACTCTGAGAGCAGCAGGAAGGCAGACTGCATCCCATCACTGCTGAAGTGAGACACACTCTCCCAGTACCAGCAGACCAAAATGTTTGTGCCTTAGAAAGGTTTATGTCATGGACGCAGGTCAGAACTGGGTACTTCTCTCTCTGTCAATTAATGAGGGGCTTACCCCCAAACCACTGACTAAAGGCAAAGTTTCCAGTCTTTCCTTCTGAACAGCTGCCTCTAGCTCTCTGTCACATAAACTTTCCTTCACCCCTTCTCAAAGGGAACATATCCCGTATCTGTAAGACACCAATGTGGCTCTGACCAGACGCCAACACCGTGATGTCACTGTTTCACAAGCTGTCTGCACCAAGCAAAGGCTTTCCTGTATCAAAACCATCCTGCTTTAGACCTGCTGCCTGGTGATCCATGCAAACTCTCTGCATCTAGTCTGCAGTCCCACTGGAGGATACCCAGGCACCCCAGAGCAGCCAGAGATTAACCAGGAATCGTCCTCCAGGGAAGCAAAGCAGCTTAGCAAGCCCCAGCTCCATCCTCTTGTCTGTCATTGTTTCCGACCATGGATTTGGCTAAAGCAATCAGACTTCAGACTCCTGAACCGCTCCCAGTACTTGTTTGCCTGAAAGACCATTACAAGGTTAATATTGTACTGGAAAGAACAAAGAACCTTTCCTGAATCACAACTCTAACTTCATTCAATGCTTACTTTTTGTGCCTTACTTCCACCTCAAGAGTGAGAAGAATAAGCAAAAAATACAAGATGTGAGTTTAAGGAGCTCCCTTTTGGAAGGTGCATATGCTTCAGGAGCTAGGTGATCTGTACAGAAAGTAGTCAGTACCCTCTTTGGAGTCCTACACCATCATGAATCATATCTGTCATTTACTATTGCCAAAGCAGAGCTACAGCAGAGACCATAAAAGCTACAGGACAGAAGTAGAATAGAATAAACTATTTCAGTTGAAAGGGACCTATAACAATCATCTAACCCACCTGGCTGACCAAAGCTTAAAGCACACTATTAAGGGCATCGTTCAAATGCCTCAAACACTGACAGGCTTGGGGCATCAACCACCTCTCTAGGAAGCCTGTTCCACCATTTGACCACCATCTTGGTAAAGAAACGCTTCCTAATGTGCAGTCTAAACCTCCCTAGGCACAACTTTGAACCATTCCCACGCGTCCTGTCATTGGATTCCAGGAAGAAGAGCTAAGCACCTCCATCTCCACTTCCCCTCCTCAGGAAGCTGCAGCAAGTAATGAGGTCACACCTGGGCCTCCTTTTCTCCAGATTCCTTAACCACTCATTAAAGGACAGCTCTACATGGAGTTTCTTTAATATTAAGGATAGCCACCAAGGTCTCAGCCCCATCAGGGCACCACTTCCAGGTAGGATATCACCAGGTAAAGGGCATCCATGAGGAGCTAGAAGTACCATTGGTGAGGGCTGGTTGCACTTCCATCTCTTAAAGCTTAAAATCTTTAAATATTCTTTCAAACAAACAAACACAAAAAAGGGAGCCAACCTGACTTCAATTGACTTCAATTTTATCTCCTCATTCAAAGTTCAGTGATTTTTAAGGCATGAACTGTAAATGCAACGGCAGCAGGAAGACTAATTTCTCCAGACAAGCTTAAAATAAAAATAAAATTTAAAAAAAAAAAACCAAAAAAAAAAAACCAAAAAAACCCCCCAAGAAAACAGGCAAGTGATAAACCCCATGTTTTTCACACAGCTTTGTTGTCTTCTCTCTGCAATACCCTCAGCTCCAAATGACCTGCAAATTAACCAAAACATGAAATCCGACTCCAAGCCTCTGCTCTGCAGAATATAATCAGCCTGCCAGGAAATCCAATGATGACAAAGAGGTTTCAAGATAAGTTGTTTAAATATATTACTGCCTGTGAACACTAGATTTTCTACAAATACTGCACCAAACCTAGCAGTATCTTTTAAATGGAATAGGAAAGGATGCCCCATAAAGAGAAAAATTCCAAGAAAAAGCAACAGTATTTTGAAGCAGCCAGGGAAAATAAAGGACAGCCAAGTGGCTTCTGGGCAGTTTTCAGCTCTTCTACCTCAAGCAATAATCAAGCTAATGAGATTAAAATCAGATCTGGTCATTGCATGCATCACAGACAATCAGACAACTCTCAATGCAGAAACATATATCAACAGTTGCTTTTCTATGGTTGCTTCTGAAGAAGAAAATTCTGGTGGTCTGCAACAGGGCTAGCAGGCACAATACTGCTGGAACTATCTCCAAAATAAGTGAAAGCACTACAGACTGCTACCAATCTCACCTTGGCTTTAGAAACAGAAAAGCTCAGCAAGCAGTAGAACAATAATCTCAGCATTTTGACGCAATGCCAAATGCTTCTAGTTCCCTTTAGCCTTTAAAGCAAAACTCAAGAAGAAATTTTACAATGTTAGCCTGAGAGTTTTGGAAAGCACTATCACATTTCTACCAGTAGGAGCCTATCCTATAGGCACACCTCTCCCAGGATGCTAAGGAGACACTGCATCACAGTAGTATGGATATCCTCGCCTTGTGCAAGCTGCACTTTGGGGAAATTAGAACCACCCTTGAAGGAATCATTTTCTTTACAAGAGTTTACAGTACACAATTCCTGGGACCAGGGTTTGAAGTGCAAACTACACCTGGCCCAATCCAAATTCAACGCATCAATCCTTACTTTCTTGTGTGGTCCTAATGGACGGGGAATGGTACAAGAAAAGGGCTTACATTCTTTTGTCAATGCAGAGAAAGAAAGGAGATGAAGGCTGAACCACACCTAGGATCACACAAGAACAAAGCTACCAAGCAATCGTCCTTGGATCTTAAAATTTTCCTCATCTTAAAGTTTCCCAAGATAGATGCACACATAGGGAATTTAAAGTAGATATTTGGGGTTTTATTCCTTTCATGTCATTACAAGCTCTGCTCTGGGAAGTAGTGTTCCCATGGTCCACCAGCACAGATGTACAAGCCTGTCACTCCATCTACCAGCAAAAAGGAAGGCATTCAGGCAAATACACCAGGTCACCAAAACAAGTCTGCCATTTATTTCCACAGCTAAAAAGGAAGGTGGGAGCTCTAACACACAGCAAACCTTGCAACTTCTCTTTAGCAACCTAGAGAAATTCTCCATTTTTATTTAATAAAATTAAGGCTGCCCAGAAAGTAAAGGCTGGGGCATGGGTCTGAGGTACTGAGTGGGTAGCAAATATCTCATTCATTGTGGGAATATCCAAAACATATAAGGAAACAACATATAAGGAAAAAATATATGTGGAGTTTAGGAGGAAGAAAGGAGTATAAGTAACAATAGAAGTGCAGGAGTTTCACTTCTCATCTGTTTTCTGGTGTTAACTTTTAATTTAAAATGCCTCTTATGAAAGCCTTTTGGATTATATAGGTTAGTATTGCAAAGGCTACAATACAGACCCCTAAAATGCAAACAAGAGAAGGATTTTGTTTATGCTGGCAGAGCAAACTGACTAGACCAAAACCTATCTTCAAGTATTTATTTTCACATTGTGAATGTCAACATTTTCTTCTGTCTTCACAACAAGCGGGCAAGGTACAGTCACAGCACAAGCCAAGGTCAAACACATCCCTCCAAGGTTTCATTTGGCTGGATACCACTGGATGACTTATTTGTGCAAGCTCAGAGATATGTAATCAAGCAGGAGACTGCAGAGATTCCTGAGAATTTGGGGAGAAAGAAGGGTGAATTTATTAGTGTTTTAAATTGTAACCGGGTGAAAGATTAATTGTTAAAACAATAAGGGGGCCAGAGTCTAGAGGAGGTCCAGAAGTGCCTGTGCAGCAGAGTTCTCCCCTAAAGCACAGCCCCACACACATACGCCCTGACCTCCCAGCTTAAGAAAGGAGGGGAGGTTTGTGTAATGAAAAGGAAAAATAAATATCTGAGTCATTTAAGCTGTATTTTTCCTACACTTGGATTTCTTTTATGACAGCGGGACAGTAAAACAAGACCTTTCTGGCTTGAGCCTACCATTCTTCAGAAGGCTTTCAAGGAGCATAAATTCAGAAAAGGTTCTGCAGTAGATCCTCTGCAAGGTAAATAAATACCCATCACAAGTACATGCAGGTCTGTACTTTTCCAAGGTAGGGGTTGATCAAATGATTTTTCAGCAGAAAGTCCACACGCATGCCTTCCTGCCACAGGGATTTCTGCACACCAAAAGATCCCAAGAGCTAAACTGAAAATGCTGCCAAAACGTGAAGAATTCAAGTGCCATAGCTGGAATACAGTTATGCTGTCTGGAAGCACAGGAGTAATCTGCCAGCATCCTAACAGCTGCAATTAACTTATCCTAGCACTGATGCCCCCTAAATAAAAAAAAGAGACAGAGATAACTAGCAGTTGTCCTAGTTTGAAATTTTCCCATCTAAATAATGAAAGAATTTGGTTCCTGGAGGAGTTCAACATTAAAAGCCACATTCAGTATCAAAGTCTTCTAGCAACAGGCTGTAATTAGAGACTTCTATTGATAACCAGAGCTTAAGTAAAGTATAAACAGGCAGAAGAGTAAAAACACAAAACACAAAGAAATGCCCATTTTGGATATTTTTGTAGTTGTTTTAAGAGAGTCAATCTGCAGAGTGCACAGGTCCCATATATCCCAGCTGGCCCCTCACACACCCATTGATTACACTTTGAGGTGCACCATTCCAAGTTATTTGTAACCACAGATTATCCCAATATTTAGCAACAGAGAACATTTCTTTAAAAAAAAAAAAAATTACTCCTTCCAGTGTTACACTGGGAAGAGTTGTTAACAAACACAGCAAAGCAAACCTCCAGCCATTTATTTTAGCCAACATTCAACACAACCAGCTGTGGGTCAGACCTTTTCACCTTTAGCTTGCAGCAAAACCTTCCCTATATCACATATGAGAGAGGCCCTAGTCCCTTTGCCACTGCTCTTTCTTCTTCATCGAAGTTCAAAGAGGGGTTCTTCGGGAAACAAAAGCTTTGTTTATAGCATGTTGTTCATTTTGGGGGTAACTTCAGAGCATTCCATTAGTGCAGATATACACAACCATATCCAGTTGTCTAACCAGGCAAGGCACAGGTGAGAAGCAGCCAGAATGCTCATCTGGTAACCAGAAACTCCACGCAGGTGCTTTGTCTTCAGTTCTCCTTCCGAGTCACCCGTCTGAGACTCACAGCATAGGGTCATTGCCCCAGACAAGTCAGGCATGATGTGCAAAAGAAAAACAGAACATTTCTAGACATTTTTTGTTCTTGGGGCTTTTTTTCTGGCGTGTGCCTGTGTCTTAATCACCTTACTTATGAGTGGTAGTCACTCCCACCTACAGACAAGATTAGCACTGACTTTCCTTCTACTATTGCTACCAAGCATGTCTTTCAACAGTACTTGCTGATCCATTGTATTAAAGAGCAATTACTAAGTCAGATAGGGGAGTGTAGCACTAACCAAATCCAGATCTGCACAACTGAGAGCAGAAACTGCACAATAACCTGCACAAAAGGCTGGCCGCACCAGAGCTGCAGTAAAACACGTGGGCACGAATCAAGACATGCTGTGACAGAAACTCAACATACAAGAAAACACATTCATGGATGACACACACAGGAGAAACCCAGCTCACAGGGTGATATTTGAGATTGTTTTTCTTTTGCTTCTATTGCCACAACAATGCTGCCTGCAGTTATTGCATTGAGAAACAATTCCCTCTCAAAGGTGTTTTTGAGCGATGCCAAGGATGCCTTAAGCTAAGTACAAGAGATCAGAAACCTAGACTTTAAGGAAAACAGGAAGGCTGTGTTTCTAGGAATGTAAATGAGACACCTGAGCATCCAGAAAAATGGGTACAAAACAAAAAATATGAAAAAAGAACGACGCTCCTCCACTGGACATCCTTAACGAATATACAATGTAATATTGAGTGAAACAGTAAACATTTGATGAAAAGCAAGCCTCTGTTTGCTGCAAGATTTCTATTCAGAAGCACTCTATAGTCACCTTTTCAAGGTGAGCACAGAGTACCACAGGCAGTCTAAAACTCAGCAAGTAGAGTCAGGCTATACTACAAAGCCCTGTTAGGTCCAAACAGATGTTATACTGATCCAGGCAAGAAACTAAAGCATCTAAGATCATAGCCTGAGGCTCCATGCAGTGTTGAGCCTGCAGCATTCATGCTGCTCTGGGTAAGCTATGCAAGACCTCACACGGATCACTCTGGAGGGCTGCCACTGCTCAGTCATTTTTGCCTTGATTCGGACAGCAAAATGGGCACATTTTCACGTACCCACAGAATTCAGCCTGCAGGTTGGTTGTTATTTTTCACTGGGTGAGCATCTTACACCGGGTGAGAAGCCCCACAATTCAACCTGCGTGCAAGGTTAAAAGCCGAGTTAAACTGCACAGTATTTATGAAACACTGCAAGGAGGAAAATCAATAGCATCACATTTAAAGCCATTGTTCATAGTCTTGTAAACAAAACCTTTACCACTGCCAAGCTAAGTGATCATGCCAGTAGGCTCCAACTCTGTCTTGTTTTCTGCAAACCACTAGGTAGTCAAACTTAACCTTACAAAAATTATGATTTTTTTTTTATATCCTCACACCTAGACAACACACAAGTACGCTCACATCCTGTGTAATGACTATACAATCCCTTTCACATATATTTCAGTATTTGACATTTAGCTATACATTATTTTTTCAAAATTTGTAGTAAAAAGAGAAAAATAGTAAGATCATTTGCAGGGATTTTCCAATACCATCAAAAAACACATCCTACATCTTTTCCTGCAACCTTAGTGCTCAGCTATTTAGATCTTAACCACAAAAAGTACATAACTCTCAGGTGGGGAAAATGTAATATAAGGAAAAGGACAAAAATTTTATCTGTAGTTCTCCTGTTTGCTTTAAACTTCAGCGATTACTCATCTCCACAGCAGGAATCCAGAATATGTCTTTTCCTGCATATGCTTGTCCTCCTCTTGCCTTCCATCCCACCCACCTGAGGCTGGCTCAGCAGTGCACCTGAGGGATGTTTGGCTTGTGAAGGAGGAAAAAAAAACAGTAAACACAAGGAGGGAGCATCCCTGGTTCAAACAAGTAAAAGGGCTCACAACTAAAACACAGTTTCAGGGAAAGACCTATCAAAAATGTTGCGCACGCTTACTACAGCCTCAGGGTTAAACTAATCAATATACCACTTTTCTGATGTGAGGTTTGCATTTTGTTTTAATCTGCCATCAAGAAACAACAACAATAACAAAGAAAGTTATTTTGGTATTGTGCTGTTTGGCACATCGGCTATCCCACAGACTTGGGGACTAGGAGGAAGAGGGAAGAGAATGGTTGTAGATTTTCCTACCACTTGTTGGGGCAGTGGCTACAGAAGGTATTAACTAAATAGGATTTTCATTTCACCTTACTCCGACACAGCCCATGTGACATTTCTTCAGAAGTAGTAGCATACAACTGAAACTTTTCAAAACAAAGCTGAAAGCTTTGGTCAGCACAGCCGCACCAGTCCATTCAAGAGAGATGAGATGGTGTTCCTGATCAGGAATATTAAGAACCATTTGTTCAGGCTGAGCTATACTCCAGGGAAAGACGTCTGGATGTTTATCTTCACAGCGAAGGTGAGACTTGAGGGACCTGTCCTCAACACTCCAGCCTGATATTTTTAAGCCACGTTTTGAATATTTGCATGCACTCACTCCAAAGCTTACAGTTTCCAGCTGATCCTGAGTCCCAGTGAAGACTTTGGGAGACACATGCACACCAGCAATGTCTTGTCAGGGCAGCTGCCTCAACACACTGCATCTCCAATGCACTCTTGGAGGTGGGCAAAACCCTTTTTTGTCCAGCTGTGTGCCATTATGGTTGATCTCGGGCAAGGCAAGCTGTGCCAACGGTGCAGCAGAGACTTTGCCAGCTTGTCCGTGCCAGCCAGGGACTGTACTTTTCCACACATACCTGCCAGTGCAAACCTGACAGCATGCACCCATGGGTCAGGCAAAGCCCACCACCTCCTGACCTAAAAATGCCAGGAAGGAGCCAGTGGCCAGCTGGCCACGTTTCCCTTGCACTAACCAGAGCTCTGTCTCCCTGCCTGCTGCAGGAGGGGTACTCAAACCAGAATAAACCCCTGCCACTGGGAACATAACCCTGTTTAAAAAAAAAAAAAAAAAAAACAAACCACAATAAACAAACAGATTTAAATCAGCAGAGTGAGTCTGAATTGCAAGGATTCAGCGCTTCTGATATGGCATTAAAAGGCTCTAAATCAGCTTTTGCAAAATGTCAATCTCTAGCCTCAGTTTCTCCAGCACTCGTTTTGAAAGCAGGGCCAAGCCCAACATCCCTCCTCCCTCCTTGCTGCTCCGGCTGGTGCTGCTTTGCGCAGCTGCACAGGGACTGCAATTCAGTTCGCTGCCAGGGCTGTTATACCAGAAAGGAAGGGCCGAGCTCTCCCAGCCAATGCTTTTGCTGAAAGAAATGCCCGAGAAACAGCCACAATTGAATTCTGGGGCTTAAATGTCAAGATTACCCTCTGATGAAGAGTGTAGAGTCGCACTGTCCCCTTACTTTGCAACTTGAACCCTGCACGGGTAAAACCCTAGAAGAAAAACTAAACGTGAACTTAAGGGAAGCCGACCTTATTGTACAATATACCTCTCTCAAACTGAATTTTTCCTTGCACTCCACCCCTTTTCTAAGCTTGCTTAGACTATAATTATTTGCAAGCTAAGCGCCAGTTTTGCTCCACAGACGCACCTAGCACGTCACAGGGGCTGTGTCACTCGCTGCTCCCAGCCTGCACAAAAATAAGGCAACCGAGTGCTGTTTCTTAGGAATACAATCTGCTCCTTACTAGATCATGTCCTTAACATTCTTTTTTGTTTTAAAATTAGGAAACTTCTGCTCAAGGAGAAGAAAAGCTGGAACAGCTGGAATACAAAGATGGTGAGAGGGCAAGAAGCTGTGGGTGAGCACATAGGCTCTTGAATACAGTAGCTGATCACAGCAAAGTGCACACTGGGAAAAAAACATGCCACCTACTACTATAATAAGACTCAGAATTTATAATGTTGAAAACCCCATGCAGATGAACAAATGAACAATCTCATTTTGGAGAGATACAGACACCCATTTCTCCCAGCCAAATCACAGGGAGCAGATTTGCACATCTAAGAAACAGCCGAGTAGTCAAATGTCAGTGTTGTACCCTATTTCCAAAACCCACTTGGTCTGAACCACCACTTCCCAAGCATATTTTCCCCCTGAACAGCTGTGGACTTGGTTCAGAAATTACCAGGCATAGACCAAAGTCACTCTTCTCACCCTCTTCACAAAGTAATCTGAGCTGGGGCAGTTATTGGTGTGAAGAGAGGGAATGCATCTGTCCTAATTTAGGGCATCTAACTGCTAGTTTCAGCTAGAAACCTTTTTATCAGGATCTAAGGGTCAGACGGATCATCTGGAAGCACCTAGTCCTATCTCAATCATAGATGCAACCAAGTCTGAGTAAACAGGTAAGCCTTAGAAATTAATTGCAGGTATCTGAAATTCAAAAGTGAAGCAGCTCTGTGCATAAGGTGCCAAAATTGCACCACCACTTAGCAACATAAAATTGTAAAGCAGTCAAAGAAAGAAAGGAAGTGGGAAATAACTGATTGGTTCTTCATATGATGAAAGGGCATACAAATGCACCCAGCAGATAGGATTTTTTTTTCAACATTAATTATTTTTCTACTTTTCTTTCTGCCTTTAGTGCAACACATTGGAAAAGTGCCAAATTTCATTGTAACTTTCATAGATGTTGTACCCCTATATTCCACTGTGTTTCAGTGGGTCAACACTCTCTATCCATTACCTACATTAAGGCACACTGCATATTACAAAACTAGTCACACTTAAATAAGCATGGTTGTGTAATAATATTCAGTAGAGCTCTAATATAACCTGATTTAGTCTTGCTAGCTTGGATAAAAGAGACAGGTTATAATTACATTAAGAAACCTCTTCTTTAACCCTGATAGAGACCTAAAGAAGATAAGCCTTGTCAACATTCAAGCCTTCTATTCTGGTTTTCTGTTTTGCTTCTACTGGCAATATAAGGCAGAAATGTGTATCGCAGCACTTAAGCCAACCCATAATTCATGGCAACATCCAGAGATGATTAGTCCTGTTGTATAATCAGGTCTCCTTGATACATCAGGGGACGGCTGTTTGTGCAGGAGGAACTTACTGTGCCACTTTCACCATAAGCTGCATTAAACAGGATCCTTTTTTGCCTTTTATCAGCCTTATCAAGCCTTGCATAAAGCTACTGATTCATATAGGAAATAAAAATGAAAACACATACACATAGGGCAGCTGTCACAGTACCGTTCATTGAGGGGAGGGCATCAATTTAGAAGTCTGATTTTAAAGAAGCTAGCAGTCTGCCAGAGCAGTTAGCATTATCTCTTCAGTATGTTAACATGCATGATTTATATTATTCTGATGTGCAGAACACACACAGTCCTCTCATTCACTGAAAAATTCATGGTAATGACACATAGGAGACCAAGCAACAACACTGCAGTGAGAGCTATTAGTCAGAAGCTGCATGAAATGCTTGAATAGGAATATTCCGCACATGGCTTTATTTCAACATAATAATTCAACCTCTTTGCATTATGTTCATCCTTCTACTCCTTTTGTCTACCTTTTGTTGTCTTACCTTTCGTGGAGAGACAAAGTCTGAGTCAAAATTAACACTTCACGTGACTTCCTCATTCAAACACTGGTGAAAATTTTGCTCAACATTGCCAGCAAAAAGAAGAGCTGAAGGCAGAGCACAAGCAACCAGACCAATCCAGCAACTTTCTATTTATTTTTCGTTACTTTCTAGCCCACATAAATATTTCAGTCCAAGACTTAGAAAGAAAGTTTTTAGTTCAATTTACTGTAATTTTTTAAAAGGAATGCTGAACATGGGTAACTGTTTTCTAAAGATATAACAAGCAACTGAAGTGTACAGCAACCAAGCATCACCCTGCTAAAAATTCCTACTCCATGCATTGTAATACTTTGACACCAGCATGTGAATTACTTTGGGCCTGATCTTATAAGCATACCCACAGGCCAACAAACCATTCACTCTCAAAATCCTCAACCTCTGTGAAACAAACATTCAAGTACAGTCACAGTTCAGCAGCAGCAGCAGGTCATTCTAGTTCAGTGCTGGGCTCAGTACAGCAAAACTTCAGAACAGCTGAACAAAAAGAATGATAATAACCTGAAACAATTTTTGGTACTGATTCAATCCATCTTCCTGATTTAATGATCTGGGGCAAACAACAACTAACAGAGGTTTCTGCTTCCAATACATCACTGAATGACTAAGCCAGAGCAAGCACCAGTCTCCTTAGGAAGACAGCTACAAAGCCTTCTCCCAGCTTAGCATTTTTAATTTCTGTTTAAGTTGATTAGATTTGTGATTTGGGAGTGGAAAGAATCTGAGAGGAAAAGGCAAACACTAGGCTCCAGGCTCAACCCCAATAATAGCACGGCAAGGTGAAGGAGTTAATTTCCAAAGTAACAATCTCCATTGGTGCAGGCAATTTTTAAGGTCACTGCCTGGCACTTCTGTATTCTCACTATCAAGTTAAAAAGAAACAAAGCAACATTTCATCATGGGAAAGCAGAGAAATACTTATAGTTACCACAGTGTTCCTTGATTTTTTTTCCTCTAGCCTGTGAAAGGAAATGGTTTGTTCTTAGCTGATAGGCAAGAGATGATTTGGACTTATAAAACAACAACAGGCATACAGGCTTGATAAAGGGGGGGGCTTTCTGTCCCCTTCAAGCACAGTATCTACAGAAGCATTCAACTCCCTCTGTTCCTCTGCCTCTCACTGAGGGTAAAACTGATACCTATCATCAGCAATTCCTCTGTTTAGCCTTCCCCCCTCATCCTTTGGCGGTGCTGAGGCACTCCTCCTTCCCTGTAAGTACACCATAAGGAGGAGGCTGATGTAGGTACTAGCATCACCACCTCTCCTCTTCCAGGTGTAAGAGTTGCCATGAACAACCAACTCTTTATTCCCCCTCTTTCACCCAAACAGTATTCTTTTTCTATTCTATATTTTTTATATTCTATATTTTATTTATATTTTTATTCTATTTTCTTTTTCTATTCTATTTCAGTATTCTTAGATGTTCAGATTTCAGACTTCTTAGACCACACTGTATGTGAGGGCATATAACACAAAGCCATGTGCATCATACAACCTCCTTTGCAAACTAATCCAACATTTATTCATGCCAAGTATTAAAATTTCAATATGAAAGCAGGATAAAATCTATCATGTCTTTCCTATAGCACAGTGGTTGGAGTAGCAGTTGGGGTGCAGAAGATAAGGGATCACATCCTAGAGGAAGAGCTTGTATCCTAATTCGCAGTCAGCCAAATGCTCTTGCTAACACACTACAGAAGCACTACTGGCATTAGCTTTGTTCTGGGAGTGCTCATATCACTGTATTGAGGGCTGCAGAGTCCTCACACAGAGAGTCATTTTCCATATCCTTATAGTAAGCCTTAAACTCCAGTTACAATCCTGTCAGACAATTCTCACTGGCATTTTACTTGCCTGCATACATGACTCTCTGGTCAGTAGGCTGGTTCTATTAGATCCATCTTCAAGGCATCTGCTCCTCCAGAGCCTTGTGAGGGGTGCACAATACGTTACACAATTTGTGCTGATGGATTTATGTGATAGCAAGGCACTACCCACAACTTTGCCTGGAGTCTACTTGGGGTATAACACAAAAACAGAGCAGATATTATGAACATAACATTAGGGAAAGAGTGGTGAAAGAATTATGAGGCCTCATGTTGCCCAACCACCCTCAAAAACATAACACGTTTTCTGCAGTATAATGAGTAGAAAACTGCCTCCTCCCCTACAGGTACTGTTCTCCTACTGCCAACCCAGGTCAACATGGGGTCAAGTAGGAAACCCACTCATGGACACTAAACCCTATTTTATTCCACTTGCCTCATAACTGGAAATTCCACACAGACTTCCCAGTTTATCAAATCACTGCCTACCGTGCTTTCCATGTCCACAGTGAAGTCAGTAACACAGAGAGAGGTGGACTCCTATGAGCAAGCACAACAAACATCCTACTTTCCAATTCCCCTTTTTCAATAGGTGTGTTTTCCTGTCACATTGCCATCGACGGTAACCTGCTTCAGAGTAGAAGAAATCCCCTGGACAAACAGAAGAAAACACCAGACAGCACATTTTGCAGCCTGGACCCAGGAAGTCTGCAAGATTGGCAGAAGACCACATGGTGCAGCAAGTCCTATGAACTCAGGATCACAGTCCACAGAGGCCCAGCTGCGACCTTAAAAATGTATTTCACAAGTAATTCAACCTCGACCAGTTGCCAGTCATACGTGGGCTTGGCACAGTGTATTCAAAGCAGTTACCAGATGAATATTATGAAGATGAAAGTAGCACAACTAAACCCTAAGTATAAGTAAGGGTAACAACCAGCTTCTATGGATATCATATATCATGACTCTTACAGATGAAAATTTTACGTGCGAATCACACCTGCAGGCACCAAAGTGCAAACAAATAGAAGACTTAAAAAGATGACCTCAAAAAAACCAGTTCATATTAATGCATATACCTGCATTAATATAACTTAAGAAAAAACAAAACACTCCCTCAGCCACAGGGCAAACATCGTGCAAACAGCTGGACATTGCAATTTAAAAGCATATCAGGCAAGCATCGCTAAATTGACAAGGTCTCGGCAGAAGGATGATGTGCTTGTTTAGGGGTATCCCTAAGAGGTTGGGTTGACATTGCCTTCATAGAGAAAAGCAGAGCTTGTTTGAGCAATTTGCTTAATGCTGAATCTATTTTAAGAGCAGTGACCCAGATCTTTGTTTTGTCAGCAGAAGACTTGTATAACAGAGATGAATTGACAAGGAGTTAAATAGGCATTGGGCAACACCAAGGTGCTGACAAGCAGAGGCAGGTGATGGGAGGAAGGTGGCACCATCAGGCCCTCACCTGAGCTGAAACTTTCAAACCTACAGTCAGCCAAAGGGTCATCTCTGACTAACATAAGCCCTGACACAGATATAGCCTAATCAGCTATGTGAGCATCTTTACCATGTTATCTATAGTAGCAGAATCCTCTCAAAACATATGTGGTCTCAGAGTAAGGACCGGGGTGATCCACAGCTCTTCAGCAGGAGTTTCACCAGTGTTTGGCACACAACAAGCACATCCTTTACCTAATAATACATAACTTCCCTGTTTTTTCCTGAGAAATAAAGATCTGCCTCATACCTGTCTCTACACCCAAGGCAGGAGTTAAGAGGGAATGGCCAAGCCAGTGCCCATAGGTGAGCCCCCAACTCGGTGGTAGCCGATAAGTATGAATCACTCCATCCACACTCACTGTTGGAAAGAGCTGCAAAGACTGAGGAGACATTTAGCTTTGACAAGTATCTTTAGATGCTTGCCTGATCTTAAGCGTGCTTTTTATTACTGGTGATTAACATGCAACTGAGTGCTTGGTAAATCCAGAGAGGAGAGACTTCATGGAGGCCCTGAGGCTGAGGGAAAAGGAGGCTTGCTAACAGGTGGATGCTGAAGACCAAGCTACTCAGGTGGTTTGTATTACATTGTTTGTCTGGGAAGGTCTTTCTTTTAGCTGTATTCTGCATTTCTTAAATCATAGAATTGCCAGGTTGGAAAAGACCCACCAGATCATTGAGTCTAACCATTCCTATCAAACACTAAACTATATGGAATAATACCATACTAACAACCTTATGGAAAACAGACTGAAGAAAGATTAATTTCCAAGTATTGACTATTCTGAAGGACTCTGAGACCAAGAAAATACCATTAGGGGAGAGGAAAAAGAATAAAATCACAGAAAACCTCTCCAGAAAGGGCCTCTCAAGATTGAAAGAACTGCAGACTTTTTTTGTTTGTTTGTTTTTTTGGCTTTTTTTTTTAAAAAAAAGAGAGAGAGATAGAGAAATGAGGGAAAACTGTCAAATTAACCACCAGCCTGCACCTCTATCCAGGTGTACTTTTTAGCAGCCTTGCTTTTTATGGGAACACATTGATACCTCACAACAAAATACTGCAATTGCTCATGTAAGATCACTGTTTTTCCCTTAAGAGCACATGTTCCTGCTAGAAAAGATATCCGCACCATGAATAAGCAAACTAAGTTCTCTCTGGGGTGGACTTTTTTTTAACCCCCAGAGTCTGCAGGCTGAAAGCACGTGAGTGAGTGATACAGCAGCATCAAGAATAGACTGTGCAAAACAATTACAACCAAGTGCTTATGGCTAGGATTTTTTTCCCCTTGACCTCCCTCTCCAGTTGGTGTTCTGGGGACAGAACCACAGCGCCTAACATAAATCACACAGGGAGATAAAGCTAGTGCATCTGTTTAGCAGAAACTGCCTGTGTCCAAGACTCCCCGGAAAGACAGGTTTATCCAAACACTGGAAATGCAAAGCAGGGAGCAGGTGAAAGGTCTGATCTTTGCTTAGCTGGGAGCTTAGGGGTAGAAAGCAAACAGGCATCACAGCCAGTGGCATCTACATGCTCGTGGCCTGCAGATGAGCAAATATCCTCCAAATAACTCACGGGGAGAGGAATCCTGCTTTAAGTACACAGGGATAATCAGCCTCTCTGCAGCTCTTCCGACCCCCCCTAAAAATGTAAATATTTTCTGATATAAAACAAAAATCTAAAAGAAAATAGGAGCGATAAATGCCCTCCTACCACTCCTCCCTTCCCACTCTACTGTTCCTGAATGCACTGGCTGCTAAAAACAATATAGAAAACTGCTATCAACAGCAGAGAAAGAGAGAAGTCATTAGAAGCAAATGCACATGGCTTGCACTTTTAATAACAGATTAATAAATCATAAGAAGTAGCAATAAAACCAACCTCATATTAGTACAATAAAGTTAATCAAATATTTCTGAAGAAAAGAATGTCAGGACCAGAACTTTCTAGACCTCCCAGAGTTGGAAATGTAGCCTTATGGCCAGCTCCACAGGGATCGCTCTGTCCACCACTAGGACACGACTATAGCTGATTATACCTAAGTGCTCATCTCACGATGAAATAGGACCATCATGGGGATGGGGCAGAAAAAAGGGAAGATGAAAAAAAACAGTCAGAATCCTGCAAGCTTAAAAAATCAAAAGTAATTAAAACCACACAGAACTCAAGTCTACTACAAATTTATCAAATATTTAATACAAAAAACCCTTAAGCACGCTCCTGTCAACTGAGCTTGAGAGAAATGTGCTCCTTTCCTAGCACATGGCTTAAACTGTTCCCAGGATGCATTTCTTTACTCACTAATTTCAGTTTAAACAAAAATGAGCTGTGGATGTATATTTTACCTAAACGACTGCCTTTCTTTAAACAGACCCTGGGTAAAAAGGGCATTAACCTCCTCTCCCTCCGCCTGCTCAGTGCCGCTTATCAGTGAGATGAAGGAGTATCTTCTCTAAGCATGCCCTTTAATCCTTCTGGTGCCTAAACATGAAACTCCAGCAGTGCAATGCCCCCCAGAGTGAGATGTGGGTGTCATGTCTCCCCAGCTCTAATCTTTAGTCAATCCCAGCACGGAGAGCATGAAACACAGCAGGTTAAATTCAGCAGAGCAGGACAAACAGGATCTGCATCCAAGGACAAGAGCTTCTCTCTCCAGGGTTTGTTAAAGCAATATAAGCATTTCACGAGGTCAAGTTGGAAACATTCTGCAACTGAAACTCTTCCCAAGAATTATAACCCACTTTCAGCAATTCCCGCATGGGACTGGTCCAGACCAATGGAGGGAAGTGAGTGACTCCCAAGCAGTTACAGTACTTTCCAAGTACTCGGGCACCTATATTATTACTGAATTTGCCATATAGAAACAATTAACAATAATTACAGTCTTTGGCTCTTCAGTGCTTTGTAAAGGTCAGCACCAATACAAGAAACAGATCTGTCCATTTGCTTGAACTCCCTGCTGTTTTTCATCCAGCTAAATCTTGAAGAAACACATAGTCCTAAAGTAACCATATAGAAGCCCACACCTTCCCTTTACTGTCTCGTCAGCCTGCTAGTACTGCACATGTACACAGCACGTCTGAACACTTTTCCCTTGGAATCGGCATAGATCCTCAGCAAACGAATCTGTCCAGATGGTGGTCTCAGCAGAAACTCCTCTAAGCACTTCCTAATACCTAAAAACCAGACTTGGCTCAGTCCTCCCACAACTGTCACCTCCTTGCAGATAAAGGGAGTGGCAAGGGGAGTAGGGAATCTTATAAAACAGCTTGAGCAATAGATGTGATCATAGTTTTCCTGTGGAAAAGGCTATGTGAGTACATTCAAAATTGCAGATACATGGGTGAAAGAGTTTTGATCTTTATAATTTGTTGCCTGTCACTACCAGAGGGGCCACTGCATTATTATCCAGCACCCAAAAGACTGAATAAAGATACTGCAGCAATTAGTATATATAACACTGGAGGGGAGGTTTACATCAGGTTCTACTTTATCCCCCACTGCCCACAACATGGCATAAGGCCATGGACACTCTTATGCATGCCTCAATTCATCCAGAAGGTGAGAAAAATCTGAATATAAAACTGTTTTTACTTTACCTGGTAAACCTGGCAGGCTGGCAAACTGAGTATAACAAGCCTGGCATGTCCTACAGCTCTCCCACCCACTCCACGCCTGGGGAGGGTAGGAAAATCAGATCCTGGGCAGTATGGTCAGAATCAAAGCAGAAGTGGTGCACGCAGCTCCCAAGGAGAAAGCATTGGTCCTGTACAGGGAGTGGATGGCCCTGGCGGGTTTGGTGGGAGGGGGTGAAGCACAACTGGCAAGGAAAACAGTGAGCAAGCTCCAGGCTCAAAGGGCAGCCAGCCACTCCACATTTCAAGCTCCCCCACTGAATGTTATTATCATCCCAAGGAATTAAATGAACCATCTTCTAAGGCAGTGATGCCCACACAGTCTCAGGGGGACGATCACAGAGGCTAACCCACAGACCCAGAGACAGGATGCGGTGTTGGTCCACGTGCAAGCTACAAGCCAACCAGCTGAAGTGAGACTGATGGGGACAACTTGCTCTTCTCCCTCAATTCCCTTCATGTCTCTCCACCAGCTGCCTACCACTTGCAGTCTTACAGGCTGCTATTCAGACTTTGCAGAACCATTAGGCGCTTCCTTACACCAGAAGGAGTCAAAACCAAAATTCATATATACTAGGAGTCCTACAGTGAACTGCACTGAACTCCAA
Organism: Coccyzus lansbergi; assembly: GCA_033558105.1. Taxonomy (NCBI): domain Eukaryota; kingdom Metazoa; phylum Chordata; class Aves; order Cuculiformes; family Coccyzidae; genus Coccyzus; species Coccyzus lansbergi. The sequence goes on along the minus strand of JAUMJK010000332.1, from coordinate 1,146,651 downwards.
AAAATCACATCAAATTTCAGAAACCAGAAGCATTGCAACAGTCTAAAAAAGAGTAGTTCAAGCAGGGTGGCAGGGAGCAACAGTGCTCTCCTGGATGCCAGTGCTGGTAAAATATGTTGCAGAACAATGTTTTAGAAAAGGTTGTGAAAAATTAGTTGCATTAAAACTTAAATCCTTCTCACATAACACCTTTTTTTACCTGCCATACCCAATCTCAAAATATATATCAGCTAGTTTATTCAGCTCAATACTGCATTTTCCTCTTCTGAATATAATTAACAGCCACCTCCAGTTTAAAAACAGATTCCTTAAACTAACAGCTGCATCAGAATCAGCACTGAAATGCCTTGAGAGATTTTGCTTAAACCCACACTTTGAAAAGTCATGACAAAGTTCATTTTCATAAGTCTGAAGATAGAAGAAAGTGAAATATTTTGCTAAAATTTGTTTTGCATATGTGTAAGAAAGCTCCCCCCTGGAAATGCATTTTGCAAAATCATGCAGAGAAATAGCATAAAGCCATTCTCTTTGTAAAAGAGCAAACAGATTTGCAGAGGCTGGATTTGAGGTTTAAAGGGGCAATTCAAAGATAGGAAGGCACTTGAATTTTGTTTTAACATGAAGAGTTCCGCAGAACTCTAAGATACCTGCCCTAAACACCTATCCATAAACTGATTAAAGTCTTTGCTTTGTTTCTACCCTGCACCTAGGTCTGCACCAAGTAACTTTGTAAGAAAATCCCGTCCCAAACAGCAAAAGAAAAAAAAAATCCTGAAGTCTACTCGGTAACTCAGTAGAAGGCCATATTTTAGCAATGGAAGCAAACACTGCAGAACTGAACCAGCTACTGCCCACTCCACAGCTGGGCTGCCCCTGGATTAGAAGTCAGAAAATTAGAGCAAGCTTGGCAGTCAACAACAACAACAGTCAACTTTTCTTACGAGGATGAGTGAAGAGTGAGACACAGTGCTTCATCTAGGCTAACCATAAAGAGGTGCAATCCTTTTTTTTTTTTTTTAAAAAAACAATTTTCAACAGACTCCACAACTGTTTGCCATCACAGACACACAGCGAAGGCCAGAGTTTGATCCTGCACTTTCTAGAAAGAATGGCAATGCCGGTCATGGGAGCACTGCACCATTGCACTTCTCTCCTGTCCAGCCACCCTTTTGCCCTCCCCCAAACAAGTTGGTTGTACCCCATTTTTTCCCTCCTCCTTCCAAAGACAGGAACAAAGGGCCACAGTCTTTAATGGCTCAAGACTGAGGGATCTGGGCCTTTGTTTATTACATGCTTAACTGAGCACTGAATTACTGGTGGTTATTGCCTATTTTAACTGCTTTCCTTAAAAGAGAAACATGAGCAAACAAGTATGTGTCATGAAAAAGCCCCTATTTAGACAGGAGCTGACAAGAGAAATAGCATCCAGGGTTTACGACCGTTTATTAGCAGTTTTGCATTCAGGCACCAGCTGAGGTTGCAGAGAAGACTAATGCAAAGAAATCCCCACCTCGTCCACCACCTCCTCAGGGGGCTTGTCTGGCCCAGGATTTACCTCCCGAGGTTAGCACAGACTAAGTATCCGAGGCTTTAAGTATATGGACTTAGCATGTGTCAAGGGCAGCAGTGCTTTGTCTAGACAGAGCCTTTCAAGGCACTTTAGTGTTCTGAAAACTCACACCTTCAATCCTGAAAAGAGCCTGGGGAAAGACCATCCCCGCAGAACTCCTCCAACTGCCACCTCTGCCAGCAAGGAGCCTCCCAACTTCAGGATATGGCACCACAGATTTGTCCAAAATACAGGGGAAAATTATAATAATTTACCCCAAGTACAGCAAAAGACAGACCTGAGTTCATTTTCCTTCTCTTTCTTGCTCAGCTGAGAGCTAACAACTGCCTCCACGCTTCGCAGGCAAACAGCACTGCAAGAAGAGGTGAATCTCAGACCTTAGGAACAGATTTTCCCCATGCCAAATGAAGATGGACTTCAGTAGGCTTTCTCCACAGGGAAGCAGTGGGCAGGAGAAGAACAAACAGGCTTTCTCACTCCTATCCACCGAGTCATCTATTTTTTATTAAACTTGCAAGGACCCCTATCCCAAACCAAAAAAAAAACCAGCTGAAGTCAGCCCTGAAGCTGAGTACTAAGGACAGGGTAAAGTGGACAGAGCCTCATTTCTTCAGAAAGCCAGGGTAAAAACAGACCACAAAAAAAAAAAAAAAAAAAAAAAGATCAAAAGAGGGTACAGAATGCGTGTGGAGAAAACACATTAATGAAAAAACAAACAAACCTCACTCGTCTTGGCAGAACTACAGCCAATATCAAAGGTCACATGGATTTAACCATATCCTTTCTATTTGTTAGTTACTTCTATAACTAAAAAAAAAAAAAAGCCACAAACAAGCCTAGGGGAAGAAATGCAAAGGATGTTGAGTGTAGACTCTGAAAAAAGGGGCAGGAGGAATTCACCCAGATCAGATGAGTTTGAGGAAGGAGAGCCAGAACGACAAAACAAATCACAGAAAAGATACCTGCCACTGCTTTTAAAAAAGGGCAAAATTACAAAATTAGGAAAATCTTCCTACAAGAAAAGATTAACGAGTAAGTCAAAGAACTTTAAGATATGAGGCACTTGCAAAAAGTGGTATTTCTAGAAAGAATACTTTTTTTTCTCTTAAGTCTGGCAAGGGAATGTTGGCACAAACCAAAAATGTGCAAGCCTTTATCCATGGCTCTAGCCCCAAGTTGTACAGCCAGTTTATTTCCACTGACTTCAGCAGACGGGGCCGGATCCTGAACAGGCAAAGGACTTGTAGCTTTAGAGAACTTATGTAAACCAGAACAGTATACACCCCAACACCGCAATAAGGATTATGTCTACCACGATCTTACTTCACTGCACTACTTTTTCTCTCAAATTACATTTACACCTCTTAAATTATAAATATACAGGAGATCTGTATAATCTGTTAAGGATATTATTCCTGCCAGTCTAGGAAAGCAAAGACATCCAAAACATTTCCCTCGAAACATTCAAATAATGAAATCACATATTTGTTGAAGAGAAGTTTGGCTCAGGCACCCACAAGACTATTTCTGCCATCACACAGAACGGTTCCCGAAACTACGTGGTTTTGCTGACAGTTGTGATTTAGATTCAAGTCCCTAGTCACTTCAGCGTGTTGTTTTTATCATCTTTCAAAGCCTACCATAGTCACTATTAAAAGAAACCCACAGAAGTCAGCGCAGCAGAGGCAAACTCAATCTCTGCCTTGCAAACAAAGTCAGCTAAGCATCCTTGGAACAGCCTCATCGGTCTCTTGGGAAGAGTAGCATCTCAAGGTCGGGTTATAAACACGGATCTCTAGGAAACACTGTACTACTGCTGGGTGTATAATCTGCATAGGAAAAAAAAATGAATGGCCTTTTAGGGCGGACAAGCTATTAAAGTTTTACTAGGTGACATGTTTACCGAAATAAATCTAGTCCTTTCCACTCTTGGTTATTATGATAACACATATGGTAACTGACATACAATTAATGGAGCTTTAAACCATGGGTTCTTGGATGGAAAACGCACTCCTAGCTTTTCAGCAAACCTTGACAAAAAGCCAGATTTTGGTAAAGTTCAGCAACACAAGTGGCTTTATGAGATTTCCCATTTATTGGGCACCTCTTGCTCTCATAACAAGCACTGACTTCAAGCAGAGGAGGTAAGAACAGGCTCTGCTGAGTCAGCACCATCCACCACCACTAATACAGACCCACAGGGCAGTCAAAATTCAGCAGATCAACTACCACCTCAGAGCCAGTGTACCACCCACACTCTCTTCAGTAGATTTTCATCTACATGCGACATTTCACATCAGTCAAGAGTTCAGACAATGGTACCCATAAGAAGAATTTGATCTCCCTTTTCTCCTAAGTATACTGATCCTATTAATATTCTGAATGTATATTAGCAGTAACAAAACAAATTCCCAAGGATCTACAAGTTGATGCCATCTTTACAGATTTGAAATGCTGTTCACATTCCATTTTCCCACCATTTCCTATCTGAACAGAGAAAGATTAAAATCCACATTATGGTGTTACTGGGTCGGTAGATTCTCCAGCAAGTCAAAGTATTTCCAAGACCTGGTGCCTTCAGCACAACACTGGACCATGAAAGCAAGCACGATCCCTCTCCCTGATGGAATAAAATAAATGGATAGCACCCAGAGCATTTCAGCTGTCTGCTTCACCTTCCCATCTCTTTTCTGCAACAGGAAATCCCACTAGTGGGGAACGCAAAATAAAACTTTTCCATACAGCTCAGTGCAACCACACTGCTTGTATACAAAACAGATTTCATAACAACAGCACACCCTGACTACATGCTTTGTTATCAACAAGCTAAGAGGTGCAGAGCAGCAGAAGAAAAGAATGTTCCAAAGTCAAACCCGGATCACAGCAAGGACTTGGTCTATGACCAAAGTGGTATTGTCAACGACAGCAGTTTCATTGTCTTTTCTCTCTTCTTTTCCCAAAATCTATAACAAACACCGCCAATACACTCTGTGCATGAGGAGGCACCTCCAAAATCAGTAGCTCAGTTGGAAAGAAGTCTGCTCAATAGCCAATATAATTTCACTCCTGAAGAGGAAACCAGAGCACTCTTCCATTACCTCAGAGGAAACCTAAGGAAAGGTAGCATTACTCAGGTCTGATTTACTGCCTCAAGCCATTCAGAAAAACATGAAGCCAGTGACATAGAAGACAAGTAACTCATTCACAAGAGCTCTTTGATCTTAAATACAAATAAAATTAGGTCAATATTAAAGATTTTCATTTCTTGCCATATAAGACTTCCACAAAGGCTAAGAAAAAGCTTTTCTCAGCCCTTCTTTTAACACTCAAGTTCTTTAGCAAGTAACATTTCTTTCACATGACTTGAAACATTTTCTCCATATTCACTTGTCATCACTCCAGAATTTAACTCTTGGTGAGCACCTAAAACACACAGAGGGAGCTGCATAAAGCATTCTCCATAGCCCCCAAGGACAAGTCAGATGAGAGAATTTTGTTCTGTTTCACACGGGGTAAAGAAGCAGCAAAGTACACTCTTCCAAACATTGAGATTAATAAAAAGATTTTTTGGTAATTTGTTATTCAAAGCATTCCAGTGATTTTTAACATATGAAGAGGAGAAAGCCTGTGCCATCACTATTAATAGGCTGACATTCTTTCTTCCCCCGCAAGACCACACCAGAAACACAGGCAAGGGTGACAATTTAAAGGAGCCTGGAGGTGTGCCAGCTCTGCCAAAGCCCCAGCCCCTGTGGCAGCAAAGAGACTCCTTCAAGCATGCCCTAGAATGAGTGCATTGGACACAAAATACAGCACTGGTATACAAAACGCCTGCCAGAAAATCAGGGAGGTCTTTTGTATCCAGGACTTCCCTACAGTTCTCAGTGCTGCATCTTTTGTTCCTTCTCCTGCAACAGTACATCATTAAATTAATCTCCCAAAATAACAGTGGATTGCGGGATAAGCTAAGGATATAGCATCACCTTGCATTTTCAGTTTAATAAGCTTGATTGTGTTAGGGTGGCTTAAAGATGCTATTTATTTGCTTTCTAAATCAACCAAGAGCTCTCATACACAGCAGAAGGCCCCTGAAGCTATCACTGTAATGTAATATCTGCTCATAAACGTCAATATACCAATTTTAAAGGTATTAACACTGCTGTTTAGTCATGGTAAAATATCCTAATACCTGCCCCACCTCCATTACAGACAACAATACAGTTTAATGTGAGCAATTCAGTTCAGGGCTTTCTGCAAACCCATTTAAACACAGAAACCTCACCGACCACCAGCAAGCACATAACAATTCCACCACAAACACAAGTCGAACAAGCACGCTGTAGGCCAAGAGGCTATTGCTCCAAGAGATCCACCTGCCCAGTCATCCAAGAACAATAAGCCCCTTCTTCTAGGTGGCTTTTAAGACACTAGAGGGACAACATGCAAAGCCTTCCCTCTCTTTTTGTCTCAGATAAACATGAAAGCTGACCCCAGCTATCATCAAGGCAAAGAAGGATCTCTTTTGATTAAAGCACAGAACTTTGTATCTGGACATTTAGATTGTACCTCTGTCACAAATTTCCTGGGCGTTTTGGAATAAATTACACCAGTTCCCCACTGTTATTTCCCTCATCCTCACACGGAAGTAAAGCAGAGTGGATAACTTGAGTATCACAGGAGAAGCACACGAGAGCTCCACTTCCTTCTGTGTTTATATTGGAGATTACCATGCAATTGATAGTTCAGCCGAACAAATGGTGCAAAATATGAAACTTCAAGTACTTAGCAATGTCCGCTGTAGCTGCTGAAGGAACATGCAGTATATTGCCTCAAAAAAACCCAAGTGTTAACTAGAGAAAAGATACTTGGATTTGCGACAGATTGAGATTTAAAAATAAGATTCACAACCAGATTGAATTCTACTGGCTGAGCTTATAGCTACAGAGAAGCAACACAATAACATGGCTGGGGAAAAACAAACAAACCAACCAAAACAAAACAGGTTGGATGGGAAAGAATACCTTGCAGAGAAGCATACTTAAAAAAAAAAAAAGCCTGAATGTCAGGCACTTAATTGTAACCCTTATCAACATCATAAAAAGAATTAAGTATTGTTATAAATCTCTCCTGAAAACCAGTTATATAAAACCTATGCATTCTCTGTAGATGTATAATTTATCTGAACGGGAAAGACCCCAGTGCCTACTGTTGACAGCACACAGAATAGACACAAGGCATTAACTGCTTTTTGCACTGATAGTTCTTCACAACCAGATCTTTTGGAAATTCTGCAGAAATAAGTTCCCAGCCTTCGTATAAGAGTGCAGAGATACTAGCTGAAGGCAAGCACATTCAGGTCTTGGTAAATGCATGCAAAAATAGGTCACTTATCTAGGAGTCTTTTGGGAAAAGGGATGCTTCCCTTCTAATGATGGGCAAGATCGGTTTCACACATCAGTCACCTTCACACATCCACTTACAAAGGCCTCTTCACTCCGATTACATACCCCACGAAGGCAACAAACTGTAGGAGCTACTACATGTATGGCACAGAATGGTGTCAATCTGTCTAACCTTTGACATCTAGAAGATGTACAACTGAGACATTCATGCCAAGTTCCTATTATAATTAACGGACAAAGACTTGTGTAGAGAGCAGTTTATCTCATCCTAGGGTAGGTAGTTCCAGAGGCCATGGCCCTCCATTCAGTTTCTCTCCACTCAGTCCAAGAGCACACAGCTTAGATTTAGACATCAAAAGGACAGTTAGTAGCCCACCTACTTAAGCACCTTTCAAAAGTACCATCCAAGCCCACTTGGACAGAAATAAGCTGTAAATTACCGATCAGATATGTACACTTGCAGCTTTTGCTACAGAATACATTTTTCACCTATCAGGACACCATAAAATAACTGGAGATACACAGTACTATCAGGTTTTTTGAGAAGCACAGAAGAAACTCAATTAGGGCTTCCATTCAGCAAATACTTCATCATTATATGCAAACACTACTGAACCAGTTCCCCCAAGAATTATTTTGATTACTGCACTAGCACATGCTAGTGAGCTACAGTTAAGGGTCCAGGAGCATTTCAATTTTCTTTGTGTACCACTAAATCCAAGCATTTATAACTCAGATACTAGTATTTCCTCCTAACAAGAGCCTTGTAAGATTTGGTACAGTTGTGCTTCCTTTTAGGTATTCTATTAAATTTTCCTTGTGGAGCAAAAAAAAATTAAGAAAAATAATGAATCGCAGTAATACTCGGGGTCCCAGATTTTAAAATACATAAACCCAGGTACAGTGTGGTATCCTTTAGTATAAGACATTAAGGCTGGTGGACCTTATGCTTTTCCAGCCTGCATTTGAAAACAAAACAACACAATACCATTAGACAGCTCAAAGCACAGAGGGCATGTTTTGTGATAAGTTTATTTTTGTTTGAGTTTACTGTTTAAATTAGAATCATAAACTCTCACTCATTGTCATCCTCTACAGCTACTCTCACAAAATCCTGGGGAAAAGCAATTGAAACTACCAGACCTTAAAAATGCAATAGTCAATTTCAGTTAAAACATCAAATAATTTTTAAAGGTTCCAAATGCTAAAATCCCAAACAACGCTCAGCTCTCAGGTAAACCAGCAGGAAGACAGACTACTGCCTTGGTAGTCCTCAGTAAATTAATAAAACAACCGAGTATTTCAAGCTCCTGCAGTTCGTTTACCTACCTAACTAATGTCCTCCCACTTCAACACTGTCCTCTGGTGAATGGAAAGGGTCATTGGGCATTGGAGTAGGCTGCCCAGGGAGGTGGTTGAGTCACCTTCCCTGGAGGTGTTTAAGGCACGGGTAGATGAGGTCCTGAGGGACATGGTTTAGTGTTTGATAGGAATGGTTGGACTCGATGATCCGATGGGTCTCTTCCAACCTGGTTGTTCTATGATTCTATGAAGTTGCCAGTTGCAGGAACCAGAGCCAACAAGACCGTACCATACTAAAGGTAATTAATGTTGACAAGAAATAGAAATGTCTGCAATGAGCTAATTTTGTTATGCCCATATGCAATATTTCCCTTCCTTTCTTTGAAGAACATTTCACCAACTTAAAAAAAAAAAGAAACCCACCATAAAAACAAACACCACCCCCAACAGATTGAGCAAATGAAACATATTCACAGCAACTAACTCAACTTTACCCCTAAAAATCCCATTGGCAATATGTAAAGTGGAGAACCAAACTCCTTTATTAGAAAAGCCCAATTTTCAGAGTCCTAGAACTTCCAGAGAAGCTAGAGGGGACTCCATAGGCATGTCAAAAAGAAAAGCCACTTTTCTCAATAATACAACACAGAATGAGGAGCCAAAGGCCAGGTGGACGGGTGTTACAGATGGGCATGATGACCTGCATTTCCATGTGGAGAGCTGCATCAGAAGAAGAAAGGCCTTCAGAGGCAGGTTAGGAGCAGGGTAGCAGCTGTGCCTCCAAAGCTGCAAATACAAGGGGCCCAGAGGGATCTTTTAGGACTTCATGGGCCAGGGCAGTAGGAAGATTAAGTAAGTAGACATCAGCAGCAGCCCCAGAGCCAAGGAATTAATGGGGTACATGAGACATACAGAAGCAGGGGAGGAAGCAGATGAGCAGCCATGGTGCATCATCAATGGCCCCAGCAGCCGCGCAGCTGATCCCAGCCCACAGCAGACCTTCTCCAGAAGCAGTGCTTTCTTGCTCCAGAAAGTATGTTCCCACAGCCCATGTGGGTCCTTCAGCCACCAGTAAAAATCCATGAGTCACTGTGATCCCTGCACAGAGAGCGGCTCTTATCAACATGCAATGGGACAGTTCCAAAGGGAGGTGACGGAGACATACCAGATAAGCACTACAATACCAGTATAACTGCATCCACATTAGAAGTTTTACCACATTAGCTGTTTTATTACTAGACAGGCTGATCAGGACCTGTTGGCACTTGCAGTGTCCTGTTTGTATAGCAATGATGACAGCTACAGCGGCAGAGCAACCCAGGGAGGTGCAGCTTTGGTGGGAAAGAAGCATTTTGCCAGGAATGTCAAACAATCTTCCAACAAAAGACATCAGTTTTTCTGGCACGTGGTCACAACACAGCTATGTGGGCTGAGGGAGGTCTCACCAGACCCGGCTGCAACAAAATCAGTACAAAAACCTGTGTAAATAAACCTTCCCCCAGTAAGCATACGCTCAAAGCTCAGCTGGCTAGGGAAAGCAAGCTTTTACCCATGGCAGTTTACTAATCGCCTTCATAATATATAAATACATATATGTATATTTAATATAAATTATATAGGCTAATGTATTTCTACTGACAATTAAACTGTCCCTTACTTTTTCTCACATTAAGCACTTCCATGACTCCAAACTCCTTTTTGTTTTCCACAACTATGAATCATGCACATATTCATTTTCAACATTTAGGCCAGCTGTTTCTTCTTCATTCCCTGATTCCCTCTGTAAATTCACCTTCTCTAGGCTGTTTCTGCCTGAGTTGTCCCATTACCTCTTCCCAACTCCACTTCTTCCCAGAAATGTAGTCCTTCACTTGTCAGTATGATGCAAGATCAAGCAGAAGGAGAGCATGGGAAAAGCCTAGGGAGAAGTCAACACCCTTCACGCCTGCTACAGTGAGTTGCACAGGGCACTTGAGATAGGAGTTAGCAGCACCAATTTCTAAATAAACTGGAGAGGAGTCTACTCCGTTCATACATCCACCTGACCCCTACACACTTTAGTAGGGGCAGTCCTCTGTAAAGGTGGGCATCTCCAGTCTTTGTGATTTCATCCTTCTTCAGTGGCATTTCTCACATCTTTCCCAACCAGCAGCAAACTAAATCAACGCCACTGAGGTGAAATTCTGGTTATTTATTATAACTGAGAACAGATTTCTCTCTCCTGCAAGATAGCAAAGCCCAGCAAAGCAAGGGACTGCTCTGCCTGCAGAACTATTGTGTCTCCAAATCTGTACTCACTTCTCTTGCAGAAAACTGTTCTGTCCTTTTTCTAATAAAGAAGTGGACACCTCAGAAGTTAGGACTGCTTGCCTCATCACCACCTAGCAAGAGATACATCAAGCCTTGCTAAGGACAGGACAGAGGACCAGGAATAAGGGTTAGGTGGAGGCATCATTAACTTCACAGCAGCATTTTTTGCCCATTTGATAGTACTAGAGTTTGCAATCAGTGTCATATTTCGTGCCTCTGTGCAACTGTTTCACATTGTATCCAAGGCAGAAAATAGACTTCAGAAGTATTACTGAGATTCAATGTCAAAATCGACAGGTCTTTTACATTCAAAGCTATCTCAGCTTTTCCAAAGAGAATGCACAGTTGTAGGTTTTTTCCTCTCCCTTCCCATGGTAGCCTGCTTTTAGAGCCAACAGTATCTTTATTTTAGCCTGTGTCGACCTGAGAAACAATCAGGGACACATAATGCTACAAACATAAGGTATTTGATAAGAAAACTCTTGTGCAAAGCTATGCGATCCCCTCCCAAATCCACCACTCCTTCAAGCAAGTTGAATTCTTTCCACCAGCTCCAGTGGGAGTTGGACTGAGACCTAAAATAACGCTGCAGATAAGGATCTTACTGTAACTTTCAACTACAGTTGAGCTCACATTGTGCAAGTCAATGCTATTGAGCTTAAATACCAACATCATCCAAAGGCAAGAGAAACACTTCTGGTGGAGCCAGAGCCTACAGTCAGAAATGTAAAACAGGAAAAACAAAAATACCAGTTTCCTCCAAAGAAAACAGATCTAGAGATGTTAGGTACATAACGTAGCTGGCTGAAATCACACTCACAACAGAAAGTACTTCTTGAAAAGATGACTAAAACATAATGTGTACACCCAAACACATGCTAGATCGCACGAGAAAAGTGAGCTAGTATTCTAGCCCAAGAAGTTATACTAAAAAATGCGTACACTGAAAACGGGAAAATGCAAAGAGTGAACACCTCTTGTGATGCCGAATGTCCCAAAAGGAAAGTTGTCCACATCATCTCATGGGGTGAGAAGTGCAGACCTGCCATCATCACAGAGTCCAAAAGAATGTATTTCTGCACACTACCACCAAAGCTCTGGTGCCTAGAAGGTGGTAATACATCACCAAAATTTCCATTACAAGGGAAGAACAATAAAGCAAGGAAAGGGAAAGTCGGTTTCTGGTTTTTTTCTCCTCTTCTTTCGTCAGTATCCCAAAACTAACAAATGCTGGGTCTTAAAAATAAAGCTCACCTTTCCATGCCTGGAACAAGATGCAAAGACCTTCATGGGGAAAACTATCTAAATAAGTCTGAGGAAATGTCCCCAACCATTGCCATTAGGGAGAGAGCACACAAAAGCAAGGAAAGCATGAGATGATTTCAACTGAAGTTTTACCCACATCACTTAAAAAAACTTACAACAGAAATCTGAAGAAATTTCCAATGGGTCAGTGTAAGACTCTGAGCTGTATTTATCACCTCAAAGCCCTGCATACAACCCAGGTCCTCAAGTACCATGCCCTCTTCTGAGAATAAAGAGTCTCTGCCCCAAGAGCTTGCAACTTGATTTAAGATGAGATACAAAAAAAGAGACGTTTTGACAGACAGATGGATTGGGGGAGGAAGAATGAGAGGGACATGTGGTTACCCACAATTGGCAGGTTGCTTTCTTTTTCTTTTTTAATAAAAATAAATATCAGTAATCCCCATTGGCCACCTGCCAAGTTTTTGTATATTTAATTAAGAGGGATTTGGGTGATGGAGAACTGGTCGAAAGTTCAGCCAACTTGGGGAAGCGGGGGTAGGGGCACAAATAACATTAAGGGCTACATCTAGCCAAAGGACCCAGAGAAATGACAATATTCTAGCTGCTGCCTGGTCCTTCCTGATTTTTCCCAACTGCAAGTTCTCCCTTTGCAACACAATCCACAAAAAGTCAGAGGAGGAAAGGAAGAAGGGTATTGAGGGAGCTGGTGGATGTGCTGGAGACTGGGGAGGTTCCTCTGGACTGGAGGCTGGCTGATGTAGTGCCCATCTACAAAAAGGGTCGCAGGGAGGATCCAGGGAACTACAGGCCAGTCAGTCTGACCTCAGTGCCAGGGAAAGGCATGGAACAGGTGATCTTGAGTGCTATCATGAAGCACTTGCAAGAGAACCGGGTGATCAGGCCCAGTCAACATGGGTTCACAAAAGGCAGGTCTTGCCAAACTAACCTGATCGCCTTCTATGACAAAGTTACTTGGCTGCTGGACAAGGGAAAGGCTGTGGATGTGGTCTTTCTGGACTTCAGTAAAGCCTCTGACACAGTTTCTCACAGCATTCTGCTACAGAAACTGTCAGCCTCTGCCTGGACAGGCACACACTCTCCTGGGTAGAAAACTGGTTGGATGGCCGGGCCCAGAGAGCGGTGGTAAATGGTGTTAAGTCCAGCTGGAGGCCAGTTACAAGTGGGGTTTCCCAGGGCTCAGTGCTGGGTCCAGCCCTGTTTAATGTCTTCATCAATGACTTGGATGAAGGCATTGAGTGTACCCTTAGCAAGATGACACTAAGTTGGGTGGAAGTGTGGATCTGCTGGAGGGTAGGGAGGCTCTGCAAAGGGATCTGAACAGCCTGGACTGATGGGCTGAGACCAACGGCATGAGGTTTAACAAGGCCAAATGCTGCGTCCTGCACTTGGGACACAACAACCCTATGCAGTGCTACAGACTGGGAGAAGTCTGGTTGGAAAGTTGCCTGGAGGAAAAGGATCTGGGGGTGCTGATTGAGAGGGATTGAACATGAGCTAGCAGTGTGCCCAGGTGGCCAAGAAGGCCAATAGGGTCATGGCTTGTATCAGAGATGGCATAACCAGCAGATCCAGGGAGGTTATTCTCCCTCTGGACTCGGCACTGGTGAGACCGCACCTTGAATCCTGTGTTCAGTTCTGGGCCCCTCACCACAAGAAGGATGTTGAGGCTCTGGAGCGAGTCCAGAGAAGAGCAACAAAGCTGGTGAAGGGGCTGGAGAACAAGTCTTATGAGGAGTGACTGAGAGAGATGGGGTTGTTTAGCCTGGAGAAGAGGAGGCTGAGGGGAGACCTCATTGCTCTCTACAACTACCTGAAAGGAGGTTGTAGAGAGGAGGGTGATGGCCTCTTCTCCCTAGGGAAAGGACAAGAGGGAATGGCCTCAAGGTCCATCAGAGGAGATTTAGGCTGGACATTAGGAAGAATTTTTCACAGAAAGGGTCATTGGGCACTGGAACAGGCTGACCAGGGAGGTGGCTGAGTCACCTTCCCTGGAGGTGCTTAAGGGACGGGTGGACCAGGTGCTGAGGGGCATGGTTTAGTGTTTGACAGGAATGGTTGGACTTGATGATCTGATGGGTCCCTTCCAACCTGGTTTTTCTATAATTCTATGATTCTAAGTGCAGTTCACACTTAAGAGAGCTGGCCTGGATCAGTTCCTGAAAACCAGTGACCTCACGGATCCTCAGTACAGTTTGTCTTTATAGTGATAAGACTAGAATTGTATTCATGCTTAACAAAATCCTTTGAATCCACAATGATGTCCCTTTAGCAGTGAGAGAAAGAAGGGAGGGCTGTGAAGTCAACTGAGTTATAGAAAATACCAAGTACAGTCCTCTCTTCCTACCCCCTGAACAGTCACCTTGTGAAATAGAAAGTCCATTAAGACAAAAATAGAGTATCCTTAGCGTGGGAAAACATTTATCCAAGTTCTAATTTATTTTCAAATCAGCATTTAAACGATCACATCTTACATCATTTCCTTTTATGAGCCAGCAGTTAGACAATACACATCATTTACATGCAGTTTTGGAAGGCTGCAACATAAATCAACAAAAGAAGCCTTCACGACGAATTAACTATTACAAGGCTCTTAGAAAGGCACGCTAGCCTGTGTTGAGAGCAATTAGGAGTATCATCCCTAATTCTCATCTTTCTGGTGGACTCCTGTTATGCCTCAGAACTCACACAAAGACATCCTTCCCCCTCAGCCATGGCTGCTACAAGAGAATTACAATGTTTATCTGTGAGACCTAACAGTGTGCTCACAACAGCTATTTTAAAGTCTTAGCCACACACACACACCCCCCCACCCACCCCCAAAAAAAACACAATAAAGTGACTGAGCAAGTTCACACAGTTCAGTCTCAGAAGAAAAATTAATAAGCCTTATGTCTCTATGAATTATCAGATGGTAGAGATTTAAAAATTTGCAAAATATTAACCAATGCCTTTAGCTCACGGGTCATTTTTGCATTAAAAAAAAAGAAAAAAACCCAAAAGGAAGCAAACACTTGGTTTCAATCTTATCTCAAGGCAAATTGCAGCAGTGTTTTCATTTTGTGCATATCAAACTTCAAATTAAGCTTACTACTGGGTGCGAAAGAGTAAAATGTAACCACAGCAATGCTACAAATGCTTTTCCACTATTTGCAAGCGATAAAAAAAAAAAAAAAGTCTTAAGGTAGGTAAGTTTGGTAAGTTGGCTATAAGCTCCAGTTAGACCAAAGGGCTCTGATAAAGCAGGACAGAGTTCAGCAGGAGACTAGAGGCACAGCTATCCCAAATGCAAAAGCATGTAAAAAAAATGACAGGTTAACACTGTTTTTCTGCAGCATTCCGTGCCATTCACCCCAATCTTTGCTTGCACCCCGCTAGCCAGAGGCAGCACATCACTCTGTTGCTTTCAGGAGGGTCAGGCAGGGTGCTGGCTGCCAGCTCTGCAGGCAGGAACAAGCCCGCACAAGCCTCCTCACTCCCATCAGCTGAGACCGGCCTGTGGAAGGGAAATTTCTCAACTCCAAGCAGAGGCGAGGGGCTCCTTAAAAGTGTTAAACTACAGATTCAGAGGGCTCTGCAAGCCAGGCATTTCTGCACGGGCTCTGAGGAAACTCTGCTCGCTCTACTTTAACCCTTTGTTTCCTGACTTGCAAGCAATGTGACTTGCAAAAACATCCCTCTTCCATGCCAGACTTTCATTCCTTACGATTTCAGATGATCAGCAGAGGAGCTCTGCTTCGACCCAAGATGAATAGGACATCCCTGCTGCTGCCCCTTCCCCTGAGCTGGGCAAAGGCTTCTGAAAACTATATAACTTCTTTTACCTACCCAAGGCTGGGGAACCTCAGTCTCCTTTTATCCCTGATTCACTGCTGTGTAACAAGGTCCTCTTGAAATGTAAGGCTCCTTCACACAGGAAAGGTGTAAGTGAGGTTACAAAGATTAAAAGAATGTAAACTCTATGGACTTTTAACAGAGCAGCTGAAAACTTAGTATCTCACTGCCAAAGTCTCAGGCCCACAATACACTCTACGTAAGCCAACCCACTTAATGGCATAAAATCACATGAGAATCCACAGTGCTCTGTGAGAGAGAGTAACTCCAATTGCATTTAGGTGTCAAACAACTTAAGACTGTCCTCATATTTCATGTGTGCATATACATCTAATACACTTACGTATAGAATCATAGACCAACCTGGTTGGAAGAGACCCACAGGATCATCGAGTCCAACCATTCCTATCAAACACCAGCTACATAAATAGCTAAAATAAGACTACCTAGAAAAACACTGGTAGCTAGATAGACCTAAGCTATTTCCAGCAAGCTCATCTAAGGAAAAGAGGAGAAAATCAGGACTATTTTCAGCTTTCTCAACAGGTCGGCACAGTCTCCTTCTCACAGCTGGTGAGGAGACTCCCCAGCAAAGCAAACGACCTTCAGTATCATCGCTGGGGTGTATGAGCTAGACAAAGAGATAACGTCATGCCCTCTCCCGCTCCCTCGTCCTCCCCGCAGTGGCAGGTAGCCAGCCAATCCCGCTCCCCGCGCTCGGGTGACATCACTGCTGATGCCGCCACACAAACGTGGAAGTACACGAAACTAGAGATCTCAAGGCATCATCACTCCTCACAGACAAGCTACCTGCCGCCAGTCCCCTGGAATGACAGGCTGGTTGGAAGGGAAATGAAACCATTTGGGAAGAGGGAGAGCAAGAAGAGGTTGCTGGGCAGAAGGAAAGCGGAAGGCAACAAGCAGACACAATGTAACCACGTTTTTCCCTCAGTTAAGCAGTTCCTCCAAAAGCCCTCAAAACAAACAGGACACGGTTATATCTCTGGGTGCCTTGGAACATTTTTCCTAATAAAAAAGTGGCTGATAGCTGATAAAAGTTAAACACTATTGCTCTGCTACTGCTCTGATTTTGTTTTAAGTAACCGCGTTCTTTAAAGAAGAATGCCAAGTTTAAAACACAGCAAAGAATGGAGGGGGGTGGTATTGTCATTTTACGTACAACCATGTTAGGTGTCCACATTTTAAAACTATGTACGTAAATGTGGACAAATGTCTAAGCAGTAGCAGTGTCAATCCAAACTTACACACCTGTCCACCCACTACTGTCTGGCTCTATAGCAAAGCAGTATTTACCTACTTCTTTTATTCATAGAATCATAGAACAACCAGGTTGGAAGGGACCCATCGGATCTTCTAGTCCAACCATTCCTATCAAACACTAAACCAAGTCCCTCAAGACCTCATCCACCCGTGCCTTAAACACCTCCAGGGAAGGGGAATCAACCACCTCCCTGGGCAGCCTATTACAATGCCCAATGACCCTTTCTGTGAAAAACTTCCTCCTAATCTCTAGCCTTCCTGGCACCCAAATCACCATGCCCCCTGTTACCAGGCAAAAGGAAAAGGCCAACGTTGTCTAACCAGCAAACAAGGACAGGGAAATCTCTTAGACACACACTAAACCTAGTGTCCTGACAGAAACTGCCTGCTGCTCCTCCTGTTATCAAAGTGACACCAATGCCCTTAGACTTCAGGTGTTTGTTCACTCTTCCAAGTCGATAAATGCATCTGCTAACTTTCACTGCTAATGTTAACTATTCCACTTCTAGCATGCTGAAGGAAAATTGAATTAAACATTTCTATACTCGAGACTGTTAAACCAATGAGGACTTTGCTCATAAAGTCAAAGCACAAACAAGTAAGCCGAGAAACAATGCACCAAATTGCAATAATTAACAGGAGAGTTTCAAATCACATAATTCATGCCCTACAATTTTGGATTTTTTTTAATAACTGTTCAGGTGATGCAAACTCTGGAAGCAGAAGGATTACATGAAAAAATTTTAAATGGTGCCATTTAATTTGTCAGAAAAAATAAAATGGTCAAGGTAGTATCAAAGTGCAGCTTCTCATGCATCTCCCCCCCCCCCCCTCTCCTCTGGCCTTTGGAGCCACATCTTTTTTTCCAGCTTTCTGCCAACAGCAGCAGTCTAGTTATTCCACTTCTAGTCTTCAAATGCAATTCACACGCTGCGCAGACTACTTCTCCATCAGGAAGGCTGAGGTTCACGCCCTCAAAACAAGCTGACAAGTGTTTCATTTGCAGAAGAGGCACCAAATTGCTTTATTTAGCTACTGGAGCTGCAAGCAACAGTATCTTGCCATCAGGGAAACTCACCAATTACACTGCCTTGTTTCTAAGCACCACCAAACCCAAGCAGCTGGACACAGTCACTTTCAGTTCTCTCTCTTTCCCTTTGCAAATGTGCCTTGCATTTCTACACTATAGGAGGCTAGAGCCTTCCCTCTACAGCCAAGGATTAAGACTGTGTGAATAATTAGTCATCCTGGTAGCCAGCACTCGCTGCAAAGTCATGCAATCTCGAGATTTGTTTGTTCCACCGACTGCACGCTGGAGAGGGGGGGGGGAAGCAGGCTAGTTTCACACCCACATGGGCACTCTCTGATTTCTGTATTTTTTTTTTTTTTTTAAAAAAAGTAATACACTTGTCAAACAGGTTATTCTGGGAATTCTGATTTTCACAAAGTAAGCTTCCTTTCTTCCATCGCTTTATTATTGCCACTCTGCCCACCCAATCACCGCACGGCTCAGCGGGAGCAGATGCACCATTCACCCCCTCGACTCGACAGCCTCAGCACTTGGAAGGTTTTCCAACAAGGAAACACGGTGACAGTTTTAACGAAGGCCGATGCCTTTGTCTAAAAGTCACCGCAGCAGCAACTTCCAAGAGGACTTCCAGCAGCAGTTTCCAATGAACCCGCAGACCTGCTCGCACAGCGTGGACACACTTTGACAGCGTCCACTCGGTTGGGTCATTGACGGAGGGGGGCGGGAAGAATAAGGACAATAAAGGACCGTTTCATCATTACAGGATGGAAGAATAAGGGGAATGATTTATGCTCCACTGGAAAGGCAGAAGCCGAGAGGCTGACAAACTTGTCACGGGCAGCGACAATGACAAGGACAACGTTTTGATCACCCCTAACTGTTTGGCTGGGCAGGGCGGGCGGCTCCCCAGCAGCCGTGCGGAGACACCGCGACACCCTCTAGACAAAACGACAACAATAAAAGAAGAAATTCAGCCACAAACCTTGTAGACTTGCCCGTACGTGCCATTGCCAACCACTTCCACCAGCTCAAAAATCCCAGCGGGGTCCTAGGGGAGGGAGACGGGAAGAGAAAAGGGGGGTGAGGGGGAGGAAGAAGAGAAGCGGGGTTACGCTTTTTTTTTTTTTTTTTTTTTTTCTTGCCAGGCGATGGCTGCTGGCAAAGCCCGAGCGAAGCCGGCGAGGGAGCTGGCGGCGTGCAGCTGTTGCGCCCTGTTTTTTCCACGCACATGCCAATACACGCAAACAAAGGAAAAGCAGCCCAGGGCCGCGCTCCCCCCTCCGCGGGGTCCCCCCCGACCCCCCCCCCCCCCCCAAGCATCGCTCCCGGCTCCGGGGCGGCTGCTCCCACCCGGCATCCCCGGCCAAGGGCGCGCCCCGGGACTCACCCGCAGGGAGGAAAGGTCGATATCCACCAGACTTTTCGCAGGAGAATCGTTCGCCATTTTTCCCGTCTCTTTTTTTTTTGTTTTTTTTTCCTTTTTATTTTTTTTTTTTTTTTTTCCTTTTCTCTTCTCTGTTAAATAACAGCGAGGCCGCCGCCTCTCCTCTCCTCTCCTCCCCCCCTCCCCTCCCCGGAGCAGCTGGGAATTGCGCGGAGCTCCTCTCCTCCCTTCCGCCCTTCCCCTTCTTCACTCCAGCCCCGCCGGGTTGAAACTCTTCAGCATTGGGAGGGGTTGGCGGGGAGGGGGGATGATGGATGGCTAGATGGATGCGGGGGGGGGGGGGAGGAGGAGGAAGGAAAAGAGGGAGGGAGGGAGGAAGGAAGGAGAAGGAGCGCTGCTGTCTCCCCCGCGGTGCGGGGCTGGGCTCGGTGCGGGGTTCACAGCGAGGGGTGGCGGCGGTGGCAGGAGCGTCGCCGGGTCCGGGAGCTTCGGGCAGCGTCGCGGTGCTCCCCGCGGCCGCGCATGGCACGGGCACGGGTGTCCCCGTCCCCTACCCCGACCCCCGGGCGCGCTCACGCCGCGAACCGGCCCCGCTCGGGCATGGAGCGAAGCCGGGAGCCTGAGGGCCGGCGCCGCGGCGGAGCCTCCGAGCCCTGCCCGAGCATCCACCGGGCGTGGGGCTGGAGCGGGGCGCTGCGAGCCAGACAAAGATAGCCGGGGAGGAGGAGGAGGAGGAGGTGGAGGAGGAGGAGAAGGAGGAGGAGAAAAGGGATACAAAATACACTGCGAGCGGCGAGAGAGAGAGAGAGAGAGAAAACAGCTCCCCCTTCTCTTCTCCAACAGGAAAAACCGGCGGAAACGCGCCCTCCCCAAAGCGCTGCCGGGTAAACTCGCGGGGAGAGAAAGAGAGAGAGGGGGGACGGGGAGGGACCGGCCGCCTCAGCCCTGCCCTCCGCCCTCCTGTAGCCCCGGGGGCGACCAAGCGCGACCCCCGCCCCGAGGGAGCCCACGCCTGTGGGGTGTGTGCGCGGCGCGGTCTGTCCGTCCGTCCGTCTGTCCCCACCCCCTGCACCTCTGGGGACGAGGCGAGCTCGGCACAGGTGGAAACAATAACAGAAAATAACACGAGGGTGGTCGGAGCTACCTCCCAGCCCGTGTATCAGAAACGGTGTGACCAGCAGGTCCAGGGAGGTGATTCTCCCTCTGGACTCAGCACTGGTGAGGCCGCTCCTTGAATGCTGCGTTCAGTTCTGGGCCCCTCACCACAAGGAGGATGTTGAGGCTTTGGAGCGAGTCCAGAGAAGAGCAACAAAGCTGGTGAAGGGGCTGGAGAACAGGCCCTATGAGGAACGGCTGAGAGAGCTGGGGTTGTTTAGCCTGGAGAAGAGGAGGCTGAGAGGAGACCTCATTACTCTCTACAACTACCTGAAGGGAGGTTGTAGAGAGGAGGGAGCTGGCCTCTTCTCCCAAGTGACAGGGGACAGGACGAGAGGGAATGGCCTCAAGCTCCACCAGGGTAGATTTAGGCTGGAGATTAGGAGGAAGTTTTTCACAGAAAGGGTCATTGGGCATTGGAACAGGCTGCCCAGGGAGGTGGTTGATTCACCTTCCCTGGAGGTGTTTAAGGCACGGGTGGATGAGGTCTTGAGGGACTTGGTTTAGTGTTAGATAGGAATGGTTGGACTAGAAGATCCGATGGGTCCCTTCCAACCTGGTTGTTCTATGATTCTGTTTTCCCTTCCCATCTGCTCCCAGCCCTTGGGAGACCTCTCCAGAAAGAGAAATACCGGCCTCCAGAACCAACGAACCCGTGAGATGGCATTTTAACACATTATTTCATAGAATCGCTAGGTTGGAAAAGACCCACCAGGTCATCGAGTCCAACCATTCCTATCAGTCACTAAACCATACCCCTCAGCACCTCATCTAAGTGTTTCGGGGCCCCGTTCCCACCCAGAAGCATCCTCCAGCAGGATCTGAATCGTGTGGAAATATCTCATTTACCTCTCTCGAGCTAGTCACATCAGGCAGTTGCACACAGGTGTAAATCTTGGCAGGGTTTGCCTCTCATTGAAGTTCTTTATCACACTGATACGGCAAAAATCTTACCTGCTTGCAAGAGGTTGAGTTACATTTCCTGTGGGAACCAAGGTTTTCCTGTCTCTTCTGCATTAACCACAAAATTGCATATACATAGCTATAAGTATTGCAGAAACGTACTTTTAAAACAGAGCAAACCTGTTGAGCAGAAAGTGTGAGGGTAAATTACCATAACAGTTGAATGGCATGCTGCATTTTCACTTAAAGAGGTGTAGTTACAAAAAAGGCAACTTAGGTCTTGACTGAGCAACTGTTTTTTTTTTTTTTTTTTTCCCTCTGTACAGGAACCTGTAGTCATAAGAAGGCAAATTATTTCAAATAAAGTTGATACTGGGTCTGTCTGAGTGCATGCACACAGCACTAGGATGAGGTCTAGAGAGCAGCCTTTACAGGTCAAATGCATCCCCCTTTTAGCCCAATATCTTGTGTCCAAATGTACGCAGTGGTGAATGCTGAGACAAGAAACATGTACATTCTAACCATCCAGTAATTCTTCCTGGGGTATGCCCTCAGCTCTTGGCATCTCAGGGAGTATTTTTGGCAGCGCTTTACGTCACAAGATGTCATATCCTCTGGTGTTTTTTTTTTTTCCTTCTGATAGATTGCTCATTTACTTTGTGGATTCATACATTATTCTGGGTCTTACAGTGTTCTCTGGTAAGGTGTCCTAAAGATGAACTAGCCGCTTCTTACGTGAAGACCACCTTCATTGGCTTTGAACCTGCATGTGTTGGTTTGCAAGATCCTACTGCTTGTTCTTGTGCTGGAAGAGACAACAATCATTTCCTATTTATTCATTTTCTCCATTGCTCTTTTTTTTTTTTTTTTTTTTTTTTTTTTGTAGACTTTCTTTGTGTTACCTCTGACTTTTTTGACAGCTAGGAAGTTCTGATCTTTTTAGTGATACCAGGAGTGGAAACCATTCCATACTTGCCCTTCATTGAACTGTTTCTCCTTCTGACACCTTCTGTTTAAGACAGGGGAATGGATCTCCATACTGTGTTCACAATTTGTGGGTTTCCCATGCAGTGTCATGGTGATGTCCTAATTTCCAGTCCTTTCCTGATACTCCCTTTTTCACTATTGTGGAACATATGGAAATAACATTTCTATGGAACGTGTCTATTATAATCTCGTTCCGTGGTGGTAATACTACCTCAGAGACTGTCGCTCTGTTCTTCTGAGTGCTGCAAGGATTTTGGATCCCAAACTTTCATCTACAAACCCCATATGTAGCACCTTTATTATGCCTTTGAAAAATACAATCCTAGTTCTGCAGAGCTGAGGCACTTCACCATTATAGCGCTGATGATGTGGCTCCACCATAGTGTCCCCTCTCTGCTTTGAACCTCTATTTTGTTATAATGAATGTTGTTCTTTGGTTTGTGTTATTATTATACCAGAAGACTAATAATTAAGCGGAAGTGCTATCAACAAGATTGTGAATCCTTGAAAATCGGCGCAACCCCTAACTTTAGAAAAATAGTTGTCATAAAGCCGTAAATGCCACAGGAAAGCTTCCTGCTAGCTCCTGGGTTGAAGCCCTGCACCGCCTTCACCTTCTTTTTACTTCCTACACAAGCAGAGAGATGAAAGGGTTGGTTTCTTGAAGAAGAAGTCTCTCTGGCTGCAGCCAAAACCACACTGTTCACATGTTTCTCATGCTCTTCACCAGCACAGTGTACTTACCCAATTTGGAAACCTAAAGGTTAAAAGATCAAGCCTAAAACCACTGTAAAGGAGATGAGAGTCTGTTTTAACTGTCCCTCACACAGTGAAACCAGCACACCTGAAGAAGATGGGGCAAAATGACCATCAAAAATCATATTGCAGATGAGATGCAAGGAAAGGTGATTTCAGCCCTGTGGATAGTCACACCGCATACAGGACAGTAAATTACTCCATCTTCTAATGACAAACTAAGTAGAAGCATCAAAAAATCTGAGTCAGCTCCATCTGTTTGGGAACGAAGCAGGGAGAAATCTGCGGGGCCAGTGTGCTGCTTTCTGTCAGCGTCAGACACAGTTGAACCCGTTCCTCCTTGCTGTGCTCACAGTAGTGGAGGGAACAGAGGAGTTCTAGTTCCCTGAGCAGTTTCAGCAACCCTGAAAGATGGGAGGCTGAGCCTCCCTTTCTCCAGCCTTTTGTTCCTACCCTCTGGCACCACGTCCCTTGTGTCAGCATAAGCATTCATACAGCTGTGCACTGAGCCAGGACTTACTCATAGCAAAACTGGCCCAGGAAAGAAAAAGGGTTTATAATGTTACTAGTGATCAGTTCCCCAGGCTGGTTCATCGCGTGCCTGCTGGAGCAGTTGTGTAGACAAGAGGGAGGGGGTGCAGGAGGTGTGTGCAGGGTAGGAAGTGTAACCATAGCATTGCCTCTTGGTGGTAGCTGTGGCTTGAGCCAATTCAACTCTCAGTGGACCCATAGGGGTAGAACTAGAGAAACTTCCTTCCTTACTGGAAGAGGCACTGTGGGAGTAATGGGAACCCAACATTTATGTTCTGACCACAAAAGAAATTCCTTGTCCTCTATTTTTTTCCCAGTCCTTTGAAATTGTCTCTGTTTTTTATTCTTTTCCGCATTTAATACACAAGGGCCCTAATCACTGACCAGAGATGTAGAGGTCATCAACTGCACTAACTTTTTAAGAGCTTAATCATCAACAATATTCAAAGAGATGAGTAAAGAGAGAGGAAGTTCTGAATTATCATTTTATTTCTGCTACTGATTCATCCCGTAGCCTTGGGGCATCTCATTTCCTGCCTCCACTCCTGTTCCCTGTGTGTAAAATGGGAGTCATTTTGACCTACTTCACAGTGTGAAGTGTGAGACATGTGCCCCATTGTACCGTCTAGGGAAAGGGTTCTTGCCTTGGCCAGGGAAGTCCGTGAGGGAGGCTCAAGCTAGTGTGAGGAATACCAGAGCACAGAGTTGATAGACCCGCATCAGATTAGCAAGCGAGGCTGAGTAAGGCTTTGTGCAGTCCAGCTCTCCTGTTTGCACATGAACTCTGAGGAACAGAGGGAGGCTGTGAGGCTTTAAAGACTGCCTATTTTCCTTGTGCTGGTGAGTTCTTCCCATGATGGTGATTACAACACATGCTGAGATCAAGTTTTATACAGAAGGATGCCACACAGTCAACCTTCCCCCGGCTTATGCTCTTCTCTTCTGCTGTTTCACCACCACCATCTCATACCTCCATGTGACATCCAGGATCTTATATGCTGTATCTGTATGTAATGTAGCTGAACATGTTCCCACAATTCTGGTCACCCAGTTGTGCATGAACTGCTGCTGGTGATTCCTGCTGCTTCTTCCCCTCCTCAGGATGCTGCACTGCCTCCTGGGCCAATGGGTTACCCTCATCCTGACATGCAGGCAAGACTTGGGTACAGAGCTGGACCCAAGTGCAGGGAAGCATGTATAGACGTCACTGCAGGTGATACCAAGCTCTGCAGGGGCAAAAGGAACAGCTTATCACCAGATGTACACTTTGAGGTCATCACTGTCTACCCCCGGCTTCCTCTGTTAGCAGGGAGTGGATTGAAAGGAATCCCGAAAGCTAGGGGTTCCCTAAGTAGAGCAATCCCAATAGCTCAGGAAGAGTGGCAAAGAGAGGCAGCCATTCCCTGGCTGCTCAGTACTGGGCAAGAAGGCACAGTAAAATCAGCCCTATCAGAATTTTAGAAGTGCCCACCTTTCCCCATCCCCTTCCAGGCTTCACAGCTATGCTGTTCTTTAAGTTGTGCCAGTACGTCTTCCTGTATTATGATCAGGTAGCTGGGTAGATCTTAACAAAGAAGAAAACACTTTTTTCTTTTTTCTGGAAGGCTTTGCTTTACTTCTTATTAATGCCCTGCTTTGAAGGAGTGGTGGGCAGTAAAGTAAGAGCAGGATTTCCTCAAGTTATTATTGCACAGAGATCTGATACCACAAAACTATGTTCTAAAAGTCATTTTGGGGTGAAAAAAATACACTCTAGCCTGGGGACACAAGTTAACCTTCGTCCTGTAATAATTAATATCACACCTGTGCAACACTGAATCACCCAGCAGTTCTAACTTATTCCAATCACAAAGGAACACATGACAATGTTTTAATGAAAATAACCAGAACACATAATACATTGTTCATACCACCTTTTATGCTGGCTTTGGTGAAGAAAGAGAGTACCTGGTCCATCTGAAGCCATAGGACACAAGAAACTGACAGCTGAAATGGTATGAGGTTTGCCAGGCCAGTGAAAATCTTGCTCCCAGAGAAATCAGTGAACAAATCCAAACCAGCAGTGTAAAGTTCAGCAATTTGTTCCACCTAGGTGGGTATTTTGAATCTGATTCTGAACATGCCCACACAGGATTCACATCCGTGGAGCCACAGCTTCTGTAAGGCCTCTGTGAGGAGGCTGTTCCCATCCATGGAACGTAACTGGACAAGGAGAGGTGATTTCATGTTGCCACGGTCTTTTGCTGACTCCACATCCCTAATTGATCTTCCCAGACTGAATCTGCAGTGCAACCCAAGATCTTGCACTTCACATCAGACTGGGAATTGTCAGTCCTGCAGCCAGGCTTGAAGCAGTCAAAAAAAGCATAAACCTGGCATGAAAGTACTGTTGCATGCTTGGGCTGATCGAGTTGATCCTGGGTATATTTTAAGACACTGCCCATGCTCCAAGTTTTAACAAGCTAGCTGTTTCTGGTCCTGCTATCTATCACACAAAGCCTGCAATTACTGAGTGTGGCTGGCTGTCACAGGCTATCTCTGCTTTCAGCTAAGCTGGCTTGTAGTTATCTTCCCATGACCCAGCTCTGACACTTATTTCACGTCTTATACAGGGCCCTGTGCCATATCTGCAGTAGCTATGAGCAAACTTTTTTCCTCTCTGTCTGAGTCAGATCTCCTCGGGGAGTATTGTCCCTTATTCACATTTGTCTCGATGCACCTTATCTCACTCAGGGGCACCCAGAGTTTCTGAGATGCATTCTTCAGGATGGTAGGCAAGGCAGATGGACAAGACACTCATGTTGCATTTGAACCCTCGAAGGAGAAAGCTGCTCTACCAGTGTGATGGTGGCTGTGACTCTGCAGGCGCTTGTATAAGGACTGCCCAGACCTCCTCCACCAAGCACCTCCTGTGCTTTTCCTCCTGGTCTTCAGTTCCTGTCACTGTGCTGCTGTCTTTCTGGTTGTACTGGTGCATTTACTTGCAGAACCGTGCGATCAAATAGATTAGGATTGGAAATATCTTTGTTTTCAGGTTTTGGGTTGTTTTATCCAGCTCAGTTAAGGTCACAGTGTGGGGGAAGAGCAGAAACAAACAAAGCACAGAGGTGGCTGGGTTGCTCATTCATAAACCTCCAGCTTATACAAACACAGTTCAAGTTGAGTTTGCAAGCTACCAGGCTTTTGAGGAGTTAAGTGGGGATTACTTATCAAGAACATAGGCCTTGTTTTGGAATGGCCCTGAACCTAGCCCTGATGTGCCATGTACTAAGTCAGAAATGCAATAGTGGCAGGATACAAAACACTGAACCTGTATGAATTTGCTTTGTTAATTCAAATGCATTTTAAAAATTCTGAAGGAGTCGTTTGTCCCAGAACATCTTTAAAGGAGCAGGTAATCTCAGTCCCCCTGTAGCCAGCTTAAATCTCATTTAAAAAGCATATAGCTGGCACAGAAATATTTCTGTATACTTGGGCTATCCGAACAAAAATAGAATTATTATGTGCTTGCGTATGATCCAGATGATCCCAAAGAGTCCACAGATCTGGTAATAACCGGTCTTTAGCCCTGGCCTAAGTTGGTACAGAAGCCATCACATTACCAGGGTGAAGCCAATGTACTTCCACTAACAGTAGGCTTCTGCAAGAAAGCTGTGACGGCATAAGTTCCCATAGTTCCTGGTCTGAGTACAGCTGCCTTTAATCCTATGAATTTATCCCTATGTTGAACTTAATGCATTGTGCAAACTCCCTGTGAACTCATAAATCTTTGAAGCTTAGGTGAGGTAAATTATAGAAATCAAAATTAAAGTGTAAAGCATATATTTTAAACAAACATTAAGGCTACTGCAGCCTGCCCTTTGAAAGCTTTCTTTTTCAGTTTTCAAGCGACTTATATTTGAACATTGAAGGGATTTTCATTTTGTGTTATATTTTACAGCAACCAGGGAGTTACGTTTTGAAAGTAACTCTGAATATAAAGACTGAATTATCACCAAAATGCAAAAGAAAGAAAGAAAGAAAGAAAGAAAGAAAGAAAGAAAGAAAGAAAGAAAGAAAGAAAGAAAGAAAGAAAGAAAGAAAGAAAGAAAGAAAGAAAGAAAGAAAGAAAGAAAGAAAGAAAGAAAGAAAGAAATTTTTTTTTAAAAGCAGCATAGGTGAATATTAACTGTCCTTTCAAAGGAAAAATTAAAAGTGCCGGTGCTGTGAAGGAAGCATAGAACCTGTTAAGGATTTTGACAATTAATACATGGGCTTAATTGGTTTAAGTTTCCCGTTTGTTTCATGCAGCATGATGTTCACAGAGACTGTAATTTCAGGAAACCCTGTCTTTGTCAGTGAAGCTAACTTAAAATATTCTCTCTCCTCCCTTTCCTGACGCCTCATAACTGGCTTCACACGGCAGAGCACTACCCACTCCGTGGGTAGCTCCTATTGACAGAACAAGGGTTTGCAGGGCTGAGCCACATATCGACTTATAAGTCACACTCCCCCTGCAAAAGTGAATCAGTTCTGGTTTCTGGCAGTAGCATCACCAGGGAGCCTCTGACTGCAAGGAGGACCACATGAGCGACTGAAATGTTGAAATGGCATTGGCGTCTTCTTAAGTTAGCTCCAATGGCAAAGCCAAGATCTCATGGAGTTGCTGCTGACATGTCAATAGAAATGCCAGGGAAAGGTCCGTGGGAGGAGGCATCACCGTGTAGCATATACTCTAATAAAAGACGCCCACTGGTCAAAGTAGATGGTTGAAATGAAATGTATATTACCCTTGGGCTGGTGATTAATGCAATATAATCCTCCAGGTATTGTTTTTTTATACAAAATGTGGTCATCAAAATACAGAAAAAGTTTTAATGTTATGGGGCATTGCTAGGTTTTGATGTGAGGCAAAGTATTTTAGCTACTATTTTGCTTAAAAGGTCATTTTCTGTCCTGTTCTTCTAGACCCTCTTGATTCACCAGATAGTTCTTCCATATGACACATTAACCCCCTGTGATCTGGTTTTAAGTAAGCTGAGTATCAGGAATGTTGTGACATGGCAGTTTGGTAAAGCTCCTCAGTGTAACTGTTAGTGAAGGAATTTGTAATCAATACAATTATTTTGTCTTTTGAAATGTGGAGGCTTTTAGGGGTCTTCTGGTCATAACAGAAACTGAATAAACACTGTCTACAGAGAGTGATCATCTCCAGGAAAAATGTGGGATTCACCTGTCTGTTTTGCATGTCTACCTTTAAGCTCATCACTTAAGCTTCTTTGAACAGTTGACTGAAAGAAGTAAGTACCTCCAGGGTACAGCTCATCTCACCCTGAAGCTGGAAAGTGGCTCAGAGGAATGGTATCTTAGCACTGACTGCAAAAAAGGCATGGTGAGTTCAGAAGCCTGCACTGGAGACATCTCAGGCTGGTGTGATGAATACCATGCAGCCAGTCAATGCTTTCTCATGCAATGCCAGTTTTAAAAATTTTCAGCTGTGCAGTCCTACATTCTTTGGAAGTTTTTTACTTACTTGACTAGCAAAGTGAAGGCAAGGGGATGGATATTTACCTGCTATGAATTAATGTAGCTCTACTTGTGAAATTGCATGGAAGCTTTGTTGACCAACTTCTTCCCTTTAAGACTGATGTATTTACTATAAGCATCATCATCAGAAACAAGTATACTATTAAGCAATGGTGCACAGGCAGTTTGCCCTTAGCTCAGTTAGCCCCGAAATGGAAAAAGAAGGAAAATTTATGCAAAGAACAGAAAAATGGCATGTTATTTTCCAACAGCACTTGAGAACTTTTTCTGCTCCTGTATTCATTATTATTCCCTCCTAAACCCAGACCGGAATTGTTACTTGGGCTAGCTGTAAGTACATGGGGAGAAATGATGAGATGAAGGCATGCACCATGGGATAAAGTCCCAGTTCAGAAGACAGCTACATACTAAGGCAGTGGGATGTTAACAGCACACAAATGTGTGCTTCTGAATAAGGGTGTGTCCCCAGATCGTATCTTAAGTGCTTGACAAGAGTGCTTTGCAGATCTCCCCAGAACACTGCCAGATGTACTCAAATCCTGCCCATGGTTCATGCTGATCATGTCTTTTATATACTTGAGGAGAGAAAGGAGATCTTTACACTTAATTTGGGATCTGAAATACTCATTGAGGATAAACATCAGCTCACCAAACTATTTTTTTCCTTGCACTTGAATCCTGACGAGGTCAGGGATAAAAACATCTTCAGCTGGAACCTTCTTGACCTCCGTGGAGTATAAGGAGGAAAATAAAAGCTGGTTACATTAGAGTCAAGCATTCTGAGCATTTTGTAACAGTCACTTTCCTCTTACCACCAAAATAATACAGGATGGAAACATTTAATGACTTTTTGATTATACTAGTAAGGTGTAAAATTCTATTTAAATATCAACTTTCTTCCTGCATCATACAGCAGTATCCAGCATGTTTGCACACTACATTTTATAGAACAACAGCTAATATCTACACTTAATATCACTTAAGACCTGACTATTATCTGGCATCTCTGAACACTTCATAGAAAAAAATATTATTGTCTTCATCAAAATGCTGAGAAATTGGAGGTCAGAAGTTCTTTTATAACAGGTACTAATTTGGGATTTGGGGTAACTAATTTGAGGCAAACTAATTTCATTCATACTTGGCATATTATTTTTCTTGGCAGTTGACTTTACATACTCTTTCTCTATCCTTTCTTCTTCTACAATCCTAACACCCCAAATGTGTGCAGATCTCTAAAAGTTGTGTGTTCCCTTGAAAAATACCAGGGCTAAGCATCTCGCCCAATGATGTCTTGCCTGATGAAATCTGCAGCTGTATTGTCTTTTCACAGAACCCTTGCAGCAACATTAAGGTCAAGTTTCTAGACTGACTATCTAAGGCACCCAGGAGACCGCTCTGCACCCCAGCACATGTACCACCATAGTGTATTTATGTAATCTGGCTTCTTATAGCATATGCAGATATAATGCTGCATAACCTAACCACCTATGACAAGTTTGATCAGAGTCCTCTGTCCAGATGCTGCCCAGATGCATGCAACCAGTGCAAAAAGAGACAACAGTTTTATGCTATGCTGCCTCGTCATATTTCATAAGACAAAACAAGACAGGTCGTGTCATCTTGCAGTGCTCTTCAAGCATTTGACACTCCAGGATAGAGCTTATCACTGCCAAGGATGTACGCTACCTCCTTGCTGCTTGTTATTGCCAGCCAAAGATAATTTATGAGTAAGAAAGGTCAACAGCATGATGAGGTGAAGATCTTCTGCCCGAGTAAGTTCCTGTTGATGGATATAAGCAACGGAATCTGGGCTAACAATTGCAAAGAAGGATCTAAGTGGTCTCCTTACTGAGCTTTGTTCTGTTCTGTTCACCCCAGATCTCCTGTTCATCTGAGCTCTCCTCTGATCATCTCAGATACACTGGCATGCACTGATCAAGTAATCAGTTCCCTAGACTCCCCTGGACTCTGGGTTGAGGAACTCAGCCACACAAGGCATCTTTTGGTTTGGGTTTGAGGCCCTTGACTTTAGACCAATGTGCTAGATAACGTCCTATTACTCAAAGTGCTTTTGAGCTGTACCCCTAAAATACTCACGCTTGGAAAAATAAAACAGGGTTCCAAACTGTCCCTGGATTGTTTGTATGAATTTTCAGCCTGCAGTGCTTTGGAGGTTGCCTGTACTTTTCAGTCGTCTAGTTAGTCCTATTTGTAGGCAGAGACGTTCATCAAATTTGACTGCATTTTATGGTGTGTAAAAATTTACCCTAGGCAATAACAGATAAGACTTCTGTACAAGTATCAGAGGTGGGAACCATCCTAAATGCCGTAAGTTGTCTATAGTGTAGAAGTCTAAACTTGACCTCTTCACATTTCTCTCTCTTCATAACGGCAGAGAAAGAAAGACAGTTCCTGGGCATGATTCATCTCATGTAAAACAGGTCACATGAATCACTTTCTAGAAATGCCTATTTCTCTGTGTTGACTCAAAAGGGAGACTAGATACCCAAGTCAGGCATAAATGGTTATACTGCAAATGGTCAGAGTTAGATGGGATGAATCCCACATGCCTAGTCTAGACTTAATACCATATGGAAAGGCTTTTTTCCCTCATCTATTCCCATACTAGCTGTCATTTATCATCTGCTTGGTTGTCTCTGAGTATCTGGTGCAAAAGAACTAATTTGTCCCTTCACCCAGGAGTGGCAAAACCCACTCTTATAAGATGGTTGAAGGAAAATACAAGTAAGGGTAGTGGAACTTGACCACAGAACATGAACATCAGCAAACAGGATCACAGAATCATTAAGGCTGGGAGGTGCCTATGTGAACTGCCTCATCCAACCCCTGCTCAGAGCAGGGTCAGCTCTGCAGGTTGCTCAGGACTACATATGTTTCTCGTTTTAGTATCTTCAGGGACAGAGATTCTACAACCTGTCTGGGTGGTCAACTCTTTTCATAAAGAAGTGGGGGGGGTTTAATGTTGAGATAGTGTTTCTTGCATTTCTGTTTATGCCAATTCCCTCTTACCCTTTTACTGGGCACCACTTAGAGTCTGACTTCATCTTCTTTAGTTGCCCTGTTGGTTATTCATACACATGAATCAGATCCTCACTGAGCGTTCCGTTCTTTCAAGCTGAACAATCCCAGCTCCCTCAGCCTCTCCTCATATGCCAAACACTCCAATCCTTTCATCATCTTCATGGTCCTTCACTAACTTCCTGCAATAAGTTCCTGTTTCTGCTGCACTGGGGAACCCAGAACTGGATCCAGAACTCCCGGTGTGTCTACCAGTGCTGAACAGATGGGAATAATCTCCTCCCTTGACCTGCTGGTGACCCTCTTCCTAATGCAGCCCAGGGGCTGCTGGCATCATCTTGAACTATTGCAATAGACAAGGGCAGAGGGAAGCTGCCAGTATGACTGTAATTTGCTTCCCAGGAATGCCAGAAGCATGTCTTCTAGTTAAAGAGGTACAGCCTTTAGGCAAGCCAAGTACAGCATGCTAGAGAGGACACTTCACATGGATGTGGGATGGCAGGCAGGGAGTTCATGAAGAGGACCTCTACTCTGCTAGCATTCAGTTGCTACTGAAAGAAGAGCTATGTGTGTCATTGCCTTGTGGTTGATGGGTGGGTGGTAAGGAAGGGACAACTGCTCTCCATACAATAGCAGACTTGCCCTGTTACTAGCAGATGGGGTTAAAAGAAGAGATGTAGAGAGAAGAGAAGAAGAGAAGAGAAGAGAGGAGAAGGTGGTGACCAAACATAAGCAGATGTCTCCACAGGTACAGAGTCTCCAGCGAAATGAAGCCTCTGACATGCAGACGGCATTTCATGTGGTCCTTCTCGCCTCAGAGCCACATTTATTGTGGCTGCTGCTGTGGTTGTTTGCAGGTGGCTGGAGAGTCCTTTCAAGAGTAGGATCCTGCTGGAGCCATTTGGGTTGGGAAGGGCCCCCACTACCCTGGCTTGGATTGTGAAGAACAGAGATTTACCATGCTGATCTGGAAGTTGTCTCCATTCTGGTTCTGAAGTGATATTGTACATGATACTGGCAAGACTTCAGCCTCTCTTAGAGATCTTTAGGACAGATAAAGATGGATCACTTGCTGGGGAGATCCTCAGGTGAAAGCTGCAGAATACAAAGAATCAATGGGCATTACAAAATAATTTCTGCTTTCTGAAACACACCTCTTTGCCCTATGAGCTGTCTGAAGAGTCTGAGTTGTCCATACGGGCTGAGCTGTCCACTATCTAAAACTTAAGTTTATCTAAATAGAGCATACAATTCATTTTTGGGATACTTTGGTGCAATAGTCTAGCAAATTTTGTGAGAGTAGGTAGGTTTCTTGAACTGTGACCTTCATGAAGTCATTTCATCTCCCCCTGGGCTTTTTTTTCTCATCTGTCTCCGAAAGGTGGTGTAAGAAAGAACATATGGCTGGTGAGCAGTGCTAGCAGATGAACCGAGGCAGCTGCTCCACAGTGATCTAACATCTTCTCAGCCAGGTGGGCCCATCTCCTCCCTTACGGCCTTGTAGGTGTTGGGCCAAAGCACTAACAGAAAACAGTTTGGTGTTTTCATCCAGTTAGGGTGGTGAGGACCCAGAGAACACCAAAGCTGGCACCAAGACAGAGCTGAGCACCTGGGCAGGGAAGGGCAGGGTGGTGGCAATTCACAGGCAGAGTGGCTGACGCTTTTACGGGAAGGGAGCCAGCAAAACTCCATCTTAATCCTTCTGCACACAAGCTATTTGCCCATGTCCTGTTAGCTACGAGGGAGCATTTGTAAAAGCTTTATCCACCTGAATGAGTCACTGAAGAACATTGGCTGGAACCTTTTCTTTTTTTTTCCTCCCTGGTTTGCCCAGTCTGCAGAAATGAGTCAGTTAGTAGTGGAGATAACAAAAAGTGTTCACTGAAATAAAAAATGCCAGCGTTCAGCAGGGTGGCACCCCTGCTCAGTGCTCGTGCTGTAAAATTCCAGCAGGCAAGGAAGGCCTTTTGGCTCTTGTTCAGGAACCAGCAGGAAACAACCCCCACTAAGCTATGATTCAACACCAGAAGAAAAAAAATAATCCCTTCCTCTGTAACAGGGAGCATGGATGAACATGGCTGGGTTAATAAAGCAGTGCTGCCCTGTCACATCTGGAAACCCATGTTTGGGGGGAAAAAAATCCAATTAGCTCTAACTGTTCTTACTATAGTGGTCCTAAATCAGTCCCTAGAGAGCTGTTTCATCAGATAACTGCATCCCTCAGTGACTGATTACATGCCTTACCACATTTGCCACAAATGGCAGCCACCAGCCAGGAGAGGGGTGCCCATTAGCAGAGAGAGAGAGCTCAACTAAAAGTGCCTTCCCCAGACTCAGAAAGGTGGTAATGGCATGAAACACAGCTGCTTGCTAGCTAGCAGATGCTGCTCCCATGCAAAAAAAAGATTCTGATCTAAATTAAAAAGAAAAAAAAGGGGGGAAGAAAACAGACCCTACAAAACATTATCTTTTTGGATTTTTGATTTTTTTTTTACCCTTTCCCTTCATTACAAACCACCCAGGCAAAGCCAGAGCTTGTAACTTTCTCTCATTCCAGGTGCTAATGCTTGGGGTGTGCAAAAAAAAAAAAAAAAAAAAACCCAAAAAAAACCACCGTGAGAGACTGGCTGGATTCTCTCAGTTAGCAGGTGTTGGAAGCCTGCAGGGATCTGCAGGTTAATTAATCCTTACTTACCAGGGCTGGGGAGGCTTATTAGCCTCCACCCTAAAAATGAGGAAGACAGGAGGAGCCCTCTGGGAGGGAGGCAGGTAGTGTTTGTGGGCAGAGAAGCTGAGGCAGAGCCAGCTCTGTTGAAGAGTCTTTAGGTGGGGCTTATGAATTAATTTTTCATCTTTTTTCTCTAAATAAAAGCAAAGTTCAGAAGAAGCATATTTTTACACTTTAAAAAAGGCATCTAATTTGTCGATGGTTAGTGGGATCTCCAGCAGAAACCAAATGAAATCTCCCCATGCTCTACCACAGAGCTGAGCAAGCGCTTTGGTGTTACCTTTGCTATCTCAGGCCCTAAATGAGGAATTTTTAAGGCACATAAGGGGGCTGTGAGGATATTTGACTTGCTGTCAGGGCTTGTGAGACCACACGCTTGACTTGATAGCGCTGCTGTGCTCGCCTGCCTGCGTGTCAGAGGATATACAGTGCTTTCTAATCAAATCCAAAATGTCAGGGAAGGTATCACTGGCTAAACCCCTGTTGACTGTGGGGGAGGGAAAGGGGAATGGAAACACCACAGAAGGGGGATGAGCTGACAGCATAGCTACAGCTTCAAGCACCTCTGCATTGTTTATAGTTCAAACAACTGGCTGATGGCACCCACTTGCTCCTTCTTGCTCAACAATGCCTCTATCTCTTCTCCCTCCTCCTCCTTGCCTTTAAGGTGCTGACACCTTGACAAACTCAGTCCTGGCTTCCCCAGGGAGCAGGGTGAGCTTTTCCAGGGAGGGCTGAGCTTTGCATCCCAGCTCTTGCCCCCAGCATCTTCTCACATTCCCCAGAGCAGCTCGGGGTGGAGGGCAGGACACAGTGACAGGAGATGCCCAGGCTGCCTCCACCACGACGGGTGGGTTGTGCCATACTGCAGATCTGATGCCTAGACAAGTACCAGATAGGGAAAAGAGGGACCGCAGCACTCCTGGGATGTGTCTGGAAGAGGAGGAAATGAGATGCCTGCAGAGCTCCTGCTGTGAGAAAACCTGTAAAGCCCTGAAAACCTGTAAAGCATTGAAGAAAGGGCAATGCAAGGAGCACCCTGGAATAAGGGTAAACAAGAAGGGGAGGAAAGCACAGAGGTTTGGTGTGGAGGGAAGTGAGAAACGGGGAGAAATTAATTCCTTCAGGGCACCCCAGAAAATAGGTCAGGGGGTCGCAAGCATAAAAGCGATCCTTTGGGGGATCACCCTTGTCATGTGCTGAACCCTTGTGTGAAAACCCTTCTCTTCCCTAGTACAGTGGACTCAAACCTCTCATTCAAAGTGTCTTCCGAAGACAAGCTCAGGGAAAAAATGAGACTTTGATAATGGTAACAATTGCCTTTGATAGAGTTTAAAAGAGAATAAACCACTTTTTTTTTTCTTTTAATGGGGAGAGACGGGGAAATAATCATGACTCATATTCAAGGGAGGATTACTAGGCTCCAGGCTATCACTTGTCCCTAATTCTCTGGGAATAAATAAACGGTAAACTCTCAGTGTTTGATTTCACATGAGAATTTAGGATAAGCTCATTCACATTTCAGAGGGTTTGCTGGGATGCCCCTTTTCCTCCTCCAGCATCTGCAACCAAGATCTGAAAATTACAGAAGCGATGAGGGTGGTACTCACCGCCTAAGGATAATTTCCAAATTCCTGCCCCCCACACTCTCACTTCTCACAGAAAACTGTTGCCTGTAGTGGATTCAATCTTGAGCCACCTAGTGGCATTGCTAGAAATAGATATTACAGGCAACATCAGGCTACAAACCTCACAAAATAAAAGGCAAGATGTTGAGAAGGAGGTTTCATGGCAACTCTGTGGTCTGTCCATGTCTCTATAAATTGCACTGAAAGCTCTTTTTGTTGCTGGCTGGACCACCATGTTCCTAGAGCATTCTTTGGGGCATGGACCAAATGCCGGGTCTCTCCATAGGAGTTTGCAGGGAGTGCAAAGGTGTGCTCTTTCTGGAGACCCGGCTTGGTTTGGTTTCCTTTGCATTGGTTTCCTTTGCTCAGAGCTGAAAGCACTCACAGGTTGCAAATGCCTGAGATGAACACAAAGTCCTCTCTCCCGTATGGAGGATGTATGAGGGAATGCATGGAGGCTTTCATGGGGCTGTGGATGAAGAAATGGGGGATGGGGAAGGATTCTTGTCCAGACACAGGAGAAGGGTCAGTCTGTCTGGTGCCATATCCCTCCAGGCACTGCTGTGGGGGGAAGGGAAAATCAGTAGAAAGGAAGCCCAGGCAGGCCCAGGGTATTTCTTAGGGTGATAAACTACTGTGGAATGGACATCCGTGTCTGGAAGTAGACAACCTGCATTACTACTTTTTGAAACATGTGAAGCAAAATTAAATTGGTCAATTTGACCACTAATTATTATGTCAAACAGTATATTCAGCAGGTAGTTTTCTCTCTTGCTTTCTTGAGAGGGAAACCCAAATCTGCAAAAATTGTAATTCACTCTCTTTAAAATCAGCACACACACAAAAAAGGCACTTCTTTAAATTTGCTTTTGAATTTTCACTTTCCATGGCAAGGAAGCTTTAAACAATGCAATACTTGTTTTGCATGAGGAGGTGCTAAGATTCTCACAAAGTCATGGCTTGCCAGAGTTAGGAGTTAATAAAAGCACCAAATGTCACAAGACTTACAATAAAATAACGGAAATCCACAGAATTAATATATGTGACTTTGTCACTTGGTTTAGTTCCAGCCTTCTGAAAGCCAAAGTTTCCTTACTTTCTTTATCTTTTCTTTTTTTTTTCTGTCCACATCATATAACCCAAAATATCAGAAAGCCAAGTGAGAGTCTGGTTTAAAGAACAAGATTCATAATATGTGGAGGCAAGAGCATGACAAGAATGCTGTGATTGGACATATCAATCATTTCTATGGCAACAGAGAAGGATATAACAATACCATAGAACTGAGCAGAGAAGACTGGGTGAAAAGAGGTCATAATTATACACTACCAATATTTTCATTTACTTGTTGTGGAGATATAATCAACAAATGCAGAAAACCATATGCAAAATATCTGACATTATTATTTATAATTCCACATTTATAGTTTACAGAATGAAAAAATATCTTGTATACAATGTGTATCCTTGTTCTTCCAGAGAGTGCTTGTAAATCCATATGACTATAAACAAAGGATGTGCTCTGTAATAGTGTATATCACAGAATCACAGAACAACCAGGCTGGAAGGGACCCATCGGATCATCATGTCCAACCATTCCTATCTAACACTAAACCAAAAATAATATAATAATATAATAATAACCAAATATAATATACTGTGAGTATGTGATTGCATGTACAGACACAGAGTCTGAACCTTAAATATCCACAAAGGTTTTGCCTTTCTTTACTTCTTGGATGAAAATCATAATGTTTAGCAGAAAGAGCTATCATTTTCATATTTTTCTCATAAATATATTTATTTCTTCTCTTTTTAGTCAACATGGGTGGGTTTTAGCTAGCCTAAATTATAGTGCTTGGATGTGAGATACAACTTAAACTCCCAGAATTGCCAAGATAAACTGAGCCCATACTATGAGTGGGGTCTAGCAAGCTACTCTTCTCATCCTGAGCTACACCCCAACACTTGGTCAGCCAAATTCCTCTCCGGACTCTGCTAACTATATGGTTTAGATATTTACTGATGTTACTAAGAGCTTAGACACCTTGTTCCCATGAAGACCCCTATGCTTTAGACACTCGAGACACAATCCAGCTGCCTGCCTATCAGTGTCTGACACCATTTCAGACCCCTTTGGTTAGCTGTGGCATCCCCCATGAAGCTAGTGGAGGACCCATGGGAGACTTCTGAAGCAGCTCATGACTAAGCAGGATTTCCAACATCCAATGGCAGCAGAGTTGAGGTGACTGAATTAAGCCCTTCAGAGGGAAGGAGCAGGAAAAGAGTCAGGTGTGAAGTCAGTAAGGGGAGTTCAGGAGCAAGCCAGAATGAGCAGGGGATGGGAAGGAAGGCACAAGTACACCTTACAACATAGCTGGGGTGAAAACTGGGCACAAGGGTCTGAGCTCACACGTGGTCCCTGGCACAAGGGGTACAGGTTGCATGTCTGGGGGCTCTGTGTGAGGCTAGTCAAGGCAATTGAAACCTCCTTTAGTGCACACAAGACCCTAACACCCTAAAATCGCTTCGAGTTGAATGTTTGATGTTTACAGTACAGATATCTGCATTTGAGTTCATCACCCACACTCCCTCTCCAGTAACTGGAAAGAAGCAGGTACTGCCAGGAAACTGTATCTTCTATTCTGAAGATCAAAAGAGAGAAATGGTGCCCTGCAAATATCTGTATCTGTCCTCTGACCACAAATGGAATCTCATTGTAGATGGGTTTGCTGTAAAGGAGTCAGAGGAGTCCTGCCTGATGTACCTTTAAGAAGATCCAGAGTGAGCACAGATGGCAATAAGTATACAAGGATGTAGCATCATAATGTGGAGTCTTCCTATCCATTCACAGGCATTATCTTTATCATAATATCAGAGGCAATATTAACATAAATTTCTCAGATTAAACACTGATGATGTCATGAAAATACTTACTGTTGGTTGAGTCATAGGTTCGTTGGTTTCCTAATTGGAGGACAGAGAAGATATGTACTGCCCCTCACTGCTGTTCCCCATGGATCTTTCTTTACTGTTATTTCTCTTTAGCTGCCACTGCTTGGCAAGGCCATGTTGAAGAATTGTTACAGATTTCTAATATCTTCGATTTTAGGGCAGGGTGGAACACCACATACTCAGAATGGAAATGGGTGTTGAGGGCGATAAGCAGAAGACTGCCAGCTCTGTCCTGGAGTCATTCATCTGTCGGATGGCACAGTACCACCACCCCCGCCCCCTCCACTGCCCAAACATCTTCCACACTTGACCTTGTAATAGGGCAACACAGCCCCATATTCCTCTTCTCAAATAGGCAGTAATTAGTCCTGCACACAGTGGTAGCTTCAGTGATTGTGACACCTCCATAACATCACCTCTCAGAAGGCTTTTCTTTCAGAGAAAGCTAGACATGACTGTTCTGAACTAAGGTACAAAACAGCCTCCTACAAAAGGCCAGAGATGGTGCTGAAAGTCTCCTACACACCTGCATATAAACACATACACCACATAACAGATCACAGAATAATTGAATTTGGAAGGGACTTGTTTGGATACCTCTTATCCATCTGTTTCATCCATTCACTAGAACCAGGCTCTCTCAGATAGGGTTTCTCAGAGCCTTGTTAACTATGTTGTGATCATCTCCAAGGGCAGGGGTACCAGAGGCAACCAACCCCTCTGTGAGGTTTGGCTTCTCTTTTATCTGATTGGGATTGCCTTTGTTGCAACCTATGCCAGTTGCCTTTTGACTTGAGCTTGGCCTTCACTGTAGTCTCTCAGAATATCCTTAGAGCCAAACTGCTGAAATAGATGAGTGGTCTGTATGGTGGGTGGAAAGCTGACTGGATCACTGGCCTTAAGGGGTTCTGGTCAGAAGTACAAAGTCCAGCTGGCAGCTGGTTGCTAGTGACCTCCCTTAGAGGTCAGTACTGGGGTCAGTGTGACTCAGATTAACATCTTTGTTAATGAGTATTGTTCTCCCCTTGTTCACAGAGCCAGTCATCTCAGCACACAAGGCAGACAGGGTGAAGAGGCATGATTTGTCTTTACTAAGTGTGCACTGGTTCCCTCAGCTATCTGCCTGTTCTTTACGTGTCCAGTCATAGCTCCTAGAAGATATGGTCATAATCTTTCCAGCGACTGAGATTAGGCCAGCCATCCTTCAGTTCCCTGGATTCTTCCTCACTCTTCAGGTGTGACATTTGCCTTTTCCCAGTTATTGGGGACATTCTCTGATGACCACAGCCTTTCAAAGATGCCAGAAAGCCATAGCTGTCTCCCTTAGCACCCTCAGATGCATCCCAGGTCGCATGGACTTATGTCCTGCCTGCAGGCTATGTACACTTTACAATATCAAAACACCACATCCACCTGCAATTGGATGTTACACAGCCAGTGCCTGGAAGTGCAATCTTCTGGCATTGTTTTTCTTGAAAATCTTTCCTGTCTTTGTAGTGTTGTCTGGGAGATTAAACAGAAAACTTTTCTGATCTGCATATTACTGCTTTGCAACTAAAAGTTGCAGTGTCTACAGAAAACAAAAGTTGATCTTTTCTTTCCTAAAAAGGCATGCAACCACCATCCACCCTGCTCTTAGAAACTTCCTTATGAAACTTTCCTTAATGGAAAAATGAAACCCTCCCACCTCTTAAATGTCTCCAAAAGCAACACAACACTCCCTGGAGAATCAGGAACTGGAAAGCAGCTCTGGAAGGTCTACTAGTTTTAATTCCTTCACATATTCTGCCACTGTAAACAAGTTACCTCTTGTATCAAGTCGTTTCTTTCTCAGCCACAAAGGGTGGGATGTTCCATGGCCAAAATAACTGCTGACTTCTACATCTGAGCACACTGCATGGACCCCTTCCCAGTCAGTCAAGGGAAGCAGGCTTTCCGACCTTTCCTCAATAAGGTGTCTAAAACAGGTCAGCTGTTTCTCAGTTTCCGGAATGGGATATAGAGGACCAGGTGTAGATGTCTACACTGAAGGTGTTCCATGTTAGTAGAGATGGATGCTGCCTAGAATGCACATTAAAAATTGGCATAGATCTC
Organism: Coccyzus lansbergi; assembly: GCA_033558105.1. Taxonomy (NCBI): domain Eukaryota; kingdom Metazoa; phylum Chordata; class Aves; order Cuculiformes; family Coccyzidae; genus Coccyzus; species Coccyzus lansbergi. Next base: position 1,104,946 of record JAUMJK010000332.1, on the reverse strand, counting down.
TAAAAGTACATTCCTGGCTCCTGTACTGGCCCTCCAACTGAACTCTGAGTCATCAGAAGAGTCCTGATAGGACAACTAAATCTGATATATTAGAGCAGATCTGGAGGGAAGCAAGTTCTATTTTTCCCCTGAAAGTGCCAAGCTGTTAATATCAAACCCAAGCTGTTAGTTTGACTACTTTAGATGATTTTGAAGACAAAGGTAATGCCTAAGAAACTGATTATCTCTATGTTTTGAGCATGAGAATATATTTCGTGTACTAGATGTGTCTTTATGCCTGCTGTCAGAATATGTTTGCTCTATGCTAGAAATTATCTCTTCCACTAGCTTGCCCATGGTGATTTACAGTTAGAAATTTAATGTAAAACTCTGTCTGTGTGGCTACAGCTCTACAGCCTTACAGAAGCACAGGCTAGAAGACAGCAAGGAATCCAACCCCTTGCTCTCAACAAACGTGTTGAGAAGTTGAATGCAGGGATTAGCCTAGATACTCCCTACAATATTGCATCAACGTCATGTTTGTATAGTTACTCCCAGAACAAACAGTAAGGAAATAGTGAATCAGACCACAGAGGTTTCCAGAAACCTGAGCAGACAGACTGACTGAGGTCTTGTGCAATGAATAAAAGTACTGTCACTTCTCCCCAGCCAAACTCACTCCAGAGTAATTTACCCAGTGTTGCATGAAGCACCTGTAAATGTTTCAACATGAGGACTTTTATCATTGTGCTAGAAGCCTGAAGCTGAAAAGTATTATCATCTGAACATGCAGGACATTCAAGAAGGATTTTTGCTTCAAGACAAATAATTCCATTATTGACTGAAACTTATGCTTTCTCAGCTGAGCCATGTTTGCATCCCTAGTTCATTGTAGGTCAATTTATGTTATCCTGATTTGGGTCGTCTATTAGAAATAAGGAGGATTTTCCCAGAGAAGGTATTGATAAAAGATGCAGGTCTAGAGCTAACTACACCAGACCTCAAAGTGTTTCCATTAACAAATATTTAGAGGTGAATCAAAATTCCCTCCAATCATAATATGCAAAAAAGATAAAAAGATATGTGAAGATATTAAAAGCAAAAAAATTAAACCTTTTTCAGTCCATAAAATTACTTAATATATCCCTATAATATGTGCAGCTCCAACTTTTTATTTACATGTTTATTCTCTAGTGGATCAAGAGTAACAAATTTAGCAGTTCCCATCCTGCCACCAGAGTTAAACCTAGAGAAAGTAGAAGCAACTGTCATCTGTATCTTTCGGGTATGAAAAGCTTACTCTAAAAATAAAAAGCAAACAGAAAACAAGCGAAAAGATCCTCCTTTATCTCTATTCTCAGGTAAATCTATCTGTGAAGGTAACACACACAATAAGAGAGGAAAAGATGCCAGTAGACAGGTGTGACCTGGCTTTCATTAGCTATACCTTTATCTAACTGGGTGGAGACACAAAAGAAACAAAATATTTCCATTTAGCTGTGTCATTACAGGGTGAGGCACCCTGGCTTTGGTGCAATGAAACTCTGACAGTGGGTACAGTCATGTTCTCCCACTAGCTTCAGTTGCTACATATCTTTCCCAGATTCTTGAATGTCCTTACTTTCCCAGCTTTCCTCATCACCGAGAAGTGGTTATGTATCCAGAATGGCATATCCCTCTAGATCCTTCTAGCATACCAGCACATGATCTTTATCACTCGCGTCTTTCTCCTCATCACCTTTGGTCATCTGATGGTCTGGGCAATTTCATTTAAAAGATGAAGTGCAACGCTCATATAGGCACTCACTGTACCTACTGGGTCAAAAATTTTCATGTGAGGTACTTAATAAATGAAGATTTACTCAAAGGAGTTTAGCAAGAAGCTTATAATGTAATACACACTCAACTCCAGCTGTGACAGAAAACATGCCTATTGATAGTTTCAGAAAGAATAATTTAGCTTAAAGCTCTTTTAAAAGAGTAAATAAAACATAAAAGTTAATAAAACCCTATAATTTTTTTACTATCAGTTCTGGGATAACATAATGGTTTATCTATTGGTGATTAGAAACCATTCTGCAAATGCTTCATGAATTTAACATAAATTACCTGCAAAATAAAAGTTAAAAAAAAAAAAATGGGACAGTGGTGCACCAGTCACTGATTGCCAGCAGGGAAGTTTCAATCCTACAGTTGTGAAGCATGTTGCTTAGCACTCAACATGAGCTGAGAGTCAAATACAATAGCTTGCAGATATCAAATATTTTGCAAACATCAAATAAAATATTTCACAAACAAACCCTGGTTTGAATATTGTTCCAAAGTATTTGGGCAATACTTTGAAATGTATCTATGCGAAGACAACTGGGAATTTTCAGCAGTTCACAAATGCAATGAGCCGTCTCTGCTATAACATTATTTTTATCTGTTTCCACCAAGAAAGTACAAAAGTTCTAACACTTAATATGTTTAGCGAAGCAATGCTGTAGCTGGAAGCAGCACAAAGGACATAAGGCTTCACTATGCAGTCTGGGGATTAAAATTGGCAAACATGTTTCACTAGCCTGGCTTTCCAAGAGAGTCAGAGAGCAGGAAGAAGAGAAGCACATACTACATCGCTGTAGCTCCCTCTCTCATAGAATCATAGAATCATAGAATAACCAGGTTGGAAGAGACCCACTGGATCATCGAGTCCAACCATTCCTATCAAACACTAAACCATGTCCCTCAGCACCTCGTCCACCCATTGGCTCCTTAGGTTTGCCCCTTGCAGAGTACTTTGTGGTGTCAGGATGAGACCACACATAGTGGGATGCTCATCACTTCCCTGGGAGACTGCTGGAGTGCTGAGGAGGTTCTGCAGTCTGATAGAGACCTACCTCCTGAAATAAAACATGACTTGTGGGTTACTGCAACCAGTTCAGGACCACTTTCTGCATTGCCTGGGGTACATTGTGGGGCATAGCCTGTGTGTACAAAGATTTCTAACCATCACTTCCTGCAGCCCCATTAGCACAGCTAACGTGTTGTAAACGCAGTTTTATGAATCACTCCCTGAAGCTTTTCAGATGTCACTGAAGGGTCACAGTAACGGTACCATATGGCTTGCTTACAATGGCTCAGCGCAGAAAAGCAGAGCTGAGACCAATCCTAGCCCCTCCAGTGTTTCACAGCCCTCACAGAGCCCATGGAGACCTGGGGAGAAGGAGGCTCAGGACATAGCTTGTCGCCTGTGCTTGTGCTGAAGCTGCCTACTGCAGCAGGAACTCCTGGACTGACTTTAATGGTACTTACATATGGCTCTGTATGAGATGTGGCCTCACTCCAAAACCCAGGTTACAGCTCTGCAGCATAGCCTCTCATTTGCCCCTCCTTGAAAATCTTCCCTGACAGCTGACAGGTAAGGATCATTCCCAGTAATGGGATCTGGACAGCTGCAGCCAAAAACTGCTGGTACTTAGGAGGGATTTTTGATAATCTGGAATACAGGCTGAGTATTCTATGTATAAATGCTGGATGCAGCTATGTGATTAATGACAAAGTTATCTCCTGTGATGAAACAGAAAAGTTTGGTCCAAAGCCAGCGCTGAGAGGTGAGGGGAGCTGAAGCCTGGGCAGAGAGAAGGATGATTACAGCAGCTTGTCTCCTTAGCTTGCAGGTCTGACCAAGCATCACTCAAATCTCAGCTCTATTTTTTAGGCTTTGCCAGTCAGGTTTAAGTCAAATCTCTGTTAGTTCAGCCCAGCATTACTGGTTGAAGGTGCCGGTGTGAGAGATGCTACAGAGAGGTACTGCAGAGAGAAAATCTCAGGAACAACCCCAAGTGAAGTGTTTCAGAAACTCCTGGCTATTTTTCTAACACAGAGCAGGGTCTCCACAACTGTGACCCCATAGCAAAGAAAGAAGAATGTCACAGCAATTGTCTTAAGACAGAAGTACTATCACATTAAGAATGGCCCTTATCGGAGTAGTAAAGTGATACGACCTTTGATGAGAAACTGGTGGAACAAAACAGAAAATCCCCAAATTTCCAGCCTTCCCAGATTTATCAGCCCATTACTAGGACTGGTGATGTTTTCACAGTTCTTCAGCTGAGCTGGTGTGGCACAAGGCTATTTTATATGTTCATGCTATTCCATCCTTCAGGCTCCGCATTCTCCTCTCTCATCCATCTTTCCCATGGGATCTGCTGAGCCACCAGCTTCTCTGCTGCCTATGTACAAAGAGCTTTATGGCAACCAGTTTCTCCACTTCCTATGTATAAAGAACTTTCTATCAGTTCGCGCGTTTCCTTTGTGACAATTGAACCTCCCTCCTCTTCCACTACAAACAACTATTTTGTGGCTCTGCCACATGAGGACAACAGCCCCCAACCCCCAAAATGGCCTGATGTGGCCCAAAGCTTCTTCCTTGGCCATACTTCTTGTCTAATGGCATGGGGGAACCTGAAATATGACATGATAAAACTTGTTTGCCAGAGTTGCCAAAGGTAAGTCTGTTTTGCTTCCTTGTTTGCGGCACCTTGACAAGGTCAGGTCGAAGTATCTGGCAATGAATGACTAACTCAAGGCTGCTGTATGAGTCAGCAGCAAAGTCTGGCAGGGCTCAGGAATGCTGATTGCTGGGTCTTGCAGTCACCACTAGATCATACTTTCCCCATGGTTACCCCAGCAAAGCTCTCGTGGGTGAGTACAGCGCAGAAATATCTCATGTAATAAGGATTTCCCACTGCAATTCTTGGCAAGGCAGAATTGCTGCAGATTTATAAGCCTCTGTTCAGATCTTCTCTAATTCCTCTTTTGAAACCCCCATTACCTCCATCTGTGTTGTCTTTTGCATCAATCAGCCGTTCTGACTTGATGGGCTGTTTTTGTGTTTGTTTTGTTTCTTGCAAACTCTGATAAAATTTCACCAACTGAATTTTGTAGACTCCTTCATTACTCTCATCTTGTGTGTAAACAAATGCAGCCTGCACAAGGGAAAACCACAAATCAGCACAATTTTGTTTTTCTAAGAAAGCAGAGAAGTTCTAAGTTCTACTCAAAGCAAATCAGTTTCATTGCTAAAAACAGTATTAGCTAACAAAGATGGCAGTACAACATCAAAATTATCTGGAAACGTGGCCCAGAAAATCTTTTTCCAGCACCAGAACTGATAATTTTGGAGCTTCCATTTACCATTTGAATGCAATTCAAAATTCAGTGGCTGAGAGTCAGCCTGATGCTAAAGAGTGACCAAATATAATCCTATTAGGGCTGCCTGTGACCTCCATGTACCCTTCAGAGCTGATGACCCTCCAGTGACAGCTTGTAGAGGGGCAGTGAATGATAATTTTGCCTTTATAAATCATGTGGTATGGGTACTAGATGGATGAACAAGTATGTAGACAGACATCCTTGCAAATGAGAACCACCCAGGACCTTTCTCTGTCAGTCAGGCCAATTAGGATGAAGCAGACCTCTTAAATTCTAAAGCAAGATATCTACTGGGAAGTAGACCTTGACTATGCTAGCTCCTAAATCCCTTGGAAGAGTGTTGGTAACCCTGGGCCAAACCCTCAGGCAAGGCACTGTTTAACAAATGAGCAATGTTGACAACCAGGGGCCAGCAGCTAGCAGTGTCCTTGACACCATCTAATTAGTTAATACAGGAGAAGAGGGGAGTTCCACAAAACACCAGTTTCAACTGTGTACTGGGCTAGGATGTTGTACATCCCTTTATACAAGCAGAGTTCTTGTCCTCATGTCTTCCTTACTGCCTTCTCCTTGGCACCAGCTCAATTTCTCATAACATTTGGGAGCTAAATAGAATCATTTCACTGCTCAGTGCTGATCTCAATAGGCACGTGTGATGGCAGCGACCTGTAGTTTGGTGTTACAGGTGAGAGCTGAAGAGGAGAGGTGACTTTCACAGTATCAATTTAATATTGTTTGGTTTTTTGTTTTTTGTTTTTTTTTTTTTAAATTTACTTTATTGTATTACTGCCTATTTCTAGAACTCACAGGACTCAGTCTATTCATTCAGCTAGATACATATTTATTTATGAGAGCTGTTGACATCTAGAATAAGAGAAAAATAATGATGTGATCATTTTTTAATTAATTTTGTCTGGTGACATGACTTTTCTGAAGAGTTTTTGTCACATCGCCAGACATAATATTGTAAAATCTTGGTCATTTAGATTATGTGGAAGTTTTGACTTTTGATTGTGGTAACTTTAAACTCCCTTGACAAAGAAGATACTTCTTTTTTTTTTTCTTTTCCAATTTACAGCAAAACATCTGATGATAAAAGCTCCATTCTAGAATCTTTTAGCCGAATTTGATCATGAATTATACAAATGCTTTTCTTTCAAAACAGAACAAAAAGATGTAATAGAGTCTTTGTCATGTTCTTTAACAGTAAAAGTTATTTATGATAACTGTCAGAAAAAAATATCATCTAATGGTCACAGGAGATCACTCAGCATCCTGCAATGCTGCTGTTAGCTGTCATCCCTTTTACGAAGAAATAACAAGTTGAAACTTAGGTTGAAAACCCAGCCAAAAAAGTTCTCTTTGAAGATGGCTGTGTAGCAGTATCACCATTGTACCCCTTTGATTACACCCTCGTGTTGTAGCCACAAGATCATTTGATTTCTTCAGAAAGCACAGTTTGAATAATGCATTTTTCTGTATTCCATGAGTTTTGATTGCTTTTCTGTGATATTCCTTATGTGTGGGGAAGGGAAGGTACATGTTTGGTAAGTAGTGAGACTTTATTTCATGGGTGCAGTGACAAATTCAGCTTGAAAATGTCCGCTATGATGTGTGAATGCATGCTTTTCCTCCAGGATGGCTTCCAGGCACAAGAAGCCTGCTGAAGTTTGCTTTCACTCCATAGCAGCAGGCATTGTGTGACTCCTACTGATTTGCTCTCTTTGTGTGACTGCTTTTTAGGGCCAGCTTTTCTCTTCCCCTGCTCCTTGGGGTACTGAGCTATGGGAACCAATTCTGGCCAGCCCCACACACCACCAGCCCCAATGGAAGCAATGCAGTATTGGAGAAGAAATCTTGCTTTTGCCCTTCAAGCACATGGTAACATAGTCAGTTCTGGTCATATCCTTTCTATCAGCTAATAAAAGGCATCAAGATTTTCACTCCTGAACAATTAAAGAAGTTATTCAGAAGACATCTATAAGGTTATCTAATAGAAGGTGGATCCTAACTGTGCCCTGATCAGAATCCAGGATAAGACAAAGGATGGAAACAGTTTAGATTTTAAGTCAGCATAACATAAGAAGCCAGCTAGCAGCTTTCCTCTTGCAGCTGAGGAGTCAATTTCTCGGCAGCTTTAATGTTGCCACAGCCTTGAAGTCTGTCATATAATACAGCCCAGCATGGGAATACTGAGGGGCTATTCCCAAGATAATTCCCAATTATCTGGCCATCTCAGCGTAGATAAATCAGTTTCCCTGAGCACCTTTTGAGCAGACATCCATCCTTCTTCTCTGGGGGTCTATGCAGATACTGTCAGCACTGAGATATTGTTACTCTAATTTAGAGAAGTATGTTAAGACCCTCTAATTTACCTTATTTTGTACAACCCAAATAAGGGAAGTCAAGGGCTTGTAACAAGGTAGCAAGAATACTGATTGCACCAAAATAGTCAAAGCTCTTCCCTACAAAATGTACCAGCTGCATATTGGTGTGAAACCACATTTCTGTCATTGAGCCCTCAATATTTTTGCGTTCCCCCAAAGGCCAGTGTACTTAACAGCTTTATCCAGCTCCATATACATATAGTACATATTATCAAACTGGACTTGTATATTAGCAGCATATTTCCATAAAATAATCCTATCTAATACAGTATCATTGCCATCAGCTTATTCCCAAATTTTGGGAAGAGCAGATGGAGACAGTTACAAGGGAGTCTTATGACAGAAAGATGTTATGCTATTGTGTGATGGGAAGAACTCCAGGGACTTTCCCGTAGACTTTGGTTGAGGTTACCAAACTACAACTGGCACACTGCGTCAGTAGCTCCTGACAGCTGCCAAGGTCTTGCTTCTTACCACACCCTACTGCTTCCAGTTCCAGGGCATTTCCTCCCTATTCTGACAGATGATGTTCTGTTTCCCATTATACAAGTTTTTGCCAACTCTTGTCTAGACTAAAGCAGTGCCATGTATATGAGCAAGAAGTCATGAGCCCTTAGGAAATTCCAGCAAGTACAGAAGGCTGCAACACTCCTCACCAGCACAGACTAGAAGAAATACCCTTCTCTAGTGTTTTCATACAATGCTGTGTCCAGCCTAAGTCTCTTTTCCCCAAAGCACTTGGTGGCCTTGATCCCAAATTCACCTAAAGTTCCTGCATAAAAACTATGACAGCCAGCTTTGTTCCTCACTTAGAATCATAGAATCACCAGGTTGGAAAAGACCCATCAAATCATTGAATCCAATCATTCCTATCAAATACTAGACCATGCCCCTCAGCACCTCATCCACCCGTCCCATAAACACCTCCAGGGAAGGTGACTCAACCACTTCCCTGGGCAGCCTCTGCCAGTGCCCAATGACCCTTTCCGTGAAAAAACTCAAAACAGAGCTTCTTCTCATAATGACTAACCTCATCTGATGGGGAATGAACTCCCCCAAAAACTAGTAATAGTACAAGCCTAAACTTTTTGTGCCAAATGCAAGATCTCTGCTTTAAGCCTCACTTTCTTTACTGTACACAAATAATAACATATATTTAAAACAAAACTTTTGCCAATATAAAGCAGTACACTGCAGGTGTAAATTTCATCTTGGGGAATGCACAGGAGAGAAAGCACATCACTCATGTTATGATTGTTAAGATGCTCAGTGCTGTGGCTGAAAGCTAATAACTAACGAAGAGCTGTCAAAATAAAATATTCTAGAAAACACAGTGAATGTCTATGTAGCCTATGCTTGGCTCTTTATAAGAGTCTAAATTTATAAGCATTCATGGTTATAACATTGTCTCTTATCATCTTGATATAAAAATGTGTGAAGATTGAACAATTATTTTGGTAAGCCAAGTAGGTCCTCTCTTTAACCTTAGCCACAGTAGGTACTCCAAGAAGGGCTCACGCAGGGAGAAGTCAGCACGGTTCTGGTGTCCAGCAGCCTCTCCATTGATTAAAAGCAGGTAAGAGTCTGGTCTGAACTAACTACCTTTGTTGACCTTCTGATTTAGACCCCAGATATTCCAATCAACATTTTAATATTTGTAATGTTAAAGTGTGACTACAAAGCTTTTTTTTTTTCACATGTGCTTCTGCATATGGCAATGCAACTGTAACCAAATGGGACAGGTAAAACTAGCCACTTACAATCTGCACATTGTTTCCTGCAGGAAAGAGCACCCATTCAGGGACGTTAGTACAGATTTGGATTGTTACCTAAAAGGGAAGTGTTATTTGGTCTTTCCAAACCTCTGGATATCTGGCCCAGTCCTATGGAGACTCCTCACAGTATTCCTGCTATGAAAGGGGAAAGGGGGTAGCTCTGAGAACTGATCATAGAATCATCAGGGCCTCATGTTAATTCCCCCTACTCAAAGTTGCAGTATCATGTTCTGTAGGTTGAGTGGGTTTTCAGTATGTAGCAAAGAAATAAAGTTCAGCATAATTTTTGATCAAATTAAAAAAATATGTTCTGCTCCTTGATTTTGTGTTTGCATTGTGTTTTTGTTTCTCCAAAGCCTCAAAAGACAAATGTTGGCTGAAGCGTGTTGTACTTAGGATGGGGATTCCTCTGCACTAGTTACTTTAATCAGCTGATTTGAGATATATATGTGTGTATGTGTGTGAAGGACAAAAGAGTCAAAACCCATAAATCTTTGCATGTCAAGAAGTTCAAAAACGTGAACAAGCAAAATGGCAGTCGTGTGTCATTCCCTTCTAATGCAGAATGATATGTTTTATAATATAAAAGATAAACAGTATATAAAGGGCAGATAGGGTCATGCAGAAGAGCACCAGAAATAGCTTTTCCAGGGTAGTTCTGTCCACAAATTGTTATGCTCTTAGCTGTAAAACCTGTGCTTCACAAGATAATATAACATTTCATGACCAAGAGTGGCTAGATTTCATTCAGACCCCACCTGTATCTACATTGGAAAGGAAGCTTCAAGAGAGAGGAGTAAGCATTATCCCACCAGTGAAGCTGTTTAGTAAAGCTTAGATTCTGATGACAAAGAAGAATTGGCAGGAAATGTCATTATGTGTCAGTCTCAAGTTTGCCAGACTTATACTATTGTCACTGGATGGGGACAATCTCCTCCGGCACAGCAGGGGTTACCAGGGCTCTTCACTACTTACCATAGATGAGGAAAACAACCTAAGACTAAAGAAACCAGTTAACACAGTTAACAAATAAATGCCCTGGTGGTAAGATAACTGAAGGTCAAATTCTGAGCCTAGTCTATAGCTCTGTTGTATGTGGATATCAAAGCAGATAGCTGAAGTATGTGTGAGTATGCATTCATTCATTAGTAAGGGTTTACTGTAGTACATTTTCTCCTGATACCCTTTTCTCCCCAGATCCATACTTTCACCCATAGTGAGATCCCCAGAAAGGTTATGCAGATGTAGAAGGGTAAAGTTACATATACAAGGCTTTCCAAGGAGATCAGATTCCACGTGGGCTCACACGTGAAATTATCCAAATTTTGGTGAGACCTCATCCAGAAACATTAGCTAAATCCACTGTCTAAGAGTTGCTGAGTTCAGTGTATTACCAAAAGGAAAACTATACGGGTCTGATTAAAAAAACATGGCAAATCCCGGTTGTATAGGACTATCAGAAGCTAGTGTAAAAAGCTCTGAAAACAAGCTACATTGGCTTTGCAGGATTAGTAGCACCACCAATGAGGCAAACGTTGAAATTGCCCACAGCATATGCTTATTATCCCTTGTGCTTTAGAGGCACATGAACCATCACTTTTGGAGAAATGCACAAATAGGTTGTTTTTCTCTGAACTTCAAAAGTTTGTGGTTAAATCACACCGAGCTGAAAATAAAAAATCTCACAAGCCTACAAAATGTTTTTCACTGTCACATGTTGTATTAGCAATAGTATTTCTGAGGAGGGAAGAAAAGAAAAATTCTGATGTGTGCTCTGACCATTTCTGCCCTTGAACAAAACTTCCCAAGTCCTTATGCTTCAGGCATCTCTGCTAGAGTTGAGAGCATGTCTTTTATATCTGTGCTAAGCTGCAGTAGTCTTTCGACTTTAAGACCTCAAGCTCCTGGTTTTAACCTGGAGCCTAATAAACACTACCACCTATTTGTCCAGATATTTTTAATTATTAGAAGCAGTCATCCACAGTATTAGGTGTTTTATAATTAAAACACACAAAAGAACAGGATTAACTGGCAGAACTGGTAAAATGTGAACAGCTACCTACCCAACAAAACCAGACAGGGCAAAATACTACATTTAATATTACTAATAATGAAAAATTACTTTAAATTTAACCATGCGCAGCTTATTTACCAACCTTTTATCAAAGGTGAAAGGGTTTTTAGCGTGCACTAATAGTTAAAAAATTGGGCTTTGGTAGACTGAAAAATCTTTCTCATACACACACTCAAATGTTCTTACTTTCTTTCAAACTAGCAGAAAGTAAACACTAACCCATCTGTCATTAATGTGTTCATCCATCCTTTATTTGAGGTTCTTCCTAATTCCTTTGATTTCTCCCTGAAGGTGATAATCCACTCTTTAATTTAAGAGCTGTGTCTTATTATGTTTGGTTTTGCATGAGCAAAAAGAAAACTGAATCAATCAATCAAACCTGTGCAAATCAGCATTCAGCACAGTAACTCTTGTTTAAATCTAGTTTTTGAAGTAGAAACTGGCACAAAGAAACTTAGTATTCTATAGTTAAAATTTCATTGTTAAAACTGCATGTCTTCCAAAACAAAATCCCTGAGCATTCCCAACAATATGTTATTATTGCATCTCTTTCAAATAAGAAAGCAAGATTTGAGTTAAAAATAGTTTGCTCTGTGGTCCCTAGTGCTTCAAATGATGGAAAATATTACTGATTCTAACTTACTGTTCCACAGTTGAAAGGGAAATAACTCATTGTCTACTTGATTATTTTTGAAACAGCAGTGAAAATACTTTATAAACATCTGCAAATTCAAATGATATACTAGAACTGTCCATTTGAGTTTCTAATTTATAACATAGTTTTTGAATTTTCATTTGGAGCCTATGCTACCCAATAATATGAAACCCTAATGAATGAGTAATTACCCAACTTGCTACATAACATTAAAAAGAACAGATAAATTATCATTTCATCTTGAAAGCTGTATAGCTAAGGGTTTTCTATCACCTGTCAAAAGCACTTCAAAATTACAAGATTTTGGGTTGTTTTATTTGAATGCACTGCAATTGTGAGGCATATATCCACAACAGATTGCTTCTGTACCTTAAAAGTAGAAAAAAAATAAATGTTGACTACGTTTTCTTTTTTATCCAATAATTTTGGAAAAACAAAGTTGCTTTCATGCAGCAGATTAGGATTCCTCATTTGCAATTTTAAGCTCGTTGACAAATATAAAGATGATGAAGAGATGCGATTTGTCTTGTACTGTATCCTAAAAGTTTGTTATAATCAGTTCTAAGATTTTCAAAACTTAGAAAGTTTTTAGTTTAGAACCAAATTTGTTTGTATGGATTGACATTTTCAACATTGTAAACAAGTGTAGTTGTGTAAAAAATCATTTTGGCAAACCAGAAAATAACAATCAGTGGTATGCATTTACTCTTAAATATTTATCTACACATTTTTATTTCAGCAAACACAATTCAGGTTTGGTGGGGTTTTTTTTCAAAAGAAAAAGGTTGCCATTTGGGGAAACAGTAAGCATTACTGCAGGTTTAAAACATGCTGCAAGGCTGAACCTCTGTCTTTTAAATAAGAAATTCTGAAAAGCCATATCACATTCCCAGAAAGACTTTATTAACATTAGTCTGATGTGCCACAATCACATCTTAGCATTCTGACATTTTAGCATTTTCTGACCTAAGTGCTGGGAATAGTCAGACGGCTGGTTGGCAAAGTCTCATGGGAGACAGTACTTAAGGGCAAGGGAGCCCATGAGGGCTGGGAGCTCTTCAAAAAGGAGATCCTAGCAGCTCAGGAGAAAGCCATCCCCGTGTTCTGGAAAAAAAAGCCATCAGGGGAGAAAACCAGCTTGGTTGAACAGTGAGATCTTGAGTGATATTAAGAAGAAAATGAATGTTAATGGGCTCTGGAAGATGGGACAGGCCTCTTGGGTGGATTACAGGAGGGAAGTGAGAGTGTGCAGAGAAAAAAATCAGAGGGGTTAAGGCTCAGTTAGAAATCGGATTGGCAAAGTCTGTGAAAGACAACAAAAATCTTTCTATAAATACATAAATAATAAAAGGAGGACTAGGGAGACCATACAGTCCCTATTGGACATAGAAGGAACAACAGTGACAGGGGATGAGGAAAAGGCTGAGGTACTCAATGCCTTCTTTGCCTCAGTCTTTAATTGTAAAGAAAGTTGTTCCCTCTGTGTAGATACCCCGGAAATAGAGGAGCAAAATGAGGCTCCCATGGTCGAAGAGGAGGTGGTCAGAGCCTTGCTTGCCCAACTAGACACCCACAAGTCTATGGGGCTGGATGGGATTCATCCAAGGGTATTGAAGGAGCTGGCAGATGTGCTGGCCAAACCCCTTTGCATCATCTTCCAACAGTCCTGGAAGACTGGGGAAGTTCCACTGGACTGGAGGCTGGCTGATGTAGTGCCCATCTACAAGAATGGTCGCAAGGAGGATCCAGGGAACTGTAGGCCTGTCTGTCTGACCTCAGTGCCAGGGAAAGTCATGGCACAGGTGATCTTGAGTGCTATCATGAAGCACTTGCAAAAGAACTGGGTGATCAGGCCCAGTCAACACGGGTTTACCAAAGACATGTCCTGCCAAACCAACCTGATTGCCTTCTATGACAAAGTCACTCGGCTGCTGGATGAAGGAAAGGCTGTGGATGTGGTCTTTCTGGACTTTAGTAAAGCCTCTGACACAGTTTCTCACAGCATTCTGCTACGGAAACTGTCAGCCTGTGGCCTGGACAGGCACACGCTCTCCCGGGTAGAAAACTGGTTGAATAACCGGGCCCAGAGAGTGGTGGTAAATGGCCTTCCCTGGAGGCACGGTTGGACGAGGTGCTGAGGACCATGGTTTAGTGTTTGATAGGAACAGTTGGACTCGATGATCCAGTGGGTCTCTTCCAACCTGGTTGTTCTGTGATTCTATGAATAGTTATGGAACAAGTTATCTTGAGTGCTATCATGAAGCACATGCAAGAGAACCGGGTGATCAGGCCCACTCAACATGGGTTCATGAAAGGCAAATCCTGACAAAGTGACCTGATCACCATCTACAACAAAGTGACTTGACTACTGGATGAGGGAAAGTCTGTGGTTGCAGTCTTCCTGGACTTCAGAAAAGTCTTTGACACAGTTTCTCTCAGCATTCTGCTACGGAAACTGTCAGCCTCTGGCCTGGACAGGCGCACACTCCCCTGGGTAGAAAACTGGCTGGATGGCAGGGCCCAGAGAGTGGTGGTAAATGGTGTTAAGTCCAGCTGGAGGCCAGTGACAAGTGGGGTTCTGCAGGGCTCAGTGCTGGGTCCAGCCCTGTTCAATGTCTTTATCAATGACCTGGATGAAGGCATTGCGTGCACCACTAGCAAGTTTGTGGATGACACTAAACTGGGTGGAAGTGTGGATCTGCTGGAGGATAGAGAGGCTCTGCAAAGGGATCTGAACAGGGGCTGGGCTGAATCCAGTGGGATGAGGTTTAACAAGGGCAAGTGCTGGGTCCTGCACTTGGGGCACGACAACCCTATGCAGAGCTACAGACTAGAAGAAGTCTGACTGGAAAGCTACCTGCAGGAGAAGGATCTGGGGGTGTTGGTTGACAGCCGACTGAATATGAGCCAGCAGTGTGCCCAAGTGGCCAAGAAGGCCAATGGCATCATGGCTTGTATCACAGCAGGTCCAGGGAGGTTATTCTCCCTCTATACTCAGCACTGGTGAGACTGCACCCCAAATCCTGTGTTCATTTCTGGACCCCTCACCACAAAAAGGATATTGAGGCTCTGGAGTGTGTCCAGAGAAGAGCAACAAAGCTGGTGAGGGGGCTGAGAACAGGCCTTATGAGGAGTGGCTGAGAGAGCTGGGGGTGTTTAGCCTGAATAAGAGGCTAAACATCTATCTTCCACAATGGAAGGATGATCACACTATTATTGGTTGCAGCCGCAACGAGGCTGACAGGGCAGAGGGGTTGTTTATTAAAGTTGCCTGGTTCCACCTTTTACATTTTAACATTCACCAGTAATATCATTCAAAAGTAAAAGGCAAAACCTGTCTCCAAACTGTGAAGTGCAGCAGTACTCCAGGTGGACTCCTGTTTAGTAACTAAGCAACCATATCCTGCATCTCTGTCTCATACGTGCTGATCTTACCACAGGTTTTTCTTTGGCAAATTTTACCCTGAATCACTTGTAGATCTGCAGTTCATGTTTGAAATTTGCTTGTTATAAAATTGTGAATGGCTTACTTCTATGAATGATTGCAGGTCTGCAGATCATCTCCTTTATGAGTTCTGTAATGCAGATTGAAATATTCATCCAGGAATGTACCTTCTGCAATAAATCAAGTAATGTTAATTTATGCCCTGTGCATCTTGTGATCTATATTTACATAGTTTTTTAAATTAACAAGGAGGATGTAATGTTAATTGTCCCACTGACTGTAGTATTACCAAGTTTTGCTTTGCTTTATCTACAAAGGTTCCAACATTTAGTTTGAATAAGTAATCAAAATAAAGACAATAGAAAATTCTAAACTGCCTTTTGGTGACCCAGCATTTGAATTACATGTTTGTTTCGCATTAGTACATCACATGGGAATTCTCACAGACAAGTGTTATGCTAGTAAAACTCTCATGATCACATATTCCTAGAAAATAAATATGAAAGGATTACAACCACAGTTAAATAGAAGTTCCCTTTTGAATGCAAATTAATATTTAGGGTATGAATTCACTTAGGTCTACTCCTTGCTCAGGAAAACTCCAACCCTAACAATCAGAGGGACAGTCCCACATTACAAATAGCTCACACTTGAAACAAGAAGTTTGCAGTGGTAGAAATAATTTATGTAAGCTCTCTGAGGAATGCTTAGCAGTAAGGAATGTATTTCTAAGTGTCAGGAATGATGGAGTGTAGTTCAAGATCAGGGGGACAAATCAGGACAACAAATCAAGGATGTCAGAAACCAACCAAGGCTGCTCATACGCCAATGCCCCCAAGAGCTCCTTCATGTTAATGCAAAGCTACGAAGTCAAGAATATAAACACTCAAGGTGCTCCAAGGGGGATTTTGTGTCAAATGCTTCACAAAGGTTTATTTTGTAATTTATTCCAACAGTAACAGCAAGTATATATTAATACAGAAGATACCATCTCATCCTTAACCGTATCAGTCTAATCTAAATTGCTAAACTGGGAAAAAGAAACACACTCTTCATTCTACCAGACCGATTGTTCCCAACCCTTATTCAGCTCTGTGGTTGCTGCTTGCTTCAGATCCAAAACAATCTGTGTGGGCTCACAACATCTATATCTATTCTATCTGCACCAACTGGCCTAAGAGACTTCTATTTATAAAATTTGTCTTGGCTACATCTTCACATTGCTGCAGCTACAGCAACGCTACTGCTAGCAACATAAATGAGTGTTCTACTTACTTGAACAAAAGCCAAACACAGACAAGTCGCAAATGCTTCAGATGCAATTAAGAAAGAGACCGTGCAGCAATCATGGAATAAATTAGGCTATCAGGGATGTCTGGAGGCTGTCCACCTCCCTGCTCAGAGCAGGGTCCTGGTGGATCTGAACAACTCAGATGTGTCCTGGGACTTTCAGATTCCCCTTTTCCTGAAGCAGTTATGTGGTACTGCATATTAAGTCTTATAGAGTCTTTTTTCTCTCTCTCTTTTATTTATCTGTAGCAAGGTAGAAATCATGCTATCTCATGCGAAATTTTGAGTCTGAAGGATAAAACAAGACTTGTAAAAGAATAGTAGGAATATAGGTCTTGCAAATATGAAACCCTGAGAACAGTTATACAACCGTATACAGTTTTAATCATATCATCTCTGAAAGTACATGCGCACAACATTTCTTTGATGTGCCACTTTGGTCTGAGACATTACAAAGCTGGAAAGATGAAACTACATCATTCATATAATACATGCTTTACCTTCAAAGATCAGGCAGGTTTTTTTATTTGTTATAATAAGAGTCATTCTCAGAGGAGATTAACTGTTAACTGCATCTTCATTTAATTATGTTAAACTTAAGCTGAAGCTTTCAACAAACACCTTCAATAAAATTGTCTAATCCGGCTGCTTTAGTGAAACATTTTTACCTGTCTTTTTTAACCTAAAAAATAAAACAAAACAGAAAGCATCTATTTTCACAGGAAAGTACAGTCTGTATTTATTCTGGTGGAGGAGGGAGATATTTTCCCTCTTTTCAAAACTCTTGCAGCTGGACTTTACCTTGAGCATATTTCAAATATTTCCATTCCTTCCTTCAAAACTAATTGATTTACTCTGTAAACCATTCCTGATGTACAAATACAGTCAAGGGTCATCTGCATGTGCTCTGCAAATCAGTTCATGTCAGAGCTGCTGTTTGTTCCATGAACCTTTGAGATAGATTAAGCTTTCTGTAGGACTTACTACTGCTTTTATTGTAAAGAAAAAAAATGTTTCTGTTTAAATTACTATAACATGCAAATCCAACTATCCAGAGTTCAAATTCACTGTTTCAGAGTTTATAGCACAGCCATTAATAACAGATAGTCCTATTAAACAGAAGTTTAAGTGTAGTGTACATTCAGGATGTAGGAAATAAACAAAAAAGCACAAAAATAATTAATTGAGGGAGCACAATCAAATAATACTTAGACACAGAACAGCAAACACAACATCTTCTGCCAAGTAGAAATGAAGTAGTTTGTTCCTCCTGCAAGCATTACCTCAGTTGCTTCTGGACCAATAGGTTTTTATACATATTTCCATCTTCATGAGTTACTGTAGAAATTGGTTGGCTGCCCTGGGCAGGTCTAAAGAAGGAGAAATATAAAGAGCAGGTGTCTTCAGCACATGATGGAAACCACAGTCTTCAGCTCCAACGTCACCCTCCTAAAGGCACTGCATGCACAGGGAGCATGAATGGTAACCACCACAGCTCTGTGGGAAGCACTGACACTAGAGTCTCTCAAGAGAGACTATTACAGCAGCTCAGACTGACTCTGCGACCATGTGTGGCAGGTCCAAATGCAGTCAAAGAACAGAGATACCTGGAAATGCTGTTATGATAACCTAATTCTTGACGCTAGTCAAAAGGAGATCAGTAGCCAACACTGGCCTACATTGTACCAACAGAAGTGTTGCAGTGGGACACCACTCAAGGGTGCGCTTTAAAGCAATGAGATTTTTTTATTGGTGGCTGATAGCTGGTGAGCCCCAATTGAATCCTCCCTGGATGGCAGTTGGACTGCACGACTAGGCAATTCTCCCTTTTTAACAAAGATTAGTTCTTTAACCTAAATGAGAGAAACATTTTAAATAGAATAAATCATTTAGAGCTATAATATTATGTGATTTAGTATGCTGTTTTCTTAGTATGAGTAGCAGGACTTGCTCTGAAGCTCTAGGTCACAAGCTGGGAATTTCCAGTTAAAAACTTCCCCTGCATGTAGAGCCTGTTTAGTCAAAACACGGCCTCCAGAATCAGCGAAAAAAAGGAAAATGCAGAGGCTTCAAGGACACAGACCATCAACACCAGCTGCACCAAGACAAGATAACAACTTGTCTGAAAGACAGCAAAGGAACCCAATGAAGAATGAGAAAACTCCATACTCCAAAAGCGCTACTGGACTGAAACATCGCATGAGAGGTGGGATGAATAGTCTGTAGGGGTATAATTACCCAGGGATTTCTTGGTTCCTGTCAGCTTCTCTCTGCAGAGTCAGTCTCTCTCCCCAGAGTTGACCATGTTGCTGTATTCGTCTATTAAATTATTTATTTTATAGTATCTGATATCTGACAGTCTGCTTTGCAAAACCTTGGATTTGAACTCTGGAGCAAACTCACACCAGATGCCCAGGCGAAATGTAAGTGAACTGGGGATAGGCTTTATGAAACCTTGAAATCTTAGCTAAGTGATGGAGGGAATCAGGTGTGCACATAGAATATTTCGGCTATAAACACATATAATCTGATTTTACGTCATATATTTCCTCCATGCAGTATTTAATAGTGTGACTTTACCATCAAGCTCTATTAAGTCACACTTTTTAAAAAATTAGTTTTATCTAAAAAACTCTTCTGTGACAGTAGGTTAACTAGTAGAAACAAACTACTAGTCAGAAACAAACAAACAAAACACACTGATTGATTTCTCAAAGCAAGATATTTACCTTTGTCTATCAGGACTCCTAATCTAACAGTGACCAAATTATTTATCTTTTCCTATTGAAAATGTTGTTGTACATTGATCCAGGTCCTTGATTTGGTAGGTGGTAGGGAGGGATTTGGTTTTCTGGTTTTAATTTTCAAACTTTTTTACTCATTTCTTTCTACAGAAGAATAAATGAAATAAATACCATAGAAGCTTTTTCAGCTCTAGGGGAACATACCATTAATTGCAGTCATATATTTTCCTTGCTGCTTGTAGTGGCAGAAGCAGCAGTGGATGCACTTGCTATCATAACTATTTTATGTATACTTTGGCTTAAATGCTTAACAATCTTATAAAGCACTTATTTTAACCATTTTAAGCAGTTGGGAGGTGTTTTTTACTGTTCCTTTACAAGACAGCTGTCTCCAGCAATAGCTCCTAGACAGTCCATTTACCTCTACACAGTGATATACATCCACTCAATTCTATCTAACTGGATTAAACTGAAGAAGCAGATTTCAGGTTTTCAATCAAATTTTACTAGCAGCTTGGTATTTAAAATCAGAATCCCCCTTCTCTTCCCCCTCTCGCTTTACCCCACCCCGAGCAAAAGTATTAGATTTATTCAAGAGATTAAAAAGACATTTTCTGAAAAAACAGGGAAAAAACCTAAATTAAACAATAGCATTGTTGAAATCTGAACAGCACACAGATACATCTAACTCGTTATTGTGATTTGGAAATGGGGCACTGCACAGTTTCTTTGTGCAGCATTTGCTTCCTCTCATCAAAAATTTTCTGAATAGGAGGTGTTGTCCAGGGAATTCCTGATCTGTGTGATCCCCCTTGCTTTTAATCACTACAGAAAGAGTCTGTTTATAATATTTTCAGTTTTAGATAAGTTGTAAAGGGTTATTTTTTTTCCTGCTTAGGCATATTTGGGTGTAGGGAGTTTCATGAACCTTGTAGAATTTCAGATAGTCCTAGTAAGTCAGTTGTTGGCGGTGAACCTTGAGAACTAAGACCAGGCACGATAGCAACATGGAAACATGTAAGCAAGACAGTTACTGGAAATTGGAGATGAGGCTTCTACTTTCCCAGGTACTTCAAGTGGGAGGCACTACTATGACTGTATGGCATCCTGGCTTGTATTAGAAATGGTGTGACCAGCAGGTCCAGGCTGGTGATTCTCCCTCTGTATTCAGCTCTGGTGAGGCCGCTCCTCGAATCCTGTGTTCAGTTCTGGGCCCCTCACCACAAGAAGGATGTTGAGGCTCTGGAGTGAGTCCAGAGAAGAGCAATGAAGCTGGTGAAGGGGCTAGAGAACAGGCCTTATGAGGAGCGGCTGAGAAAGTTGGGGTTGTTTAGCCTGGAGAAGAGGAGGTTGAGAGGAGACCTCATTACTCTCTACAACTACCTGAAGGGAGGTTGTAGAGAGGAGGGAGCTGGCCTCTTCTCCCAAGTGACAGGGGACAGGACAAGAGGGAATGGCCTCAAGCTCTGCCAGGGGAGATTTAGGCTAGAGATTAGGAGGAAGTTTTTCCACAGAAAGGGTCATTGGGCATTGGAACAGGCTGCCCAGGGAGGTGGTTGATTCACCTTCCCTGGAGGTATTTAAGGCACAGGTGGATGAGGTGCTGAGGGATATGGTTTAGTGTTTGATAGGAATGGTTGGACTAGAAGATCCAATGGGTCTCTTCCAACCTGGTTGTTCTATGATTCTATGACTGCAGCATGGCCAGGCTCACCCAAATCAGCAGTGACTGTGCAAGGCCTGGACACGGCTGCAGTCTCGTAGGGGCAGCACAATCTTCAGCATCTGCTGCCAAACCCATTCCAAAAGCTCTGTAAGCACTTACATGACAAAATCACACAAGTCTTAGGGTTGCTGCAGTATCACTGGTGCTGGTTCTTATGGCAGTTATTTTAAACTACCTTGAGAAAGCTTTCACTCTGCAGTTCTGGTAAAGGTGTTTGCTGTGTAAGCTATCTATCTCACAACGAATTTTTGATGTGAGGTTGTACTGGTCACAGTGTGTATACTAACCTGTGTTTTGAGAAGACATCATTTTCAAGGCTTTGGTTTGGGACCCAGCGAATGAATAGTGTCTCCCCATGGGCTTCTCAACACAGCAGGAGGCTTTACAGATTTAAACCAACATGTATTATACATGACATCTGTATGCACTGCTCCTCAAAAGCAAGGACTAGAAAACCAGCAGCCTCCCAGCACAGACTCCTCTTTCCTGGTCCTCTTCCTCCCCATCTTTATTGTTTCTATTTACACACACACACCTGCTTTGGTCATCTTGTCAAAACAAAGCAAGCAAGCCAGTCTGTGTCATACCCGGGTTTCCAGCAGCTAGTTAACAGGAGGAAGCCATGGGAGTTTCTGAGAAGCTGAGCTCTGATGTAACCCAATGCCATCCACTGGGAAGCTTTTAGTTGGCTCAGCCATGCATAATTTATTTTCACCCAGTCACAGGACAGCAAAGCTCATTTTGCATAATGGCTTCTCGCAGTGGAAAAGTGCTTACAGGGTTTCAGCGGAGCAGACAGCCCTTTCATCTGTCTCTGTCAGAGAAAAAAAATAAACAATTATGGGAGTTTGCAGCGTTCTTGTAGTAAACTCCAAAAATAAGGTTTTAAAGGCATGAAAAAAAAAAAAAAAAAGCTGGACCGCTGAGCAGTGTCCAATGGCATGAGGTTTAACACGGCCAAATGACGGGTCCTACACTTGGGGCACAACAACCCTATGCAGAGCTACAGACTGGGAGAAGCCTGGCTGGAAAGCTGCCAGGAGGAGAGGGACCTGGGGGTGTTGGTCGACAGCCGACTGAACATGGTCCAGCAGTGTGCCCAGGTGGCCAAGAAGGCCAATGGCATCCTGGCTTGTATCAGAAATGGTGTGACCAGCAGGTCCAGGGAGCTGATTCTCCCTCTGTTCTCAGCACTGATGAGACCGCTCCTTGAATACTGTGTCCAGTTCTGGGCCCCTCACCATAAGAAGGATGTTGAGATTCTGGAGCTAGTCCAGAGAAGAGCGACGAGGCTGGTGAAGGGGCTGGAGAACAGAACCTATGAGGAGCGGCTGAGAGAGCCGGGTTGTTTAACCTGGAGAAGAGGAGGCTGAGAGGAGACTTCGTTACTCTCTACAAGTACCTGAAGGGAGGTTGTAGAGAGGAGGGAGCTGGCCTCTTCTCCCAAGTGACAGGGGACAGGACAAGAGGGAATGGCCTCAAGCTCCGCCAGGGGAGGTTTAGGCTAGAGATTAGCAGGAAGTTTTCCACAGAAAGGGTCATTGGGCATTGGAACAGGCTGCCCAGGGAGGTGGTTGATTCACCTTCCCTGGAGGTGTTTAAGACACGGGTGGATGAGGTCTTGAGGGACTTGGTTTAGTGTTAGATAGGAATGGTTGGACTAGAAGATCCGATGGGTCCCTTCCAACCTGGTTGTTCTGTGATTCTATGATTCAAAAACCTATTAAGACAGCGTGTTGAAACGGGCTGCCGCACGGTTGTTCATTCACGCCTCTTTGTGCCTCCTGATTTCCATGGAATTTTTTTTCCACACCTCTAACCATCCCCAGGTGGCCCCGCAGGACTCGGTGCCGGGAGCGGCGCCCCGAGCATCCCCCGCGGCCGGGCACCTCTAGCAGGGATGGTGGCAGCGGGAAGCGTGGCCGGGAGGCGAGAAAAAGCCTCATCCAGCGGTGGGGCGGGCAGGGGAGCTTTTTTTTTAATTAATTTTAAGTGGGGGGAGAGGACGGGATGCTCCAACGGCGGCGGCTCGCGGGCCGCCCGCTGGACCCCAACGGCCCCCGCGGCGGCATCATGGCCAAGGGCAGCGCCTCCGCAGCCTTCCCGGACGCCTCCGTCACCCGCTGGTGCGTCCCCATCCCCTCCCCGGCAGGATCAGGGCTTTCCTACAGGGAGGGCAGGGACACTTTTAACCCTTACGGCAAAAAGCCCTCGCGAGGCCCCGCCGCCGCCGCGGTGCTTAAATGATGCCAGGAAAGCAGGGAAATTACACCGAAAATCCACCTCCTCCCGCAAATCTTACTGATGTAGAAGTGGTTTGGCGTAGGGGAAAGGGGATCTTGGACATGGTTTAGCGTTTGATAGGAATGGTTGGACTCGATGATCCGATGGGTCTCTTCCAACCTGGTTGTTCTATGATTCTATGATTCTATGATCTTGCCTCAGCCTACCCGCTCTCTGCAATCTGGCCGCTGGAGTTGGTGTGATGCTGCAGTGCAGATGGCAAGGACCATCCTTGGCCGGACTACTTGTGTCGTAGTCCAAATTCATCCTTAATATAGCACCACAAGAGTCATTGGAAGTGCAGTAGAAATTAATTCAGTACCTGGCATCTGCCAAGAGTTTTGCCCCAGTACTTAACTATTTAGTGACAAATTAGTTCAGACTTTTACAATGTGCTGTAGGTGGCTATGAGGCTGCACAACCAGTGGCTCTCTGGCATTCAGAATGATGCTGAGTGACTGATGTTCTCCAAGGTTATGTCTCCTTGAAGTGAAGGCAATGGTTGAAATTGTCAGAGAGATACTTTATGTGGTGGAGTAAGGTTGTCTTCTCACCATCGTTTTCTTGTGCTTTGAGAAAGCTGCACCTGCCATGTGGCAGTGAAAGAGAACAATAGAATCATAAAATCATAGAATAATAGAATAGTTTGGGTTGGAAGGGACCTTAAAGATCATCTAGTTCCAACTACCCTGCCATGGGCAGGGACATCCCACTATATCAGATTACCCAAGGCCCGATCCAACCTGGCCTTAAAAACCTCCAGGGATGGAGAAACAGAGTTTCTTTCGTTCTTTCCCTAAGCACAGCTGAGTCCCACTAGTAAAGAGTGTTGGAAATTTGTGTGAAGTAGTAATGAAGCATACAAGTGAACTTTTAACTTCACAGCAATATTTTTACTATCTTTCTCACTATCTCTCATATCTAAGCAGCAGGACTTAGTTTGTGCTTTTGCTAAGATATAGATACCACTACTCCCGTTTTAAAAGGACTGAAGAGAGAGATACATCCAAGGTCATCCAACAGACTGGAGACACTGCATAAAACTGAATCATAAACAGTCCTTGAAAGGATGACCCAATGTTTTGGGGTTTTTTTATCAACCTTCTGAGTGACCTTTTAATGTTTAGAAATGTTTAAAATATTCAGCTTCATTTTATGATCAGTGCATTGAACAATAGTAAACCAGATTTTGCTGCAGAATTGGTTTAATAGCAGACTTGCAAACCAGTTTAATGGTGTGGCTACCAATGACTCCCATGTAACAGGTTGTGAACACCAAAAACCTGGAGTCCATGGAGGTCCTGGATCTGATCAGATGATAATCTCAAAGGAAACTGTGGATAGGAAGTAGCAGATAGAAGGAGGAGATCCTTCCCCATGTGCTTTTTCTTTAACCTTCATCTTCCTCCTTTACAACTATTTTCTTTTGATTTTGATGTCTCTATTAACAGTTTTGTTTCAATGGATGGCATAAACACACAGATTTGGAGAAACTCAAGCCTAATAGGCAAGAAGATGAGCATTGTGTGCTTTTTTGTGGTTGTTTTTTATCTGATATGCACTATTTTTGTATTATGTGCCAGCACTGAGAATGTGTTTGACTTGTTATTTGAAAAAGGCTGGCAGTCTAATAGAAGATAAATTCATGAAATGAAAGTCTAAAATATTTTGTCACTAAACAGTTAAGTGCTGAGGCAAAACTCTTGGCAGATATCAGCTACTGAATTAATTTCTGCTGCACTTCCAATGACTCTTGTGGTGTTATATTAAGGATGAATTTGGACTTAGGCTTAATCTCCTCTGAGACTGCTCAATTATGAAGGGTTTTGAGATGGTTGCTCTAGAAGAAACAAGCATTTCTGCCTGCTGGGAGGCAAAGCTCAGTCAGGACTCTTATCTAGAATAAATTGCAATACCTTTCAGCCTCATGGCAGGAAATACCCTATTAGCGCAGCAGATCTCCGAACTGTGGTGCAGGTTCTGTCTCATGTCTAGCCTTGAAGCCTTTGCTGTGGGGCTGGATGTGGTGAGGAGCTGGCAGGGAGCCCAGCAGAGCTCAACCCTGAGCGTTCGGAGCCAACCAACCTCTTGGGCTCCCAGGAGGTAAAAGCAAGGCATTTCGGGGCCTTTCGCTTAGGAGAGGGAAAGCTGGGGAAAGGATGTGAATAAATGGTGAGGTAGACATCATCAGACTGCACAGCGATCACAGTCTTGCTCAGTTTGTTCTAGCAAGCCAGTTCACTGAAGACCTTGTCCACTATCGGCTGCCAGCAGATCTAATGCAGAGATAAACATTGGGTCGCCTGAAATCAATCTACTAATAAAACAGAGGATGCTGATTTAAAATCCAGCTTATTTATCTCACCTGGTGATTGCGGAAAGTCTGCTTTCCCAATCAAATCAATTATCAGTAAAGACACAGGGAGTATGTGGCACTAGGCTGCACTAGCATCCAGTTGATAAATTAATTAAACATGCATAAATTATTTGGCATACTGGAAGCAGAGTCACAGTAAGAAAATACTGTTATACCATCAGTGTTTCATGGTTTGAAAATTAGTCTCTCAGCTTCTTTGCTCCAGCTTTGCTCCTGTATTTGTACTGCAGGAGGCTATTATCTTCTGACATGGAAACCATTAGCATTATCTCATAATTAAAGGGGCTTCTTTTTTGGTGAAGGTATCACTTTGGGCTGATAAGAAACTAAGTTTACATCTTCCTCACCTTATTCATAAAAATAGTCACCTTTACTTGACTGTGACCATTCTCGTAAGTTGGATGAGTATTTAAACACGTAAACCAATTTCAGTCCTGACAGTTCTGTTACCTAGTAACTGTAAACTAAAATTCTGTTCTTATTAAACTTGTGCTAAAATCAGTGAGGTTGTATGAGAACAGAATTTGGTCTTTCATCGTTCGTACACTCGCTGTCCCAAAATATCACATTGGACATTTTAGATGGAAAAGTGCTCATCGTATTATCTTTTGTATAGCAAAGACCTCTATAATTAAAAGATGAAAGTTACATCCTGTAGAGAGATGTTAATATTCTGTGTGGTGATGTTAATGTTATAATGGTATTACAAAGCTGTATTTTTTAATTAAAAGCTATGAGATCTAATTAGCTTATTAACAGAGTCCCAAGCAGCCTTTCTTAAGCTCTGGAAACCAGGAAAGTAGAATGTAAAAAGTTCAAAACATAGAATATATATACATATAAGATGTGTGATTCTTTTCCTCTAGAATACAGATTAATGTAAAAGTTTCTATGTTCAAAAGTGTAAAATGCATAAAAGAGTCTGTGCTTCTATAAAGCAGGGTAACTATTACAGAGTACACCGTAAACCTGATGAGTTATTATAGTCACAAGCTAACAGCTCTTTCTTCTAATTCTGACATAAACCAAACAACGGTTTTGTTTTAAAGGGTAGCTGATAATTTCTATTCGTGTGAAGGATGCACTGTACCCCGTTGGCTACTGTATGAATTGTATATTGAAAACTGCAGTCCAGATTGCAAGCATCGACTAAATCCATCCAACTTTGGAAAGGTACAGAGTAGATTGGATATATAATATAGAAGCAGAGATACCAAAGCAGAAAATCTGATGATAAATATGCAGACTGTGTGTCAAAAGAGATTAAATAACATTAAATAATGAATATGTAATGTATTATGGTTGTGTCTTCCCTAAGATATTTCAAGTAAACTCTCATGTCGACACTGTGATACAAGAGAAAAAGAGTATATTTTTGTGGTGAAGTTTATTTTCTTCAGGAAACTGGTGCATCTTATGCTAGCAGAGAGGTGATTTTTCTGTCCTTTGAAGTCCCTTTTGGTTGTTATATGATGCTATACTTTCCTTTTTAAATATACTTATAAAGACTTTTCTCCAAACCTACACACAAAAAAGTTTTTACAGAATCATTCAAGCAAAACAAATGCAGAAGTAAAACCCAAACTCCTTCACACATTTCCACTTTTCTAATATATGGATGTTGGTACAACCCACAGGGCAATTACAGCTTAGAAACCCCAATTGCATCAAACACTCACAGCTTTTCAACTATATTCAACAAAGAATGATACAATGTGATTATGGTGCTCAAGACTTTTTGTTCAGGATTTTCTATTTTTTATTACTACTATTATTCTATTAGTACCCATGGTAGGAGCTGCTAAGAATTTTTTTAACACAAAATCAAAATAATTTACGTAAATGTTGTACCTGAAATCAATTTTGTTTGTGCAGATAACTGTTTTATGAATCATTTACTTCAATTCAGATTAATTTAATTTTTTTCTGAGTATGTTCAATCACTTTTACTTAAAATTAAGATTTGAATGAGTGCCCCAAATGTGATTTATTACCACAACTTCATCAGCCAAGCCCACAGAGAGAATTTGCTTGGCTCAGGGTAGAAGTCTGCTGTGAAGCCAGTGACCTTAAAAACTCTTGGTAGTCAATGGAGAGAAATAAACAGTTGTGTATAATTCTTCTCGTCCTAAATGAGTCATTGCGGGTAGCTTAGATTAAATGTGCCTCAGAACTATCTGTTTTTCTCCATTGACTACAGTAAGCAGTGACTATCTCAGACATCTAGTCACATAGCTAGAATTAATCCCATCCTGTCTGTACACTTTTAGGTGCTCCTGCATGATTGAGTTATCACCTGTATGCTAAGCCCTCTAGTGATTTAAGTTCATGCATTTAATTTGGGATAGGCATGGATGAAGTGTGAGTCTAGTCACGCAGAAGAGCTTAGTTGATGAGCCATAGTTTCTGTAGGTTAGTGCTTGCAACTGTCTGTTCACAGCATTAGCTGACCCAGTGCATTGCAGTACAAGTTCACACATCCCAAGGGAGCAAGCTGGGGGGCAGGTCCCCAGTGAGTTTAAATGATCTGCCCTTCTGAAGCAGGAGGTGGGGTCATGCAGCACGAGGCTGAAGAAGACAGGAACTGCAGCAACCCCAGTTTAAACTAAAGGAACACATATAATTGATTACTATAGCCTGGCTAATGGGCTGAGCTGTTAATAATTCATCAAGCTGTAGTAACCTGACTGCATTACATGCACGTAGATTGTAAGACCTTTTGCAGTCAAGCTCCATATGAATCAAACTGTGATGATTTAAGACACTACTAATTCCATTTGCCCTATCCCTCTGCCCAAATAGACTGTTCTCTCTGTGGAAGAGGCAGTGGGAAGAAGTATGAGTCTCATGTCACTGAAGACCCAGTTTCATAGGTTGTCCCTTTAGTAAAACAGGATTGTGCTAGAATACCAAGCTGAGAAAGGGTGGATGCACCCAGAAAGATGCAAGGAACAGGATCACTCCAACACTGTCAAAGCTAGAGGTGCACATTAGCATGAGTTGAGGAAATTTGTCCTTCAGCTGGCCTTTGAACCACCAAAGAACACTTTGCACAAAGTCCAAACTTCCCACTGATAAGTGGAGGCTCCCCTCCTCCTCACTTCTCTTCCTGCAAAATAGGGAATGTTAGCTCCAGCTGTTCTGGGTTAGTCTCTGTCTTCACAGGGTAGCTCATGCAGAATAATCATAGTGAAGTGCATTATAACCCTGACAGTATCTTATTACTCTGTAGAGCTAACCTTGACAGATGCTGCATGACCTCTGTTCACCTTTACTAATGCAGCGTTCAAAAGGTTGCTTTGCAGCTTGATGATTCAGGTCCTTTTAAAACAGATAAGACAGGCTTTATCCTGCAAGTACTCCTTGCAGGAGTAGGTGGGTAGGCAAAGTCCCTTGGGTAAGTCCTACTCAAATAAGCAAGGCTTGTAGGACTGACAGAGTACTGAAGAATCACAGCACCTCTGAGTTCCCCTCTAACTGATACACCCCATCTGACTGTGGGTGGTGTCCTCATGTGTGCACTGACTATGTTTTTGTGCAAGGTGAAACACACTAGTCTAAAAAAATTTCTACCTGAGGGAGGTAATCCCTTAAGTGTCTCTTTCGATCCACAAAAGCCTAATGGAGTTCAGTTCAGTAATTACCATTTTGCAGATATGTAAAAACAGGTATTAGCTTGCAGATGATGGAAAGGAAAAGAAGTGATTAAGGAAAAAAAAATGTACCACATGCATGTTTCCAAGTACTTCTAATTTCCTGGGGTTTGGTTTTTTTTCAGCTTGTTCGGTTAGTTTTCCCAGGTCTGCAGACAAGAAGGCTGGGCAAAAGAGGCAGTACCAGGTATTGGGTTTGTTTCCTTTGGTTAATATATTTCATAACTGTTGTAATAACATTTTTGAAATTGAAAAATTAATTTTTTTTTAAATTGAAAATTGGATTTTCAGCCCCAGCACTGTAATACAGCAGCTGACTCATTCTTTGCAAACTTGTAATACATTGGAAGATCCAGCGTGATTTGTGATGTCACCATGTGCATTGAAATAAATTAATTCCACGAAAGCCACCACATTGGAGCTGCTTTGGTAGGGAATGAATTCCAGACCAGACTGGGTTTTAAAGGATTTGCTCTGTGAGTTATAACAGCTTTTACAGCATGGCTAGTGTGAGGCATCTGCCAGATATCACAACCTTATTCAGACCCCCTGAGACACCTGGTCTGAAAAGCTTGGTTCTGGGAGTGCACAGGGTTGGCAGCCGTGATTAATGTCTGTGTTGTGGTTTTCATTCTTGTGCATATCTATGGAGTGACCAAGCATATACTGGTGGTCAATGGAAATGTAGTAAACTGTTTAAAACCATTTAAACCAGACCACCTTGTATCCTCCTACAGGTCTTTTCCCTTCCCTGTCTTCTTCCAGAGCTCAGGGAGTTCGATACTCTTTCATTGATTGAATGTCCAAACTTATAATCACACTCTGAACATCTAGACTAGAATAAGGGATGTTTTCAGGGCACTATGACACAGTAATTTTACAGTCATTTTGAATAGCTGTAAAGTACTGGCTTTAGGAACAACATGTCCTGACTTGATCTGTGATTTTTCTCCACCAGTCTGGACTTGCTTTCAGCTTGATCTAGTGAGATCCTTTATTTTGGGAGTGCCTTAGCGCAGACACTCCCAGGCTTCTCCTCATGGCTGGCAGGATTTTGGACCTTGTGTGACGCCCCCTCAGCCTCCATGCTCTCTTCCCATCAGCAGAAGGTTGCTCTGCTGGTGCCTACTGGTGGTCCAAAACAACTGCACTGCTCCCTTGGCTTATAAGTGACCCAGCCTGGCAAGAGCCAGCTGGTAGTCCCTGGGTAGCAGGGATGGTGACTCCACTGCTCAGGGATAAACCTTAGAGAAGGTCTGACAGGTTTCTTAGCTTTTAATTTGCCATGAACGCTGACAGACCATCCAGTCCCTAAGCTACTGTGAATGGCTGCAGAATTGCAGAACTGCACTAAATCCTTCAGCTTCCATAGGAACACAAGGTTCTCTGACAGCTGAGACTCTGGTCCTTGACTTCTGCAGATGTCTGGTACCAATCTGTTGCACCTTGTTCACTAGCTTACTTTTTTTATTTAAAAGAAAGTATAATTCCAGAGCAGAGACAGTTAAAAAGAGTTTTTAAAGAGTTTGTGCAATTATCTTCTGTTGGGAAAAATAAATTTTCAACAGAATTAAAAGGAAATATGTACCTTTTTTATTTTTACTTTTTCCTTTCTTATTTGAATGGGATTATAATTTGCTTTCAGAGAGGAATATGAATTACTTGCTGAGTTATTGAAAATCATATGCTTGATACTTGATAGGTTTTTTTATTTTCTAGGTACCATTACAATGGAATAGCTATCAAGAGCAGCTCTTCCTTTTATGCACGTTATTGCTCTCTTCTGTCTGAAAACAATAATCACAGGTTTGTTTTTTGTTTTAATCATAAAACGTCGCATCACAGTCTATATAGTGTATGTATATAGAAGTCTGCTGAACACCTGTTGAATATTGACAACAGTATTTTTTTTATTATTATTATGCATACCATAAAAGTACTGTGCTATTAAGAACAATGCCCTAATAGAGAAGCTCCATTTTTAAAACATGCCCTGCCCGATCAGACTTCCTTGAATTGG
Organism: Coccyzus lansbergi; assembly: GCA_033558105.1. Taxonomy (NCBI): domain Eukaryota; kingdom Metazoa; phylum Chordata; class Aves; order Cuculiformes; family Coccyzidae; genus Coccyzus; species Coccyzus lansbergi. Next base: position 1,073,342 of record JAUMJK010000332.1, on the reverse strand, counting down.
ACATTTTAGCTATGTAGATCTTAAAAGCAGGAGCTCATGCCAAGCCTAAAAGAGGAGCTTAATATATTGAGACTCTACATGAGAAATTAAATAAACATATTGACAATTGCTTCGTGGTATTGTATCACCATCCTTAATAAACAGTAGGTTGAAGAGACATATATTAAAGTATAAATGACTGCACCATTTTGAAGTGCTGTATGCAATCAGGCTATCTGATATTTTACTGCTTGAGACAGCGAGGCATATTACTTTGAAGATACTTCCTTCACTTTGTTTTAAACATTCAGATATGAAAATCACTTCTTGTAATGAACAACAATTAGAAAAAAATTATGAGATGAGTATAAATTGATTACAAAAGTTCAAGGTCTGAATGTAAGATACTTTGGCTACTAATGTGTATGGATAAATTTGGTACTTTGTTTACTGTTGTTTACATGGAGATTTAGCATTTTTCCGTTGCACAGATGTTAGAGGGATGCAAGTTAGCCTATTTAGCGCCCAGATATCCTGGTGATGATGAAACTATTTCAGTGTCTGTGATATTTTATGTTGTAGTTACTTGATTGAGTGCGTATTCTGCAAGAGCATGGAAAAATTATACCCATAAGTTTATTGCCTTTCTCCATGGGCTTTATAGCAGAGTAATGTTACAGAAGTCCACAGAGTGGCAGCAGTAAAGAATGGGACAGGGTAAAGAATCAGGTTCTGCAGATGATCAAGCAGCAGTCAGTTGTTGTGAGGCCAAAGAAATTATTCATAGGGAACTCGAGGCTTGTTTCCCATTAAACTGTTACTGAAGTGATATCCCTCACTACCCATGCACCTCATACAATCAGAACAGGCCTAAGATTTGACATCTGTAATGAGGAAAGATCTTGGCTACTATTCAAGGAATACTGCAAGTCTCTGGCTGAATCGCTGCTGTTACGTCTTCCTCAGGGAAAGAAAGGAGTTTCCCAGCAGCGTCACTTGAAAACAGCAATCTTGCTGGGCATAGTAGGAGAGTCATGGTTGTAGAAGAGATGAGAGAGAGACCAAAACGATTAGAATTGTAGTTCTTTCTCCTCCCAGTGAAGAAACATATGGAAAAATTACAAAACATGGGAGGAAACAAAGAAATTATATTGGCTGAGTTCAGACCTGATGCAGAAACAAGGACATTAGCCACTGCTAGGAACCAGAAACACCATGTATTGCCAGCATAATTTGTATACTGGGACCTCCTCATGGAAACAAGCCATGTTCTTTGATGGGCTGGAGAACACACTATAGTTTAACTGTAGGGGAGCTTCTTTACAGGCTGCAGGCCTCCTCTTTCTTCTCCAGGAGCTGCCAGAGGTGTCTGCCTGGACACTTATTCCTAAAAAATGTATTTCATGTGGTCAAATCAATCAAATCATATTCCTGACAAAAGGTTGACATCTGCCAACCATCTAGTAATTTTGATATAGTTTCTTGGAATAACTTTTCTGATTAAAAAAGCATCATATCAAAATATAGAGATCGCAGTCAGACACAGATTATCTTTCTAGTTGCAACAGAAAAGTCTCTTAACTACAACATTATCTTATCTGATGCTTACTTCATTTAAGAAGCTGGTGAGCTGTTGTGTGAAGCCAGACAGCTGAAATTAGCTTCCACTCTAAATGCAACCACATGTCCCTGTCCCAAGCCAGGGTGCAGGTCTGCAACACCTGTGCAGCTGGGTGTCACAATTACTTTTTAGTGTCTGATAAAGGGCAGAAGGAAAAAATGGAAAGAAAGCAATAAAAAGTCTCAAAACGCAGCCAGAGAAGCAGGAGTAGCTCAACTCCAGAAGAAATAATTAAGTCATGTACAAAACTGAGGGGCATGGTTTAGAGATTGGTGGGAATGGTTGGACTCGATGATCCAGTGGGTCTCTTCCAACCTGGTGATTCTATGATTCTATGAAAATAAACAGCAGCTTCAACCAAATAAGTGAGTTCGCACCAATCTGCATTGCGTTTTGTACATTCTATGCAAATAAATAGGCACACAGCAAGGAAACAGCTCATGTTTACTGTACTCTCGTTAGGACTCAGTACTTGTTGAAATTAGACTTAATTTTTCATGATACAACAAAGTTGAGAAAACCAGCAATGGCAAATCCTAATTTTTTTTAATTAGAAAATTGAAATTTAGAAAAAGAATAATGAAAACTTGAGAACTTCTCTACCTGCAAGAACAGCTTATGTTCTCACAGAAGTAGTCATATAATTGCATCAGGGTTGTTTGACCCATAACGCATCAGTTTTTGAGAGTGTATTGGTATGGAAATTTCCAGATTATACTAACGAAGATTATTAACATATCATTTCAATGCAGTCCAGATGTTTATCTCTGGACCAGACCTAGCTAATGGGATATACTTCTCTGTCTTATTGCCATTTTCCTCTGGCAGAGACATGGAATGTTTGTTTGAGCAGTGAACATTTACTAAATAACTATTGTTCCGTCCCATGCCTGAATAGAGTCTAACATGAAGATGCTTTTTTTCTGGTCCACGTGCCTTTAGGCGGGGAGGAGTAAGCTGGGAGACCAGCTGAGAGACCAGGGCATCCACCTAGCCTGTGGGTTGGTGAATATAGTGATGGTTTTAAAACTATGAGCCACTGTCTCAAATTACTGAAAAGAATGTTTCTTGAACATACCAAGATAATCCACAATCAACATGGTGCTGGTACTGAGGAAATGACCCCAGGAAGGCAGGTTGTAAGCTTTGCTTGTAGGTGTCATAGAAGCAGCAGTAAGATTGTAATAATTTCCTTTTGTCTGCAAAGATAGCATTTGCCTTTTGATGGTCAGCAGTCCTTTGGATATGTTGGCTTGCAGAGTTGGAACGTGTTCACACAGGGAGTGATGAGGATGCTTTTATAAGCACCTGTAAATGGCTCATTTAGAAATCTTAGATTTTTTTTGTAGATAGGTGTACTCAGCTCTGATGATGCTGTTATGAAGAGTGTAAATAAGTGCAACTGTGGTCAATGAGCTCTCCAAATGTATTATAGAGATTTCAGGCAATATGGCATTTTACTGGTTTGTATTACAGTAGGGGGCCTTGTAGAAATGGAAACTTTGAGGACAAACTCTCCCTAAAATGATACCTGCTATGGCAAGTCAAGGAGGTTTGGAATATGGCAGTGTTAAAAAAATGGCAGTGAATTCTGGCTTCATAGGAGGTACTTTATAGTTCTATTAATAGGGAAGGTTTGGGCTTCTGACTTTCTAGATAAACATATTCATGATTTTTTCAATTAAAAAAAAATCTGATATGATAGCAAATTAGATTGTAATACAACAGTCAATAGCATGCATGTTCACCACTTTCCTTTCTTTAGTTTTTCCTTTGTCCTTCCCACCTGCTCTGTTAGTCTTTCTGTCATCCCCACTATTGTATTTACTATTCTAGCTCTAGCTCCCACCACATAGCAACATCCAAACTCTGCAAGAGACACAGTGAAACTCTTTGTGATTTTGCTGTCACCCATTTTCCCCTTCTCCTACCCACCTTTTCTTTTTTGTCCTGTCTTTCCCCAGAAACAGCTCTCCAGTGGAAGTGAGCAGCACTACCCAGCAGCCAAGCACCTATGCAGTCACCAGGTCAGTCTGAAACACCTTTGCTAACAGTGGGAGCACATAGATGTTAGCTTTCTGTAGGTATTTGTACTAAATTGTCGCCAAGGTCCTGGTTTGCTGTTGGGGCACAGGAGGACACATGCAGCACCCATTTTCGCACCATACTTTCCTCGCATAGGGGGAGCAGGGAGCCAGCCTGCTGTGGGAGCCAGCCAGCTGATGGAGAGTGATGCTGATATGTGTTGCCATAGTAGCAGCAGCAGAAGATACAGCTGTCCGCCTTCTCAGGGAGAGCAGAAGCTAGGAATATTCATTAATTTTCTTTCACAGTCTTTAGAAATCTGCAAGAAGGGCCCATTTGTTAGAAACATTATGAAACATCTCTGCTTACACATTCTTCCCTTTGTCCAGCCACCAGCTCTAAAATGTCTGGGAGAAAGAGTTCATAGGGTTACCAAACATACTCATCATGAACATTGTGCCATGCTTTAAGCAGCCAGTTTGGTGTTTTTCTGGAGCATCCCCTCATGGTAGAGAGTAGTAGCAGAGGGAAAGTTTGATTTTTCAGGTGGCAGAGGTCAGTCATGTGAAAAACATGAGGAGGCATTTTCAGCACCTTAAGTTTCCAAGTAGATAAGCTGTTGTATTTTCTCTTCTGCTCCTTGAGGATGTATTATTTTAGCCTGGTTTATAACGCATCACAGCAGTAAAACCCAGCAGCAAAACCCAGCAGTCAGGCTCTGATTAGATAGCCTGAGTATTGGCAGTCATCAGTGGGAACAGATTTCTACAAAGCCCCTGCCTGTCACCCTTTAAAATAGCTGAGTCCAGAAGAACATTGGAGTTTGAAATGCCTTCACAGACAGTGAGCAGGTGTCAGCAGCAGATGGGGGATTGACTAGAGGAATCCAACTCTCACAGCACATACTTTTTCCTAGCAACATTGCTTCTTCCTCCTGTAGGATTACCCAGAGCAAAACAGGCAGGGAGAGAGATAGGAGATGGTAAAGCAAGAAAGTAATCTATGGTGCCCACACTTCTGGCTTTTCAGCCAAAAACCAAGTGGTCAAGCCATTGTAAGTCCTGGTGAATTCTGACCATGTGGAACGTGGTGGTGAGCTTGCAAAGTAAACAGGGGGCGACTAGAAAAAAAAAAAGGTATCTAAACTAATGCAGGGTGTAGAAAATGGAATTACTGTGAAATCAAAACACAAGGATGATCGTGCTTTCATTATTTGCCTGTTTATAATTACTATTATCATTCCAAATGAACTGCAATTATAAATATAAAACCAAGTCTAGTGCACTCTATCCAGTTTGTGTTCACTTTCTTGCTAAATACAAAATAAATTGGTGGGCTTTTAAAAGTTTTTTATCCTGTTGCATATTTTACCACAGTGGAAATGCCTGCAGTTCTGAGGATGCATCTGGTTACAAGAGCAAGAGCCAAAAAATAAGAACAGTGAGTTTCAGATACATTAGACTTACAATAAAATGGTTAGATGTGTGTTTAATTAGAACTACTATATAAAATGTTTTGATGAAATGCAGTTAACTCATCATATTCTACAAAATTATATCTATCTGCATAATCCCAAGAAATGCTTAGTTTCGCCAATCCTGTTTCACCTGGTGGCTAAATATTTTTGTTGTATTAATGTCAGCTCATATAACTTTATCAGTTCTGGAAGTGGAAATTGTGACTGACAGCCCAGGTTTTGTGTATTAGGGGAGTCAGTGGGGCACAACTACCTTCCTTGCCTGGGGCCCACAGTAACAGACCCTCGTGCTGCTGAGCTCGTGTCTTTTCAATGCACTCAGAGTTTATTGGCACGACAAGTATTTAAATACAAGGAAATGATTAAGAAAAAAGAGCACAACTCCTGCTCACTGAAAGGGGCAGGTATGAGGCCAACCTGTATCAGTACTCCCATAAGCGCATTGTTACGGGTTGGCTTGACACTGAAGCTGTTGGAAATCAGCCAGCAGAGCATTAGCAACAAACTTATTTCCCTCAAAGTGAGGAGGGAAAAAGGAGAGATTGGATGTCTGTCTTATTTTTACAGTGAGTGCTCTGAAGTGGATGTAATGACAGCTGACAAAAAATGTGCTGTCACCTTGACAGCAGAGCCAACTATCTCTAGCCTTTTTAGAGGGTTACAACTGCAACATGAATGCTATAGAAAATATATGTGGAAGACACATATACAATTAAACATTCACTGTTTTTGAAAATAAATTAATGAACTGATAAAGGATTTAAATATTTAATCAGCCATAGCTGTTTCTTTCATCCACCTCTGCTTTCAAATAAAAGGGCACGCATTCCTCTGAAGAAATATGCCTTATGAAAAAAATGCTATACAATTTCAAAGAAGTATGTAATACCTTTAACAGAACCAATAAGATAACTTATTTTTTTTTAATTGTTCAAAATAAATTCTGATGCATTAAGAGCAAGACTTCGCACTGCTCTCCAACTGTCATTTATCTGAAGACTGAACAAGAGATGCCTTGGCCTGAACTGAGAAGTTACTGTCTTTGGGAGCAAGATATAGGGAAGAGATACCCCTACGAAATGGTATGTTCAAGTGTTTAGTCGCCGAGCAAGTTATTTCTTTGCCTGTGTCATCTTTTTGTACCCTCTTTTTGGTCACCTTCTGCAGATTGCACTGGTTGCCAATGAGTACTACAGCTATTGTCAAGATATTTTACATATGGTGAGAAGCAGCCAGTGGGACAAGGTATGCCTTTGTTTCGGTAACACTCATTCTGATAACAGCAAACAACAACTCTAAGAATAAAATTGTTTCTCTGTAGCTTATTTACTTGATAGTGTGATTTAAGGTAGAGGATAATTTATAGACAAAAGGAACATCCAATCAAATTATTCAGGAGTTTGTTAGCATATCATAAGCACTCCTAGGACATCCACAAGTCTGATACCAGCACAGAACACAAGGTCACGGGCACATTATATCTGCAGATCGATAGCATATCCTCTTTCTCACACTACCTTGTTAGGTTCAGCTTGTTGCCCCATTGTGCTTCCATTTACACTGGAGCCCAACCAGGACAGGGACAGGCAAAGATCTCAGCTCCATGGTCATTCCTGTGCTACTTTGCTTGTGTGTGTGGTTTCACTGAATTAAATTTCAGATTTTACAAGTGTAAAATCAGTGAGAATTCATAAAAGACTTTGTACAACAGGTAAAACTCTGTATCATGGCATTCTGGAGGTCTCTGCAGCCTGAAGGAATAGCACTGATGTCCTTGCCAGATGTATGCAAGCTGTTCAAAAGCTATGATAGGCAGCTATTCAAGGTACTGTAGACCCACTTATTTGTTGTAAGTATGTTATTATGTGTTTGTGACTTTTTGGTAGTTCTGCCTTAGGAGAAGGAGCAGCTGTTTCTCATGTGCTGTACAATAGGATTTTTGTTTGTACCTCAAGTCCATTCTTCGGCTTCTTTTGGATTTTTTAAGAGGCCAGTGGAATTTGAGATAACCTCCATTTTGCTGCTATATATTCCTTTGAAAGTCCCTAATATCAATGAAATATGCTATTATAAATGTTGTCAGTGGTTCTGGCATGAAGTTGGGCAACAGAAATTTCACCTGATAACAGTTCTACAAATTACAAAAGTTATTTTTCCTTTGAGAATACTACTGCATTTCTCTATGACAATCCATGCGTAAATATGAAGTTTCCTGATCAAAATAATTTGGTACTGTTTTACAGGAGGTCATTAAGCAGTGTCTAGTAATTAATTCAGGAGACAGTGTTTATTGTTAGGATCTTTTTCTTTTTGTTAATAAATGCAGAATCATAGAATCACAGAATAGTTTGTGTTCAAAGGGACCTTAAAGTTCATTCAGTTTCAATTGGCCCACCATGGGCAGAGACACCTTCCGCTAGATCAGGCTGCTCATAGCCTCATCCAACCTGGCCTTGAACACCTCCAGGTGTGGGGCATTTGTGACTTCTCTGGGCAACCTGTTCCAGTGCCTCACCACCCTCACAGGAAATAAATTCTTCTTAATATTTAATCTAAATCTGTCCTCTTTCACCTTAAAACCACTACCCCTCACCCTATCCCTGCATTTCCTGTAGGCCCCCTTTAAGCTTAGCTATTGCTTAACTTGAAGGAAAAAAAAAAAAGAAAGCTTGTTTACAGTTAAACTGTCAATGCAATTTTGTTTCATGCTGCTATAAATATTCATAGTACATCAATCATACAGCTCTATGAATTTGTATTCTAGGAAATTGAGAACATCTTATTTTATGACTTCCTGGAGGAGGTGTCCATACAATACATGAGATCAATCAGATTGTTCAGTGAAAACATTCGGGTTTGGCTGCTTAATGCTTTGAAAGGATTTCCATTACTGGTTCAAGCATCCAAATCTGAAGGTATGTAATAGAGTGAGTAACAGAGAGACTTTCTTTGAAAATCTTTGTTTAAAATACAGAGAAGATTGTGTTATAAGATCCTTACAAAAAATATTTTTTAAACTTTTAGCTGATGTAATTTCAATAGTAATGAGGAGTAGAGTTAGTTTGAGTACAGTTGAAAATAAATAGTATCAGATAATGTGTAAGAACATATTTAAGTTAAAGTTATTCCCAATTCATGGTAAATTAAAGTGCACTTCAGTCTTTTCTAAGATCTATCTTTCACTATGATTACTTTGGCTGTGTAGATGACTGAATAATATGTAGTCTGCCCTCTTGACCTTGCAAGCAGTTTTATGCAGATAAATTTATTAATTATAGAGTCATAAAGGTTGGAAAAGACCTCTAAGATCATCAAGTCTAACCATCAGTCCAACACCAACATGCCCACTAAACCATTCCCTGAACTGCTATGGCCATAGTGCAGTTCAATATAAAGGGGAAAATAGCTATAAGTCCCATAGGGAAACTATATCATAGTTAGAGTATTATTAGAAAAAAATCTGTACTATACCAAAGTGTGTGTGTATTTGTGTTTGTAAATACGTATGTATGTACATATATCAATTTATCAATGATGTTGACAAGTCTGGCCACAACATGTTGCTCAGTTGTTCATGAAGTGAAAACCATCTCTTCAGTGGTAAAGCAGGGCTCCTGTGTAGACAAAAGGTTGTATTAACATTCATGTGCTTGTAAAGACTTGTAGACAGTCCTAATTTTGCTATTTCTAACATTTGAATACTTGACAGAGAAAACTTAGTAATATATTTTTAACATGTGTGTCCATGCAACTATATGTAATTATCAACTGCAACCTTTTGTATATACATCCTGGTATTTCTGGTACGTACACACTTCAGGGAAACAGAAATTTTCTATTGAAAACCATTGCCTGTCTACAAAAATTTGTAAGTAGCTTTATACTTGATTTTCCTATAGTTAAGAATCAGGGTTATTTTTCTTAAAAAGCACTTTCTTGGATCGTGCTTGTCATAATTACAAGACATTATAAACAACAATAAAAAAATAGAACCAAAGAAACCAACTCCTATTAACAGGTTTGCAGAATTATGGATACATAAAGGTGGACATGTAAAACTCTAACCAAAATATAGAAGATTTAGAATAAACATTGATTTCATTCACCTTAAACCATACTTGTAAAAGAGTATTAGTCTTGATTAAGAAGACTTTAAAGTAAAATATATTGGAAGAATTTTTCCTGCGTGTCACAGATTAACTGATTTGCAGTGAAAGAAGAGTGGCGACCTGGGCAGCTTCTGCTTGCAAGCTTTAAACTGTGAGGGTTCCCAGCCCGTACTGCTGGCCCAGTGCCCCCATTGTGCCCTCTGATGGCCTGTTGCTCCCCTAGGGGTCTACTTTCTAACTTAAAAGATCTGTCTTCATTACCGTGTTTGAGACTGTAAAATATCAATTATATGCCTCTTCTTCTTTAACAGAAGTTACACTGTTTATAAAAAGAATCAGGAGAAAGACTGACCTTTCTAGCATGGCAAAGGTATGTTTCAGAATCCATGAGACAAAAATCTGGGCATCTATTCACTCAAGCAGTTTGAACTATTTATGAGATGTTCCATTGTAGGACAACATCAGCATCACAGGTGATCTTAGCTATATACTGACCACAGTTCCAATCATATTCACCCTCCTAACCATCTTTCTCCACACTGTAAGTATACTGAGAAGGACTTTTCCTCACAGCAGATTAATGAAACCCTCTGAGATGAGGTCAATGATACCTTATGGAAAGGAGAACATCAGAGTAGCTGGGTCTGGTGACAGCTTCCAGTACCTGCGCCAGACCATATGATAACCAGTCAGATAGTACATGCTGGAGTTAGTCTAAACTTGGTTTCATGCAGCATCCTGGTCATTCCCTGTGATGAGTCTTACAGCAGCCTGCACAAGGGAAATTGTTTAATACGTCAGCTGCAGTGAAGCTGCACAGTTGGGGAGCAGGCCACTAAGTCTCTAAGAACACAAGACCCTCACCTTTTCCATAGATCCCAGAGATCAGCTGGCAAAATCTTGTCTGTCCTCTGACTAGATAGTGTTGGAAGCAGAGCTGCAGGGAAGCATCCTCTGAACTTGACTCCTCAGGGTCATCACTCAGATTGGCTTTTTGCCTTGGGAAGAAAGAGACAAAGCTCTCTAACAATTAATATCCCTGCCTGCTCTTTGCTCTACAGCATAATTCTTCTTAGCTACAGAGGTGAGCTCAGGAGCTGCATATTTAACCCTCTGAACAGTGTAAAATAAATTATTTTATTCAGTACTGTACTATTATCAAGGGCTGTTTCCTTCCTGCAGAGTTCCTCCTATTGGTGTCCTTGGAAACTTACAAAACTTTCTGTCCACAACAGAAGATATAGGTCACAAATAGAAAAGAAAATATAAGAGAATGGACAGTATATTCTCTTCTCTCCTTCAAACAGCAAGTACAAGATTTTCTCAACACGACACCTGGCTTAAACTACTACACTGTGTCCCCTCAATAAAGAGGAGGAAAGAAGGGAACAGTGTCTTCTTGGGCTGCACAGTAACATCATATTTTTCCTTAATAAATTAGGCAACATGTAAAAAGCACACATCACTTACTTTGAAAAAAGTTTTAAAAAACAAAAATAATAATGCACAAACATGCATAGGTGTACTAACACAGGCAGAAAGTTGACTTTGTGAAGTGCTGAGCACGTGTACTACAGCAGCCACTGAAGATACAATACTCTTAAAAAGCTTAGCTTCATTTGCTTCCAAACAGAGCTTCTTTTGCATTAAAGAATGTGATCTGGCACTCACAAGTACTAACTATTCCTAGTTATTTGCAGTTTGTGTACTCAGACTTTACATTATTATCCTTCTTGTGCTCAAGCGACAATATCAAGGGACTGGTTGTAGGTTTTTTATTCTTCCCTGCCTATTCCTAATGTGCAGGAAAACTACAGAGAATCAGTATTGAATTTACACCCTCAAGATTTAGGGCAAGAGAATTGCAGCCTTGTTGGGGTAATTTTCTACCAGCAGCAGCCTTTGGCTGCCTAAGACCCCCTTATGCTGTTTAACTCACACAAACCGAACCTTGCAGACCAGACAATCTGGGTCAGATCTACATTTACAGCTAAGAATATTCTAAGCCTGGTTCTTCTTCATGCTAAAGAACTCTTGGCACTGTTCTCACAAGTAAATAATGTTTGCACCTTCTCTAGAGCCTCTTTAAAATATAAAGAAAGAGCAAAAGAGTTCCAATGTGCCTGATGATTGGTCTCACTGGCAATTTATAAACAATAGTTTCAATAGAATTATGTAAGTAAGTCTTGTAAATTAGCATCTCCACAGTATTTAAGCAGTCACATAACCTCTGTGACAACTTTGGTTAGAGATTTTGCCAAAGTTATGGATACTGGGCTCCAGCAAAGCAGGATAGGAAATAAATTCCAGCTAAACCCTCTCCTGCAAATGTATCTTCATGTCCAATGCAAACCAGAAGATGGTTAGCTGAACACCACAGTTATTTAAAATTTTCAGCTTGTGAGAAACATGTTGATGCTTTATGAGGAGGTGGATACCCTTCAGAAAGAACTGCTGAGTGTTTTAGTTAGCCATCCTAGGCTTGTGTGGACTCCTATCCCACTTCTGGTGGCCCCGATCAGGTGCTCGTGTGAAGTATGTGTGAGTAGAACAAGTGATACCTCACTCCTCCATTGTACTCTCCTGGAGTGTATCCACATTTTGGTATTTAATAGCTTGGTTTTGGCATCCATAACACCTAGGGTAGTGAGTTCCAGGATTTGATTATATGCAGTATGAAAAAAAGTACTCTCTTCAATTATCTTTAAAGTTTCTTCCTTTCTTGACACAATTCTCCCTGCAAACCTCTATTACAACCTCTCAGTTATTCAGTTATTTCTATCTGAAGCTGAAGTTTATCTCATCTGACACGAGTCATCTGATATTTCTGATAATCACTCTTGGTTTTCTCTGTCTAAATGCACCTTGGTTTTTTGACTGATGATCAAAGTAGGTGAGAGGGCTCCTAATGAGAAGTACTACAGAGGAGATGTGCAGCTGCATCCTCTGAAGGGTATAACCACACTGATCCTTGTAGAGTACCTTGCAGTAACTTAACCACCCGATGACCAGCGTCAGCATTCAAAAGAAAAAGAAAAGTATTTTTCTTGTCATATGTAGACAAAGCAGGCTGACATCTCCTACTACGTGGACAGGCAGAAGTAATTAGAGCATTAAAAGGTGTGAATTCCCTCTGTGGAAGGAATCATAGAATAACCAGGTTGGAAGAGACCCACTGGATCATCGAGTCCAATGTGAATATGCTGCTTATAGTTTCCTGGGGCTGATTCCTGCCTCTGGTAAACTGTAGTTAAGCATTGTCAGAGCTCACTTTCAGTCATTTAGAAAATTGTGTTTAGTAGAATGAAGTGCAGTGTTTAAAGGGACTGGTGTAAAACACTGGGGCATGGAGTCATGTCCTAGCAGTGTGCTGAAGGTACTGCCCCTGATGGTTTCCAGGGTCGTGTGTTCTGGTTGGAAGTAGCTGTTCTTCTGTTGCTGGAAACTCCAAGTAAAATACAAAAAAATACTTTCCATAATGTAGTTGTAGGGGGTTACTGAGTGAGAATCAGAGTGCTTTTGGTATTTCAGTAAAGCTAGCAGAATGGCAGAATATAAAAAATGCTAGACTGGGAATTATGTTTTTAAACAAGTGAGCAGTTTCATTCATGTTGTTTGTGGGATTATGGTAAGCATCTTGTGAATGGGATTTGTTAAAATGTTTATGAATCCCAAAGTTTTCTGAATTTTGCAAAAAATAGATTTCCTTTGGAAGGCCAAATTGGATGTGGAATATTCATATAAAGCTCAAACATCAACCAAGGATTTAGGATCTTACTAATTTCCACATGGACATGAGAGACTAAATGTATGGATTAACAAATTTTAATGGATTTACGTTTCATTTCCTTCCTTTTTTTTTCCTCATTTCATCAAGAATAAGAAGCAGTACTGTACGATATTAGCAATTAATTAAGAATAAGTGAAGAGATGAAGATCAAATGTTAGGCTGAATATCATTCACAATATCTTTGTGAGTTATACTTTTGGGGACAAATATGAAGCCAGGTTCATTCACAGATGACTTGTAAGCAGATAAATGGGATAAAATCCCCACTAACATTATTTTATCTAGTATCATATTTCTAATAGTCTTCTTATCTTCTCAGTGGTTTGGGCAACTTGAGAAAAAAGGCCTTCCAATTTAACTGAAACATACTGTGCAGGGGTAACTCTGAGGGAAAGTCAGTCCTGACACACTATTCCACATTTTAAAGACAATAGAATTATTTGTTGTAACTATAATAACTCTAGGCAAAACCAATTGCTCAGGCAATTGCCCATATACTTCAAGAATGTTAGCTATGTCTCCTACACCACAGACAACAACACAGGCTGTCATTGCAAATACCTCTCAGAAGCAAAAACTCTTGAAGACAACTTAAGATTCATATGCTTTGATTTTTTTTTTTTTTTTTTTTTACTTCCAGTTTGGAGACTGGCTCTATAAAGTCTAGTATTGAAGAAAGGAAGCTTTTTGGTTGAGTTAAAGGCTTGAGAAAATGAAATGCATTAACTGTTTTCTTCTTATCTATAGACAATGAGAGAAATCCTCAACAGCAACAGCAGAGTCACTGTTCTGAGATCAAACTTGCATGCCATCATCAATCAGGGACTTCTGGAGATGCCTGGAAACTTCTTTCAAACAAACTATAAGAATACAGAGGAGCTGCAGAATGACATAGGAGTCAAATGTAATTTTCTTTGGCTATATTTTGTCTATACACTTAAGCCCTTGCTTGCCATTTTCAGAGCTCCAGCATTTCCTCTTGTTTATTCATGGCATCTGCCCTAATGGGAATTATAGTCTTGCTGTAACCCGGCATACTGGAAAAGAGCCAATAAAATAAAGAATAGAGCATGTAATCTTCTCCCTTTAACTTTAAAAGTTAAGAATGAAAGGCTTTCTCTTAAAGCTTTCTATGGCAGCCAAAGTGAGTTTTGTGTTACAAAATGATGTATCATCTAGAAGAGGGCTGACAAACAGGGATATTTACTTATTATCATTTTCTTTGACAAAAAGAAGCTTCAAAGAGTTGTATTTCGCATTTTTCTCTGTTATTAATCAAAGTACACTAAATTATTTATTGTGCCGAGATTTTAAAATATTGTATGATGAACCGGATAAGGGCTATTGGCTTTTCAGCTTTCATGTCCTTTTGCTGTATTGCTGCCTGTGTTGTGCTGAAAACAACAAAATGCACAGTTTGAATGCAGCCATGACATAAAGTGTTTACCAGCCTAATGAAAAAGGATGACAACAAAATGGCAAGTTAATTTTTAGATTAATGGGCTGACATTTAGAATATTAGCAAAATATGGACAAACTGGACTAGGCTGTGCACAGAACTGGTGGGCGGAAACCTCAGTTCTTTGTTGCTGGTCCATGACTAACTCACTTGCGGACAACGGATGCGCCACAGCCTTCCCATGACTCCTTTCAGTGAGTATAATAATTTGCCTTCTTCACAGAACCATCAGGAGAGCCATTTAAATAATATTTGTATACAGCTTCAAATCAAAAAGAACGTGTAGAATGCTCTTGTTATCTTTGCTAATTATATTAAAGATGATCTTACTCTTTCCAAAGTGGATTTATTGCATTCTCTGGTTTTGTTGCCTTTTTCAAACTGTTATTTATAATAGGCAAGGTTTCACAGACCCTATCCATATGCCTTCTTGAAGGAAGATGTCTCAGTTAGAGAGTAAATTCTTCTTGAAGAAAGATATCTGTTATAAGGATGTAAATTCAGAGACGTGTCAGAGTGGTGTACCTTTTGGCACTGGTAGGTTCAGGTCTTTTGAAGGAGCAGCTGCACTGATATGCAGCAATCTTATCTATATTTCTGACCGTCTGCAGAATATTCTGCGTTTTCTGTTCTTGTTTTGAAACTGTTTTGTCCCCCTTAACAGATAAACTATTTTTTTTTCTCAACCACATCAAATCTCAAACAAGTAAATTGGTATTGCATATAACCAAATCCCAGCTTTCACACTGTGTTTATTCTTGCCACATTTGCTGTGATGAGTAGGTCAGTGCAGATATACTGGAAATAAATAGACATAAAAGTGAATTGTTACTGATTTCAAAGTGGAGAACTACTCCTCACTAAAGGAACAGGAAAATTACATTAAACAAAATGCTATAAGCAGATGTCTTAATATATTTTAAACCAAAGATTGAAGAAAAAGAAAAGCTAAAACCTGCAGCAACAAATAAAAAAGGAAGTAAATTGCTTCAAGTAATGATCTTCCTTCTATATTTCATAGGTTTGAACGACTTACTGTTTTTCCTGGAACCTTACACAGATATTCGGGATCTCCTGAGATGCATGTCTTCAAATCTTCAGGCTTTTGTCATTAAGGTATAAAACTAATGTAATAATTTCAGAAATGAAAGAGTGATCACATCATTTATCTTGCTACATGCTCCCTGTCACTAGTCTGCAGGAGCTACATTGTACTTTAGCAACCTGACCAGACTGCAGATTTGCATAAATACAATTTATGCATGCTGCAGAAAAAAAGGAGAATTAATTGGTATGCAAAAATTCCATCTGTGCAAACAACTACAAGCACATTTCTGCACATATATCTACTCATGCAGTTTCAGTATCTGCTCTCATTTCATAGACACATGTTACAACATTCCTTAATAAGCCAAAACTCAGAAGAAAAATGTTAGTAAAAATGAAGAGAACACTTCACAATTCCCGAAACTGTTGATTCACTAACCTGTTGACTTTTAGCACTTGGTAGGAGAGTGATAACTTCTAGGACAATGACTTTAGCTCTTTTGAAAAATTCAGGGATGATCATCCTCACATATGCACCTGTCCACAGGTTACCAACTCAACCACATCTGGTTCATCACTGTTTCAGAAGTAGTGGTAACTTGATGATACCACTGTATTCAGTTGGTTGCCAGACCAATTACTTTGGGTGTGGCACTGGTTAGAGAGTTTTTTTCTCCTTTCTGAAGAAGCAAAGTTAACTACACTTCTTTAGCTTGATTATTTCCTCATTTATTTATTTTTAATTAAGAACAATACTTTGCAGTTCTGTGGTACCATTATCTCTTAGAACCCTCATCTACCTCAGAGGATGGTACAGAGGAGACAGGAGCAGAGACTTTGCCTGGGCATTCACAGTTGTACAACATGAGGCAATAGACACAAGCTGCAGCAAAGAAAATTCCAATAGACTAGAAGGAAAAAATAATATCATGAGAGTAGTTAAGCATGGGAAGAGGTTAGTTGGAAGGGTCGTAGAATCTCCATCCTGAAGGTATTTGGCTGGACAAATACCTTTGCTTTGAGCAAGAGGCTGGATGTCAAAAAATTCCTTTCACTAAATTATTTTAGAATTCCAACAAAAAAACCCTGCTCATTTTGCATTTTTATGCAGGGAACTACTTCACAACACAATAAGAAATTGTTGTAACAAACTTTATCACGAAGCATTTTCTTTCTCTATCTGCAGCCAAGCAGGAGTAAAGAGGAGTTCAGAAAACTGGCATCAGATTTCCAGTTGAGATGGAACTTCCTACTGAGTGCAGTAAGCACGGCTATGACTCTCAACTGTGGACACAGTTTTGGTAAGCAGGATCTTAGTGATTCTCACCAGATACAGATCTTTCTGACCCGAGATGGCAGAAGCACCGCATCATTTTAACTGACATAAATTCACACTACAGTCAACAGGAGAATCATTGCTTCCTAGTCCTTGCATCAAGAAGCACCACTTGTCTGGTGATGTGGCTAGCCAGGCCAGGGAAATTAACCTCTCGGTTCTCAACCACAGCAGTTCTCAACCAGATCAGTTCTCTGATCCAAACTCTAGGACGAGCAGAAGGGAGGAAAGTAGGAGCACCCAGCTGAAGATGGTAGGAAGGGCAGGACTCCTTTCTGCTGAAGCCATCCTTTGTCTAGGGGGAAATGGAGAACAGCAGCCTGAGGTGTTAGTCTCTGTTCACAAGAGCTGCAGACCCAAGAAGCAGGGTTTGATGGAAAGCTGGGGCCACTAATAGCCCAAACCATAAAAATTCCAGATCTCTCAAGTGATAGTTCCCAGTCCCTCGGGTTCTTCCTGAGTAAGGATCATTATTATGGTTGGACTCGATGATCCGGTGGGTCTATTCCAACCTGATTATTCTAAGATTCTAATAAGGTGTGAGCAGAGCCACTGCAGTAATAACTTGCCAAAAAGGCTGTTAGTTCCTCTTAAAATGGCTATATGCTCCTTCCTTGTCCTTAGGCCTTACACTAACATAAGACCTTGACTAGACAGAAGGTATTAAAGGTATTAAACAGGCTGAAAACTAGTCATTCCTTTAGCTGGGTTATTTTTCACTCTGTTCTGCAGCTTTGGGCAGTCAGGCATCAAATCCATCCCACACCAGTGCAAGGCAGGAGAAGCAAAGGGACTGTGCAGTCATATTCATTTGAAGTGGCTTGAAGTGCTAAAACAACACCTTGAATCAGTTCAGTCTCTTCCATTTCTATATTGCATCAACCTTACCTGCCTTTCTCTTCATCTGTGGAACTTTTCAGAACCATTCTCCCTATTATTTGTTCTGCAGAAATGCACCATCTCCTGTGCATACCATCAGAACCCAAACTGCATGAACTGCGTTTTAGATTTTCAAAGAAGCACCTTCATATTTTTTTCCTCTTCTGTTGGATAGGGCTCCATACAAACAGCCAAGGAAAAACTCATTATCTTTTTTGAATTTCCCTGTCAAAACCGTACTTTCTTGTATTTCCCACAAAGATATAGCAAAGGGGTACGTTAAGGCTGGTGCCTTTTGTAGTCTTCAGTGTTCCCCCACTTATGTCAGTGTTTGTTCATGTATGAGCGCATGCCTTTTCAGCATCTAGCTCCCATTTTTAGCCTTATATTTAGATTACAAACTCTCTGGAATGGGATCAGAATTTTGTTCTGTGTCTGCAGAGAACATAACACAGTAAGGTCTCTTGTCCATCAGCTGCTGCATTACAGTAATAATAAAATAATCATTCATTTCTGCCTCTCCAGAGGAGATCTGCACAAAACTTTCCAATGATAAATGTAAAATTTTGAGCAACGAGGAAATCAGGAATTAATTTCAAGAACAGCACTGTAAGCATAATGTTTATTGAAATTCCCCACAATGATGAAATCCTCTTCCCACAACAAGTAGAGCTTAATGAATTTTTCTCTGTTGTGTAGCTGTCAGTAGTTGGGGACGCAAGTGATAGAGTGGATCCCTTCCTCTGCCGAACCTTCCTTAAACTAATTGCAAATTATATTTTCGTCCCACTTATGACAGTCTTCCTATTGTACTTCAGTAACACTAAAATTGTATTTATTCTCACATATGAGAGAGTTAAAAAAGGGGGTTTTCTATGCTTTTGATGGGATGCCTCAATTAGTTTGGTCATGATTATCTTCTTTCTTAATACCCTTGGTTCTTTAAGATGTTGGTTTACGTCATCTAATAACATCCCTTCTTTCCCACATTTCTCTTTTGGTAGGATATTGAGTTTTAGTGGACAAGACTTAAACAGTTATGTTTAACAAGACATTTGGTGAGAAAGTTCATTTTTTTTTCCAGAAATGTCTTAAATCTCAGCATTTCTTGCTGGAATGGAGAGCAGTCTGCAAGTCAGAATAGTTAGCATCCATACTGAGGAAACACAATTACTTATGGAAATATCTGAGTATCCTGTCAATGCAGCCCGCCTCTCCTGTAACCAAATCCAAACTTACTTCTGTCTGGGGCTCTTGCCTTGGAGCCTGGCACACCTGGCATACACAATATGCTGGCATACTCATACTTCCGAATTTAGGATCAGCTTTCACCCTTTTCCAGCCTAGTCTGTACATGGGTGATGCCCAAGTGTGATGTGATGTGATGTGATGATGCCCATGCAGCTACTCTTCTGTAAGGCAGCAAGAAACAAGAATGCTGAAACAGTGAGGGCTAATAGGTCCTCTACTGCTCATTCAGCTCCACCTCCTCTCCAGCAAATGTGCCTCTATATATCTCTATTGCAGAGCCTCACTTCAGCTGGTAGATCGCCATCTCCTTAATGGTCTCCCTTCCAAGGCATTCAGGAATTTATTGTTGAGCAACGCTGGCTGGACAGTGACCTGTATATACACCTACCTCTGCCACAGAATTGCGTATCTATAAAATGCTTCTAGGGTCCTAGTAGCTAAAATAGCTTCCTTTTGGTTTTCGTCATGGTGTGATTCTAGAAGGGAAGAAAGGCTCTTGTAACCGTCTACTAGTTCCTAGTATGACCTTTCAAAAAGGACATGCTTGCAGACTTCTATCCAAACAGCTTCAGGTCCATCAGGATTGCTACAGCTTTGGGTCCATCAGGATTGCTACAGCTTCCTCTCCAGTGACTTATACAATGTTCATATCTGTCTTGGGTCTACACAGATGATTCACCAGATAACATTGATTCCTCTGAAAAAGAAAAGAATCTGGGACTAGTTTTCAGCACAAACTGCCTAACTCATAAACTAAAAATGAATTGTTTGTGACTAACAGTTTATACTTGGCTTTTCTGTAAGCAAGGTGCTTCAACCTACTCCATTTTCAAAACCGTGTTCCTCTGTATTATTTGTTTTATGTCAAGGGGGAATTGGAGTGGTAGCTTTTGTTTCACACTCAGTCTTCTTGAAGGTACTGAAAACAGCAGTGATGTAAAACCGTTAGAAACGATCATCGCCTACTGTTGCCAGATCTGTACAGTTTAAACTCCAAGTATAAAGGTTCTTTCCTTTGCCACATGGCTAAACAAGTCTTTTCACTTACTTTGCTATCATTTAAAGGTACACGAAAAGTCAAATAGCAGAAGCAGCAGCTTCTATTTTTCTATTTTTTCCATTGTTAAGCTCTGTTAGTCTTGCTAGCTCGTATAAATTGTAATATCTCCTTGTTGATATCCATGTAAATATGTTTGTGGGCTCTGACTTATTTGATGATTTCCTATGCAGATTTATGGCACAGAAGAAGACCTGCTCTTTACTGCAAGGGCTTTCAGCCAAAGACATTATATTCATAAGCCTCAGTGTGTCTTTCTCTTGGCTTGAAACTCTTATGCCCCTAGCTGCAAGGCAAGCCATTTAATGTCATAGATACAGGGTGCACAGACATCTGTAGGAGGGTTTGCTTGGAAAGAGGATGATTTATCTGTCCAAGGTGAGAATGAGGATGACATGTAGTTGTTGATAAACCTTGTGGTAGCAGGGAATATAGGGGAAGAACTTGAATAAGAAGCAAATAAAGACAGGTGCACTTTCCTCGCTAAGTTGAAGTAAGGGGAAAAGGTTTTTGCTTGTTTAAAATACAGGCCTACAGGAAAGACCGGGGTAGCTCTTTTTCAAGGAGTGCAGTGACAGGATGAAGAGTAATGGCTTTAAGCTGAAAGAGGGGAGATTTAGATTAGATGTTAGGAAGAAAGTTTTTACTCTGAGAGTGATGAGGCATTGGAACAGGTTGCCAAGAAAAGTTGTGGCTGCCCCATCCCTGGAGGTGTTCAAGGCCAGGTTGTACAGGGCTACACCAACCTGATGGATGGTGCAACTGTCCCTGACAGGGGGATTGGAACTAGATGACCTCTGCGGTCCCTTCCAATCCAAAACATTCACGATTCTATGAAAATCTGCAGTCAGTGCCTATTTTGCTTTCATCATTGGAAGTGAATAATTTTTTAAGTACTATTTGGAGAGTGCTAGGCTGCCACATTGTCTAACCCATTACTACAATGAAGCCCTTCAAAAAGAAAACCAAAAGCACACATGAAGAGGTTGTTACAATTTTTTTTTTTGTTTTTCTTTAAACCTAGGACACTGGCACTTGTTTAATTTGCTACTCATGGATTATGTGGCTCACGTTTTCCTGTCCTATACAGAGGAGGAAGATGAAAATTTCTGCTTTGCAATGCGAAATAAGCCACCCGTTCTGTGGCTTTATGGGCCCAGCCACACCTGCAGCTATTTTGTAAAGGAGAAACCTCAATTTGACTGCCCACTAACAGCTTTCCAAGTGGTGACGCAGAGCCAGAATAACTTCAGATTAAGCAACATTTTTCCACAGTTTTGAACTGTTCGGTGGACACAGCCACAGGCGGCAAGGTGAAGTAAAACTTTTAAATTTAAAAGGTTATAAAATATGAGAGGGTAGATTTTTTTGGGGGAGGGTTTATGTGTGTAAAGTGGAACTAATGGAGTCTATGTTTGCATGGAGCTGTGTCCAATGTCACCTAAACCTCAAGCTACAAACCACCCTCCACGTTCCCCACTTGCCCCACAATCCTATCAAGGGATCATGATCACCACACCACCCACCTCATCAACACTGCAGTTCTCTTGGTTTTCTAGTAGACTTTTGGTGCTCCTTTAGATTCCTTAAGTGTTGTCTGAGGAAGATCTGTTCTCGCTGGTTGGGAGCAGCTCATGGGTTAGCTGTCCAAATAGACTGCATGGATTTATTGATAGGAAGAGAGAGAACATGGCTTAATTTTTCCTTGATGTTGGAAGCAGAGAGCTCTTTTTCCTCTCCCCAGCCATTAGTTTTATCAAAACATGCAGAAGTATGAAATCCTTGAGACCTTTCTGTTCCTCAAGACTTTCTCGCAGACAGTCCACTTGTTCAAACTTACTACCATAGATGATGAGCAAGATAGACTGTAAGTCTTCCTGGCATACCAAGCTAAACATAAGGACATATAGGAACAGGGATCAAGCATCTATGTTTAATACAAGTGATGAATTAGGCCTTCACCTCTTTTCAGATGCCTCTTTTATGCAATAAGAGCACTTACCTTAAATCTCAGAGGACATTATGTTTTCCAGAAAACAGTGCTTGGATATATGTTAACTGGTACCAAGACTTCCAAAGAAAATAACATTTTTGAGAGCCATTCTGCTATAGTTATTTTACTCCTAAGATGTGTTAATCTTCCATAAACTACGACCTGGACTGGAAATGGACTGTTCTAAAAATATCTTTATTAGTTACAAAGACACTTGGTGGACCCTTGTTTTTAAATATAAGTGTTGTGGTTTTGAGCCCCAGCTGGCAACAAAGAGCCATGTAGTTGTTTCTTTACCCGTCCCCCTTCTAGGGAAACAAAGGCAAAACTCATGGGTTGAGACATAGTCAGGGCCAAGTCATTCACCAATTACTATAATTAGTAAAACAGACTCGACCTGGGGAAAAGAATCAGTCTAATTTATCACCAACCAAACTAAAGGAAGATACTGAGAAACAAAACCAAATCCCAAAAGGAACACCTTGCTCTTAAACTGCTACTCACAATATTCTCTACCTCCTCCTCTGGGCAGCACAGGAGGATAGAGAACACAGGTTGCAGTCAGTTCTTCACATCTTGATTCTTCTGCTCTTTCCTCACCAGAGGGAGGAGTCCTCATGCTCTTCCTCTGCTCTAGTGTGAGGTCCCTCCCATGGACTGTAGTCCTCCATAACCAGCTCCAGCATAGGTTTCCACATAGCTACAACTTCCTTCAGATGTCTCTACCTGCTCCAGCATGGTGTCCTCCAGGGGCTGGAGGTGGACATCCACTGGGATTCCTCATGGGCTGTGGGAAGTCAGTCTGCTCAACCACAGTCACCACCATGGGCTGCAAGGGAATCTTTGCTGGGCCTCCTGGAGCACCTCCTCCCGCTCCTCCTTCACTGACGTCAGTGTTCTCTTTTGTGCTGTCTCTCTTGCATCTGCAGTCTAGATAGTTGTTTCTCTTGCATCTGGTTTATCTTGCATCTGTTTCTCCCACATTTCACTTCTCTCTTTCCTCTGCTGTACCGGGCCAGGCTGGCATGACCTTGGCAGACAAGCCACAAGTGAATAGTGAGGGAGGCCTTGTGCCTCCTTCTCTCCCTACTGCTTATCATTGCCCCCAACCTCTCTTCTTAAATATGTTATCACAGAGGTGTTGCCGCCATCATCAATGGTCTTGACCTTGGCCAGAGGGGGATCTGCCCTAAGAGCTTCTGGCATCCTCCAGCAGAAACCGCCCCTGTAGCCCCTCTATGTTACCCAACTGCCTTGCCACATCACCCCAATGCAATACGCTAAAACTAGCTCAGCAATGAAAATTGGAAGGGAGAAAGAAGGCGCAAAGGGGACAAATCAAAAATGATTCATACACGAGAGGTGCAAACCCAGGGTGCAAAATCCAAACTGAGCTGGGATGTAGGCTAGAAGTAAGAAATCTCTAAACCACTGATGGTCAGAAATTAGAACACTTAGAATCATTTGATTATTTAGTTTGGAAAAGACTTTTAATATCATCAAGTCCAATGGTAAACCAAGCACTGCCAAGTTCACCACTAAGCCATTTCCCTAAGCACTACATCTACGTCTTTTAAATACCTCCAGGGATAGTGACTCAATTGCTTCCCTGGACAGACTGTTCTGACACTTGATAACACTTGCAGTGAAAAAAAATTTCCTAATTTGCAATGTAAACCTCCCATGGCGCAACTTGAGGCCTTTTCTTCTTGTCCTGCTTCATATGCTCTTCTATTTCGCTGCCCATATGGGCTTTTTTGTCACCCACTACATCCATTGCAATTTTCTTATGCAGATGTCAGCAAACAAGAGTTTGACCCAGGTTTTGTCTGTGTAACATTTATGTGTATCAGTTTTGCATATTTTGCACATTATCTCAAGCACAGAGCAAGGCTGAGTGAGGGATGATGGGTGTCAGAGTAAGAGAGGATGTGTATAAAATATGAAATGGGGATTTGAGAGAAGGTATGGATAAGGAAAGGAGACAGTGAAGGATTGAGAAAGTGTAGAAAGAGCTTGGAGATGAAAGATTCCAATAGCTGATGCCTTCTACCAGTCCACGGGAAGATGCTGCTAACAGTGGGATGAAAAGAAGATTCTAGTAAGAGCCTGCTGATGCTGTGGTTCAAGTGTTTGCAGTTTGTAAGGGAACAGAAAAACTTGAACCTGCAGCTCAGAAGAGTTTCAAGCTCTGTGACAGAGTGAGTGAGTGAGTGCTTCTGCCTACTTGCGTCCTTTAAATGGGTGGTAGTTCCCACCTCAACCATTGCAGCCTCTTCCTCTGGGTGTCAACACTAATTCACAGGCTACTGAAAAACACAGCTGCCTAAAGCATCTCCATCACCCACCACTTTGTTCATATCATCATCTCTGTACTACCTCTGAATAGATTCCCATTGCATGAAGCTTTGTGTTCTGCCACTTTTGATCACCAAAAATCATGATAATCATGCTCCCAAGCATCTGTCCTTGCTACTGACTAATCCTTCTTCAGCCACAAACTTTTCTGTGGGGTATCTAAACCCTCAGCAGTCCTAGCAGCATCCATCAGTTATGCTGTGGTTTCTTGGAAGACATTTCTGCTGCCTGACACATTGGTCTGTGCATCATGGGTATATTTCATAATTTTTCACTTTAACTCCTTTACCTCATGCAGCCTCTGCAGCTCCCTGAGACCCAGTGTATTTTGTCAGTTCCCTTCCTCCACTCTGTCCTCTGCCAAGAACACCAGCCTTCATATCTTTTTCATCTTGCCCCCACAAGGCATTTCCTATGCCTTCTTCACAGCCTGTTATGTTTGGGAAAAAAATATGTTCATCACACCTCCACCCTCATCTCATTGAAATTAGTGCTAAAACCTCCATTCTGCTGTGATACCCTGTAAAAACAAGAAGGAGGACTGGGAACAGAAATCAGGAAAGAACCTCCCAACCCTGCCTTGATATCAGCAGCATCAATACACGTCTGTGACTTAGCAGATTTCTCCATGATCTTTCAGCTGTCACTTTCATTCTTCCTTTTCCGTGCCCATCTGTTTTTGGTCCTCCATTCCTAGTTCATGCTGAATATAAATTATGCTTCTCGGCAGAGAGTCCTTATTTTTCCATTGATTCTGAACAGCACATTTCTGAACCTTTCTTTTTTTTTTTAATTTGAAGCATGAAACTAATTGTTAATAATCTTGAAAACATCTCCCGAGGAAAAACATTATTTTCATATGAAAAAGTGTAGAGGGCGGGGAGTGAGACAGTACAAGATTTAAACACTGGCAGATGAAGCCTATATAGCCAAATGCATGTAGTATGAACTAAGAATTGTTTAAACCGGTGGAAGATGCTTCAAGTGTATAAAAGTGCAGCTCAGAGAGCACTGTCCCCATCTTTATTCCTTATCACAGAGCTTGCAGTTGCTTTCTCTCAGCACGAATAGCACTTTTTCATCTAGAAAATCCCATTCTGGGCTTCCTCTCTTTGTTCACTTGTTACCAAATTAAAATCCTATTAAGCTGCACACCTGCAGTGGGTTTATCTGCAGAGCACCATGCTGTAGCTTTTAATCCAATTCCACACCTCTGTAACACACAATATACTGCAAATCAGGGCACGGAAATACTGAGGTTATGCTGTTCATGGCTCTGCTGGCAGAGAGCAAATCAAACACTTGGATTTGTTAAAAACGGAGGAAAAAAATAAGGACATAGTTAACTACTTCACCTAAATGCACAATGAATGTTCGTCTGAGTGGTTTATATAATGTAGGATACAGAGATCAAGTGAAATCATTAACTGAAATTACCTAAAAGGGAGAGTAAAATCTTGACCTCAGCTTAAATTGAGTGGTAAAACTGCTGATTTTAAGAAAGTCAGAATTACAGCATCAAGAAGTAGTCCCCAAGTTGGAGGGGGAGAGGAATGTTGTGGCTACAGGCCAAGACTAATTTTTTTTGAAAAGCAATAGAAGGGCTTACAGCAGGCGTATGAAGTGTGAATGATCTATTAAAAAGTGGATGTGGCCTCATATCAGACCTTTGCTACACTATCAGGAAACTCAATATGTATCTCCCCTTGCTGGGTTAATTGATATAAAATAAGGTTGAGCACCTGCAAATTACCCCAGCTGCAGCAGGAAAGGAGACCACTTTGTTGTTCAATGAAAGAGAAACAATGATTTTCAGTCCCTACAGTCAAAACATTGCTATGTTTCTTTTCTAATTTTCAGCTCATCCAGGTCAACACAGAAAAGAGAATTACTGAAACTTTTACTAAGTTGGATCTTCCAGTTATAAGGGAAGCACTTCTTACTCAAAAAGATAGACAGACATATTTTATTTTTGCTTCTGACAAACAGCAAATCTTCAGAGAAAACCAGCCTGGTTTTAAATTTCTTTATGCTAGACTATTCTGACTTTTGTATATAATTTTAAGAAAAACTCTTTTCATTCTCTTAAATTTAAGATCTTTTTCTGGAAATACTAAATGCAGAACTGTGCTAGCCACACAAATATTTTAAGCTGTCATATGATTTGCTTATTTGACTTTTATGAATAAAAATCCAGAAGAAAAAGGTGCTTGTTTTTACCTATTTCTTGTATTTTTTGCCACCAGTAAAGCTGAAGACCTATCTGAAGTCATTGTAGTAAACTTATTTGGAAGACACAGAATAGATGAATGACTGTGTCAATTTTGCATTGTGTCTACAGTGCAGTGTTAAACCTTATTGCACATAGAACTCAACAGTAATTTTTATGTTTTGAAAAATCTTGCTTTGTTTCCCGCTTTTACAGGATACAAGAGTATCTATCACATTTAATTGTATTAGCCAAAATACAATAAGTTGTATGTAATGTTATTCATGTGTTTATGTCAGAAACCAAACTGTTTGAACTTGTTCTATAAGCAAAGTGCAAGAAAAGACTCTATAAAGAGAAAACCTGGAATAAATTTGTATTAAATAGTAAATGCAGTGTATGAAATTTGTCTCTCACGTGCACCAGACCTCATGAAGAAATTCCCTGAAACACCAGGAAATTAGGTTTTTCTATATTTGTAAAGAGCTTGTCTGCAGGGAGTTGTCTGGGCCTGGTTGTTACTTCAAGAAGGGACAACTTCTTCATTATTTTAAGAAGGGATATTTCCTGAAGCAGAGAAAAGCAGTCGTCAGGAGCTGAGCAAACTTTCACTCATTTCAGTTTTGCAAATCTACATTTATTTTCCACTTGCATCTACATTTTTCTATCCCAGCTCAAGCAATGAAGTACGAATCAATATTCAAAAGGGTCATATTTTAGTAGATGTAGAAGGAGCCATGTGTTAAAGGAAAAGCTAGTCGTGTATTCCATTTTGCTGATAAGATTCAGAGTTTGGTGGTGAAATTACATACTCTGGAGAAGTATCTTCACAGTCTGAAAATTTCATTTGGGCCTTAAGGCTCACTGTAAGCATTTTCACCATTCCTTCAGGTTTTTTACGGTGAAGCTAAAAAACAAAACAGAAGGCCTATGACAAATATAAACTAAAAATACTCAGTACTTCAGTCAACTTTTATAAATACAAGTTCATATTCTAGATTAGATATGCAGCATATTCTCATGGAGCAATTAAGCAGTAGTTGTAATGGCAGACTGATCTTGTGATTTGTTTTTCGCAGTTATGGAAAAGAAAGGTATATTAGATGTACCTTAGGACCTTGTAAAAGGCAAAGGCTCCTGTGAAAGTCATTCCTCCCGTCTTCTATTGAACCTGTACTCCTTAAATAATATGCATGAATGCAATGGAAGTTTACAAGCATATATTTTAAAGAATTATAAGTTTGTGCTGCCATATTGAAGGAGTCTATTGCCAAGAGTAGACAAGGGGCAGGGATGCAAAAGAGCCTTTTACTAAAAGGGCCATTGATATAAACTCAAATACATATTCAAATCTTTGCCTAATTAAAAACTTGCCTGGGAAACATATAATTTAATAGCAGCTCCACATACTTACAAGTCAAAATGAATCCCACAAAATTAAAACCACAACTAATGAGGTCTGTCCTTCTAGGAATTGAGGTCTTGCTGTTGCCCAACCCCAGCGACCAAAACATAGAATCACCAGGTTGGAAAGGACCCACTGGATCATCGAGTCCAACCATTCCTATCAATCACTAAACCATGT
The DNA here is from genome assembly GCA_033558105.1 of Coccyzus lansbergi. Classification (NCBI taxonomy): domain Eukaryota; kingdom Metazoa; phylum Chordata; class Aves; order Cuculiformes; family Coccyzidae; genus Coccyzus; species Coccyzus lansbergi. The sequence continues at coordinate 1,045,167 of JAUMJK010000332.1, read as the reverse complement.
CCCTCAGCACCTCATCCACCCGTCCCTTAAACACCTCTAGGGATGGTGACTCAACCACCTCCCTGGGCAGCCTCTGCCAGTGCCCAGTGACCCTTTCCGTGAAAAATTTTTTCCTAATGTCCAGCCTGAACCTCCCCTGGCACAGCTTTAGGCCATTCCCTCTCACCCTATCTTCTGTCACTTGGGAGAAGAGGCCAGCTCCCTCCTCTCCACAACTTCCTTTCAGGAAGTTTTCCCTGCAATGTGAGTATTCACATGGGCGTGTTTCCTCATGGATTCTCCCTTTCCTACCACAATAAATGTAGAGATTGCACCTCTTCCACCTTGGTGGTTTCATGTACCTGGTGTTGCAGTACATACAGAGAATCATTTTGTGAAGTACCTGCCTGGCTGCACACCTGACCAAGATGGTCCAGCAGTCACACAAATCCCCAGCAAATGACATGCAAACACAAGTCAGAGGACGGGTTGAAAGCCTCCCTGAAAAGAAGGATTTGGGAGTGCTGGTGGATGAGCAGCTCTGTAGGCTTGCAGTCCAGAAAGCCAACTCTGTCCTGGGCAGCATCAGAAGTGTGACCAGGAAGTTGACAGAGGTGATTCCACCCCTTTCTTTACTCTTGTGAGACCTGGAGTCTCACCTAAAATGTACCCACCCGGAGTACTGTGTTCTGTTCTGGAGTCCTCAGACCAGGAAGGACATGGAACTGCTGGAGTCCAGAGGAGGGCCATGGAGATGATCACAGGGCTGGAGCACATATACACTGTGAGAACAAGCAGAGAGTTGTTCAGTCTAGAGAAGAGAAGGCTCAGGGGAGACCTTACAGCAGCCTTCCAGTACTTAAAGAGGGCCTTACAGCAAAGCCAGGTAGGGACTCTTTTTAAGGGAATGCAGTTTTCGGATGATGAGTAATAGTTTTAAACTGAAAGAAGGGGGATTTGGGGTTGTTCAGCCTAGAGGACAGGGCTCCAAGGAGACATTATAGTGACCTTGCAGTACCTGAAGGGGCTACAGGAAAACTGGGGAGGGGCTGTTCACAAAGGCTTGTGGGTGATGGGACTAGGGGCAATGGGAGAGGGGCAGATTTAGACTAGACGTAAGGAAGAATTTCTTCACCATGAGTGTGATGAGGTTGCCCAGGTTGCCCAGGGAAGCTGTGGCTGCCTCATCCCTGGAGGTGTTCAAGGTCAGGCTGGACGGGGCTTTGAGCAACCTGACCCAGTGGGAGGTGTCGCAGGGTGGGGTGGAACTGGATGGGCTTGGAGGTCCTCTCCAACCCAAGCCCTCTTATGACTCTGTAAAGCCGGGGGTCACCCCTGCACGGCAGCGGGGCCGAGACGGGCTGGATTAGCGTTTTGATAGGAATGGTTGGACTCGGTGATCCGGTGGTTCTCTTCCAACCTGGTGATTCTATGATTCTATGATTCCGTGGGTGGCAGTGGGCAAACCACACAGCCTGAACACCGCCTGCCGCATGGGGGTGTGGAGGGAGGGAGAGAAGGAGGGAAGGAGGGAGGGAAGGAGAGAAGGAGGGAGGGACAGAAGGAGGGAGGGAGGGAGGGAGAGAAGGAAAGAAGGAGGGAAGGAGGGAGGGAGGGAGAGAAGGAGGGAGGGAGGGAGGGAGAGAAGGAGGGAGGGAGAGAAGAAGGGAGAGAAGGAGGGAGAGAAGGAAGGAGAGAAGGAGGGAGGGAGAGAAGGAGGGAGGGAGGGAGAGAAGGAGGGAAGGAGGGAGAGAAGGAGGGAAGGAGGGAGAGAAGGAGGGAGGGAAGGAGAGAAGGAGGAAGGAAGGGAGAGAAGGAGGGAGGAAGGGAGAGAAGGAAGGAGAGGAGGAGAAAGGGTGGGAGAGAAGTAGGGAAGGAGGGAAAGAAGGATGGAGGGAAGGAGAGAAGGAGGGAGGGAGAGAGGAAGGGAGAGAAGGAGGGAGGGAGAGAAGGAGGGGGGAAGGAGGGAGGGAAGGAGAGAAGGAGGGAAGGAGAGAAGGAGGGAGGGAGAGAAGGAGGGGGGAAGGGGGGAGGGAAGGAGAGAAGGAGGGAAGGAGAGGAGGAGAAAGGGTGGGAGAGAGGGAGGGAGGGAAGGAGAGAAGGAGGGAGGGAGAGAAGGAGGGAGAGAAGGAGGGAGGGAGAGCAGGAGGGAGGGAGGAAGGGAGAGAAGGAGGGAGAGAAGGAGGGAGAGAAGGAGGGAGAGAAGGAGGGAGGGAGGGGTGGACGGCAGGGCAGGAAGGCGTGAGGCTGCGGCGGCAGCGCCGGGAGGGGGAGCCGCGGCGGCGCCGCAGAAGATGTCGCCGAGGCGGTGGCCGCGGGCGTGCTGGTGGCTGCCGGCGCTGCTGTGCGGCGGCGCCGCGGGCTACGTGGTGGTCAGCTCGGTGTCGTGGCCGCTGCCCGAGGAAGGAGCGGCGGCCGACGAGCTGCACGGCTCCTCCACCGAGGAGGCGCTGCCGGCGCTGCTGGAGGAGCCGGGCGGGCTCTGGAAGCGGAGCTACCCGGCCTCGGCGCACCGGGAGGACGCGGCGCTGGGCTCGGGGCCGGCGGGGAGGCCGGCGCGGGGGGCGGCCGCCCCCTCCGGGATGTTCTCCTACCCCCGGGAGGGCGTCGGGGCGCCGGGGAGCGCCGGCACCGCCCGGTACCTGGCCCGATACAACACCTGGGGCTTCGTGGCGACGCGGGCGGCGCGAGGAAAGGTAGGGGACCGCGGGGTGCCGAGCGGTGCCGAGCGCCCGCAGCTCCGTCATTCATTTGTGGGGTTTGGAAAGACAGAATGTCCCTCCCATTGCGTGTTTTCTTTAAAACTGGGTGTTTTTTTTTTTTTTTTCCAGCCGCTGTTCACTCTTTAAAGATGACCTCATTGCTCTCTACGACTACCTGAAGGGAGGTTGTAGAGAGGAGGGAGCTGGCCTCTTCTCCCAAGTGACAGGGGACAGGACAAGAGGGAATGGCCTCAAGCTCCGCCAGGGGAGATTTAGGCTGGAGATTAGGAGGAAGTTTTTCACAGAAAGAGTCACTGGGCACTGGAACAGGCTGCCCAGGGAGGTGGTTGATTCACCTTCCCTGAAGGTGTTTAAGGCACAGGTAGACGAGGTCCTGAGGGACACGGTTTAGTGTTAGATAGGAATGGTTGGACTAGAAGATCCAATGGGTCTCTTCCAACCTGGTTGTTCTATGATTCTGTGATTCTATGATAACATCTTGTATTCCCTTTGATATGTGCTCTTCTCCTGTAATCAACTCTGCCTGGAGTTTTCTTTCTGTTTCAAATGCAAAGCTCCAAATTAGAAAGAGTTTTGACTGTTGCAAAGTTTCATAGTTGCATTAAAACCAGACCTTGGAAATTCCTAGAATATGCATAAGATTCTGGGAAGGTTTATCCATATGCAAGTTAAGGGTGAAATGCATTCTGTTCCCAGCTCTTGTCTCGCTGCACACACTGATGGGGATTGCTCCATCGCATTGCCCAGTCCTGATAAAGGATGCTCATTTTCTAAACCTCCAGAATGTGTCTTAGAGAGTTGTATTTTCTTCACTTAGCCTAGCGAAGAGGAGGCTGAGAGGAGACCTCATTACTCTCTACAAGTACCTGAAAGGACGTTGTAGAGAGGAGGGAGCTGGCCTCTTCTCCCAAGTGACAGGGGACAGGACGAGAGGGAATGGCCTCAAGCTCCGCCAGGGGAGATTTAGGCTGGAGATTAGTGGTCAAGCTATAGTAGCTTAAAGGGTGATTTCTCTGCCAGCAGCATTAAGCAAAATAACTGGGCTGTGCTAGAGAAACAGTCATGAGCATTTCATAGAATCACCAGGTTGGAAGAGACCCATCGGATCATCGAGTCCAACCATTCCTATCAAACACTAAACCGTGTCCCTCAGGACCTTGTCTACCTGTGCCTTAAACACCTCCAGGGAAGGTGAATCAACCACCTCCCTGGGCAGCCTGTTCCAGTGCCCAGTGACTCTTTCTGTGAAAAACTTCCTCCTAATCTCCATCCTGAATCTCCCCTGGCGGAGCTTGAGGCCATTCCCTCTTGTCCTGTCCCCTGTCACTTGGGAGAAGAGGCCAGCTCCCTCCTCTCTACAACCTCCTTTCAGGTAGTATTAAATAGGTATTTAAATAGTTTAATTTTTAAAATGGAAGTTTGGAATTAGACATAGCATCCTATAGCACTCAGTCAAAATTTTTAAAAAAAAAAGGATAAATACACCTTCAGATTTTCTTGAAAGCACTCACAGATTGATTAACATACAATTTAAAAAAACAGGCAAAGTTAGCACATTAATCTTCACAGAATCATAGAACAGTTTGAGTTGGAAGGAACCTCAAAGATCATCCAGTTCCAACCCTCTTGAGATGGGCAGGGACACCTCCCAAGGCCCCATCCAACCTGGCCTTGACCTCCAGGGATGGGGCAGCCACAGCTTCCCTGGGCGACCTGTGCCCAATGCCTCACCAACTTCACAGTAAAAAACCACTTTCCTAATATCTAATCTAAATCTCCCTTCTTTCAGCTAAAAACCGTTACTCTTCATCCTATCACTGCACTCCCTGATAAAGAGCCCCTCCCAAGCTTTCCTGTAGCCCCCTTTAAGTACTTAAGGTTGCTGTAAGTTCTCCTCAGAACCTTTCTGTTCTCCAGGCTGAACAACAGCAACTCTCAGCTGTCCTCATATGGAAGTGCTCCAGCACTGATCATCTTTGTAGCCTCCTCTGGACTCACTTTAACAGACTGATGTCCTTCCTGTGCTGAATCAATCTTGAGAAAGCTTGACTGACTTAGGGGCCGTTTATATGATTGTGAAATACAAAGCAACAGGTTAAAAAAATATACCATTAATTAAATATATAGGTATACATAAGAGATGTACAACTCTACATCAGTTTGTGAGAATTCCTATTGAAACGCATGATCTTGATTCTTCTGGTCTCACCAGAAACCCTCAGTGAAATGACAACCATCAGGCAGTCAGCAGTTAGCTGTCTCTAGTTACAACACAGAAGTAATACAGAAAAATCAGATTCATAATAAAATTTGCAATGGATGAGAGAGTGTTACTGCTGTGAATGGTGAGTTATGCTGCCTGCAATCTCAGTTCTTTTTGAGAATCCACTGTAACATTAACCATGCAGGACAGACTGAGCATTTTAGGCGGTGGAGAAATGTCCTGCAACATTACTGACAAACTACTATTTTTTTTTTTCACTCTCAGTAATAAAGAGAGAGTTTTAATTTCTAAGTCATGTAGCTGCATTAAAGCTGCGTTAAAGCATTCCTTCTAAGGAATGCTAACAAGGTCCAGTTATAAGCATTAAAATTTTAAACACGTGAACAATTTAAATGAGAAAATATGCAATCCAGGTGATATCATCCAGGGGTTTCTTATTAGCTATTCGCACTTAATTTGATTTTAGTGCTAAGGATTTACCATTGAATTGTAGTGTTGACTCATAATTTTACTATTTAACATGTAATTGACCACGAGGAAAGAAATCTCCAAAGACATGAAAAAAATAGTAATTTAGTAAGTATCTGTCATTGTGATTTATAATGGTATGAAAAATCATAGCAGGAGTACAAATCATTACGGAGAATATTAATGTGCGTTACTACTGGGCAGAGATATTTTTGCTTGTCTTATATCCTGTGTGTGTACACAGGTCAGTGTATGGAAGAAACCTTTTTGAAACCTTGGCTCCTGGGTGTATGTCCTTGCACGTGGGAGGAAAGTTTATTCTGGCTGGGTTGGGGACTGAGACACACACCCCTCATCCCCCACCCTGCCATATAGCTGGTGTTCCTGCCCAGGCAGTGGAGCTGATGTCAGCTGGAGTTTAAACATAACTCTTGTTAAAACACTTTTCCTGCTCTCTGGGCAAACCAAAGTCAAAAGGGGAGGCAAAATTAGTGGCAAAAGCAGGACTAAATTAGGCTCTATGTCCTTTTGGATTTGAGAAAGGTGTCAGCACTATTTTGGAGTAAACATTTCTTGATGCTGATGGCATTGATTTTAATGCACTTAAACATTTTTTATTTGGTGGAAGAGAAAATGTACTATGTAGTGTCATGGACAGGACTGGAAAGAAGAAATAAAGGCGAGATCTATTTTTATAGATGCATGATTTATCTAAGTTAGAAGAAAGTCTGTTTTACTCATGATGACAACAGAGAGTGTGAGACTGGGCAGTGAGGGGTTACTGTCCTCTCTGCTAGAGCCCTTCGGGGAATCAGGCCAGTGTAAACTGTCCATATGCAAAGATGTAACCAGTTACTTATTTGAATTTTGCAGATCCAAGGCATGCCCTATGGGAACTGTTTACTTCTAAGTGATGGTCCTGTCAATAACAGCACTGGAATCCCTTTCTTTTATGTGACACCAAAGGATAACACTGTGACAGATCTCCTGAAGAATCCCATGGCTTCTCTGACCCTCCCAGAGGCAGATGGAAGTTTCTGCAGGTAAAAGAGTTTTATCTGCCTACTACCACCTTCAGTGAGAACAAAGTCCTCAGAACAAAATGCTGGGTCACGCACCTTCAGTGCCTCACATTTATTTTTGGCTCTCACCATCAGCCATAAGCTCTTCCTTAGCTTTGTTTTGCAGTTTGCTGTCCGAGTGAAGTATGGTAAAGAAAAGAAGTGTCATTGAAGTACACTGTACCATCCAGAGCTGCAGTGGCTTTCAGCTTGCACAGTATCATACCTGCATTGTAATCTCTTCTTTGAGGTGTCAGATAAAATCTATGTGTTCAAGATCCCATTATACAGCCCGTGGTGATCTAGTTAATAAAGCCCATATTGTTTCAGGAGGTATCCAAGTCACGTTAGGGCAGATACCCCTGCTCTGCTGAACAGCTCTGTAGGCCCTGCTGGTTTCCTTGACAGAGCTTTAGTTCTCCAGGGTCTGTACAGGGACCTCAGGCTCCCAGTTCACTAGTTATATGCTCAGGACCATGCCACTCAGTCTTATTTCCACCTCTTCAGAGGATGTGATTGAATATGGTATCATAACAAATTTTTGGCACCTTGCATATCAAAACAGTCAGTAAACAACATCCCACATACAGGAAGCCAGGTCTGAGGTTTACTCACCTATGGCCAGCCCCAGGTTTGTCTCTTCAGAGATAGTAGTAAGTTGACTTCTTTCTTCCTAACGATATGTACAATGAATAAATTCCATATCAGTGAAACTTTACCTGTGTAAAATGAATGTAAATAAACTTGACAATGATTCAGTTTTCCCCTCCATGCTTGTCTCCTTGAAAAAGACGAATCTCTGCCATATGTTTGTTTACAGTCAAACATGTGGCAAACTTGACTGGGTCACTCTTGTGTGAAGCGTTATTTCCAAAGACCTCTTTATGTGACAAGGTACGTGACACCAAAATTGTGTCAGACAAGGCTCTGTTACCAAGGCAGATCTTAGCTTAGAGAGAGGGAGAAGAACTGGAAACTACAGGCTGCTTCAGAAAGAAACGGGATTGAAAGTTTTTACCCCAACTTAGGGTTCTTTTTGGGTAAGGAGAGGTTTATCTTAAGAACTGGATCCCAGATTTCACCAGCTGATGACTGCCTTGGGTATTATCCCACCTCACAAGCCTGCCAGCTGAGAACACCACTGGATAAAGGAATGAATGGCAAATATAAAGCACATTATGGTTGCACTTGTTTCTATTTGCCTCCAGAACACACTGTCTGTTTTCTCAAGAGTTATATGATGGCAAAATGAAAAGTTTCTTAGTCCTAAGCAGTACAAGTGATTTAAGACTTACATCACATTCTCATTGAATGGAAATCAGGGCTTCCTCTTGCAACATCGAACACCTGATAAGGTCTTTCTGTCTCAACATTTGTTAGGGTAATTTGACTTTGAATGCTTGAGAAGGTCATCAGAGTGGTGAAGTTAGGACCAGAATGATTCTACTTGATCCTTAAAATTGTTTCATTAAATATTTTGCATTAATTTCAAATTTAAATAAATGTATCTGTTATTTCCTAACTGACTAATGGAACTTACTGCTACTTTGGAAGCATTTTCAAACAAAAAGCGAGCTGAATATCTAGACCAAGTGCTTAAAAATGTATGTTAAGCCTGATGTCCTACCACTTACGGCCTGTTTTCACTTCTGAAAACTACACACCCCAGTTAGGCACTTAAGTGTGGCCTTTTATCCCTGACTTTAAACATCACTCTTGGAAGTTTTATGTTTTAATAACATCACCACCTGATCTACCTGTTTGGAAAGCGCCAGCTCAGCAGCTAAAGAAAAATGCTGCATGATTTGTAGAAATATTAAATTCATATATATCATAACCCTTTGAGAATATTTATTGGCTTGTTTTCAACTAAGTAACTAATAATTTCCAAACTAAACCACTACCCTATTTGTTCCATGTTTTAGAATGTGCTGCTGTTTCTCTTGCAGCCTGGACTCTGCCACCTGACTCTTTTGTCCCCCCTGCAGCCTGATATCTTGCTTTCTGACAAGAGATCTGTGGGCACCACCAGGGAGCTAAACCTGGATCTCCAAGATTGCTTAGGCCAAACTCATTACTTGTTGCCACATCCCTGCTCTCCCCGCCCCACCACCACTCACCATGATGGGCTGTGGCCTCCCCAGTCTCCATCTGCTCTGGGCTTTGCCTGACCCTGAGTTGAAACATAAATCTGAAGAAATTTAACCCAATGACAAGAATAAGGTTTTATGCCAGTCTTTCTCCCTTTCTTCCCATTGCCACTACTGCTTCTGGCCATGCAATCCTGCCCCTCCCTTCAGCTGACCATATGGTGGGTCTATTTTAGCTCAGTGACCCAGCAAAAACCTCTTCCCTTTTTTTAATTAGATTTCTACAGGGTTAGTAACTTGGATCCAAGAGCCAGAGGAATGCAAAGGAGGGGGAAAGAAGAAGGTGGAGGAAAACAGGACTATGCTCAGCATGTGACTATGCTCTAAATATTGAGCTTACTACCGAATTGAGTACAAAGATTCAGAGTCTAATCAGAGTTTCTAGCATATTTATTTATTTTGTTCTTAGATTCCATTTGTTTTCATTATTTCTGGAGTTCTCATCTGGAACAGATGTTGGTTGGCATTAGTGCAAGTAACAAGCGATATGTGGAATGAAAAGCTGGGGCATTTATTGAGCTGCAGTTTGTTTGTTTGCTCATAACTAGGAAAATGTGAGCAAGCTTTGGGGATGTCTCCCAGTCAGGAAGCATGTCAGCACTGAAACATTAATGTTCTTCTTTCCTTTCCCTCTGTAACTAGGGTCAGAAATGAATTTACATTTTAAATTAGCAACCTGTGAGTGATTTTTACATTTTAAGCTAGCAACATCTTAAATTGCAGCCCTGTGGAGCCTTTTACCATTACTTCACAGAAAGGGCTTCTGTGGGCAGCACGACTGTGAAGAAAACAGCAAGGATGTCTGGGCCCTGGTACAAGTGTTTGGGGTTGCCTGTCCCCAGCACTGCTTGCAGCACTGGTTTTGCTGCTGGTAACACAGCTAACTTACTACCTGTGCTGTGTAGCTCAAGCACACTTTCAGGGTGTGCTCTACCTGATGAAACAGCCAGGCTGGGCCGTGCAGACTGCACATGGCTTCCTTGGGACAAACATTTATGTGGTGTCTCAGTTTTTGTCTGGCAGGCTTCTTCCTCTTCTGTACTCACACTGTATGAGAGATAAGACCTCAGGTTCTGCCAGGACTACAATGGAATCCGTGTGGTTTTCTTCCCAAATGAATGTGTCATTTCTTGATGGTTTTAACACCAAAAATTATCTTGGTTAAGGATGTCATAATTGTTTTGGCTTCGAAATAATTATACAAAATAACTAAGTGAATTTAGCTCTACGTGAGAAAGTTCATGTCCTTGTATGCCAGCAATGTATTTGTAGCTTGTTTTCATGTGGAATTTTATTACTATTTCATTATTAACCTAGTGTGAGTTGTAAGGATTAAAATAACTGTGAAAGCTGATCGATGCCTGTAGTCAATGCTCCTGGGAGTGTCTGGCACTCTGCTGAAAAATACTTCTGACCTATTGCATGCAAAAGAAATCTCTGGCCTTTAGAAAGAAAATACAGCTGACATTTCAATAGTCTTCTTGTATCTAATGAGTATCAAGTGACTTGTGTGCATGTACATCAGTTTGATATTAAATTTATTTAGTAGCAGATTTCATTTCTTTTATTTCAGAACAGACTCAAATTTCAAATCATGACAATAAATATTTTCACTCTCAGGGATGTGAGGAATAGAGAGTGGCCTTTTTAGTACTCAAGCCTTAATGTTTAATCATCTGGAGAGAAAATCTGAAAAGGCTAAACTAATAAGAGAAGTAACATTTAATAATGAAAGAAAGAGAGCTGTGATGCATCTGAATAAGCACTAATTGCAAGACATAATAATGTTGCAGCTACAGTCTGGATTCCTCATCTCTGACCTAGAGATTGCCATTTCCCAGAGGGAGACGGGCTGCACTTCTCTGAGAAGGCTGTCTGATGGCCAGGCTACAGAAAACATTCGTTAGCCATTACATTGCATTTGATCTGAAGGCTGATAAATGGATAAGAAGCAAGAAAAATTAAATGATTCAGGCCTATAAATAGACTAAGCTGGCATGTCTATTCCACAGACAAGCTGAAAAGAGTGAGTCTCATTCTTATAGCTTTCAGAGAGAGCAAGACTGAGGTCGACATTAAAGAATAGAGCAACTATTGTTCTAAACACATTTCCCAACACACAGGCTGCTCAAAGGATCTCTCTTTCCAAGTAAGCTCCCGGGCCTGCCTCATTACAGCTGCAGTCTGGAAAACAGGCAATTAATTTTAAACGTGTATCGCCTCCTTGACATCAGGTTCAGCACATTTGTAGGGACCAAATGCAGCTTTCTTTGAGAAGGAGCAGTTACACAGCTGCCATGAAATGGTTTTCACTCAAGGGGAAAAAGAAAGAAAAGCAATGAGCTTTGGGGTCAGTTCATGTATTTGTTTTCCTTTGCTATTAGTTTGGAGGACGGTATTTCCAATCCATAGTGCAGACTATGAGTAATGTTGAGGGACCAAGGTTCCTCTCCTGGGTTACTTGTATCAGGGATGGCCATCAAAGCCATTTTACCCACCATGCTTCATCTACTGTTTGAGGTAGCAGATCAGCACAATCAGGCAGACGTGTTCCATGGATGTAAGCTGGCTCAGTAAGTTTCCTATACTCTGCACTGAAAAGGCTGATGGGAGGCACTAAGCATCTCCAGCACTTCTAGGTACCACCAAGCCATGGGAAGAGGAGAGTAATTTGGTGGGTTAGGGTCCTTGCTGATCGGCAGCATGCATAAACTGCTAACTTCATTCCTGTGCAGTCCTGAGAGACAATAAGTTTTCCATGGGTGGCAGACAACTTTTGAGATGTCAGTTGGCCATCCAACATGCAGCCATCTCTGGATTTGTAGAGTCATCGTCTGTTAATAGAAGAATGAATGTAACAAATCTGCTGCTGCACCTTCATGCAAAGAGAAATGACGCATGCAGAAGACAAAGGCTAAATCCAGACATCCCTCAGTTTTTGAGATCCACCTCCTGGTCCTGTGGTGCAGACACATTTCTAGTTCTGGTATTTATATTGGCCCTTTTTAGTCATACGCAAATAATTATGTCAGTAGCTCTTTCTGAAAAATCTGTATTTAAAAAAATCAGGAAGATACCAAGTTAGAAACTCAAATATGAAACCTACTATCATCATGACCTAATGACACAATATAGCTCTAAATTACTATTTTTTTCCTGTATTCTTAAATAACCAACTTCCCCAAAGCCATTTCTAGTGAAGTAGTATGTGTTTCTCTGACTCTGTCTACAGAAATAGTTGCTGTGATTCTTTTTTTTTCCCTGTGAATTGTCTCTGGTTAAACTATATAAAAGTTTCCTGTCTGACACACAGAGTTCAGCCAAAAAAATGAGCTGTTGTTGTCAATGAAGACAGACAAACAGATTGACTTCACTTAACAAATTCTCCCTAAAACATGCTAGGAAGGATTATCTTCTTGGAAGACTGAAATTATTTAAAACATGAAAACAGGTATACTATGAATACAGGTTCAATGACATGCAGAATAGCCACTGTACCAGTGCTCTTCAGCTCTAGAGCCTGACTTCAGATTCAGAACAGAAGACTGCTCTTCCAAAAGCAAAAGCAAAGATATCTTTTAACTGTCTTTGCTGGCTTTCAGACGCAGCTGATAAAGAAATTCTTGTCAAGATCAAAGCAAGGCAGGGCAAAACTGCTCAGCCATATCCAACTGAAGGCCAGCAACAGCTTTTCAGATTATAAAATGGCTTTCAACAGAGATTTTGTTTGACGTTCAGGCCACGCAGATTAGCAGCACCAATACATTATTTCTGCTTCAGAGACTCTGGTAGTTAGTGGTAAGCAAATGAAATGTATGATGAGGATAACTTGCTTTTCAAAATTAATCACATTTATGAATTACAATTACAAGCACTTTACTGTAATTCTCTGGGGTCACAGCATTTCCTCCCTTCCTTTCTCTAGATTATAGGGAATCAAAAAAATCCTATGATGTATCATATATACTAGAAGAGAACTCTGAGCCTTATGCCCAGTTTGGGGCTAGGCAAACAGGAGCCCTGGACAGGGTGACAGGGCTGTAGGTGCCTTTGGTCTGTAGGAGGTGACAGGGATGAGTCATTCCAGCAGCCAGTCCCCAATTCCTAATTGCATGACTGAATGGCTGCTGCTGCTGCTGCTGCTATAGGAAGGCTAGGATGCATGGAGACAGTTGTTGCCCTTATGCCACGCATGAGCTGCATGCTCTTTAGTAGAAGAAAACGTAGAATAACTGTTCTCAGGGACTTTCTTCTTGATCTGTGACTCCCCTTTTTTGCAATAGGAGAAAGCTGTTTCCCAACGTTTTTCTGTTCCATTCTGTTCAAGAAATAGAGGGGTGAAAGCAGTGCTTACTCACAGACCAGGGAGAATTGTGTTCAGGGGAAATGGAAAGGATCTATGTATCCTCACAGGGAGGATGGAAGGTCATATCTCCTTAAGTGGGTGGAGAAAAAGAATGGCAGCTCCTTTATGGGGAAAAAGGAAGCCAGGGAAAAAAGAAAAACTGAGATTCCTCTCCATAGACCCCTGCTCCCTCCCCTAGTTTCTGGAGCATTACTGAACCCTCCTGCCTTCCTGACTCTTCTTCCCAAATGCCTCCCAAATTCCTGTTTTGCGGTTACCGCTGATGTGTGCCAGATCAATTTCACCTCAGTAACAGACTGCAGAGACTGAGAATGAAGATAATACTCAGGGATATTTTTTTGGTCAGAAACCAGGAGACAGAGCATTGTCAGTCAAACCAGAGATCTCAGCTGCAAAAATGGAATTCTAACAAAGTCCCAACATCATCAATCACCTTGTGTGCCAGTATAACCACATCAGCCTGAACATGGGCTCATTAGATTTGGACTTGGCTAGTTGTTGTATAGGAACCTTCTAATTAAAATCCAAGAGATTGCTAGTGTAATAAGCTATTTAATGAGTAGGTGGCACTGTTTACTCTGAACCATTCTTGAACCATGACCCAGAATGTGCAGAAGTGGTATGCAGTAAAATAAGGCTGATATGTTCATCAGCAATGCACTTTGTGGCACTGAATTGCTGTTGGAAAATATATTTCACTTGGACATAGACTTCTTCTTAAGCTCAGTAAGGCTAAAACCTTTTTAAGGTTCATATTCTCATCTCACATACTTGAAATAGACAACTGCCTGGACTGGGTTAAACTTTGCATACCTAGTTTGCTTACCATAAATAGAGGAATGGAGACAAACAGTTCTCATTTCATAAATTAAATGAATAACTAAGATAATCTCATTGTGTTCTTATAAAATGCATAAACTGAACCTTCCATTTTAATCTGGTTTTCTTAAATTTCTGCAACAAGATATGTGTTTTACATAAGCATAAAAAAATAAATGTGTCCCCTATTGCTTGGTCTTCTTCCAGAGTTTTCTCCTTTCTCTTCACCTCAGTTTGCATTTTATCATAGACTTCATGAAATCTTCTCGAGGGAGGCAGATAATCTAATTCTGGTAAAGACAGGGCCAGACAAGCCACCTCAGGTTTCCTCAACAGAGAGACAGTGCCATTGTCTCTTCTCATGGCTTTGCCTTCCCCTCAGCCCTAGTCAGCAGCGCGCAAGTGTTATATAAAGCCACTCCTCTGCACCTACATGTTCTTGTGCCAGTAAAGGTAAAGGGAACCCAAGGACTGAAAGCTGAATATATGTTTATTTATACAGAGGGCAAGAAATAAGCAGTGAATGCATGATTAGACCTCTGTGGATGTGAGGGAGAAATACTGATTTTTTTTTTACCAGGAAGCATAAGCCATATTTACATTAGTTGCACCAGTAACACCCGTGAAAATTCAAGACGTGTTCACAATTAAGGTAGAAGTGGTCGCTCTAAGTTTACTGATTTTTTTTGTAGTTCAGAAAGTGTAAAAGAAATCATGCATTATTAGGGAAATACTATGCCAAACTATGCAGAAACAGATTTACTTCAGAATATGAAGGGTTCCTTTGATAAAAAAAAAATACTCTAATGCTATAATGTAAGATTAGAATACAAAGTTCCTATTCTGAAACAGAAAACCTATGATAAGAGGCAGCAGTAAAAGCAAAGCCAATACAGAGTACTTAACTCAAATGTATCATTGCCTTGTTCAGCTCTTCCAGAACTTCATTTAATGTAATCTTAATAAATAATTTGTTTGCTCCACTTCCCAGAAAAACAAATTGACCCTCCAGAATATTATTCCAATGTGCAAAATTCAGTTTGAATAACTTTAACTGGGAATGATAGTATTGTATGTATCAATTAGAGTTACACTCTGATTGATGAGAGAAGAACACAGAGAAAACTGCAAACAGAAGAAGGAGCCAGGAAAAAGGAAAAAAAAAAATCAAACCAAAACCAGAAATAAAACTATTCTAGATATGTATGCATAGTGAGTGGGTTGTCAGTCAAACAGGTTTGTTGTATGGAAAACTGTTTTTTCTCTAAATCAGTTAAGAGTCACATCTGACACCAGTCCTATCAGGCAAAACCATCTCAGCAAAGGCAGGCACGGTCATTGCTTAATCACAGCAACATCAGGTCTATTGTCTATTCAAAATCAATAGAATAAACTGGTACTTGTACAAAAGGAGCAAATGACTGTAATTTGAGGTGTCAAACCAAAATCTCTCACTGCTCCTGATCACACCCAAATCCATTGCCTTGATCCATTCTGTGAAATGCAGATGTTGTTTAATAGCAATCCCTTTCCAATTCCTCTCTGAAAGTAATTAACAATGTCTTACCTAGGAGCTATACCCAAGAAATTCATTTGCAGATATGCCTGCTTTTCCCAGCTCTTCAGATGTTTTATGGTACTATTAGGCAGGAAATATTTTCACACACACAGATAAATAGTTAGTAGTTTAAAGCAAACTTCTGAACTGATATTTTGCTTGTGTGAAGTCCCTTCCATATCTTTAAAAATAATCTTGTTAAATCTGTAAAGGTATGTAGAGCTCTTGATAAAGTATTCAGATTAAGCACAAATGATAACAATGGATCAGGAGATAACTTCAAATGGATTTTAAGTCTCTGCTATGCAGGGCCAACCATTGCAAGAGCATGAATCTGCATTGCCTTGTCTGCTGGGTGTGCAGGGCAGACACCCTTTGTCTGTGTGATTCAGCTCCCCTCTCTACAGCTGCAGACACTGTATTCACCTATAGTTATTCATGTTTGGTGGGTGAGCTTCTCCTTGGAGCATGGTCACTGAACTGCCATACGAGACCCAAAGTCTATGCAACAGAAATGCCAAGAACTACGGATATCCCTGGGTCATGGAGCTGTGCTGCTAAGGGACAGAACATCCTCTGTAAGCCAGTGGGTAGACTCGGACCTTCAGCACACGCTAGGAGTTAGTATTGAGGATCTGCAGCATGTCAAGGTGAACAGGTACACAAGTTTGTACTCTGAATATACATTCAGAAATAAACCCAGTGCCAGGGCAGGGAATGCACATTTTTGAGTACTCAAAACACAATTCAGTTATTACTTCATAATTAAAAAAATAAATATGTACTACAGAAAATTAGTTATTGATGTGAACTGAGAGTTTAAGCTTGATTTTTGGCAGCTGCTGTACCTCCCATGATAGAGGGAAAGGAGTATGAGTAGAGTGTTTCCAGAGGTCGTTAAGCTGAACATCACATTTAGACAACACTGCTCCAGACTGAACAGGATGCTGAATAAACATCTCAGAGATGATGTGAATGCAAATGGCTCTTTGGAACTCAGGGTACAGATGGTGCCATGTGCTTCCTGGGCATAGCTGAGTACCCCTGAGCTCGCTATACTTCCTTGACTGTATCTGTGTTCACGTGCCAATCTGTAAAAGCAGATACTTAATCCAGTGAGCTACACAGTCTTTCATAACCATCTGGGGGGGAATCTGCAAGTGTTAAATTGGCTGCAGGAGGATGCCCATATGTTTCCTGCATGCAACAGACACATAGCAAGAATTACAACAACAACAACAAAAAAGCAGCCATTACAGATTGCGCGCAGTTAAGGCTAAAGGGCTCAAGCCGAGATCTTTAAGCAAAATTGCACTCAGATGAGATGCAATTTACTGTGATTTGCTGCTTCTGATTAAAACACAGAGAAGAAGAAATGCAGTCTTCGTTTCCTAATGTATTTTTTCCGGGCTTATGTTCTTATGTGGGGAGACAGTCCTGTGATATGCTGAGCAGTCTCAGACTGCTAGCAATGGGACTTGGGGCTGCTCAGCACTTACCAGGATCAGGCCTCTGCAATCTTTTCATACAACTTTTTATTTTGACTGGTCAATTTACTTTTGATTTATAACCTTGTATTATATATGTCAAGACTCAGCAGCTACTAATGGGGGTTATTTATTATTACTGTATAGAAAGAGCCAGAGAGAAACAAGTACCTTCTGGTCCGAAGGATGAAAGCAGATAGGGAATTTTTTTTAATAGACCTTGTCTCTTTGGTGTAAAGCAGTTGAAAAATGGGTAAAAAGTGAACAGAGATTGAATTTCCAAGGCAGGCAAAAGGAAAAGACATTATGTTTTACGCACAAATACACACATACATGCTTATTTTGTAGGCACAGGCACAGATTAACCATATCAGTAATTCTCTTCAGAACCCTGCATTCAGGTCTGTACATGTGTCTGGGCAAACAGCCATTTTCACATTTTTAACACTCTAACATATATTAATATATTTTTAAGAGTATAAATTAAGCAAATCCCTACAACAGAGATCTCCTCCAGGTGAGTATTCCTTCAACAGCCCTACTGAATATTATGGCTGGGTGTAGAGAAGACCTGCAAGGATTAACAAAATATTGCAGCTTTTTATATGCAAGCAGGAATTCATATTTCACCAAAACCCTTAACAAAGAAACCAAACTATTACATATAAGAGTTTTTCTCTGTGCACAGAAAAAATTTAATTGATCCGGAGGATCCAAGGTGTGCCAGGCTGACTCTCATAGGACAGATGGTCGTGGTGCCTCCAGAGGAAGTGGAATTCGCCAAGCAAGCAATGTTTTCCAGGTCTGTATCTAACAGGCACGTAATAGAGTGCAACCCGCAGGTTTGATGTGGCTGTTTGGCATGGAAAATCTGAGAAGTAACAAGCCTGATCTTTACCTCAGGGCCATGAAGCATGTTGGCTCTTGTGTAGCTTGGAATGACAGGCAGAGCTGTGCAGCCTCCTTTTAACTCTTGAGGTAATGAAAATATGGAAATGCAATTAGTCAGTAGTGTTGGATTCCACTAAGGCACATGGTTTATAATCTGGGGATTATGAAAATATTTCACCTGGCTCTAAAGTATTTGTTACCTTCCTTATCTTAGGACACGTAGTGCTCTTCAGTCGCAGCCCCCTACTCAGAGACATTGCAGAGCTCTGCTGCCTTTGGGATCTCACCTGCTTGCAGAGTAGAGCTCACAGGTTTTAATACCTCTCCTGACATTCCACAACATCTGCTACCAAAGCTGTAATACATGTCCCATCAACAGCAAAAATGGGACCAAGGATAGACAGGGGCTGTATTGGGACACAAGCCATTTTTTTACTAACTTTGCAGAAACCACATTCCTCTGTGAACCAGAGCCCACTTAGCACATTGGCAGCAGATGCTGGGAGCAAGAGCCAGAATGACTTGGTGGGGGTTGCTGCAGCTCACCCCGTCCAACACCAGCAGCAGCTGGAGCCACTGCCCCATGCCACAGTCGTGGGTGCTCAAAAAGGAAAACTCCGAAAACAGTGGGAAACCCCAGCTCAGCCCAGAGGTTGCCAAACTAACCATCTCCTCTGCAAGGACAAAGGAGTGCTGGGCCAACCCTGCCTGGACTTGCACTGCTTTCCCCTACACTCCCATGAGCACCACAACTCAAACTGTACAATCTGCTCCATGTACCTCTGCTGAGCATCCCACGGCATCCTCTGCAGATGTACTCACTGGGGCTTGGGGACCGGACAGCTACACCTACCATTGCTGGCAGGGAGGGTCTCTTTGAGCTATCTGTAAGAGCAGGCCCAGGAAATGAGACAGAAATACAGGACAAGAAGTTTGTAGCAGGCAACAACTCAAAGAGGCTGTGCTCCACCTGCTAGCCAGTGCTATTAGCTCTCCCGCTGAACCACAATAACTGCTACCAAAGATGTATTTTTAGAACACTGCTTCCTTCAAACAGATACAAGCACAATTCTGAGACACATTCAGAGAATCTCTCCTAACTGTTTTTCAAATATCATCTACCTTTAGAGATGGGGTTCTGCAACGGGTGGAGGTGGTGTTCACTGGGTGCCTTTGGTGCACTTCTCTTCAGACTGGGGTGTTAAAGATCATAAACCTTACTGCAAGGAAGGGCAAAGAAGATGAATGGCGGTGGTTATCGGATCTCAGGTTTCACTCTAGTTGAGCATGCTACCTTACAGAAAAAAAAGAAGACAATGCTTATGCTTTGGCACATCCTTTTTTTTTTTTTCTTTTCTTTATCCTTCCAGGCATCCAGTGGTAAGAAAGTGGCCTCGCAGCTATGAATGGTTCTTCATGAAAATGAACATTGAACACATCTGGCTTCAGAGCTGGTATGGAGAAGTCTCTGCTATAGCAGTGGAAGAGTATTTAAAAGCAGTTCCAAGTAAAGGATGACCAAATGGGCTTTGAGACGGAAATCATCTGAGTTTCCATTCTGAACACTTAAAATTTCATGCTGGATGGTTACTTTAGTGATATTTTTCTTGCCCTCCCCAAAAGGCTTCAAAATAGCCCTGTCTTACATGGAGCACAGCTAAAATAAACCAACACAGACTTTCAAATTATAAAGGACAGGTGGATACCAGTCCTACCCTGCAATGTACAAATATGTCATTTCAAACAGGCAATGCATCATCTTGAACACTGCTCAAAACCACTTTGTAGCTGTTTGTTCTGTCTTTTATTGCTGTGCATCCACAGGGAAACTACAGTATGTGCTAAACATAAAGTTCTCATTTACAGAAAAAACAAATGGTGTATTCAAAAGCCTCTATATATTGTGGGGGTGTTACTGCTGCTTGGTCTCCTTTGGATTGTAAATACTTCTTAAGATAAAGTTAATAGCAGCAATGTTAGATATTTAAGTTTTAAAAAAACTATTTTGCTAAAACTCTCCTCATTTGCTAAATTATATTTTCTACATGTGTTTTTCCCCTAATTATCTAATTTGATATTTCACTAGGAAATGGAGTAGAAATTATCTCTTTTAGCAGAAAAAATGCAAGCAGCTCAAACAACATGCCTCCAGTATAACTTGTCTCTTACTGACACAAAGCTGGTTAAATACGTTAAAGGCCCAAACCAAATCGGCCCCACAAGGATTATCCCAACGCAAGTATAAATATTCTCATAAGAAGAATTTAAGTAAATGTTCTCAGCTAGCTTGTTCCTGTTATGAAACAGGGAAAGTATTTTTAATAGCCTGTAGTCCTGATTTTTCTGCAGGACTTCTCGGGCCACCACTTTATTTTTAACTCATTTGTGGAACTGATTTTTGCAAACCTTCCCTAACTCAGCTAGAGGTGGGGCCACTCCCTTAACTCTGTTTTCAAACCAAATTTTAAAGGGCTTGTTGATGGATTTTTTTTTTTAAAAAAAAGAAAAGAACTCCAAAGATAGGTAGATATTTCATGAAAAACTGATTTTCCTAGTGTGGAAAAAGCAAGCTTTGTTGCAAATACATTATGTACAATGCAAATACATTATTCTCATGTGATAATACCAAAAGAGTTAAAAGGTCTTCTATTCACCTTCAGCCCTTTCTCTAGATACCCTGGTAAACTTATTCTGCAGCCCCTAAGGGTATTACTGTAACAAAGGTCTCATGGCTAACCTGCCAAGTCATTACACAGTTTGCAAATTGTACAGCTGTTCTCCCTGTTACATTAGGAAAGACACACATTGAGATGAGGCTACTGTGCCTGTGGGGAAGGTCTTCCAGCATCCCTGAGAGGGCATCCAAGCTCTGGACACCAGCCCACACCACAATGGGGCTCAAGAGGAGCCTAGGTCCCTGGGTGAGTGACCTGAGCTTGTACAGGTTAATCCCTGAGCAGAGCTCAGAGGCAGCTGCTGAGCTCCGACCAGCTGGAAGCCAATTAACTGTAGCTGAGCTGATTTTGCTTCAGGCATGGAGAGAGGGAGTCATTCCCCGAGCAGAGCTGGGCACCACGCTGGTTTAACTACCGGGAATCACTTATAGCCCTTGGGCAGGTTTAAGACTCCAGGCATCACTACCATTCCTGATATTCTGTGAGAATCAAAGACGAATGCGGGGGAGGGGAACTTTGTTTAGACACTTGGTAAGCGTTTTCTTTTTTCTTGTCTCATTGCCAGAGACTCTGTTAGTTGTGCAGATCTTTTGCAGAGGTAATTACACAAAAGGAGGAAGCATCCTGCCTCAATCTATTTCCTTTTTTTTCTTCTTGGCAGATGAGCAACACTTTCCCATTTGATTTTGCCCCTGAATCTTGCACTGGGTACCACTGAAACAGAATGGCCCATCCTGTACAGATTTATAGAATACAATCCTCCTTCATTCATGTCATTTTGCCATGGACATCTTTGTGGATTTTATACATTGCCCATTAGGATTTATGGGACTTTTAAAACTGAACTCACCACTAGACCTTGTAAGGGAGTCTTCACACGTCTGACATTTCTGTTCAACTTTATGTACATGTTTTGTTATCGCAGTTCACTGCTATTCCCATAGAGATCGGAACTGCCTATTCCCTCCCTCACCCCTAAACACACACACACAGACACACACAGACACACAAACACAGATTAAGCAAATCCAGTGTATAAACTCAATGTTTAAATAAACTGAAGAGGAGAGAAAGAATTTTAGAAATACTGGTATTGCTGTACTCTCAATTTCACTTACATCCTTAGACAGCCTGTTAGCAGTAACACGGTCCTCTGTTCTGTCCATTAACTTATTAACATCCTTACCTTAAAGCAGTAAGGAATTTTATTAGTGATGTTCAGTAGAACTTTAATAAGTCAGCATGCACTAAGAAAGGTTTTGAATGTACAATATCCAACTTGCTATAGGCTGTCTCCTTGCACACTGAGATTAATTTGAGTTTCCTCTCTATTGTAAATTGACACATTCATCAAGCAACTTTTCTGTATAGACCTGCCATGAGGCTCTTGACAGAGCTTCAAAATATGAAATGGGTATAGCATGTAATGTGACAAAAGGGGCTTCATCACAATACACCATCTTAAATCACTTGTTCTCATTTCAAGCTTCTTTCTACCAAGGAACAGGTACTATAAAAGTCCTTGAAAGTCTGTAGAAATTAATCAAAAACATGACTTGCAGGTTTTGAGTGGAATTTTCTGGACTAAAAAAAAAAAGGGGGAGGAGATGGTAGTTTACTTAATTGGGCTTTACATTATTAATTACACATTAGTTACGATTTTTCTTTAAACTGACGAATGTCTCAAGTGATATCAGTAATCACATGATAAGTGATGCTTCTTAAAGCTTTTAACCCAAAGAGTGATATTGAGATATAATAAAATCACACTTCCTTGAGACTGGAAAGGGTTTGATGTGGCTCTAGTTCAAGTCAATAGCAAAAAATCTTTTTTTATTTGTTGTGTTTGAATTATTAGATCAAATAAGCATTTTATAAAAGGTCTTAATAAGCCTTTATGAAATTATTAAGCATTTCAACTAGCTGATGTGTAATTTATTTCCATGTGTTCTGTATTTTATTTATTTCTACAGCTTCCCCTAAAAAAGTTGTTGTGCAATGTGTCGTACTTAAAACTTGAACTGTGGTTTTGCAATATTTAAGAAATGCATTTACTTGTGCCTGTATACTTGCTGAAAAAAAGGAAGACAAAGTTCTAAACTCGGGTTCTCGGTTGCTGCTAATTTGTGCAAACGTAATGCATGTACAGGATATAAGCCTAGCTAGTTTGAACTGCTGATTGTATTTAACCAAATAATACTCTGTTCCTGATGAAATTTTCATCACTTCAGTGGATGAAATGCAACCTGTTTCATTTTTGGATGTGTACTGCAATTTAAAATGTATTCTGATTTCTAAAGGTACAGAACGTTGTTAATAAAATGCTGATCAAGAAGAAATGCAAATAAAACAAATTTCAAAGTGGAAACAGTAGTGAGAATATTCTTAAATCTGCAGTACAGCATTACTCAGAGTAACTGACCTCTTGCTGACAGCCATTATAATTTCTATCTGATCTGAACGTCTGCTCTTTTTTTCTTTTTGTCCCCGGTTTTCCTGAACCAAGCTAATTTCTCTCAAAATACTTGTGGGAATTGAGACTCAGATCTGCCTTGGTACAGCCTTGCTTTTCTCTGGGGAGTAAGGTCTAGCCAAGGACCTTTCATCTTTCCTTCATCTTCTCATTACTGTCAGATTTGCTTTCACCCTGGCAGTTAAATGTCAAGCTTAACAACGTTTGCTCTTCTTTTCTGCATATGGGTACTGAGCAGTCACCTCTCAGGTGTGCATTAATGGTGTTTTGGAAGTGTCCTCAGCGCTGTTTGTTCTGTTGCTAGCCTTGCTCTTACACGGTCTTGTTACAGCTTGTTCTCTACTGTCTGCTTTCCTCTGGCACATTTTCTTAAGCTGACAATTTACTTTCCCATCTTGCTTTCCCACATATTCGCCTATCAATGAAATTCAAGCTCTCCCACTACAATTCCCACTTCATATCAAATAAAGATTATGGGAAACAGCCTGTGTTTCCTATTTATGCCTTACAGTCTTTGTCTTGCACTGGTTGCGCTGCATTCACTGTGAGAACTGTGACAATAGTTTCCTAACCTGTAGAAATCACAGTCAACATCAGTTTCCTATTTCCAGTGACTCCATGTTCTTAAAAGAATATTTCCTGCAGCTGTTCTTTTCCTTTGTACTGACTCTTTTTCACTTTTATCACATTACCTATTCTAATTACACTCAGCACCTTTCACTTTTTTTACCAAAAAAAAAAAAATCTCGTTTGAACAACATTTTTGGATTCACTGAAGTATTGTCAGTTTGTTTGATCTGCTTTTTGCCAAACAATGAATTTGTGCACCTTCCAAATTGTCTATCACTTGGCATCCTTCAACAGGTCTCATCCTTTACCTGCCTCTGCTCTGCCACCATCTCCAAATGCCCTGTCCCATCTAAGGCTCTCCTTCTTCTCTGTTGCCTTATCCTGTTTTGCCTAAGTTTTTCTTCATTACCTCTACTTATTGTGCGTTCTTCCCTCAACTTCCGAGTCCTTTTCCACAGCCCTTTTCATGCTGCTTTGTCTGCTTAGTCTTGGCTGTACTCTTGATTTTGTTACTTTAATCTTGTTCTCACAATGCTCAAGGGTCCTAACACTGCCAAATATTTTGGGAGAATGCTGAAGAGTTACTTTAAAGTACAGTTCGGGTTTGAAGTCCGTCCTTCCTTCCTTCCTTCCTTCCTTCCTTCCTTCCTTCCTTCCTTCCTTCCTTCCTTCCTTCCTTCCTTCCTTCCTTCCTTCCTTCCTTCCTTCCTTCCTTCCTTCCCTCCTTCCTTCCCTCCTTCCTTCCCTCCTTCCTTCCCTCCTTCCTTCCCTCCTTCCTTCCTTCCTTCCTTCCCTCCCTCCTTCCCTCCCTCCTTCCCTCCCTCCTTCCCTCCCTCCTTCCCTCTTTCTTTCCCCCTTCCCCTTCTGCACAAACATATTCCAGGCTCCACCAGACCTTGTCTGTTTCAGCAGCCACAACATATAATCATGATTAGGAAGTAAAGGATATTACTTAAGTCTGATGATGTTGCTTGTCGGTAGAGGTTAACAATGTATGATCATCCAACTGTTGACTTCTTGAATGAAAAACTTGTGCATAAGACCATTGAAAAAAGAATGGTAGCTGGTGGAAACAAGCAATGCACATCAGAAACTGGAAAAGTGCACAGATGTCTTGTATGAAAAATAGGCAAGACTTCACAGGTGTTTATTTAAGAAGAGGTATGTATAAAATATTTATGTTTAATGGAAAATGAATCCATAAAACAATCATGTTTGCTCTGTACCTTTATGCCTTATTTCAATACATTTTTCTCCAGATTTTTTTTTCTGCTTTGTACCTCTTACTGTTTTCCACCCTTCTGAAATGAGCTCCCCTCGGCATAACACCACAGGCATCTTCTCTGTCTGACCTTAGAGCGGCTCTGCAACTCTTCCCTGCCTCACTGCACACCTTCTATAGTCCTGCTGGCCACCCCTGCCTTCCCTCCTCTCCTCCCATAATCCACTTCCCCTCTCCCTCTGCTTTCCACTCACGAAGCATGCACTTCACTCTCAATATGTCACGATATATCCCCCAAGGAGGGGAGGAAAAGAGCAGGAGCTGATTTAAGTTCATGTGTCTTTTTTTAGTCATTTTTAAGGGAATCCCTCTTCATGAACCATCCTGTCTAAACCATCTTGGGGGCAGTTTTGTTTAATATCATAACAATGATCTGGATGAGAGGATTGAGCGCTCCCTCAGTCAGTCTGCAGACCACACCAAGCTATGTGGGAGCCTTGATCTGCTCAGCCGCAGGAAGGCTCTACAGAGAGATCTGGACAGGTTGGATCAATGGGTTGAGGCCAACTGTACGGGTTCAGTAAAGCCAAGTTCTGGGTTTTGAACTTCAGCCACAACAACCCTGTGCAGTGCTACAAGCTTGGAGAAGAGTGCCTGGAAAGGACCTGGAGGTGCTGGCTGAAAGCCGGCTGAACATGAGCCAGCTGTGTGCTCAGGTGGCCAAGAAGGCTAGCAGTGTCCTGGCTTGTATCAAAAATGGTGCGGCCAGCACGAGCAGAGAAGTGATTGTTCCCCTGTATTCAGGACTGGTGAGGGTGCCCCTTGAATACTGTGTGCAGTTTTGGGTCCCTCACCACAAGAATGACATCAAGGTGCTGGAACGCATCCAGAGAAATCCAGCAAGGCTGGTGAAGGGTCTGGAGCACATGTCATAGGAGTGGCTGAGGGAACTGGAATTGTTTAGCCTGGAGGAAGCTGAGGGGAAACCTTATTGGTCTCTCCAGCTGCATGAAATGAGGCTGTAGCAAGGTGGTTGTTGTTTTTGCCTCTCATGTTAACAAGAGAGAAGATGAGAGGAGATGGCCTTAAGTTGCACCAGGGCAGGTTTAGGTAGGGTATTAGGAAAAATTTCTTCATTGAAAGAGTGGTGGCATATGCTGTCCAGGGCAGCAGTGGAGTCTCCTTTCCTGGAGGGCTTCTGACAACACACAGACTTGGCACTTGGTGACATGGTTAAGTAGGCACGGCACTGTGGAGTTGATGGTGGG
The DNA here is from genome assembly GCA_033558105.1 of Coccyzus lansbergi. Taxonomy (NCBI): domain Eukaryota; kingdom Metazoa; phylum Chordata; class Aves; order Cuculiformes; family Coccyzidae; genus Coccyzus; species Coccyzus lansbergi. Next base: position 1,019,233 of record JAUMJK010000332.1, on the reverse strand, counting down.
ACTGGATCTTAAGAGGTCTTCTCCAACCTTAATGATACTATGATCTGTAGTGCCTCCAGTATTTCTATTCCCTTCAAACAGCCAACTCCGGTCACCTGGCTTGATAGAACAGGTAGAGTTGGAAGGGACCCTAAAGTTCATTAATTCTACCCCATAGGCCAGGGACATAGGCTTGTTGTTGTGCCTCAAAATGCCAGGTCCTGCACTTGGGGCACAACAACCCTATGCAGAGCTACAGACTAGAAGAAGTCTGGCTGGAAAGCTGCCTGGAGGAGAAGGACCGGGGGGTGTTGGCTGACAGGGACTGAACGTGAGCCAGCAGTGTGCCCAGGGGGCCAAGAAGGCCAATGGCATCATGGCTTGTATCGGAGAAGGCATGGCCAGCAGGTCCAAGGAGGTGATTCTCCCTCTGTACTCAGCACTGGTGAGACCGCTTCTTGAATCCTGTGTTCATTTGTGGGCCCCTCACCTCAAGAAGGATGTTGAGGCTCTGGAGCGAGTCCAGTGAAGAGCAATGAAGCTGGTGAGGGGACTGAGAACAAATGAGGAGTGGCTGAGAGAGCTGGGGTTGTTTAGCCTGGAGGAGGCTGAGGGGAGACCTCATTGCTCTCTACAACTACCTGAAAGAAGGTTGTAGAGAGGAGAGTGATGGCCTCTTCTCCCAAGGGACAGAACAAGAGGGAATGGCCTCAAGCTCTGCCAGGGAAGGTTCAGCCTGGACATTAAGAAAAAAATTTTCACGGAAAGGGTCACTGGGCACTGGAACAGGCTACCCAGGGAGGTGGTTGAGTCACCTTCCCTGGAGGTGTTTAAGGGACGGGTGGATGAGGTGCTGAGAGGCATGGTTTAGTGATTGATAGGAATGATTGGGCTCGATGATCTGGTGGATCTTTCCAACCCGGTGATTCTACGACTCCACGAGGGGCCGGACTCAGAAGTGCCGCCCACCGTTGTAGTTAGAACTCAACGGCTCTCCACTTACAAGAAGCACCAGGAACCGCTTCACCACACGCCCCCCCAGCCCCGTCTCTCCCTTTATTCCCTCTCCCGGCATCCCTGCGGGGAGGAGCTCTCTCCGCCGGGGCCGAGGAGCGCCACGCCCCTCCTCCTCCTCCTCCTCCTCCCTCAGCCGCGGGGCCGGGAGGGCTCCGCGCGGCAGAGCTGAGCGGCGCGGAGGCGTCTCCCAGCTGGCTCCGCGCCTGCGCCCGCGCGCGGCTGCCCCGCCTCCTCCTCCTCCTCCTCCTCCTCCACCTCCACCTCGGCGCCGTTGGCCGCGGCGGGCGGAGCTCCCTCCCGCCTCCACACACGCCCCGCGCTCGCTGCTCCTCCTCCTCCTCCTCCTCCTCCTGCTGTAACTAAGGGCGGGCGGGCCGGCTCCGCCCTGGGCGGCGCGCGGTCACCTGCGCGCGGCGGAGCAGAGCGGAGCAGAGCAGAGCGGGTCGGGAAGGGAGGCGACTGGCAACGCGGAGCTGCGGGCGCGCGCGCTCGTTCCCCCCCCGCAGCTCAGCCATGGCGCGGCTGGCGCTGGTGGCGGCGGCGCTGGTGGCGCTCGGGGCGCGGGTGAGCGGGGGCGCCCGGGCGCTGGAGTGGTACACGGCGTGGGTGAACACGGCCTACGTGGAGCCGCTCAGCAACCGCACCGTGCGCGGCCACACGGAGAGCGGGCGCTACGGGGACAGCTCGCCCAAGGAGGGCGCCCAGGGCATGGTCGGCATCCCCCGCGGCGCCTCCCCCCGGCACATGGAAGGATGCGCCGCCGACACCGACTACGACGTCCCGATGCTCCCCGGGGCGCCCGAGGGGGACCCGACGCCCTGGATCGCCCTGGTGGCCCGCGGCGGCTGCACCTTCAAGGACAAGGTCACCAACGCGGCGAGGAAGCGGGCGGCCGCCGTGGTCATCTACAACGAGGCGCGATTCGGAAACAGCACCGTCTCCATGTCCCACCTGGGTGAGCGGCCGGGGCCGGGGCGGGAGGGCAGAAACGCCTTCAAAAACCGAGGGAGAAGGGGGTGTGCTGGTCGCCTGTCCTTTAAGCCGCGCTAGGAGAGCCCCGGGCTGCTCTGACGCCTTCCCAGTGGGCAGCACGGCTTGTCGGGGAGAAGGTGCGGTGAGGCCGGGGGAGCGGGCAGGCTGCGATTGGGGCGTCGAATCGTGGAGTCGTGAGCTGGTTTGGGTTGGAAGGGACCTTAAAGATCATCCGCTTCCAACCCTCCTGGCATGGGTCATCAGATCGTGCAATCCTGTAGCAGTTTGGGTTGGAAGAGACCTTAAAGATCATCCACTTCAACCCTCCTGGCATGGGTCATCAGATCATGCAATCCTGTAGCAGTTTGGGTTGGAAGAGACCTTAAAGATCATCCACTTCAACCCTCCTGGCATGGGGCATCGAATTATACGCGTCTCTGGGTCATAGGGTCAACATGGTTTGGGTTGCAAGGAATCTTAAAGATCATCCACTTCCAACCCTCCTGGCATGGGTCATCAGATCATGCAATCCTGTAACAGTTTGGGTTGGAAGGAACCTTAAAGATCATTCACTTCAAACCCTCCTGGCGTGGGTCATCAGATCGTACAATCCTGTAACAGTTTGGGTTGGAAGAGACCTTAAAGGTCATCCCCTTCCAACCCTGCTGCCATGGGTCATTGAATTATACACCTCTCTGTGTCATAAAGTCAATATGGTTTGGGTTGGAAGGGACCTTAAAGATCATCCACTTCCAACCCGCCTGTCATGGGTCATCAGATCATACAATCCTGGAACGGTTTGGGTTGGAAGAGACCTTAAAGATCACCCGGTTCCAGCCCCTCTGCTGTGGGTCATAAAATCATACAGTCGTAGAATGGTTTATTATAGATGTCTCTGGGTCATCAAATTGGAATCAGCATAGTTTGGGTTGCAAGGGACCTTACAGATCATCCAGTTCCAACACTCCTGCTACAGGTCATGGAATTATACATGTCTCAGGGTCATAGAATCAGCATGTTTTGGGTTGGAAAGGACCTTAAAGATCATTCAGTCCCAATTCCCCTGCCATGGGTCATCAAATCATAGAATCATAAACCAGTTTGAGTTAGAAGGAAGCTTAAAGATCATCCAACCTCAGCTTCCCTGCCATAGGCCATCAAATTACAGATGCCTCTTGGTCATGGAATCAGCGTGGTTTGGGTAGGAAGGGACCTTAAAGATAACCAGTTCCAACCTCCCTGCCAGAGGCAGGGATGTTTCCCACTAGATCAGGCACAACTGAGGAGGCCACAGTCTCATTTAGGGCTCCATTTTTGCTGTGTTCCCCCTGGCAGGATGGCAACACTGGTGACCGGTTAGACTGCTTTCCATGGGCAATGTGGAAATGTGCCAGGTATCCTGAAGATGCCTTCTGGTGCACCTTCTTGAAGGCATCACCATAGCTATTTAAAGATAGCTTTTGGGACAGGCTTTATTGTAACAGCTTCATCGTCCTCTTCTGTGCAGGTCTGCAAGGGGACAGGACAGGGATGTAAGCATCAGGTAATACTTTAATGTTTGCAGATGCAATAGGAAGACTGGAGCCTGGAGAAGGATGTTGACTTGGCTTGTCTGAGCATGCTAATGATCTGTAGCCTTCAGATTTTTGCCAAGATAAGAACCCAGATGTTCTGTCGCTGCAGCCTCTCTTCAGGCTGTGACACTAAAGCCTTGCTGTTTTTTTATGAACATCAAATGCTTAAATCAAAGGGGAGAAAAACTTCAGAACTCTGCAATAAAATCTGTTTGCATTTATAGACTTCTGAGGAATTGGAAGGCCTTCACAGAAGGATATAAAGACAAAGCAAACTAAGTAAAAAATGCTACAAATGTGTGTTTCATCAGATCCTGGTACAATGAGTTTGTTAATGCCCAGGCCATTGTTCTTTGTGGTGAGGAGAGGGAATACTAGGGAATCAGTTTAAGTAGAACCATGACTTAATAGAACCATTTGAGCTGAAAATCTTGGGGAGTTGTTGATTAATAGCACATGCAATTTATTGGTTGGAAAACAAGTTTATTTTCTTGGAATACCAAGAGCACGAACTTAATGATTGAATGTGAGATTACTGTTCCTCTTAATCTGCTGCTTGCTTGGGTAGATCAGTTTGTCCCAACTCTTCTGTTATTAATCCACTGTGAAAGTGGAGGTGGGATGCCAGGTTAAATGTACCTTTGGTTTTGATTCCATGTGGCAATTAAGGTGCTTTCTTGAGTAATAATTTTTACCTCTTTAGTTGCTCTCTTTCTTTTCATGCCTATCCCTCTGTATTGGCCAGTCAGTACAAAATTTTTTTTCTTCCCCATGGGAATTTTCTAACACTTCTCTCCATAGCCTGTTGTAGCTTTTCATAGATACCATTTGCTCTTTTCTGGAGTCTCTTACTTCTTTTCTCATGTTGCTTATTTTACCAAACTTTTATGATTTTCTGTTTTCTACTGTCATCTCTGTGCTGTGGAAGACCTTCTTGGCCTTATGTTCACTTTTGGACTTGCTGGTATAGTTAGATCGATCATTGATATAAAAAGAAGTGTTCACCGGGTTGCTGGTGTTTTATTCTTCTTAAGTTGGCAGAATGATGCTGATAAAAGCTCTACCTACCCAAAGAGTGTGGTTTAGTACAGCAGATATACAAGAATACATTTGTCCTCATCTATATGGACTTTGTAAATGCAGATTGGACCTCAGGGTGGTTTGGGTGGGGCAGGAATGTAATAATATATTACATAATAATTACTAGCTGTACTGGAGTAACGAATCTTGGTTTCGTGGCTGAAATCTTCATGCACATAAGTGTTAAGATTTTTCAGTGCACTTTGGGAATATAAGGAAGAATGACTGTTAGTGTTTTAAGGATTTTTTTCTTTTTTTTAAGGAAGCCTGTGGAAGACAGGCAAGGATGAGTGTGGAATGTACAGCTGTGTTTTACAGGATCTGAGTTTGCCAGTCCTGTGAAGAGATTTGTGAACTGACACACGAGGAAGAAAATCCTTCTTCTGGAAGGAGTGCTGAGAACAAGTACTCTGGGAAACCTGCAGTGCCCTAACTAAGGAGTGCAGATATATGCATAAGGAACATCCATTTAATGGATTGCAATTAGTGGCACAGAAAATGATATGAGATAAAACAATGGTTATGTTTAATTGAGGTGCAGCCTGAATTACATGAAGGTGATAAATGGGTAACTTTTCTTATCTCCAAGTTTCGTCTTTTCATCCTCCTTCTAAAAAACTGGCCTTTGAACTTCCTGGTATGTAATGTGTTTGTACTTCCATTGTTGTTGTTTTTGGTGTTTTTAGATTCCAACTTGAGTAAAAAGTGAGCTTCTTGATTAGGCAAAGCAGTTGTAATGAATGTGTAGCCTTGCAATCCTGTCTCTCCTTCTAAAAGAAGGTTCTTCAAATACGTCTCTACTGATATGTCCTATGTTTTTAAGGCCTTTGCTCCCTGCCTGAATTATGTTGTTCAGGATGCAGGATGACTTCCCTTCTAGAGGGAAGTAATCATGAAACAACTTGGCATGTGGCTGAGGAGGAGGATTTTTTTCCAGTGGAAGACACCCACTTGACCCATATGACTCAGGGTGTTGGACTTCAGTTATTCAATATGAAGAGTATAAAATCAAACTTCAGTTTTACAGGAATATAGACCCTGCAGACAGTCTTAACTGTGTTCAGTTTTGGTGGTGGCAGTGAACTTCATATATTACAGAGGCTTCAAATTCCTTTCCAAAACTAGAATAAATATTGCGTGTAAATATTAGCTTTAATCTGCTTTCCGCAATACTCTATACCTTGCCACTCCATACTTCTCTCCAGACCACTCCCAGCTAAGTGCTGGTCAAGAAATTAGGTGGATGCAGAGCTACATTGTAGTGAAAGGAGGAAAAGATCTTCTCATTCTCCGTTTTTCCTTTTATGCTTCATGCTTACCATCCAGCCATCTCTGATTTCCCTCTTAAGATAGGATTTGGTGATCCTGATTGGAATATAAGCTTGACGCCTTGAAGACTATGGAATAATGTATGATTGTGGCTGACACATAGGTGGAAAGGAGGGAGGAAAACTGGCTACAGCAGTTTGAGATAGGTCTGGAGTAGAGCTTATGTGCACAGCTTGTGGATTTAAAGGAAGCTTGGGACTTAACTTGAGTGTAGGACTTTGGCTACACGAAGAAAACGGTCTTTGATTTGGCGTAGCTTTGCCAAAATACGCTCATCTAGTTCATCTAGTTTGTTTGTTTTTGTGGAGATCTAATCAAAACAGATGCCAATGAATTTGCTTGTGATTCTATGAACTCTTGCCAGCTCCAAAGCTTAGGGTTATTTTGCATGTAGTTGAACTCTTTGCTACATTGCTTTCAGCACTACTCAGGATTCTCAGGTAGTGCATAACTTCTGTATTATTGATGCCTTCTACTGAAAGCTTTGGGTACTGTACTGCTGAAAGGACAGAACTGAAATCTGTGACTTGCTTAACTCTGACAGTGGCTGTATAATACTGAGCTACGGTGGAGACAAAGCTTGTCATTGGATTGTTAGTGTACTCTTACGTGTTTGGTAAATATCAGACACATTAATTTACACCAGAAACTACTGAGAATATTCAGTGTTAATTGTGGCAGTAGTAGTTGAGTACCTATGCTTACTTAGATCTAAGCAGTGACCTCAAACATTTCTACCAAGATGCTCAGACTCTGAGTTTTCTTGTGTGTCTCCTCAATTGTTTTCCAAATGATAGAAAATTATAATTGTTGTCTGTAGGCATGTATGGGAATAGATTTGATAAATTGGCGTGCTTGAAGTCAAAATCTGAACTGTTCTACTTTTTCCCTCATCTTGGGAGGTTTCCTTTAGCAAGAGGAGAGTAGCAATACTGGCAGTAAAACTGACCTTGGCACACTGGCAGAAAACATGCCTTCGTCTTTAGACTTCCAAAGTTGCTTTCCCTTCCAGGTACCCCGACAATCTGCCAGCTATCACTGCTCTATTTGGATGATAATGTTAACACCCCCCCTGCCCCCACACCCCGTGCCAGATTTTAGATATACCTGATTCCACTGAAGACTCAGTCAAACCTAGAAAGGAAAACAAGTCTACTCTAACAGAGTAAAAATGTGATTATTGATTGCCAATTTAGAAAACTACAGAAAGGTAAAACCAGCAGAGTATTCTCTGAGTGGATAGGTGTACATGACACTGAGTTCTATTATAAATGTGATTTGAGGTCTCCAAGGTGTGTTGCAGTTGAAACAGATGAAGTGACTCAATGGCATTTCAGTCTTTGAATAATATGTTTCAGGACAGAAATCTAAAACTAGTGAGGAATGAGTTAAAGCCCTTAGTATTACAGGCTGCTCAGGGTGACTGTTTCTCTGAGACTGTTCTTGTTCCTTTTGTAATGCTAGATGACAGTGATGGGGTTTTTTTCTTCCCTTCCTTCTGTCTCTTAACCTTCAAGGCCATCACATTTAGTTGCATATATTTTTAATGGCAGATTCATCACCAAGTCTTTAAAACTGTAAAGATGCTTTTAATGTGCATTTATGAGAAGATGTGTGGCATACTTGAGTTAGCTCTAAAACCAGAAGGTGTCACAGTGTCTAGTAGCCAATGCACAAAAGTATCCTGTCTTTCATTTCAAGGCAGTAACTGACTGATAGTTGGACATGCTAGTGACAAAACAGAGAAAGGCATTACTGGTTGGTTTGGATTTTTTAAATACTACTTTGTTAGAAATGATGTGGAGAACTAGATAGCAGGATTAAACTGACTCAGGATTTTGAGACTGAGAAGGAAGCCTTTATTGATTGAAAAATCCAGGCTGCCCTTAATCTTGAGACTGTCTTTTCTTCCCCAAGCCTGAATAAAACCACATAAATCTTTCAAACGCTCCTGTACTGTTCACGGACCATCCTTACCTCCTGTAATTTGTAACTCTTACAGCTGGTTAAGGACATAGGACCTAATCTCCTGATTTAGGTATATGGATAACAATTCTCAGCAATGTGAGGTAAGTTTCTTCCTCTGTGTGTTATTCTCTTGTTAGCTCCCTGTGGGGTTGTGCAGGGTCAGAAAGCAAGGAGTGTTTCACACGCTTCTCTCAAGATTTGTGAGTCTTTCTGGTAATGCTTTCAACACTGGTTCAGAGAGGAGAGTAATAATAATTAAGCCAATTCTTAGTATGCTTGGACTTGTGGTATCATGTGGATCACTGTGTTGTTGGTGAGTAGAACTAATTAGTGGAGTCTAGTTGCTTGTGGATTTGTTCTGTTTGCCTTAGCTTTGCTGCTTTGTGTTCCCTGATGTGTGCACTGGGCAAGGCTATGCATACTGGGAGCTGGGCAGGTGCTTCTGCTCAGCAAGGTGCTTAGGGGGAGGTACAAGGCCTTTTCCCAGTAGTGTCTTTGTCTTTCCACACCATCTTCAAAAATTGCAGAAATGTAGTTCTCTGGAAAGCCTCTCTTGCTGGACCAGGATCTGCCAGATGGGTATAATGGTTCTTACTGTAGATGAGCAGGAGCAAGATGGGTGTGCGAAGTGGAGTTGAGAAAGGGTAACTGGTATTGAGATGGGGTTATTCTACTAATAACAGGAACCTTTAGTGTTTCATCCACAGCGGACAGTCTCCGGTGGCTCTCTTCCAACCTGGTTATTCTATGATTCTATGAAAGAGAAGCTGCTACTTACAAAAGTGAAACTTCTGCGGGTCCCCCTTGGCATGAGAGCAGAGTGGCCAGATTGATGAGGTGTCACAGTCAGAACCGCCTCAACTAAAGGAATTTGTTTAAATATTTCAGGCAAACAGCTCCTTTGTCTTAATAGGCAGAGAGGTGGGTGAGTCTGGAATGCTGCTTTGAGTTTTGAAAATCCCCGCTTGATGTAATGTTATGAATCAGGCAACCATTTCTTTTGACATAGCTTCTCAGTAGTGAATCGAACACAGCCAGGAGGGAAAAAGGTTTTTAGTCTTCAGTGGGAGGTCTTGTTGCAGGTAGGTAATCTTGTGAATCTACAAAGGTACTTGTGATAATACAGCTTTCTGGCTAGGAAAACCCCTCTCTTCTTCTACTTTCTCTCTGAAGCAAGCTTAGTTTCACTTTTTCTCAGAGGCAGGAGTACAAAGTAAGATGTAAAGCCAGGACTTACCAATGGTAAATATCAGTGTCAGTTTGCACAATGAAAGAACAGTTACAATAAAATAGCATAGACCAGTGTAAAGGTGACATTTTTAAGAAGTACTTTTGTTTGTAATTTATTTTGTAATGCTTAGATTACATGTTTCTGAGACAATAATGGAGATGCTTCCAGGAAACACTGAGTAAAATTCTAGTCACAGGGGATCTTTGGTTTCTCCTAGTTAGTCCTGACTATATCTTACTGCTTTTGTTGTCAATGCGATGCTGAAAGGTTTTCTTGGAATTGAGTGACTTTTTTTTTCATATGGATGGGTGCTTTTCTGTTCTTATATAAAAGAAAAGTCCTTTGGTTCTATGCTCCCAAGAGAGTCCTAGATTAGTTTTTTGACAAGTCCTTGTTGTGAAATCTCATTACATTTAGAATATTTAGTATTGAAGAATCTTTTAATATTTTGTGGTATAATGTAATTTAATATTAAGTATTGGAGTACTTTTTATCTTTTTCTTAACATATCCCATATAATTGTGCTTTGGAATCAGATTAAAACTTAATTGAATGTGTCTTTCTTTGTAGTATTCACATGCTGTCTCCAGCTGCAGCTAGAATTCCCACACTGACAAATAAAAGAGCAGCTGTTCCTGAGTTGCCTGTCAGAATTTCAGCACACTTCTTTTCTTTATGGCATTCACATCCCATCTCAATGTGTGGAATTGACTATATGACTTTCAACAGTGAAGATATATCTATTGAAGTTTATCTTGTGTTGAGAGTTTCATAAAGTAAATAAAGGGGTTTTACTAGTAAGCTTGATATAAAGCTGCTATGCCTGAAAAAACTCAGAGGTTTTCCTGTAACTTTGCTTGCAGATCTTAACTGAAGGTGCCCAAATTCCATTAAACCAAAATGCCTGTATTTTTTACTGTAATGACTGACTTTTTATTCTTTTTTTTTTCCCCCCTCCAACAGGAACAGGAAATACGGTGGTGATAATGGTTGGCTATCCAAAAGGAATAGAGATATTGGAGCCAGTGCGAAGAGGGATTCCAGTAAAAATGAGTATTGTTGTTGGCACACGACATGTGCAGGAATACATTAGTGGGCAGTCCGTTGTGTTTGTAGCCATTGCCTTCATCACCATGATGATTATATCGCTTGCTTGGCTCATATTTTACTATATACAACGTTTCCTGTATACTGGATCACAGTTTGGAAACCAGGTAACTTGGAGATGATGATGCATTAGAGTATATACCATCTTCTGGTGTCAAATCAGTTGCCTAACTTTGCTTGTTTGTGGAAGCATTCTTGAAGATCTGTGCTTTGTTGCTAGTTCACTATCTGTAAATGCTACTCAGTAGTGGTTACTGAGGCTAATGAGCAATGTGCTAATTGGCATCACAGGTTTGGCTAGTTGTAATTATTAGATACCTATATTAAGTTGTGGGAAATATACTTAGCCACTTGTCAACAACTGAGTAAAGGCAGCTTCTTGTGTGATTTGTCACCTAACTTAACTTCCTTCCTTTTGACATTAAAAATTATTTTAATTCCTCAGTAATTTTCATTTTCCAAGTGCTAAACAGGTATTTTCTAATGGAGAGAGACTATGGTAGTTTTTTCTTTCTTAAGATTCAGATGAAATTAGGTCTAAAATTTTGGTTCTAAAGCTTTATGAAAACTGCTTTTTGACATTGATAATCCCACTCCTCCACTATAGAGTACTGAATGGCAGCAGGCTAGAACGAGCATATGTGGTGGGATTCAGCTCTTTTGGACTATCTGAAGTGCTGAGAGTGGTGGGAGTACTGGGAAGACCAGGGAGGAATAACTTTCCTCATTTATTTACCTCCTTCAAATTCCTGTTGTTCTGTGATGAGTTAATAAAAAAACACCCCGAAAAGGAAGTACTTTGCCATAAAGTAATGTGTGTTGGAAGGGATCTTTGGAGGCTCTCTTGGTTCAAACCTCTGCACTCAAGAGAGCGACTTACATGGAGTTGTTGAGGAGATAGACCAATGTGGCTTCTAAAATATATCTTAGTATGGGACTTTCCTGTGCTTTTCAGGTCTTTCAAACATATTAGGTGCTTTCCATGGCCATTATCAGGTCTACCACAGTTCTCTAACAGTGTAAAAGAAAGTTGCACTTAGTTTTTCTTTGTAAGCTGTTATCTTTTTTTATCTTAAGAACAACGAAATTTCAAATGACTGTTTATCACACGGACTTCCCCTGCCTTCTGTTCAAATACATAGATTCTAGGTTTTGGGAAGGAGGGAAGGGAATTTTTGTTTGCCTTCTGGAGTCTGAGCTCTGATTAGGACTTGTTAGATGCTTCTAGGAAAATACTTAATTTCTTGTTTCAGCAACTGAAGATAGCATGTGGGATTTCTTTATTGGCTAAACTTGTGGTCTACTTGAAATGTTGGTTCCCTAGAGACTTTTTTACTAAGCTTTGAGTCTTAGAACATATATTCTGAGAATATTTTCAAGAAAACAAAACTTCTGAGAAGTGCTTACAGAAAAAGGGGTGTGTTTTTGTGTTGTAACAGTTGTTTGGTGAAGAAAGCTGCTTCTTCCTGTTAGGTTGGCTTCAGGATAGTTCACTCTAAGGGAAGTTCATGTACATTGTAAATAGGAGTGTTTTTTAGGTTGAATGTGATGTTCCCCCAAATACTTACCACAGACTCTTAATAGCTCTTACTGTTGGGCTTTTCATCTAAATGCTTCTTAATAGAATGAAGTTGTCTTGTGTAGATTATACCACCTCCCTCAGTTCTCCCTCTTTTAAAATGACCATGGGGGGGCGGAAATGTGAAATGATGCAGAGTTTGAAAATGTTGTGAAGATCTTCATCAAGAGCTATTATTAGGAGTTTTAAAAGAATTTTAGAAACAAAGAGCAACTTTTCTGTCTCAGTTTTTTAGAAGTAAAATTTAGGAGTTTACTATGCTGTGCTTTAAAGCAAGTTACTGTGTAAGTGCTAAGTAAGGTGAAGAAAATTATTCTAACATCGGTTTAGCAGTGGAAGACTTCCTTGCTACTGAAGGTGAAGCAGTGCTTATGCGGAAGACCATGAGTTGATACAGAAAGCAGACTAGGTTGCTGCTGGTTGTCTGTTTCTGGGAGAACTTTCAGACTACTTCTTTTAAACATCATTAAAAGAAAAAAAACATCCCAGTTCTCAATAGTATAAGCTTGTAAAAAGGATGTAAGTCATCATAATTATCATTACAAAGAAAAGCAGCCATTATTTTTTTTTATTCCTTTATGGTATTACATCAGTGAGGGTTGCTGCTAGACAGATCAACATCTGTTAATTCAGAATGCTTAGTTTCTCAATTTCTAGCAGTAGCTAGCACTTTGTCTTGGAATACAGTACTGCTTTCTGTTCTTGCTTCCCCTCTAAGCATAATTAGGACTGTTACTGTATAGAAGTCCACTATGGTGCCTCATACTTGTTAAGCCTTTCTTGTCATCTGCTTTGCATAATGTGTCCTTTCAGTGTGAAGCTTTGTATAATGTGTGAGACAGTGTTTAACTGAAGGGAAGCATTAATAGCTACAAGCAGCCTTTTGACCTGGTGGCCAGCTGTAGGCTGCCCAGCAGGATTCCACCTTCTCTCAAGCTTGTGCAAAACCTACCATATTACTTGCTCATGGACTTGTCCAACTAGGATGTCTGGTTCTATGGCTGCTGTTTCAGTTCTGGTTGCCTCTAAAGCCTACATTAGTTTTTCTGCTGCAGGCGATCATGATACAGGGCTATATATCTCAACTTGGTCTGCATAGTTCTGTGCCGGTTGAGTTCATTGTTAAAGGTGGTACACTTACAGATAATGTTTGCTGCTGTAGCCCAAGAATGCAAAACTTGCAGTTCTTCAACATCCACTGGCTGGAAGTATTTTGTAAACAAAGTAGTTAGCCAGAGAATAATTTTTTTTAGATGCATTCAGAAGACTCAGTAATCCATGTGGAAGTATTTAAAACTTTGAAATGTAGCTCTTAAAACTAACTTGTGCCTTAATGCTCGAAATCTTTATTCAAGGGACACAGGAAAGAAACCAAGAAAGCAATCAGCCAGCTTCAGCTGCATACTGTGAAACGTGGAGAAAAGGTAATTCAATGACTCTAATAATGGCTGCATGGTTTGAAGACTGTTGTAATGTACTTATAGAATTTAAACTAAAATCTTCACAAAATACTTGCAGTGTGGCTTACAGTTTTAGACTCATTTTAGGACTTTTGCTTAGAAGGCAGAATTTTAAATTGAAGACTTAAATTTGAATTACTTATGTAATGAAAGGGTGTTTTGTTGCAAGTAATATCTAATTATGCAGAAGGTACAGGAGACTAAAGGGCTGGTACTCTAAAGATGAGGAAATACTTGTATCTTATCAGTACTTGAAAACATCAACGAGCGGATTGCGAAATACTTCCTAGGACCTACTGACAGCACAGATCTAACAACTGATACCGTGTTTTGTTTTCTTAAAAGAACATCCATCTTTTTGATTTCTAAGGTCTTCTGATAATTAAAAAGTTTTGGAAAATGAAGCACTTGATTGAATATGCTAAGGAGCTATGTGGCTTATTTGAAACATACATTTTTTTTAACAATACTAATTTTAAATTGCATTAAAATAAAGCTATTTTAAAAATCAAAACTTTCAGAAAGTTTGCTTTAACAGCATGTGGCCTAAACTAGTAACTGTATTAGAATAACAAAAGCATAAAAAGCTTTTGAAAGAAAATATTTTGGTCAGTTTCAGGCAGCTCTGATTCTAGGTGTTAAATTAGTGTCTGACTAGACTTCTGCTGCTACATAAGGATTTTCTCCTGACCCTTGTTTATCTTACTTGCTTTGTTTTTAATTAATGACTGATTTGCTCAGAGATTAAAAACAAGGGTGAATTTTTTTAAAAAAAATCTGAATGAAATTAAAGTGAGAAAGGACGTTTATGTGTAAGAACTCAAAAGCTTTTGTTCAACGGAAGCTGTTCAGCTCAAGTCACATGTCCTTCATTTAGTACATCTGCTCTGAAATTTTAAAAAAATCCCTGAACTGTCATATCTCTTTTCCTCTTATGCATTGAGCACATTTAAGTGAATTTTACAAGTATTTGTTACTTTTAATTATATTCTAAATTCCATTAAAAAGTAATTATTTCAGGCTGTGAACAGAGGGATGTTCATACTTCTGTTCATACAATGGTGACGTCAGAGACCAAGAAAGATGGAATGGAACCAAAACTTTATGTAAAGCAATATCTAAGCATAACACCAGCATAGGAAGAAATGGATGTGAAAAGGTCAAGATGAAACCTATGATGTGTTAGTGAAGTAGAGTGAGACTAGGTTAAAATCACTCTATCAATTTTTCCTGCTTGGTAAATCATGTCTTCTAATTCGATTTGAATCAACCTACTGCCAGCAAATTTATGGAACTTACTGATGCAGAGGTACTTTCATGAACTAATGTAAATTTTTCTGGAAATAGTCTCGGCTACTCTGCAAATGTATATTTTTTTCTTTAAATGTTTCCTTTCATCCATTATGATTAAAGAGTATTTCTTTTATTGTCCACAGGACAGTCTTTCATTATCACTTCACTTGGGGATGAGGTATTTAACTAAAAATAGGTCAATATTTTAGAAGTGCATTTACTATCATGTAGCGCTGTCCTGAGAAGCTTATGGGATTATTGTAAAATGGACACTCATTTGAGTTTGTGCTACATATGGTGTGCTTGGATTTTGTGTTTTGTACAGAATCAAAAATGGTTTTTTTGCAGAATACATACTTGTCCTAACTTTGCTTATGAAAAAAAAAAATTGATTTTATTTAGTTGGGATTTTAAGGCATTCATTATGTGAATTGATAGCAGACAAAGGAGGGAAGAACTTGCCTTGCTCTTGAAAGTTTGCTTGCAGTGCCAATTTATTTGAGTGTTTGTGGTAGTGAAATTGAAATTCTTCACTAAGCATGAAAAACAAAATTCTTTTTAGGGCATGAAAGGGAACGTTTTATACAACCTAATTAACATTTTATTATTTCTCTTGTATCTGGAGATATCCAGCATATTTGCACTGCAACTCCAAGCCTGGCTTTGAACAGGCAGTAAGACCTGTCAGTAAGGATATATAACCTCGAGAAAGAAACAGATTGGGGTGGTGAAGTACTGTGATTTGACACTCTCTGATGTGAGCTCAGAGAGAAGTTTTAAAAACCATTCCAGATTGCATACTTGAGCTCTCCTCCTAGATACCAACATATATCTTTTTGGATGTGATACAAAAAAAAGGAGTTTGCAGTATTTAACCCCAAGAATCTTGTTCTGCTTAGCATTTGCAAGTTTCTGGGACCATCAGTTAAGAATTAGGTTCTGCATTTTCATCTGAGCTGACCTCTTAATGTTTCCTCATCTTGTGCTGCAACCTGAAATGCTTCTGTGCTTTCATGAGCAAAGCCAATGTTTGAGACTTGACAAATTACTTAAGGTACCATGTATATCTATTTAAATTAGAAAATCCAGGTTTGGCTGTTTTTAGCATTTTGTATCACTCAATCAAATCACCTCTTGATGGAATTTTAAATTAAATGAGGGAGATTTTTATTTGCTAAGCCATTTTATGCGTCTTACTTTCTGCAAAGCTAGGTATTACACAGAGCTTGTTCTCTCATGAATATGGATGTAATGCATTTAAATGTGTTGTCATCTTTAGGGTTTAGATGTTGATGTGGAAAACTGTGCTGTGTGCATCGAGAATTATAAACTGAAAGACACTGTCCGGATTCTGCCATGCAAGTAAGTTGCTATGATTATTCTTTCCTCTATAGCATGTTTCCCCTAAGAAATGTGATAAAAGCTTTCTGGAAACTCTTCAGAAATGCTGGTGGCAGAGCTGAAGCTGTGCCATTTTCATTGCCTCTTACATTTTGATGGGTATGGGGTTACCATGCTGCACTTAATGTGCATTCAGGAAAAAGGACCAATTGGGAGAATTATGGAATGGCTAAAATTCTAAAAGACTTGTTAAGAGCATCCAGTCCAACCGTCGGTACACCACCACCACCAAGCTTACTAAACCATCTCATGAACCAGCAATGTATGCTTGCAGCCCAGAAGGCCAACCATATCCTGGGCTGCATCAAAAGAAGTGTGGCCAGCAGGTCCAGGGAAGTTGTTCCTCTCTTGTGAGACCTCACCTGGAGTACTGTGTCCAGTTCTGGAATCCTCAACATAAGAGGAGTATGGAGTTGTTGGAACAGGCCCAGAGGAGGACTACAAAGATGATAAGGGGGCTGGAGCACCTCCCATACGAGGACAGACTGAGAGATTTGGGCTTATTCAACCTGGAAAAGAGAAGGCTCCGAGATCTTACAGTGACCTTCCAGTACCTGAAAGGAGCCTACAAGAAAGCTGGAGAAGGACTGTTCATAAAGGCTTGTAGTGATAGGACTAGAGGGTGCGGATATAAGCTGGAGAGGGGCAGATGTAGACTAGACAGAATAAATTCTTCGCCATGAGAGTAGTGAGGCACTGGCACAGGTTGCCCAGGGAAGCTGTGGCTGCCACATCCCTGGAGGTGTTCAAGGCCAGGTTGGATGGGACCTTAAGGAGCCTGGTCTGGTGGAAGGTGTCCCTGCTCCTGGCAGGGGGGTTGGAACTAGATGATCTTTGAGGTCCTTTCAGACCAAAACTATTCTATGATTTTCTGTTCCAAAATGCTACATCTGCACCCTTTATGAACACCTCTAGGGAAGGAGAAATGTAGGAATGAAGTAGCACTTTCTTATTACTGAGTCAGCACTGTACACTGTTTAATTGGTATTTCTGTGGTGTCCTTGTGGTTAGTAACAGTTCTTATTTCAGAAGTGTGGTGTGATAGAAGATGCTTCTGTAACACTCTGTCCGAATAAATTAAGCAGCACCTAATTGTCAAGGTTATAAAGAAATGGGTTTATTTTTTAATACAGTAACTTGCACATCATTTAAAGGAATGTGTGGCTTTCATGGTAAGTTCTAAAGAGCATTTCTTTTCTTTAGGCACATCTTCCATAGAACATGCATTGACCCTTGGCTTTTGGACCATCGAACTTGTCCAATGTGTAAACTAGATGTTATCAAAGCTTTGGGATACTGGGTATGTTGCACACTTTAATTTTCAAAGTAGAAGTACAGTACAGGAGGTAAGACTTTGTCACTGTTAAGAGCAGTTGGTACTTGGTGAGACTGAAGAAACTGGGCAAAGATGCAAGTATAATTGAGTGCGAACTAGAAAAGTAAAGGAATTTTATGGGTAAGAGTTTAAACATTATATTGAGCAGCTTATGAATCCTCTGTGTACTCTTCTGTGATAACAACTTTTTCTGTCTCCAGCTGATGATAGTAAAAAACAGGAAGCAGAGGTGAGACAGTTTGCCCAAGCTGCAAAAACATCACTTATTTCACTAAATCTAAAGCATATGTTTGATCTTGTTGAGAACTGCGATTCAGAGGAAGAAATTACAGGTTTTTTATCCGGTTTGTGTACATCTGCATATGCCCAGTGTTTTATCCCTATAAATAAACCAGTACTTAGAACCTTCCTAAAGACATCCACCAGAAACTGGTTAAGTAGAGAAAATGATATGCTCTCATTTCTTTCTGACAGCACCAGAAAAGAGAGATGAAGACACATGCGGTAGGTTACTTGGTCACTGTTGATAAATAGTCTTGAGTTCCACTAAAATACCATAGGCATGAATGTACCTCCTTTCTCTTCTGCTGATTTACAGAGATCTTCAGAAGGCAAGGGTGTTCTTTGGTTTCAGGGACCTTCCTTTCATAGACTAGTTCTGTGTTTAGACTAGCTTTTCTCTTATTTCAATGCAGAGACTTAGCAGATCTATGGAAGACTTTATTAAATTACTTTTTTGTCAGAGGTGGCAAAGTATGCTGTGTAACATATATACCTGATTGTGGTGCTTCTGTGTATTAACTCAGACTTTACCCAAGAGTTGCAATCTTTTGTCATGTGAAATAGTTATTACTTTAATGTCGTTATGTGAGCTGCTTACATTTTTCTCACTTTGAATTCTTGGATTTGATGTAACTTGTGTAATATGCAGAAGGGTACATCCTTTTGTGTATAGACTGAAAACTGAAATATTAGAACCTTCAGAACACTTTTATTCCCTGAATTGATGCTGTTGCAGAGGATAGTGACACTAAGCCTAACCAGGAGGAGTAATACCTCTTCAGCTTCTTAGGCAAAATCAATGTTGGAAAGCAGATTGAATGGGATTATATTAAATACAGAAGCCCATTTGTTTTTTTTCTGGTGGAATGGGGGAAATATTAAGCTTATGCATCAATCATTCAAGTCCCACTGAAGCTAATAATGTGGGAAATCATTCAGTATTTTTTTCTAGCTTAGTTTTCAGCCTGATCTAGGTTGCCCAGTCTGGTTTGTAGAGTGATTGTGTGAATCTCTTACTGATGTGAGGAAAAAAGTGCAAAGAGCAAGGGCAGCTTCTTTCAGCAGTGTGCTTGCTGAGTGATATAACTGTAGACAAGAACGTGCAGCCTTATAGAAACCTAGTGAACATTCTCAAAGAGGCTGAAAGCTGAGTTCAGTTTTATGGAACACATATACTTGAGTTGCTTCACAATTTTTAAAGGCTCAGAGTAGAAGGAAGGTACTATGTTGTATTTACCCAGCCTTTGTATAGTAGAGAGCGAACTTCAGTGGTCTGGTAGCTATTTCTTACAAGAGAAAAAACCCCACAGTTCAGCATGTCTGCCTGATTTAGTAGAGCATTGTTCAATCTCGTAGCTTTGCTGCTTATTTTACTGCCTAAGTTTTGGAACCCAAATTAATGCCCCCACCCACACACGTATAGATTAATAACACATGTCCTAACTTGTGCTCAATGGTAGCTGTTCTATAGCTTATTAAAATTCAGTACATTTTAAAATACATTGTTTTGGTGCTAAAGAAAGAATCGGCCTAGAATTTCTTAAGTCTTAGGATGGGCCTTGGCTAATTGTTTGAAGAGGGGAAAATACTCATTATGAAGCCCACAGAATAGCTACTTTTACTGCAGTATACTTACTTATGGATAAATGATGTCAGTATATCGATGGCAATAGCGTAATGAAGGTAGACTGTTTAATTTTAGGAACAGAATTGTGCCTGTAGGACTTCTAATTAACTTTCAGAATGGATCAGAAATAGCTCCTGCTATACAATAGATGAAATAAATTCTTCTGTCTGTGCTGCAGATGTTTTTTGTTCCTGCAAAGTGACAAGCCAGCATATTTTAATTTTTGGAACAGACTGAAAGTTAGGCTGGAGGGAAGTTTATTCTGATGTCAAATGTTGCTCACCCCAGTTTAAAAAAAAAAAAATCTAAGCTTGTCCAACTACTAATATAAAAACAGAAAAGAACAATAGGTTTGCTCAGCATAGACTTAACATGTACTGAGCTGGCCTCTAACTAGACTGCAGCAATACTGTTGCTGCATTGTTGAAATATTCCATCAAAGAGGCTGGCCGGGTTGACTCCTACTGTTGCTGGTTTTGGCTTAGGGGTGGCTTTGGAAAAGTGGCTTTTTCTTTTGCTTGGCTTTATTTCTTTGTGGTTGGACAATACCATTGAAAATAGGCACTGCTCAACACATGAGCACATAGATAATAGACAAAAATGGTCTTTTTCCCAATAAGGTGAGGTTACAAAGTGGTAACATGGAGGAATGTTGGTGCCTAATGGTGGACAAAAGTGTCAGTTAAATGCATTTATTTTTGAAGGGGGACCCTGAAGATGTACTTGAAGTTCCAATACCTGAATCAATAAGCGGCAGCGTTTCAGTTGGAAGTCTGAGTATTGCTTTACAAGATGATGACAGAAATGAAGTAAGCGAATTGTCAGCCTCCTCCACAAATGAATCTGTATTGCAGTGTACCAGTTTAAAAGAGGATGCAGGTGAAACCACAGCGTTACTTGGTAAGTCATAATTTAGTTTAATGCTTAATAATCCACAGCACCATTCATTGCATTAGAAGAAGCCATTCTCCAGGCGACATTAGCAGTGTTAGCACTGCAGTGCAGACCAGGCTGGGTTGTGTCACTACTGATATTCAGAAAATACAAACAGGTAGATTTTGAGAGAATTCTATAAATCTAGAGAAAACTGATCTTGGGAGGGTGGGAAGGAAAATGTAAATAGTGTCTTAGGAGGATTACTTACACAGGGAATGTTGGAGACCGTTAGGTATACCTGAATGTGAAATTTGTTGCCAGAGTTTGGATTAATGTAACAGATAAAATGTATTAAAATGGTAAATCAACAAACAATTTTTTTTCCAATTCCTGCCTTCTAGATGTGGATGTCAGTAGTAACTGTCATGGCGAACATCTATCTAATGGAAATTCCCACTGAACTGCTTCATAGAAGATGTCTTGAATAGACTGTTGAAGAACTATTATTTTTTATTTAAATAGTATGGACTTTTGTCTAGTTAACGGAAAAAATAACAATGTAAATTATTTTACCTTTCAAACTTTTCTAGCTGGTGTTCCAAAAGGGCTAATGACTAAGAATTTTGTACACAGGAGGATTTTATAAAGCCTCCTCTGGATGTCTCATCCTAAAAAAAGATGCAATAACCCTTTTTCTGTAAGCATTGTTACAATGTCATTGTGTTGCAGAGGGCTGTAACAAAGATGAAGACTAGGCAGTGAAAACAGTGTAGAATGTCTAACAGAAATATTTTGGATGCACTATTTACGTTCAGTATGTATGCATGGAGAACACTTACAAGACTACAACTATTAAAATGCTCTGAAAGTTCTGATGTGTTGTAATCGGAGATGGATATTCTTAGAAAATATATAACTTAACATGGAAGGAATCGGATAACTTCATGGATGTGTTGCATATCCTTCTTTGTGATGAAAAAAATTGCTAGTTGCAACTTTCCTTACATGTAATGAGTAATGATTTGATCTTGTAAGGTGTTCTACTTAGAGTGGATGCTGAGAGAAAAGGAGACTTTCTCTACCTTGCTAGCTTTTATACTGAATTTGGCAGTAATAGGTTGTGCTAGGTGGTCTTCACGTGCTGAGCATGTAGACTTATTTAGGTATATGCACACTGGTTACCTCTTTCAG
The DNA here is from genome assembly GCA_033558105.1 of Coccyzus lansbergi. Classification (NCBI taxonomy): domain Eukaryota; kingdom Metazoa; phylum Chordata; class Aves; order Cuculiformes; family Coccyzidae; genus Coccyzus; species Coccyzus lansbergi. The sequence continues at coordinate 997,931 of JAUMJK010000332.1, read as the reverse complement.
TCTTAAACTCAGTAGAACAGAGGTAAAGGGCTAATTCTGGCTACAATATATTTATTAGTCTATTTATAAGAATTTACTTAATTCCTTCTTTCTCCCGCTCCCACTTAGTTAATATATAAATTGAAACTGTTTCTTAGAATCTGCAAAGGTTGGGTGTGGTTTTTTCTTTTCCTTTGCATAGAGATGCTGGAATTCTTCTCTTGGATATTCCACGTCAGGAGTTTTGACTGGATTTGCCATTAGCTTTTATCCCTTTCTTTTAGATTAGCAGTATTGTGCCTTATAGTAAAACACTTAAGAAACCTGAAGCATCTGAAAGTAAATATAAACCCTGGCATCTCCCATTATGACCTCTTATTCAAATATTTATATACTGTAAGTGGTATAAGGAATTGCTAAACTGTTTTGTAAAGAAAATATGTATATTTAAAACACTACTTAAGAGTGTTAAGTGAATTGTTTAGGATTTTAGCATTGCCATGTTATAGTATACTACATTCCTCAATTTTCTTTTGTAAAGCTGTTACTACAGGTTGCTTAAAACGGTGTCTTTTACTAGACATTTGTTTTAGAGTGCATTTTGTTTTTAAAATGTATATTTGGAATGTTTTTAAGAAAATATGCAATTCTTTTTCTAACTTATATTGAGCTTCAATAGAAGCAATAACTTTTTTTAATTTTAGAATGAATGTTCGAGAAATGACAGAGGTTTCAGCTGGGGAATATAATCTGAACTTCTACTTTGCAGAGCAGATGTTTCACCCTAAATTTCCTTCAAAATATTGCTACCAATGTCTACTTCAAAAATATAAATCTGCCTCTTCCCTGCAGGAGTGTAACTTTTTAGTTTATTGGAAAGTTGTCAGGTTGTGGTTCTGATGTCACCAGCAGGTGCAAGCTTTTGTGATGCCTTTATCTTACAAGAAGCACATGAGAATGGAATATGACTGACCAACCATCTCCAAAACTGAACAAATAACAACCCACAACTAAACCTAATAATGTATAGGGACATTTATGTCTCCAAAAGAAGCTTATCAACACTTCCAGAACTGCCTTTTTAACTCTCTTCAATATTGAAATCTAAGTCTTCTCCCTCTTCCTTAACACAAGACTGAACATTGACATAGTAATGTAGAGAGGGTTTAAACTCTAGCTCAAAGAGGAACGAAAAGGCGTTATCAAGAGAAGTATTGTCAGTCTGTGGATTGTGTCTTGCTGATACCTGCAGCGCAATATTCATGCTGGAGGGGAGAAATGTGGTAAGTACTGCAGTTTTTGTGCCATACTTATAAAACAAAAAGCTTTTCTTAAAAATCAAGAAAGAATTAAGAGATCTGGCGAAAGAAATCTAAAGAACATGCTAATTGAAAAGTGTGCTTGTAAAATCTGAAGTGTAAGTAATACTATTGGCATACAAAAATATCCGTGCGTGAAGGTACCTCTTTTGTTTCAACCCGTCACAGCAGTAGTTACAGTTCTTTCAATCTAATTGGTTTGCGCGTAGATAGTCTTTGATCTAGTTAGGTCTTGTAAGGCCAGCTGTGCTGCTGAGGAATGATGACAATAAAAGGCCGAATTGCAGTGCCTCCAGCAAGCAGTTTGCTCTCATTGGAAGCACGATGACAAAAATCCTTTGAAGCGAATCATTAGTCTGACCTCAGTCAAAAAGCTGACATGTGTTAGCAAAAAAGAGTGGTACAATAAAAAGTACAGGAAAGAGGCAATCTAGGGTGCTTAAAACAGTAGCAAGGGAGGATTTAGAAACATAAAGCGTATGACCTACTGTTACAGCTCATCTAATACGTAACTTTTAGAGTAAACAAGGCAAGTACACGTAAACACAGGTTCCCAGACTGCTGATCTGGACCGGCTATGTTGGATCAAACTGGTATTTCTTGTTTCTAGCAGTTTACCTACCAAAAGCTTATTTCAAGGTCAGAACTAAGAAATCTCTTGTTTCTGCAGGATAGGTGCCTTTTAACGCCCTTCCTTAAAAATTCTCCAAATGGTAATCTGTTTCTTCTTAGGCCATGCCTCACCTATAATGCAGGAGCTGATGCTGTGTGTTGTGGGTTCCTTCTTCTGCTGCCCCCCACCCCAATCTCTTTTCTCCTCCAAACCGCACATTTTTCATAAAATATGCAGGAACTGATGTCTGAGACCTCTATCCCTCTGTCAGTTTTTACTGTAATCAGGCAGGGGGCTTCTTATTAGAAGAATTGATATGGTATGATTATACAAAGCTAAAGCACAGTTCCTACATAATGTGGACAGCCTGTCAGTTGTGATGCTGGATAAATCAGTCTGTGAAAGTCCCTGGCATGATGCGGGGTTATTACTGTAGAATAAGTTTTGTTAGTCTCATGTTCATTGGTAAGGCTTTGTTAGTTCTGGTGTTTCTGTTGTGACGAAAATTTGTAAATGTGCTTTTAAAAAGTGAGGGTTTTCTTTTTTTTTTTTTTTTTTCCTGAGTTTTTTAAAGTGCTTTTAAAAAGGAGCTATGAACATGTCAAAATGGACTGGTGTTCAAAGTGCATACTAGAGGCCTCTCTTTGTTCAGAAATTTTAGTTTATTAATGATATTCCACAAATGCCAAATTGGATAAGAAATGTGACAGTACACAACTGTTTAAATTAGCATCAGCTTTCAGACTTGATAGCAAGCAAAAACGAAGCACAGACATTTCAGGCCTAAATACATATTAATAGTTAATTACCTGCAGTACCAATTTAACTAGGATATTTGGGGTTTTCTTCTACCAATGACCCCTAGACTGGATTCCTCTTTGGCTCCAACCAGTGCTTAGAGAAGTTTCTTTGCCATGTACTAGGGAGGTTTGATTAGATAACAGTAATTCCTTTCCCCTGCCCCTCATATCCCCTCCCCCAGTATGTGAATGTAGTCCAGTAAACTGTTACCAGTAATTATTGCTAGATTCTGGAGGTATGCCAGGGGAGTTGTAGGATAACTCAATTACAGTGAGAATGCTTATAATCTATGCCAACTTAATACGTTGGACCTGGTATATCCCTGCCAAAGCTGGGCTGTTGTGCTTTGGGAATTCCTGTCCTGTACCAGAGTGTAACTGGCACAGAAAAAAAAAAAAACATTGCAACAATTATGACATCTGGGGTTTTTATCACTTGATGTAGGAGTGGTTGTCTTGGTTTTCTGCCTGGCCTGCAAGTGTGTAGCAGTGATTGCCACACTCCCCGTGCCCTACGGCTCAGAGGGTGTCTGAGGCAGAGGCACCATCTACGCTGGCAGGTTTTGATGTGCTCAATCAGAAGCGAAAGGTGTTAGGTTTACATTATGGTGGCAATAAATAGGACACAACAGGTTGAGCTAATTATTTAGCTGCCCCATAAGAGCAGACTTATCCAGTCTAGGCAAGTCTAGATATGCAACTGCTGTTAGTAGTGCCAGCTGTACTTTGAAGTATATACCAGTTGACTGAGAATGGTATTCTCAATTTGTGGAATATTTTTTCAGTTCCTGCCACAATGTGTAATAAAGACGTGTTTTTATTACACGTCAGCATTCCAAATGTTTGGTAAAACATGCAACTCTTGCTCAACAGAGCCTTTAGCACCCTCAGTCAAGCCAGCAATTATATTTAGGTGGGTATATGGAGGGGTTGGTGGTTTTTTTGGGGTGTGTTTTGTTTTGGTTTTTTTCAGCTTGCGAGTGGTTGCATGTGTAGTTTTCAATGGTTTGATTTTCAGAATCCTGCATTAAATGTAGAAATGTAGTGTTTCTGTGCTGGGTGAGGGTGTTGACATCAATAAGAATGTACCGAAACCTACTAGAGGAGTCAGCTGTTAGTATTTCATCAGGTTAACCTGGAGGGAATGGAGTTCTTGGTGCTGGCAACTTGATGAGAGCATTCCCTTCTGTTTTTCCCTTCAGCTGCCAGGCTGGGTGAGACTGTGCCCAGTGGCTTGGACTGATTTAATAGCTTATTGCTAAAAGGAGAGATAGTGGCCCTTTCTGATTTCCTTTTCTGGTCTATTTACTTTGCTCTGTCTTACGTTCAGACTAAGAGTATGCAATGAACTAATTCAATTTAAGTGGCAGAAAATTACATCTATCAAAGTTGTGTCTTGACAAGTTAGGAAACCAAATTACTGTGCAATTGATGGAATTTTAAAACTGAGCTGTAAGGGTATGAGGAGTTGGGGTGGAGCAGGGAAAATCCAGACTCCTTGGGTAAGTTAGAAATGTGGTTTTGTAATAGGGCCATGGTGAATTACAATTCCTGAAATGGAAGGTGGGAGCAGCTTTTTTTTTTTCTTTGTTGTTGGTTTTTTTAACTAGAATGGCTGTAAAACTCGTCTTATGTCCTTGATAGAGTGATCTTTACTAGATGTGTTCTTATCTCTTGCAGGTGATATGTGAAGATTTGGGAATTGGAATTGTAGATTAACCATGCACAAATCAAGCTGAAGGCTTTTGTTTTTATTCAGTATGGGTCCTGATCTCTCTCCTCAGATATCCTGTTGTATTGCAAAACTTGATTTGAGAAAGTTTATAAAGTAGAATGTCTCTATAATTGCATGCGTTTGTGTGAAGAATGCATTGCCTGGAAAATGTCTACTGTATGTCTCTTGAACCTGAAGCTACTTTTCACCATCTGAAACATGGTAACGATACTGCATTCTCAACTAAGCGTATCCTCCTTAATTCAGAAGAACAATTTGGGTTTCTATAATATTTTTTTTTTTTTTAGTCTAAGCTTAAGTCCAAAACTTTCAAGCCAGTTACTTCTACTGTAAACATAACTGCAGAGAAACATTCACACTTGCTAGTCTGTCAACACCTATTCACAGTCAACAGTCTTTTATGGTAACCTTGTACTAACTTGGTTGCATTGTTTGGATTAAGCACTGGGCTATGTCTCTTCCTTTGTGTATGTACAACTGTAAGAATGTCAAGTTATGCATTGTTGTTGTAACTTAATGGCTAAAAGCTCAAATTCCATAATAAATTATACAGACCTTTTAAAAAGCACCATGGCTGATGCTTGAAGGGTTTATTTGCTTTGCTTATGTAAATGGATGTGCGACACTTGACTAGCACAGTATAAAACAATCCTAACTTCATTCTGCGTAACTAAGGGTGTATTTGCTACACTAAGTTCACATCTTTTCTGTATATTGTGGAGTTTCCCCCTGAAGTAATTGCTCTCTGTGTGGGGTAGTGGGTTAAACTCTAACAAGGGCTGGCTCTCACTTCTCTTCCCAAGTGACAACATCAGAGAAGATACAAAAACTCTCAGGCAACAGTTACCAGTTATTAGAGGCAAAACAGATTTGATGAAAACTAATTTCTTGCATTTTAAAAATAGAGTAGGGTAGTGATTAAAAAAGGACAAAGCTAAACCCAGTTTTCTTTTATCCTCTCTTCTTCCTAGGCTCGATTTCCCTGCTTTTATCCTGTCTTTTCTACCTCTCTTCCCTGACTGCTGGTAGGTGCCTGGGGAAGGAGAGTTATGATCAGTCCATACCATTTGGCCTCAGCTGTCCCCCTGCTTCATCATGGGCTCCCTCCCAGGGTCTGTAGTTCAAGAACTGCTCCAATGTTGATCCTATCCTTGGGAAGCAGACAGCTCCCGTGTTCTAGAGCTGCCGCTGGCCTGCCTGAGGGGAGCAAGAGCCTCAAAGAGGTCACACTGCAAACCTCTTTCCCCCTTCCAACTTTGCCATGTAAACTAAACAGACTAAGCAATGCAGCAGAGCATGGGTCACCTTCCCTCCTAAAAAGCAAATAACACAGAGGCCTACAGCAAATTCAAGTTAACAAGTTCAAATATTTTCATGAATGCATGAAACTTGGAACTGGATGGGTTGTGCCTCCTTCCTAAGTATAAGAACATATTAACATAGACTAGTTCGGGCTGGAAAGGAAACTTCTAACCCTGCTGCTGTGGGCAGGGACACCTCCCACTCAATCATGTTGCTTGAAGCCTCATGCAGCCTGGCCTCGAACACCTGCAGACTGGGATATCCATGATATCTCTGGGCAGCCTCTTCCACTGCCACACCACTCTTGACAGTAAAAAATTTCAAGACCAAATCTACATCTCCCCTTTTTCAGCTTAAACTCATCCCCCATCATATCACTGCATTCCATGATAATGACCCCTTCCCCTGCTTTCCTGGAAGCAAGTCACCTTTAAGAACTGAAAGGAAGTACTTATGAGTTTATGATAGGTACTTCTATAAAAATGTTTCTTGATAATTGATTTTTTCTTATAGCTAGAGGGCTTTCTTTGCTAAGCTTGAATTCTTTAAAGGAGTTGTGCATGTCCTAAAGTAAACAGCAATGCCTTGAAGCAGCAGTAACCAGTTTTCTGGTTTGTTTTCTACTATGTTATAAGCTATAGTACAAAGTTCCAAACAAAAGCATAAAATAGTGGGGGTTTTATAAATGAAGTTTTTCAAGAGGGGGTATTAATAAACAGAAGATAAGCAAATTGTACCTCTACTTTGGAGGTGTAAAGATTATACTTTAGATATAAAGCATTAAGTTCAGAACACAGGTTAACTTACTGCTAAACAATGACTTGCAGCAAGTGTCTGGGGTTTTAGAAGGAGGTCTAGATTGGGACAGGCCTTAAATACAGGTTCAGTCAGCATAAAATCTTTTATTTTTGGGAAGCTATGCGAATCTCATTACAAGAACACCTTTCACAGGACTTCACACCGAAAATCCTGCATGAGATCGATGGGATTTTCAATCTAAGCAATTTAGCAACTTAAATTACTTGGAAATAAAAAGCAAGAGACAGTGTTGATCTTGCATTATTGATCTCACACATCACACAAATTTAAGAAGCAGATGCAGATTTAAAACCGCTTTAATTTCTCAAGCAGCATTAAATCAGAACTAGCTAGGTTTTCAAGTTATTTTCCTTTTCAATCTCAGGGCTTCAATAACAGCAGCTATTCTACTATCAGCTTATAATATTACTTTACCAGACTCATTCCCCAGTTTCCCCAACACCTGACATCTAACACCTCTCTAGCAAAATGCTTTCAAAGGAAGAGGGTTTTTTTCATTTTGGTAGACACAGAACCAGTTGCTTACACAAATTCTGATGTGAGGAGAGAAAGCTGGAGGAGGCTGAGGGGAGACCTTATTGCTCTCTACAAATACCTGAAAGGAAGGTGTAGCAAGGCAGGTGTTGGTCTCTTCTCCCAAGTGACAGGATGTGAGAAAGTGGGCTCAGGTTGCACCAGGGGAGGTTTAGATGATAGGATATTAGGAAAAATTTCTTTACTCGAAGTGGTCAAGCATTGGACCAGGCTGCTCAGAGAAGAGGTGGCATCTCAATCCCTGACAGTGTTCAAAAAATGTATAGACATGGTTTAGTAGGCACAGTGGTGTTGGGCTGATGGCTGGACTTGATAGGCTTAGAGGTCTTTTCCAACCTTAATGCTTCTATGACTTGGATTTTTATGGAAGAAATGGGACCATCTTTCCTCAGTGTAACATTCATACAAGCTTGAAATAAATGTGGTATTTCAGCTACTAACAGTACGAGTCCCTTATTCTGGAAAAATTCTGCAATCTTGAAAAGAGAGTACCGCTTTGAGCCTACAGTGCTGAACACTTCATTTCTGCCATGGAAAGACAAGCCCTTAGTTTTTCCTAGGCACCACAGAATCATGAAGGTTGAACAGACTCTCCCTTACTCACCAAAACCAGCATGGATCATTAGAAGCTGTATCCAGCTTCTAGAGAGTCTTCCACAGGAAAGAAAGGGCAAACAGGAACTGAAGTTACCCCAATAGAAGTTGACTTCAATTGTTCACAAGCCATTTTGGACACAAAGAGTAAGTGCCAGATTAATGGTTAAATCTGCTGTGAAACAGTAAATAGTCAAAAACAGGCCCAACATTTTTCACAAACTCAATCATGTGTATCAGAAAACATGTAATTTATTTTTTAAATGCACAAAATGCTATTTATAGTGTATTACATCATTAATCCAGAAATTTAAATTTAAAATATACAATTAATTGGTATAGAACACTGGCAGAGTCAGGGGTTTTTTTTCCACCAGTGACACAGTGGTTTTATTTTGATGTTTTTGTCTCTGATGGATTTTCCCCAGTGTCCAGTGTCTTCAGCAATCTGAAAAGGCCAGCTGCTTCTCGTATCCGACTGAACTCGATACAGAATGCTTGCACTTCTATAAACAAGTCCTGTACATTAATAATTTTGTTTCTGATTAAAGACTGAAGAAAGACACAAACAAGACGTACCAGCCGGTTCTGAAACAGAAGAGACAGGGTTTCATAATCCAAATCAAAGTTTGCAAGCAAGTCAGTTAGTTAAGGGTATTGCTGAAGGCCAGCAGTCAACTGAAGGATTTCAGGGGGAATTTAGCTTCAGTAATCTTGTTCCCAAGCTTTGTTCATGCTGCTTCCTCTATTTTTCTACCTCCTATAGTGCTACTGTGTTTAAAAAATTGACTCTTCCACTTAGTAGTACTGCACTTCTGGATAGAGCCTTCTCCAGATTAATCCTGCACACAAATGAAGCACTGGATCTACATACACACTGCACCTAATTTCTTTTTAATGTAATCTCTAAAGTCAGAGAGAAAGGAGCATAGCTTAAGATGATGTCATCAGTATGGTTTTGCTTAGTCTTATTTTATATAGTAACACTATAAAGTAAAATGAACAGGCTCCACATCTCAGAACTCCCCAGTCACCACATGATTAAAGCACTCCAGCTGGGAAGTGACAGCAGCACAACTGATCCCACTTGTTGGTGGGAAGCACCTTATTGCAGATCTTGCTTTATCATTAACACGGTCTCATAGTTCACACTGTGAGAAAGAGTTGAAACCACACCTTTCCCTAAAAGCAACTATACACATGAAGAGTTATCAGACAGAACTGAGGGGACTTGCTGGATTAAGTGTCCAAAGTATTTTAGAATAACTACGAAAATAAGCTACCAACTAATTTTACAGGATCTGAGCTTACTACTCCAAAATTTGCTACCTATACCAAGAGAATTCAGAAACTGAAGAAGGTATGTCCTTCACTGCCATCAAAAAGCATCACACGTTTTTCTCTGCAACACAAATGCATTACAAGATTAACTTTAATAACTGAGGAAGATTAAACTCCAAACAGGAGTACAAATGCATGATGCTGGCTGATTCCCAGTTTCCAAGAATTGTGCCTCTATTACTTCCAACAGGAATGGGTTCTGTAACATGCTTTTCTAAGAAAACATCTTGCATCTCAGTTGCCGTAAGGCCTCAGATGCAGTAATAACAAACATTAGATCTCACAAGCTTTGCATGTTATTTGGTGATAAGTATCCAATATACCAAGATATATACATTCCTTGATGCTCTAGTGCGCCTGAAGTAGAGTTGCTATATGCCCTTAGCAGCCCCTTTGAGCACAGTGTTAGGAAAAAAACCATGCCCTTGAAATAAACAGTAAGACAAAATAATTCAATGGTATCAGCCTTATAAAATCTTCACACGCATTACACAGCAGTATGTGGCATCCTTTCCCCTAACCAGTTTACTAATGTGCTCACCTGCATATATTTGTCTTTTATCTGTTCACAGGTAGAGATACAGTTGGAGATATAAAGATGAATAAATTCAGGCGGGAGATCAACTGCAGTAGTAAGCCTGTTCAAATTAAAAGTAGCCATTAGTTTATGAACCTGTAAATCTGGTGATTCCATGGGAAAACATACAAGTTAAACCTGAAACATTAGTTTATTCTCAGTCATATCATACCAAGCTTATATCTCACAGCTTCCAGAGACATATTTCTAAACATTTAAATGTCTCCATTAAGAGACTCTGACACAGTACAAAAGCTGAGTTACTGGTTTCTAGTATACAACACACCTATGAACATTTGCTATATATTATACAAATGAGTCCATGATAACAGTTTCCAATTTACTACGAAGACCCCAAGCTGAGTACCAAGATTCTTCTGCAATGAGCACTGAAACACAGTTTTACTTTTCACATTTGCATTTCATTCATTTGCATTCTCTGAACCTAGATGCTGATGTCCTTTCTTAGGTCTGCAACTGGACTAACTCTTTTGTTGCATCAAAAGATCGGTTTCCTTAGTTCTTTCAGATCACAGTTTTATTCCTAGAAACTGAAACAATGAGTAACTGGAGCTCAAATACAAGGGAATCTGACTAGATGAAGGTGTTAAGTAGATTCATAATGCACAATAATCTGAGAATACTGCAGCAGGGTTGGAGAATTATTGCATCAAGGAATGGTATTGGTGTATTTTTAAGTGTTAACAGCAAAGCACATCTATCTGTAGTTTAATACTGGCCAGCCAAGCTGTTGCCATTATTTCACTTGAAAACCAGTGTCCCCCTGTTTGAGTTGACAGTAATTTTGCAGTTTAAGATAAATTGTTCCTATGGTAGTTATGCTGTGGAAGGATCAGCAAGCCTGACTGGTAGCACAGCTACCCTGAGCACTTGTAAAAGCTCTTTTCTTACCACTGTTTCTTCATGTCATGATCATTAGGCCACCTTCAGGGCAATAACTGCTGTCCATCTGCACCACTGGGGAGGAATTTATTTCGGAAATAAAATACTTCTTTCCTCAAGTAATATTTAAGGTTCAGTTTAACTCTGCTGCAAGAAGCCTGCTAAACCAGGCTGACCGGGGAATTCACATTCAGTAACTGCCAATAAACTAAAGGAAATAAGTGGCAGAAATGTACTTTTGTAGTTGGTGGGGATTAACTGTCCAAAAGGTGTCCCATTGATGAGGGTAGCATTCTGTTAAGAAAATTGGTTGCACCTATACACAGAAGTTACTTTCAATGAAGACAGGGCACAAACATAAAGCACGATGACTATTTAACAATACCACCTTCTGTTCACTTAAGCCATATCAAGAATGTAAGTTGTGTTTAAGCAGATTAGCTGTGTGGCATTAACATTTTGTTGAGGATTCTCACAATAACTGCTATTTGTCCCACTTTAGTCCTTTATCTACCACACAGGCATATTTCAGGAAGGATCAAAACTAACCTTTCCAGATGTCCTAATGCAACACAAATGCTACCTCAGTTAAATAAAGACAGAAACTAGAGGTGAGACTAATTTTTATATATATATATATATATATATATATAAAAATGTGAACTCATCATCGGGAAGAACTGGATTGTGACCCATTAGGGGGAGAGACAGTCACTACAGAGACAAAACCATACATATCCAGTAACTGGTCATCTTTACAAGCCAGTGACTGCATTTATAGCTTCCTGGGACACAGGGCATGTACCTGCTAGTGAAATTCATATTAACCAGAAATCTGTTGTTTGAATAAAGCTTTACGCATTTGATAGACTGCAGTGGCAGACTGCCTTATGTGATGCTATTTTAAATAATTTTGAGCTAAATGTATCAGTTTTATAAAATTATTTTCTACTACTTTTCAACGCAAGTTAGTGTTATCCACAACACAACATGTGGTTTCCCATTCTTTTCAAAGTAGAAACCCTTTGCAAGTATTAATAAGTAACACAGTGGTTACTTGGAATAAGCTGCTTCTTTCTCAGAGCAGGGACTGAAAGATAAACTAGCGTAGCACCTCCGCCTTTCACCATACCTAACATGGTAAAAAACCAGAACGTTATAAATGATTAATATAAAATAATATTACTTAAATTAAAGCAAAATATTTAATTATTATATAAAATTATAAATAATTCATACAAAATGTAATGTATGCCTCCACCATCACCTTTTTGCTGGGAAATTGTGCCATTTTGCTACTGCTAAAAGGAAGCTGTTAACATTAGAGTAAAATTTTTAAATGGCACTGTTGTAAAAAGAAACTTACAAATTCTCTAAACTTAGCATTGAAAATGTTTGAGAGGTTCAATTCATTATTACTAACCCACAGCTAACTTCACAAACTGAGTCTAGGCTAATATAGAGAGTTCCTTTCTTTAACTACAAGCACTATCACTAAAAAGGAACTACATGGAAAGCAAGTAAAGCCTTTATGAAAGAAACAGACTTAGTCCAATAGTCTTACAAAACAACAAATTCACAGCACTCTCTTCCTCTGTGGGATTAATCAGAGAACACTAAGTCTTGTTATTAAAAGAGTATTAAAAACACCCAACACAATACAAACAGCATAGAGAAATTGAAAAAGGAATGACAACTTGATACTCTCTTCCTTCACTGTAATCAGAGAAGTCATTTCTTCAATTCCTGTTACATTTGGTAGTCTTTTGAATGCATCCAAAGACAGCCCTGTGGCCAGCCTCACAATCACTACAGAACTGTTTGGTTATTTATTTTACAAACTTAAGGAAACCTTCTGAGACAGTACTCACCGATTTACAACTTCCATCGAGTGTAGAGACATGTCCATGTTGACCAAGACAGAAAAATACTCTGTTATCTGACTAGACTGCATCAGTTTCAGCAACATTTCTATAGCTACTAAAGGATTGTTTTCAACCAGGTCTGGCAGTTTGGCAGGAGTTAGACCAATATGGTAAACAAGCTTGGGGTCCTTTTCCAGTTCTCCAAGAAGCTGCAAAGACAACATTAAAGACTCAGTGTTCTTTCCTCCTTAACAGTTCATATTACTGCTTGAAGAATCTGCTATAATATATCTAAGCTACTGCAGAATGATAAATGAATAATTTAGGCATCTCCATTAAAGTGTGCCTTCAGTGTCTTTCAAAGTTTTTATATAGAGGCAACTGTCCTCATAAACCTTTAATAAGGTATTTACTAGTCTTTCATCAGTGGGTGGTAAGGAAAGGAATTTAAAAAACATGGTAAGTTTTACCCTTCTTTAGTTTCCCATCCAGCAGAAAGACACCTCAATTTTGAGTTGATTGCTGTCAGGAGAAGTTCCACAAATAAAGAATATTTTGTAGTGCTAAAATAATGATTATCAAAAAAGCCCACTGAAGTCAGGGGTAATACTATGAAATTGAGGAGAAAAATAAATAAATACAAAAAAATTAGCGTTGCCATTTCTGAAATAATTACTTACCAAAATCTTCCACATAAGCATGAGCAGCACAAACAACTTTGTTATAAGAAGATTCTTTCATGCAGAAAAATATTGGTGTCACATTGATCAGCTATGGCTATGTACAGTCAGTGCTATGATGTTTAGAATTTTGTTCCTTATTCATATAAATCAAAGTCAAAATTCTTGAGTTTTAAAATTTAAAACCCTTGAACTTTCCTGAATTCAAACACTGGTCAATTGAAATGATCCACGCGATACATGAGTGAATTGGTAGCTTGTTAGAAAATTATTTTAGATGGAAAAGTGCATGAAACTTACCTGTGTTTGCTGTGGAGAAGTCAAAGGACTTTTAAAAGCTTTTGCCATGATTCTTTTTATCTCAACTCCAGTGCTGTTCTTAACACACATTGACTTATCCCACTGAATTGTGTGATCTGGCTCTATTGGATTTAACCATGCCAACTCATCCTCACATATATGAAGTGGAGGTGGCGGTCGAATAAATTCTGGTCGAAAGTGACCTAAAGCGGCAACAACATGAAATGTTTAAGCTTCAGGTATTCATTTTTACATCATAAGAAAAAAAGAGACTTGCCTGACAACCCCATTTCATCAAGGTACTATAACACTGAGAAGAGCATTACAATTTCTTATGTGCCTCCCAGATTTATTTCTGCTTCTGTGTTACATCATTCCTCCTCTTGATTCAGATCACTAGGATCATAGAATCATAGAATCACCAGGTTGGAAGAGACCCATCGGATCATTGAGTCCAACCATTCCTATCAAACACTAAAGCATGTCCCTCAGGACCTTGTCTACCTGTGCCTTAAACACCTCCAGGGAAGTTGAACCAACCACCTTCCTGGGCAGCCTATTCCAATGCCCAATGACCCCTTCCGTGAAAAACTTTCTGATACAAGCCAGGATGCCATTGGCCTTCTTGGCCACCTGGGCACACTGCTGGATCATGTTCAGTCGGCTGTCGACCAACACCCCCAGGTCCCTCTCCTCCTGGCAGCTTTCTAGACAGACTTCTCCCAGTCTGTAGCTGCATAGGGTTGTTGTGTCCCAAATGCAGGACCTGGCATTTGGCCATGTTAAACCTCATGCCATTAGACTCAGCACAGCAGTCCAGCCTGTTTAGGTCCCTTTGCAGAGCCTCCCTATCCTCCAGCAGATCGACACTTCCACCCAGCTTAGTGTCATCTGCAAACTTGCTAAGGGTACACTCAATGCCCTCATCCAGGTCATTGATGAAGACATTCAACAGGGCTGGACCCAGCATTGAGGTTTCTGATCCTGTGGTCTTCCTTCCACAGAAACTCCTTCCTTTTGGAAGCTTTTAATATTTGATGCTAACCTCAGTGTAGGGAACTAAGACCTGAGGAGCATCATGCTCAGTGTTCTAGCCAACAGATGGCACAGGCAACAAATTGAAGACAGGCTTTGTATTTTTAAGTCTGGAAATGTAAACACTACAGAGTCTCTTCTGAAGACTGCATGACAATTTTGCACTGTTTCGATCATCTTGATTCCCATTTCATACCCTGAAAATACTTCTTGATAACACTATATTTTGTCTGGAGAAGTATAATAACATAGCATGTCATAAGTTACAGAAACAAAGATTTGAAAATGCACATACTTTCTATAGGAGGTTTTGGTCCACTCACTAAGGCTTCTGTGATCTGGGAGGCAACGGAGCTGTCAAAACCAGAGTTGGAAGAATCTGGGTCAGGATCACTGAGAATGCTGGGGAAGCTGGCCTTGCTCTGTGTTGGCAACTCGGACTGACGTTCTGAAAGAAGGCCAGTCCATAATATTAAAGCATAAAATTGAAACAGAAACGCCTGGAATACTAAAAGCAGTGAGAAACAAGCAGCTTTAGAGAATAACTAGCTTAAAAAAAAACAACCTAGAAACATCAACATGAAATTTAGTACTGTGTCAGGCAGCTCAGGGTGCCAGCTGACAGGCAAGGGACAGAGGCAGGCAGCAAGGATAAGAAGAAACAGAAATTATTCTGAAACATAGCCTTGGCTTTATAGAAGTTAAGTAACTGATGCAATCTGTGTCTGAAAGTACATTAGTAGGTCCACATGGTACTCCTGAAGGAGTTCACGCACTGTATCTAGTTTTGCAATCACTTCTTCCCAGAACAGAGAAGTGAAAAGTCTACACAGATACATTTACAGGCTCCACAATTGTAACAGTCATAGTAGACCTGAAGTCAGCTATTCATATTTATCTAACACATTTCAGTGGCATTGGCATTTGGTGTCAAGTTACAGCAAGTGCTTGTGTGGAAAAAGATGGAGTTTAATTGTTACGTGACGGTATATCCATCGTCATTGAAGCAAATCTGACAGGAGTTGAAAGTCTCTCTTTAAAAAAAAAATGACATGACAAGTTACATAAATAAGATATTAAACTTAGCATATGCAGCTGAAAACTTGAAGGCTATGGGGCTCAATACTCGTAACTGTCAGATTTTTGGGTGTTCTGTCACAATCTATTGCTCTTCTGTATCTGAAGTCTTAATGCCTGAATATCTACATTCTCTCTATTATTTTGTGAGATCATGGTTTCCATTGCTTTGGAAATATGACACAAAACAAACTCCAGCAGACAAAAACCAGAAAAAGACACCTACAAAACACCACCTTGCATTCCTCCCACTCTCCACAGAGGGCACTAAGCAGAAGATTAAACCATAAGACCAAAACTGTTGGTGCCACACAAGGAATCCCTTGAAAAAGTTTCAAGTGAAACTGAACATCACTTGTTTTCCTGGCTAATTAAGCATAGTGCTGTCAGATTCTGTGTACTGTCTTTGCATTTCTAAGCAAAGCACGCGTGCTCCTTTTTGTGCAATCACTTCGACCCTTCCTGGCCCTTCCTCACACGTGAGCTACTTCCTATTACTCCAAACAAATCCACAAGAAATGCCAAAACTGTGAATGACAAAAGGAACAGCAAAGCACCACCCATCACTAATTTCTTTTTTTGGCTTTCTGTCTTACTTTATATGATTATTTCAGATCATGGAAACATTTACATATATGTTCACTGAAGCCTCACAGCAGGGTGTGTTTTTCTGTTAAAGGCAACAACTAGCACACTTTTCAGTTGTTTAAAAACAACAATCCCCTTTTAAAAAGTCAAAATCTAAACAATCCGGTTTATAGAACACGTCCTTGACTTCATAAACTATTTAAAACTCCAGCTTATAAGTACTCTCATTTAGCCACTGAGCGAAAGGGTCAATTAACAAACGAAGTTCTAGGGGGGAAAAAAAAAAAAAAAAGATACTGAGCATCTTTACTCAGTCTTTTTGTAGTCTAGAACTTAAATCTCTCAGTTGGCAGAAGTAAATCACTGATGTGATCGTATTCCCGTAATCTCAAATGAAGAATGATGCTTAATTAGAAATATAAAAGTTTAAGATAGTCCTTCAATTCATGGAATTTAGAAGCCTGCATAAGTCCTTAGATATATGCACTAATGATAAAAAGCCCACCCTTGCTGCTTTCAAGAATTAGAGCTGGATCAGCAGTTTCTGGTTAAGCAGAAGCCGATTTAACAAGAACGAACATAGCATCTAGCGCTAAGGCATTTAAATTTCAAAAAATTAATATGAAGATAATCACTCAGGTTCCCTTAGGGAGCTTTTTTTTCCCTTCTAAAACGTAAAAATAAATTTTCTTTGATTCTTAAATGAAAGCTCTTTAATGTATTGCAAACTTTAATGCAGGACAATTACTCTTAAATCAAATAAGGGTTAGCAGACAAACAGTTACAAGCACTTTGCCAGAAGACTCATCCCTGCAACTAGGAGGAAGTTACTTTTTTATGGTAACACATCAGATCAATAAAACTAAGTTACAGGGAGAGACTGAGGCCTAAATGAACATTCTATAGACCAAAGGGAGAAGAAAACAAAGCAAATTTTAACTAATTCCCAAAATGCTAGTCTAATTTTGAGGGGGAGGGAAAACCAACCAAAACAAAACAGCAAAATAAAAAAAAAAACCCAAACCAACCCTACACATAGAAAAAACACCACACAGTTGCAACTGAATTGTCACAATGGGCTCAAGATCAGCAGACAAGCCAAGTATTTTTTCCTCCCTCTACAAAAAAGGATCACTATACATACACTGATTGAAAAAAAAAAAAAAGTACTTTCTAAACTGTTTTTTCCAATTTGATTTTGCAGGTATGTGCAACCCCTTAAACACTAACACTAAGGACCACAACACAAGTATTTACGCAGTGTCAGCAGCACAGCTTCATCCTGCCTATTGGAGAACCACTAGGAGAAATGCACTGAAAACTTGCGAAAAATTCACAGACCCTCTGAAACATGACAAAGAGTATCTCTTGCTTGTTTTCTTCTAAGTGACTAGACTATTCTGGGGAACTACAGCAAGAAGCCCAAGAGAGACAGCATGAAGCTTTTTCAGATGCAGCTTGTTTTGTTACATAACTCGTATAGCTACTCATAAGCAATTAATTATGCATGTTTACTGTATTATGTAAATAACGATACAAGCACATCTTACAGGACTTAATTTTGCAAAGCCCCAATACTGCCATTATACTGTACTTTAAGCCATCAACGTCTTCTACTTCTAAAAACTAAAAAATTAAAATGCATGGCCAAGAGTACCCATCCATGTAATTACAGTTTTGAGGCTCTCCATATGTTTCATTTTTAATGAGAACAAACCGTCCAGAAGAGAAACACAGCACCAAGGGGAAAACAAATAAGAGCAAACAAAAGAACTCCAGGTTTCTTTAAGGCATCACATCTACCTTATTCTAAAATCCTCACATTACCCACAGTTCCATAAATGTAAATTCACATAAACGTTCTAGAAACACTGACAGGATGGACAGAACAAGAACCATAAGAGTTCATTTCCCCCTTGAAGGTATGTCTGTGTATTCAATTTGCATATTGAAAAGATCCTGCAGTCTGGAAACAGTATCTGTGGACACCAAAGGACATCTGTGCACTGTGAACAATCCCAAGACAGATTCTACAGAAAAACATGATGATACCAACATACAGCTGCAGGATGGAGAAAGCCAAGTTAGGGCCTGACCTCAGAGAAGTGGGATGTCAGTTTTTAAGCGAGTGGATCCATTTGCACATACCTAGGAAAAAAACTCTATCTTTTGCTGTCCAAACTGGCTCCTTGTTCCCAACAATATTTTCTATTTCATATTAGCTCCAGATGTGACTCATCAGCCAACGTGATCAGAACAATCATGCTCCTGATGCTTTTTTTCCTGTCAAAGGATAAGCACTGTGTTGCTTTTCAATCCATCCAAGTAGATAACCTTCCCACTCTCAAGCAAATGCTGCAAGATCTGACTTTATTTCAGAAAACCAAAGATATAATTCTAATAGCCAATTTGCCAGGTGCAACTGAAGTACCAGCATGTGACAGCATGACAGTTATGCTATGTTCTCATATGACAAATACTGCAAAGTGTCAACGGGGATAAAAATACACTAAAAAAAGTAAAAATCACACAACCCTGCTCCCCCCTCCCCAGCTCTGGATGAAAATCTTCCTCTAATTGCAAAATGTTCCCATGTTTAAGGCAATGACATCTGCTTAAAAAGCTATTGTTAAGTAGGATAAAACAGTTAAGGCATAATCTGCACTTGAACTTTCTCTATGTGCTCAAAAGGAGCTCAAAGACCTTAATGCAATCTTAAGCTCAAAGACCTTAATGTTCAATCCTTTTCATATTATGGACAGGTAAGAACATTTCTCGGGTAATTCAAAGCCACACCACAATTAGCATTTCCACTCACAACTGAACCATGGCCACAAATCCATCTTACCTGCTAACGCCAGCTGAAGTCCACTTATGTCTACTGACTGGGCCATGTTTCCCACATCCATTGAAGCAATCTGCCGAGGTGTCTTCTTGAACAGTTCTCTGGGTGGGGCCAACATCAGTTGAGAAAGAAAAAATTTTTCTGGAGGAGTTATGGGAGGCAAGAAGCCTGTGGAGACATAAAGGAAAATAATCCTCAATTTTTAAAGCAGCAGTATTAATGGTTTCCATACGCTTCACACAGAATAAGCAAAAATAAAAAGCAAACTTATGCGTTACATATGGGAAGAGCGTAACTCTAGAGTCTTTGTGAGTACACACAAAACTGCTACCTGCTCAGCTCCTAAAATTATGCAAAACATAGTGTTATACTGACTGGCACCATGCATTTCAACATGCAACATATGATGCTAAATCAGTCACAACGGTTTCTTTACATACTTTATAAATTAGAAAACTAGTGACCTACTGAGTATGACCTAGCATTACAATTCATATGGCAAGATACAAAAGAAGTTTATAAAAGTTATAAAAAAACCCACCAAAAACTGATTTACCCCTCACTGTTGTGCTTGTATTTACTGAAGTAGCAGAGAGTGCTTCACTCTCATCTATTTCTTTAAGAGGTTTGTTTCACACCTTTAAGGCTGTCAAAAGCACAGCATTACCTACAAGAAAACTAGGGAGAGGATCTTCATCAAGGAGTGCAGTGATAGGATGAAAGGGAACAATTTTAAGCTGAAAGACGGGAGATTTAGATTAGAGATAAGATTAGCAAGAAGAAATTTTTTCCTGTGAGGGTGGCAAGGCACTGGCACAAGCTGCCCAGAGAAGTCGTGGAAGCCCCATCCCTGGAGGAGTTCAAGGCCAGGTTGAACGAGCCTTTGAACTCCCTGATGCAGCAGAAGGTGTCCCTGCCCATGGCAGCAGGGCTGGATGTTAAGGTCCCTTCCAACCCAAACCACTCTGTGATTCTATGACCTCCTGTTTTTTTTTATTGAGGCTTTCTCCCAGAAACTCCACGTTATGGTCCAACCAAGAGCCCTATCCGACATGCTTCCCATGAAGAATTCCCAGCGCTTTTTCCAAACGCGGGAAGCGTCAAGGCCCCGAGCGCGGGGGGAAGCCGACTCCGGGAGCCGCGGGGGAGGGCACCCCCGTGCTCCCCCCGCTCTATCCCGCCCCCGGGACGAACCGGAGAGCGGCGTGCGCTCGGCCTCGTCGCCGCCGCGCTCGGGCGCGGGGTTGAGCAGGTGCGCGAAGACGGCGGCGAAGGGGTTGGCGGCGAGGGGCTCGGTGCGGTACATCTCCCAGAGCAGGTAGAGCGCGGTGAGGCGCTGCGCGGGGCTGGGCAGGAGGTCGGGCTGCTGCAGCAGGAGGACGAGGACGGAGCCCAGGCGGAAATGCTCGGCCTTCCCGAAGTAGTGGTGGAAGGCGCTGGAGAGGCCCTCAAAGGTGCTGCCGCCCGCCTCCTCCGACACGATGCTCAGCAGGCTCGACAGCTCCTTCGGCGAGAGGCTCATCCTGCCGCCCGCCGCCTCGCCCAGCTCCGCTACCCCCTGCGTCCCGGCCGCCGGGCTCCCCCCCGCCCCCGGGCATCCGGCCGCGACGCCGTAACGCGGCCCGCGCGACCCTCGCTTTACGGCGCCGTCGTAAAGGAGGAGGGGAGGCTGCCGCTCGCGTACCGCGCCTCCCCTCCGGCTTCGCTGATTGGCCCGAGCGAGGTGAGGTTGACCACGCCCCCCTCCTCTCCTCCAGCTGCTCTGATTGGTCCGAGGCGGCCGCCGGGGTACGGCTGACCACGCCCACTCCACCAGGCCTCCTTCGTCGCGGAAGGGGATTGGCCCGAGCCGCGCGGTGGAGTTGAGGATTTTGACCACGCCCCCTTTGCCCCTCCAACTTCGTTGATTGGTCCGAGGCAGCCGCCAGGGTGCTGTTGACCACACCCCCTCTGATCCTCCCGCTTTGCTGATTGGTCCAAGCCGCCCGGTCAGAGGGGGCGGGCGGGGGGGATTGGCTGTTGCCGGCCAGGCCCCCACCCTCCCCTTAGCCTTTGGTTTCGTGACTTTGAGGTCGTCCCATCACTAGTTACGTCACCTTGAGGTCGTCCCAGCACTAGCTTCATGACGTTGAGGTTATCTCATCACTAGTTATGTCACTTTGAGGTCATAGAATCATAGAATCACCAGGTTGGAAGAGACCCACCGGATCACCGAGTCCAACCATTCCTATCAAACAATAAACTGGTTTAGTAGAAAACTGGCTGGCTGGCCGGGCCCAGAGAGTGGTGGTAAATGGTGTTAAGTCCAGCTGGAGGCCAGTGACAAGTGGGGTTCCCCAGGGCTCAGTGCTAGGTCCAGTCCTGTTCAATGTCTTCATCAATGACCTGGATGAGGGCATTGAGGGTACCCTTAGCAAGTTTGCAGATGACACTAAGCTGTGTGCAAGTGTCGATCTGCTGGAGGGTAGGGAGGCTTTGCAAAGGGACCTAAACAGGCTGGACCACTGGGCAATGTCCAACGGCATGAGGTTTAACACGGCCAAATGCCGGGTCCTGCACTTGGGGCACAACAACCCTATGCAGAACTACAGACTGGGAGAAGCCTGGCTGGAAAACTGCCAGGAGGAGAGGGACCTGGGGGTGTTGGTCGACAGCCGACTGAACATGATCCAGCAGTGTGCCCAGGTGGCCAAGAAGGCCAATGGCATCCTGGCTTGTATCAGAAACGGTGTGACCAGCAGGTCCAGGGAGGTGACTCTCCCTCTGTATTCAGCACTGGTGAGGCCACTCCTTGAATATTGTGTCCAGTTCTGGGCCCCTCACCACAAGAAGGATGTTGAGGCTCTGGAGCAAGTCCAGAGAAGAGCGACGAGGCTGGTGAAGGGGCTGGAGAACAGAACCTATGAGGAGCGGCTGAGGGAGCTGGGGTTATTTAGCCTGGAGAAGACGAGGCTGAGAGGAGACCTCATTGCTCTCTACAAGTACCTGAAAGGAGGTTGTAGAGAGGAGGGAGCTGGCCTCTTCTCCCAAGTGACAGGGGACAGGACAAGAGGGAATGGCCTCAAGCTCTGCCAGGGTAGATTTAGGCTGGAGATTAGGAGGAGGTTTTTCACACAGAGGGTCATTGGGCATTGGAACAGGCTGCCCAGGGAGGTGGTTGATTCCCCTTCCCTGGAGGTGTTTAAGACACGGGTGGATGAGGTCTTGAGGGACTTGGTTTAGTGTTGGACTAGAATGGTTGGACTAGAAGATCCTATGGGTCCCTTCCAACCTGGCTGTTCTGTGATTCTGTGATTCTGTGAAACCATACCCCTCAGCACCTTGTCTACCCTTGTGTTTAACACCTCCAGGGAAGGTGACTTAACCACCTACCTGGGCAGCCTGTTCCATTGCCCAATGACTCCTTCTGTAAAAATTCATTCCTAATGTCTAGCCTTAATCTCCCCTGGTGGAGCTTGAGACCATTCCCTCTTGTCCTGTCCCCTGTCACTTGGGAGAAGACACCATCATCCTCCTCTCCACAATCTCTTTTCAGGTAGTTGTAGAGAGCAATGAGGTCTCCCCTCAGCCTCCTCTTCTCCCATTGCTTTCTGAAAGAAAGGAAGCTTCTACCCCCAGACATCTTCCCCTGCCATCTCAGTCTTCCCTGACTGGGAGCACAGGCAGATTCTAAACACTCTGAGGGGCTGAGCACACTGGGGAGCGTAGCTGTACAGAAGAGATACCGAGGGTGTGCTTATATTCACTGACTGGGCTGTTTTTCACCACCTTGCATTGCTGCTAGTGCTGGTCACCTCCTCTCCCTGCTTACCTCTGCCCTGCCTAAAGGGTGTCCCGCAGGCAGAGTTGGTCTGTTGCTTCCATGGTCCAGTTCAGCTACGAACTACCTGCTTTTCTGGTGGTTCTTGGCAGAGCTGAAGGGTGATAAACTGCAGTAGTGTGTGGCTGGAAGCTGAGGATGGATAAGCACCTCTGTTAAGTGCAATGGTCTATTTCACTGACTTACCTTATGGAAGCTTACCTTGAGGGACAGCAACTCACAGATGCATCAGCCTGAAGAAGAGCTGAGGGCATGACTTGCAGAAAGAGCTTACTGTGGTATGTGCTGTGGTCAGTCCTGGGAGCAGATGCTGATTCTGTTGTCTGATTCATCTGATATTTGTTCTCTTACCAAGTCACCAAGCCCAGGAGACCTTGGCTCTCCAGTTAGCCATGCTGATGTAAGAGATGAGATTCAATTGCTAAAATAACATTGATTGAAATCTGGAGTTCCAAATGTAGACCAAGTAATGTATGTGTTCCTTAATTAACATTATCAGTGGGAAAGAATCTTAAATCTGAGAGGCGTTAAAAGCTTCATGTACATCTATAGATACTAAAAAACAATGACTGGGGAAAAACAGGGTCTGCAGCCCTGTGGGGTGTGATCAGAAAGCCTTGTTATAGAGTCATAGAATCATAGAATCACCAGGTTGGAAGAGACCCATCGGATCATCGAGTCCAGCCATTCCTGTCAAACACTAAACCATGTCCCTCAGGACCTCATCTAACCGTGCCTTAAACACCTCCAGGGAAGGTGACTCAACCACCTCCCTGGGCAACCTATTCCAATGCCCAATGACCCTCTGTGTGAAAAACTTCCTCCTAATGTCTAGCCTAAATCTCCCCTGGCGGAGCTTGAGGCCATTCCCTCTTGTCCTGTCCCCTGTCACTTGTTGCTAGAGAAGCTACCCCTCAGCTGACTAGATATCTATGAGAGGCCTGCTGGCAAGGTGCACAGCTAGAATACTAAACCAGATGGAAGAGGATGCCAGTGAGCTTCCTGCCATGTCCAGCATATTCAAAGAAACAGAGGAGTCCCTGGAAGTTTGGGCACATTTGGAATTTACTAACAGTCACTGCAAGGACTTTAACTAAGATATTGGAAGATCAAAGGAATAGAAACTGCTGAAGAAGTAATCTGGGTAAGGGTGCAGTGGGGCTAGAACTTGGGAAAACATGGACATGAACAAGAGCTTTCCATGCTTACTTGTGATGGATAGAGAGATGAAGTTGAACATCATCAGTCAAAGAGTGTGAAGGTTCAATAGTTTAGAGAGGAAAACTGTGGGAGAAGAATCATAGAATCATTACAGTTCGAATAGACCTAGAGGATCATCCAGTCCAACAATCAGCCCAGCACCACTGTGCCAAGTAAACCATGTCCCAAAGTGTCACATCTATAGAATCACAGGATCATTAAGGCTGGAAAAGAAATATAAGATCATCCAGTGCAACCAAAGAAGGCTCCTCGTAACTCAAATGAATTTCTGTATATATAAGTAGAAAGATGAACTTTGACAGCTGACTTGAACACTCAGTCCGTGAGAAGAGCATTTGGTTTATAGAGGAGCTGAGGATATACAGAATAGGGAACTCTGTCTTCCACTCTGACTCACTGACGTGTAGAGAAACTGTAGTTCTCTATTCCTGTCAGAGAAAGACTTGTGGTGCTGTAAGGTTGAAGAATCACTGCAATAAATTGGGAAAGTGAAACCATGTCAGTGGTCTGCTGAATGGAATCGGCCCAATTGGCTCTTTCTGAGTCTTTTAGAGACAAGAAGATATGGTTTGGTACAAGGGAATGAGACTTGGGAGTGTGATAGCTTATTGCAGCAAACCTAAGTTTTCCTGATGGGAGTCCCTGGTCTAAATGAAAAAAAACTTTTGTGAGTATCTATGGCTATAAACGTCTGTAACTCTACACAAAATCATAGGATCAGCGTCTTGTCTCAGCAGAAGTGTGTAGTGGGGAAGGCACAGAGTGATGCTTCACTCTGCATATACTTGGTATCTGGCAATCTGCGTGTAGGTACTTCTTGAATGTTCATCACTGTGATTCCCAGGCCTGAGGAAATTTTCTTCTCTGAGCTCCTCTCAAATGCTGTATGAACCCAATTCTATTTTTGGCTTGCATAAACACACACCCCCCAGCCCCCCCGGCAATGAGTTCTGTGGTGTAAGAACCATGCTGTGCAAAACAGTGCTTCCTCCTCCACTCTGTTCATTACTTATCATTCTTTGCATCTCTTATCATGCTTTACCTCTATTGTTCCTCTCTAAGGTCATGTTCCTTTCTGTGGCATCCTCATTCTACCATCCTTGTTGCCCCCTGCTGTCTTTTCTACTTCTGCCATATCCATTTTGTGAAGGGGCGAAACCAAACTTGGATCAAGTGTTCAAGCTGTCTGTGTTCCATAGATTTATACGTCTTTATAGTATGAGTCCCATTTATTTCTCCTTTTGTTTGTGTTTGCTCTTTTGAGCTGTGTACCTGACAATAAGAACTCTCCTCAGTGCCTTCCTCAGCAGGAGGTAGCACCCACCACTACCCTCATTGCATTATTTTACTTTGCATTTACCAGCTATCTGATATTGCTGCCATTTAATTCAATCATGCGATATTACGAAAGTCTTCTGCAGCACCTTCCTGCCAATTTTTGTTTTTACAGTCCTGAATGATTTTTTATCTCACCAGGAAACTTAGCATGTGCCTGGGAAGACTGCATCATCTGTCCTTTTACACACAAACGGTGTGTAACTCCTCAGTCTCACCTGTGTGTGCACAGGCTGTGGTCATTGGTGGTCTGGTAGTTGCATGCAGTTTTCTCAGTACAGAGATTGGACTTGGTGGTTTATATTTGTTTATTGGATTATCTCCGTGGCCTTTTTAAAGATTGGTATCAGACTTGCCAACCTTATTTCTTTGTCATTGAGACCATTTTGATGACCCAGTTGCACACTGCAGTTTATAGATCAGCATCTTTATCCTTCATCTGATAAAAATCTCTTGGGTGAATCTCATCTGATCCTGGTGATGAATAGTGACTCATTTTATGCATTTCATTTCACATCTCTTACCAACACTTCACTGTGAGACAGTTCGTTTTACTTATATCCCATCAGGAAAGGCTCTTGTCTGGAAGTGTCTCCAAGATCCTATGCAGTGATGCAAAGAATTAAATAAGTTTTTCTTCTTCCTTAAGGATTTTGTATGTTGTGCTTATCTGTTTACCACAGACTTACCAGCAAATGTTCTTTTACTTAGGTGATGACAAAAAATATATTTCTTCATTTTGAGGATGTAGTTTATGGTTAGAAATGAAGGCACAATTTTCTAGGTGCTAATTCACAGCCAAATAGAGCTGTTATGATTCTGTCCAGGTTGTCTTTTTTGTGCAGCGTGCTCCTAATTACAAACTCTACTGAAGACAAAGCAAGAAACATATTTAGAGAGAGAAAGCTTTCTGTTCTTTTCCTATAAATTTGAGAAATGCAAGCTACTCTTGGATAATGTACTTACTGGAGTGTAGAATTGCAGAAATGTACTTCAGAGCAGTAAAAAGTTTCCCTGGTGACTGAGATAGCAAAAAAAACCTATGTGACTCATATGTGGCTAATGCAGCCCTTTATCAAAATTAAAAGGTTTCTGGTCAGAGCAGAAGAACTGATGGGTTAGAAGATGGAATACTTTAATAGGAAGTGGGATGGGCACAAGCATCAGTTAACAAAAAGAATTTTGAAGTCATAATGATTTTTAAAAAACTGTTTCAAGGTAGCAAAAATCTCAGTGTAAAGAAAAGATGAGGGTAACATAATATTGGAGCGGGAAGTGTAGTAAATATGCTATCAAAGAGATTTTCTGTAACTACACAGGTTGCTGTATTTTGTGGGCATGTGTGTTGGATATCCTTGGGCTCAAAATTTGTGTAATGAAGAAGCAAGAGTATGTGATATTAGTGCAGACTCAAATACATGAGATCCCAGACAGATTTTATTCCTGAAATGGATCGCATTACACCCAAAGAGGAAGACTGGGGTCCCAGCTGCTTCAGTGAGCCTGGAGGGGTCAAATTCTGCAGGAAATGCATCACTGCTGCACAGTCTCGTGGTGTAAAGGGAAGGGTTCATTTTTCTGCCTCTGCAGAACAGCTCTGCTGGGACCAGTCATATTCTATTTCTTTTAGATGGCTTATAGAATAGCTGTTAAATGGTCATAAAAGAATAAAATATACCTGTCATTCTTTATGCTTGGTTTTGAATCAGTAAAAATCATGCTTTGTGTTCCTAAAGGGAGATAAAAAGATTTGGGTTGTACTTAAATTACTGTCAGTGTCATTCTCTGACTTGTCCTGTTGGCTCATAAATGCCAGTGCAGATATGCAGATTCCAAACTAAAAGTGACACAAGCAGTCTAGCTTGGCAAGTAACTCTTTGCAAATAGAAATAAACCTTTACAAATTATTTGCCCATTAGTACGCATTTGTTTTAGTATTTAAATGAACACCAGCCTTTGATAAATTGTAATTGTTACTGGAAAATTAGATCTGAGACCAAAGGAACACATTCAGTTTGATTTGATTACCTGAGCTAAAGGAAAGGCTATATAATTTAACTGTAGATGTTGTTTTTCCTTCTTTCCTTATTAAAATTGATCATGTAATTGTTTCCTATTGTATTTTAGGTGGTTGCCAAGGAACATGGACTGCATTATGGGCATCAGATAAAAAGAAAAAAAAAACCTGCTAATGAAGCAGCAATAGAAGAAGACAGCATTTGGAAGGAGAAAGAAAAAATAGCAAAGAAGATATATTAAACTGACTTGCTCTGGAGCAAGTATTTGAATTTCTGCTAGTAAAGAGGCTGAATACTTAGTAAACAACTCCTACCAGCATATCTTCTATCCCACATTTGATTTGGGGAAGACACAGTGGGAAGGAATTAAATCACACCTTAAAGTTGAAGGGGAAATTAAAGCACTTCCAGATTGTTCTGTTTACTCTCATGAGACTTCTCTCTTGTACACAAATTCCTTTCCATGATAATTGAAGTGACCCATCCTGTACAGTGTATTTTAAATAGCAGCATATCAGAAAGAGGAAGGAGTAAGTGTGTTTTGTATGCATCTCTTCATGTATCTCTTTCTAGCAACCACTGTATATTTTTCTTCCTAGTTCATCTCTTCAATTCAAAACACAAGATAGGATCACCAATGCAGAAAGAGATTTTGTTATTCCTGGAGTAATCAATAATATTGGCATGCTAACTATGCCTAAAAGCCTTTCCCAGTAACTGTATGAGAACACATCTTCACTTGTTAGGCAGTCCTCAGAGGTGTCTAGGGATTCTTTGATACAGCTTGAAGAGCACTTAAGAAACACCAAAACTATTGTAGCATGAATGGCTTCGTAAGTACTGAACAGTGAGTGGATTAAAAATATTTTTTTCTGTATTCTGTAACTACTGTGAAGTTTAGCGATACATCTGCATTTTAAACCAGTTTTCAAATGGCAGGTACTCATACATGTAAATTCATGTGAGTCAACTCACCTGGTTTCTTGAGTGTTAGACACTTCCAGAAGAGATGGTGCTTTGCTCTCAGTTAAAAGTAATGGTGGAACTCCAGCAGGGTCCTACTGGCATGTAAAAGCAGAATGCAGTATGGCAATTTGCATATGCATATTTGCATAGTATCTTCTTCTGACTAGGAAACCCTTCTCTGAAACTCAGAAATATTTTTTCCTTTAAAAATTATTTAAAGCAAAATTACATTTTCATTTGTCCTTTTTTTCTAACTGTTTAATCAGACAGGGATATTTTTAATTCCGTCTGTAATTCTAAAATAGCTGAGCATGTTTTATGCAAAAACATTCATTGCTTGGGAACTCTTCACTGTGTACTTTAATTTGAGCACTCAGCATTTTTAATTTGAGCTATGCAATTGCACATCTGACTCAAATGGTACTATTTCTGCCCCTGGCTCGATGATTTGATCTATGCTTTATGTTTCTGTTTTCATCCAAAATCAATTTCAGTTGAATCTTTACCTATGCAGATAAAATTGCAGAAGGAAGGACTTTACGCTTAAACTACAAGTTTGAAATCCACCTTCTGAAAGAGTATTTAATAATTCAGAGCTGATTAGAGAACTCTTGTCAAGGTAGTGGGGTATTCAGATTCTCTTTATTCCTCTACCCATAGGGTTTTAAAGTCCAGCCCTGGCTATGGCTATTAGGAGCAGAGGGGAGTGTTCATCTCTTCTGGATGACATTACTTTGCTTTGTCTACAGGCATTAAAGCTTCGCTGCAAGGGAAAGGGAGCAAAAGCAGGGTCTGATGGTTTGTGAAATTGTGCTTGCTGAGCTGAGATACAGGATGGTGGTCTGTGTTCTAGTCCTGCTTTGTGTCCTGATTTGGGAATAAGGCAAGCATGTGCTCATTGATAATTTGGTATAAAAGCATAAAAATATATGTGTGCAAGGACTGGAAATCTGTTGTCCCTATTGCCCATTTAAATACCCAGCAATGGAGATAGTTTCTTCTTCCCATTCTTCCTCTTTAGTTGGAAAGAAAATTTCAGAGACTTAGTGAGGAAGCTCTCTTCCCCTCATATGTATGTAACTGTGTATGTATGTACTTTTTCATGTCTAAACATACATGCACATATATTTAAATATTAAACCAAAAGTTTCTCATTAGAAATCTATTTCAGAAGTAGGTTAAAGTATTGGATAACTTGACATTTTTCCACATGACACTTGGCCAGAGAGACGTTTAGAAAAGCTAATGTTTAAATGTGCTTTTAGGATGTGATACGATCCTTTTGTGCAAGAAGGCAAAATGTCAGTAGTATTTTCAGGGGCATTACTGAGCACTGTGGTGTAGCGATATACATAGACTAAGAAAAAGGAAAACTTCAAACTGCAAAGACCCATTTATAAAAGTATCTTTAAAAATAATTTGACAATTTTGTTTTCCTTCAGCAGTGATGCAGCTCCACAGATTTGTACCCTCAAAGTTCTGCGTCATTCATTTTCTCATGTTCCCATATGTTCTAACACCCAGTGAGCTCTCTGCTTTCCTACTGCCTACAAAGTTTCTCTTGTGCCTGACATGCAGCACGTCCTCAAAGTGTTTTGTTATTCATCCCTTCTCCACTTTATGCTGAAAGCTTTCAACTACATTTTAATGATGCATAACAGCAATATAATAAGCCTAATAGCATGCTATTGATTTTCATTTGAAACACTGACATTCGAACATTTCAATAGCCTTTTAACAATGTATATATTTAATGTGATTCAAAGACAAGGAAAATGCAACACGATATCTGTCTGCTAAAAGAAATCCAGTCTCTATCTATCCAATGTTTCCTCACCTTGCCTGTAATGTTTGTTGCAATTATCCACATTAGAAGTTTATAATTTTCAGTGTTTTAAAACAAGTGAGCCATCATCCTAGGCACAAGGAAATAAAAGGGAAAACCACAAAATAATTGTATATGATCCAACTTTGCTTTTCAGCTTTGTTCACAATGAAGATATTAACGATCCACATGCAGTCAGTACCGTCAGAGAACGCAGCGCATGGTGAAGTAAAGTGCCCAAGGATACCCTCTAGGCAGGAGTGGCTGAGTTATGGGACACCCCAGCTCAGGGTAAGTGGGTGGACTAAGAAACACAAAAAGAAAATCAGCAAACATACACATCAGCGTAAGATAAGATAGCAGTTGCCTTTTGATGAATAACTCAGTAGTTACATCCTGTGGAGACCTTTGTTTTCAAGAGAGGCTTCCAAGAAGTCAGTGAGCAAGATGTGAAGCAGCCATACAGTGCCCTGACTAGCCAGCATGTGTGCCTACTTGAACATAAAATAAACAGCAGCATTGCCAGCCTGCACCAGCTATAGATTTTCCTTGTGTTACAAGTAAAGATCTTCTTTTTCCACCACTGCAACTTGTTTTTTCAGAGGGGTGTTTATAACAAACAAATGCAAGTCAAGTTTACATCAAGTATTAACCTTATCCTTCTGACTTTTCACAGCATCATTCATGCTCTTTATACATCAATTATCTGTACAGCAACATAAAAGTGCATGATGCTACCAGATTATTAGGAAATACAGTTTCTGCCCTATGGGTTGATTGAACATAAGGTAATATATAGAGAGATAAAATAGAAAAAGGCTGAGGAAACAAGGAAGGCTTATGCTTTTGTAAGGTCTTCTGTTAGCTTGCTTTCCCAATATGCAGCTGTTGGTTTGTAACCACATCAACTAGGAGGATAATCTGACAAGTCATGACTCAGGCTTTATTGCAGCTGAGTATAATTAGACAGGGCTTTTGATCTTAAAAAAAAATCAGCTGCTTTGTATACCATTTTGTTGTATTTTTTCCAATCTCTGCGCAGCTGCTTTGTATACCATTTTGTTGTATTTTTTCCAATCTCTGCGCTTTGCTTTCAAGATTATGAGAATACTTCTGAGAATACGTAAGTGATTTTGAAGTGTAAGATGCTTTTTGAATCAGTAATAGTTTCCAGTGTGCGTAGTTAGCTGAAATTAAGATACAATATTCTCAGAGGTTACCTAGGAAATTCAAAACCATTTAACAAATAAGGTACCTAAGAAATGCATATGCACGTAAGTAGAGTTCTATTTCTTCCAATACCAAAGGCACTGACTTCAAACTAGTGACAGAGATGATCAAGATGACCATCTTAATTCAGTTGACAAACCTGGAAATGGGAAAGTAATGTATCTTGAATAGATGGTGGTAGTAATGAGTAACTCTGCCGAAAACAGTAGAGTGGAGTGTGGGTTTTATACCAGTCTGAGAAGAAATCTCAGATGCATATAATTGTAGACAGAAGAAATGGCTCTTATAATTTTATTGAAGATAGATAGGACATATGATCAGTCTCCTGAATGTACCTGATTCTCGTGGCTGACCAAGGAGGGATTGTGGAATGGTCAGCTCAGATGTTTCATTTTTTGACTTCTAAGTTAGGGTAGATCAATCCCACCTTGAAGTCATGCTGAATTTCCAGGGAAAGCGAGATGAAGTCTGAAGTGGAGCTGAGACTAATTCCTGATAAGAGGCCCAGTTACACCCGCAAGCAAGATATATGTTCCTTTCCTTATCTTCCAATGGCGCATTGCATTTCTTTTTTTCCTAGGCTGTGCTAGTCTTTCATATTTTAAAATTAAATTCTTCAGGACAAGTACTGCCTCTAGTGACAGTCCTTAGTACAGCATTTTCTGGGACTGCAGATATCCCTGAAATGG
This sequence comes from Coccyzus lansbergi, assembly GCA_033558105.1. Classification (NCBI taxonomy): domain Eukaryota; kingdom Metazoa; phylum Chordata; class Aves; order Cuculiformes; family Coccyzidae; genus Coccyzus; species Coccyzus lansbergi. The sequence goes on along the minus strand of JAUMJK010000332.1, from coordinate 965,921 downwards.
AAATTCTAGCATGTCTCAGGAAGAAGGGGCTTCTGTGCAGAAGCCATTGAAGCAAAAGCTAAAATGTAGCGCAAAAGCAAAGGAGATAGATGATACAACTGCTTTTGTTCAGCCAACCCGCTATGAGGGAAGTCCCACTCGATTCCTCCTGAACTGTTCCCTTTTTTGATGTTTTGTCTCACCGCAACCAAAGATTGTAGAGGATATGGAACAACTTTGTTCCTTGTAGTAAAGGTAGCAAATTCAAATCTTGTAGAAAAAGCATTTTATATACAATGTGCATAAAAAGAAATTACTGCCACAGAATATCAACAAGACCAAGGCTTTAAGGAGGCATATGACATTTTCAAAGATAACAAAAATATCTAAAGTTAATGCAGGAAAGGAGAAATTTAGAAGGTGTATATGTGCTTCTTCAGCTTACACAACCTATTAATGATGGATGAGACCTTTTTGCGGAGTATTTCCTCTGAAGTAGCTAGCCTTGATCACTGTCAGAGAAGAATCTCTAGACTGTAAATCTGATCAAATATAGCAATTTCTGCATTGCTCACTTATAGCTGAGAGTCTGCTGACTTCAAAGTGCACAAAGGATTTGGGCTAAAGCACATCATCCATCATCAGTGCAGAAAACTTGCATTCATTCTCTGGTGGTATGAAAAATTGCCCAACAGGCAGTTGGTTTGCAGGCCAACACTGCGTACACGTGACTAACGTGGCATTGGTGTACAAAACCCCACACTCATTGCTGTGCTGTCACACACCTAAAAGGATCCCAGGTTTTGCAATTCACTGTACCTCCTGCTCTTCCTTTTAATTCTTTGCTTTAATTCCAGTGCAAACTTCCTCTCTCTTCTTGACTATTTATAAGTATACATAGAAACAAATGTTTTGCAAAGATGTGAGAGACATTCTGGTTTATTCCCAGGGGCAAATAAAGCCTTTTATTTTTAGCCCAGTTTCCTAAGGAAATGAGAATGATGCAATCACATTGTCTATTTGTCTGTCTATCAAATCACCTCCCGTCTCCCCTTCCCTCCCCCCATCAACCTCTCACCATTAATCTTTTCCACCCAGATCTGATAGAAAGGCAACATTCTTGCAAAAGTGTTAAATGCACATAAGTTTTATGAAAATCAGTGGCTGGGCTGGAGGAGAGACCTTACCAGTTCCCTCACTGTAGAAACGGGCACTGATTGAATTCAGTGGGTAAGCAGTGACATGCTGGCAAGTCAACTTGTGTGTGACTGTGACGCTACCATGATGCACGTTGTCTCCTGAAGGTGGAATAAGAAGAAGAGGGATTTGGGTGTCAGTTCTGGGGTACTTTTGGAGGGGTGTGAGGAAGGTGGCATAGGGGAAGGGAAGGAGTGGGGTTGTCGGACATGTGAGAGAGAAAGGTATGAGTACACTTGAGTGTTTTCTTTTTATCCCAAAAGGACTGACTGTTAAGGTCACATTCTGGGGAGCTTCTCAGTGGTGGATCAAAGAACAGTGTGAAAAAGAAATGGGGAACTAGCAGTAGAGAAGTGGTCATCACTGTCTTTGCCATTACCTGACAAGTGTTTCCCAGGTAATTCCTGTCATGGAAAATAATACACACTGGAGAAATAGGGACAGGTTCACATCTAACCAGTTATTTGATAAAGCCTTTGCAAGCACATGTGCTGCCTCAAATGGAGAGTGCGGATTTACCCACATGTTAAGTTCTGGGCAGTCTCTGGGTTTTTGCAGCATCAAAGTTGGGGGACTTTTACCTAATGTACAAAGTATATTCACAGCAAGGCAGAAGCTCGGCCTGTCCCTTGTCTTCCTGTTCCACTGTAAGACATGGTCCTGAGCAGCATGTGTGTTTCTGTGTTGAAGGGAAGCATGTAATTCAGGTATTTATTTATTCTAGGTATGTTTGCAGCGATGTCTGGAAAATTGTCCAGGTGCCTGGAAAATAGTCTTAGATAAAGCTAAGAATATAAACCTAGTGAACATGAGTACATATTTCCCCTATGACAGATGTATTCTCTTATATTTCAGCATCACAGTATTGTCCCCAGTGAACTGTATTTTAAATCTCAGTGGTAATGGAAGTGTGTAAACACCTTGAAGGTATATAGAATGATGCCACATTACGAGAGGAGGGCACACAGCTAAAAGAAAAAGCAATGTTTTTTAAAAAGCTTCTCCAACTTAGTTTGACATCTGCTAATGCCTTCCAAGCATCCATATTGTGGTGTTTGAGAATTAATTTTTTAATGAAGAAAATGGTAAGATCATTTGAGAAACTGAGCTACTTTTAGTTCCTCCCTATTCAACAATGTGCTGATCAGTAGATGATGTTTAAACATCTTTTCAGCAAAGATATAAGTTCTGTCACAGCTCTGGGAAGGATCTTCTGTTAGGGAATTACAATAAGTCAGTACTCTAAAAATCTATTTAAACCTGTGTAGGTGACATGCCTTTTCTTCAATTGCCCTATCCTTTCTCACTAAATCTGACTGACTTGCTTCCTAAATTCTTTCAAACTTTTCTTAGCAAAGGGAGCAGAATATGGTTTTCTTCTTAAATAAAATGACAGAATAAAGGTTCTCCATTCTCCTGCAAATCCTTAGTAGTCTTGGACACAAATCCAAATTATTTTGACTGTAGTTAGCCCTGGAGTGAATGTGAAAGACGAAAGAGTCAAGAAGTACCTGCAGGATAAAATTCTTCCTCTCACATAGTCAAATTGCGATGCACACAAATGCACAAGCAGGCTGCTTGCAGTACAAAGATACAAGACCCTGTGTCATCCCTGATTTCTCTTGCTGTCCCCGCCTGTCACAGAAGACTGGCATCTTTAACTGACACCATTATAGAAGTTGTGAAGGTGCAGATTGCTGTATTAATATAAATGGCATGGAGCACAGTGGCATCCAAACAAGTCTGAAGGCTGGGCCATTCTGCCTCCAGCAATTGAAACCATTTGGCCACTATTAAATATAAAAATAAAACTTCTTTTTTCCATAAGGTGGTCTGACCTCAGCATATAATTTTGCATACCAGAACAGAAGGTGGTGAGGTGGATCAAACAATGTAATAATGGGTAGAGATATTATATTTGTAAATATATTGTTGGAAATAAATAAACTGAGTTCCTTATCCAAAGGGGAAACCCTAACTTTCCTCAGGATCCTTGTTTCATGCACTATACATCCTGTGCTTGTGTCCATAAATGCTTCCCTGTGATCAGCCACCATCTGTAGATTTATGTCTCTGACTGCCAGTCATTCTTGTGTTTCTTGCAGAGAGCACACCAAGGACAGACACATGCAGTTGGTGTAGTTGGAGAAGTGCACTCTCCTTCAGTCAGCTACTATTTCATGTGTTTTAGCCACTGGAGCCTGTGGTTTGGCATCTGCAACCACAGCACAAACATCTTACTATCACAGCATTAGAAGTTGCCTAATTGATGTGAAAATTGTTATCTAAACCTGGTGCAGCTATCCGCTGGTTAATAATGAAGAGCTATCTGTGCACTGGCCCCTTTGCCTGCTTTATTCTAGCACCTGTAGGTCCGAGCAAGCTCTTCATAGGGCTCCATGATGATGTCTTTCCCTGTGTAATAACTGTAGCTGCTGCTCATCACCCCTACTCTAGATCTTGATGCAGTTTCACAATGCCACGGCACCAGAGATCTCAGCTGGCAAGGGCTGAGGCCAACTGCAGCTGCCTCCATTCTGCTAGATGAGCAGCACCTTTTCTTTGCCAGGAAATATCACTATCAAGCAAGGGTTAAAAAACCCCCACTGCTAACATGCCATTTGTGGCCAGAGCCTCCCGTGTGCATCCTTCTGAAATAACATCACAGTCCAAAACAGGAACAGCTCATTCACTGGTGCAAGATCCATGCCTAGGCAGCAGCTGGAGAGGACACAAGGAAGAAAATGCTGAATCAGAAGTATTTTATTTTTGGTAGTTTAATGGACTAGGAAGTCTGTGAGCAGGAGCTGAGGAAAGACAAACACGTCTTTCTGCGGTATGCAGTGAAACAACTCCTTAGGTACTTAAGGCAGGTGATGCTTTAAGGTCCAGAAACTCCTCATGTGAAACAAATACATGTTTTGAGGCAAGTTTGGTTTGTTTCGGTGTCCACACCCACATACATAAGCCAGGGTAAAGCCTTCAGTGAGAAGTGGGCAAAGGTATAACTTGCCAGAGCTGTGAATGTGTGGCAGAACTGAGAGTCAGCTCTGCTGAGACCTAGGGCTGCTTCTCACCCAAAAGTGACAAAGCACTGACGTGATTAGTTTAATTTCAGTTTCCCATTAGCTCACAGCTTTCTCCACACAGGTACACAAAGTGCCTACACAGATGTATGTGTTCCTTTATTTCTGCAGATGCATTCATTGTCTTTAGAACATGGCATGCCCCAGCAAGCTCCTTGGTTTACAACACCCTTCCTTTGGCCAGAAGGAGTTACTGCAGCTTCCACAGGCCATGCCAGGGCAGAGTAAACTTTATATCACATTGGCAAAAGGTGGATGGACCGAGAGCTACTTCAGTGAAGTTTGATAGCATGAAAGTGCTTTTGAAAATGCTTTTTTGTTAATGTTCTATGTCCTGTTGCTGGAGCACCTCTGTAGCAAGCCACTGCGTCCTTTGGAAGACTTAATCTGCACCATGAATGGATCAGCTCACATACATCCACCACTGTGTGTGCAACTTTGTAAAAGCAGCAGAGAAATGTCAATACTGTAATTAGATACATTATCTTAATAGGAAAAATGCGTTTGCTCAGTGTGTGTTTTTTTATGATCTGAACATTCAGAGCATTTCTAATGTCTACTTGATCAACAAAGGAAGAACTCTGTATTGATACAACCTTGTACCCACCTCCCCATTCGCAGTAACTCTTAAAACTGTGGCTAATTTCAGCCAAGGGTGAGGAGGTGGGGGGGAAGAGGCCTGGAAGAGACAGACCTTCACACGATAGAAGGTTGATGGAGGAGAAGGGCCACACTGTGCAGTCTGACCACATTTTTGCTATTTGGTCTCTTGAGTCATCCAATTTTCATGCTCTCACTTCTTGGCCAGTCTGCAGCTGTGTCAGACACACAGATGTCTGCAGGAACAACCTGGGAGGGAGTCCTGGACCACACTGGAAGGAGAGGAGACAGGAGGTGTTGCAGGAAGGGGAGAATGAAGATATAAAGGCAGTATGGGAATCTGGAGAGAAGAGTACAGGGAGGCTGTTACAGTGAGGGAAGACAGAGAGGGGAGCAGAGGCTGTGACAGGTTTTGCTGGTTCTGCTGTCTACAAAATCTTTTTTTTGACAGGAAAGGAATGTGAAAGTGTAAGACAATGGGAATTAATAAATAATCAGTAATACTCAGTGCTTTTCAATTCTAAGTGTTTTATAAACATTAATGAACTTTCATGAGCTATTGGAGAGGTATTTAAGCCCCATTCCGTTGTCATAGATAAGGGGATGAAAGCTCTGGCTGGAGTCCAAAGTTTGCAAAAGCAGAAACTACTTTTAAGAGCTCTGTTTGACACTCAGCACCAGAACACCAAAGGGATTGATTTCACAGTTGCCATCACTGTCAACTATACTTCTTTTTGGCAACTATACAACTCTTTCTGCAAAGCTAGGTCTAAACCTGCACATACAAAAGCAGCAACAGCTTCTGAAAATTCAGGCTGGTCTGGCATGTTAGGATTTCCCAAAGCTTGTAAGGAGAGGCTAGTTCATTATACAAACAGAAACATTAAAAAAATCATTTAATTTGTCACTATTGCACTGTGGAAACAAAGACTTTGGGGGGCTTAAGACACTTAGAAAAAGGGGAAATAAAAGCAAAGACTAAAAGAGAGGACTTCCAAGTCAACCTATTTACCTGTGCAAATGGGAAAGGAAGCAAAGTATGTTTTCAAATCTTTCTACGTCTCCCATTAAGACTAGGTAGATGGTTTGCATGCATTTCTGTAAGTGTATGATGAATAATTTTTTTCCTGAAAGGAACAGAAAATACAGATGTCTTTGTAGTCACCAGCTTCACTAAAGTTAGGAAGAAACAACACAGGACTTCATTAGAAACCATATAAGTTGATAGTTCAGAAAAGACAAGAAAAGCCCCATTCTGTTTATAGCAATATATTGAAGATAGTAAGAGAAAGTTACAGCTATTTTCTTTGGAACTATGCATTCTCAGTTCTAATTGCTCTGGGGCCATGTTTGTTTCAAATACTAACATCTTATTTCCCTATGTGCAACAACACACATTGTGTAAAAGCCTCTGAATTCTACAGAAAAGGAGACTGTCACATTTACATTAGCCAGCAGCCAGAATAGGAGGAAAACACAGAGCTTTCACACAGATTGTAGCAGTCAGGTAGAAGCAGAACTGTGGTACTGATCACAGAGAACAGGTTCAAACCCAGTCGTAGGCTTGTGCAGCATGGTTCCTACCCAGCAATATCAGCAATGCGCTGAGAGTACAGCTTCAGCACAGCCTTAAGTGTCATAGCAGATCACTGGGAATATGTAAGAAACACAAAAGAAATGTTCCCTTGGGGATCTCTCAAGCACAAAAATAAGTAAAAAAATACCAGAAAAATTATCTTAAAGGGCATCTCAAAGGAACTTGCATACATATTTCAAAACTTGTCTCAAAGTGCTGACACTTCTGTGACAATCAGATTCATGTTGTCACATAGTTTTGCCACTGTTGCAGCTACAACAAACAGGTGATTTGAAATCCTCAGAAGGTGAGCAGAAATAGTGGTTCCTCCCTACGCCTTCTGCTACACCAGCCCCACCAGCACTACTGGCAGCGGCACAGCTGCAGCACACTCGTGCTGTTGCTGCTCAGGTGTTGAGCAGCACGGTGTTGAACCCTATGGTGGAAGAAGTTGTCTCTCCACAGTTGCCAAATGGATTTGCAGGATTTGCAAAAAATGGAAAGTGGTAGAGTTTTATGAGGCTGCAAGCTGCTTGTTGGGTCCCTGTATGCACAGGGTTATAAGAAATCCCATGGAAAAGGAAAAGGGCATCAAACACCACCGCATATAGGCAAGGATGGTGGGCATAATAACTTCAAAAGCGATAGTATGTGAGGTTTAACATGGCCAAATGCCAGGTCCTGCACTTGGGGCACAACAACCCTATGCAGAGCTACAGACTGGGAGATGTCTGTCTAGAAAGCTGCCAGGAGGAGAAGGACCTGGGGGTGTTGGTCGACAGCCAACTGAACATGAGCCAGCAGTGTGGCCAGGTGGCCAAGAAGGCCAATGGCATCCTGGCTTGTATCAGAAATGGTGTGACCAGCAGGTCCAGGGAGGTGATTCTCCCTCTGTATTCAGCACTGGTGAGGCCGCTCCTTGAATACCGTGTTCAGTTCTGGGCCCCTCACCACAAGAAGGATGTTGAGGCTCTGGAGCGAGTCCAGAGAAGAGCAACGAAGCTGGTGAAGGGTCTGGAGAACAGGCCTTATGAGGAGTGGCTGAGAGAGCTGGGGTTGTTTAGCCTGGAGAAGAGGAGGCTGAGGGGAGACCTCATTGCTCTCTATAACTACCTGAAAGGAGGTTGTAGAGAGGAGGGAGCTGGCCTATTCTCCCAAGTGACAGGGGACAGGATGAGAGGGAATGGCCTCAAACTCTGCCAGAGGAGATTTAGGCTGGACATTAGGAAAAGAATTTTTACAGAAAGGGTTATTTGGCACTGGAACAGGCTACCCAGGTAGGTGGTTGATTCACCTTCCCTGGAGGTGTTTAAGGCACGGGTGGATGAGGTGCTGAGGGACATGGTTTAGTGTTTGATAGGAATGGTTGAACTCAATGGTCCGGTGGGTCCCTTCCAACCTGTGATTCTATGATAGTATTCTGCAGCTCTTGTTTGTCTTGAATCATCTCTGACTGAGAAAAAGGCATGGTAATTTCATGATGTCAGAAAGGTTTTTCTGTCTACATGGACACTATTCTGGGTAATGGTTGTTCAAAGGAAAACCAGGGTAAGCACCTAAAGGAAATCACAAAAACCTCTGGCTCCAAATACAATGAAGGAAAATGGAAATTCTGCCAGATTTATAGGCCATACTTTTAGCTAAGGTGGATTGTAGCTGGATCCAGCAAGAGACAACTACGGTAGAAATACCACTACCCATTTTCATATGGAAACAAGATTGTGCACTATAAAGACTACTTTTGGAGGTGAATTGGGTTGTTGGGGTTTTTTTACCCAAATCATCTAACTATTGTGGAACTCTTGAGGACTTTTTGATCTTGGAAGATGAATTAGTATGGGGATTTTGGATCAGGAAACAGCCTTGGAGGAAGTTGCTGCTAACACTGACTGCTCCACTTCAGGCTTCCTTTGAGACTGCCTAGCATGAGCGAATGCCAGCAGCTATGCTCTCAGTAGCGTGTTAGTGCAGCACTACCTTTTTTTCTGTCAAGGTCAGTTCCTTTCACTGCTGGTACACCACTGCCCTATGGAAAATCACAATTCAAAAACTGGCAGGTCAGAACTTCCATCTAGGAAGTTCTTGTTCTCTCTGCTCTGCGCTTTTCACCTTCTCGTAGGTCATGAAGCCTTTGCAGCCCTATCTCCGATTCTGCTACCTTCATTCTTGTCACCTCTCATGTTGTTCAAGATCCCATATCACCAACATTAATTCATTACATTCCAAAAGTTATGAAAACTACTGTCTGCTTGCTTAATTCTCTCTAAAGAGTGTAAATGCATTTTAGGAGGCCAGCTTTTCCATTCTCACTTCAATATAGCGACTACACCATGCCAAAAATAACCAGTATTCTCGGAATGCAGTTTCTTATATAGGGCTGGGCATTCCTCTCCTTTTGTACCAGAATAATTTTAGACTTATTTCAATGTCAGACTGTGTAATATATAAGTCCTGAGGATGAGGTCTACCTACAGCTATGTCTTTGAGAATGAAAATGCCTCTGAGATGAGGGGTCAGGCCCCTGGAGACAAAGATATCCTAGGTGGTAATACGAGAAGTACCTCCTTCTTTCCATGATACCAAAAGTCATCAACAACATGTCTTCTTGGCTTCCCAAGATCATCACCAATGGTGTCCAGAAGCTCTGATGAAGAGAGGTCTTCTGCACTTACCAAAGGTGAAGAGGAAACTTAGACATGGTTCAGTCATGGAAGAGCACTGAAGCGTTATTAAGCACTGGTGGGGCAGTGTCAAGCAATTGGCAGGGCAAGTCATGGTCGTACTTCTCTGCTGTCTTTTGCAGAAACAGTGGCCATAAAGCCCCTGTCTGGGTTTCCCTCTCTACCACCCGTGTGCTCCGCAAGGATTTGCTGTATATGAGCATAGAGCAAAAGGACTCCTTTTTCCTTCAGTGTTTCAGAGAACTGGAAGTTGAGTGAAAAAAAAAAATAGTTGCAAAATTAGTGCCTTAAACCAGAGGTATGTATTATTTTAATTACTTGTCCTGAGAGGGGTTGTGTTCTTCCTAATGTTTGTCAAACACCTTGAAATGTGAGAGCCTTTGCAGCGTCACAGTAACTGTGTGGTCCGCAGAAGAGGTTTGGCAGTTCTAAATTGCAGAAGACAGTTTTGCAACTGGAAGTCAGGGAGTAATGCTGGCAGTAAAACAAGAAGTGGAATCAGCACGATAAACATTTTGGACATTGCTGTCCTAAATAGTCCATCAAAAGACCTAGTACTTGAATGAGTTCAGCCAGTCCAAATATAAAAAATGCACATTATTATGTTGTTGATAGGGAAAAAGCTGTGAAATATTATTGCATAAAACTGAGTCAGGACCACTAATGTGTTTTTACAGTGTTGCCTGTAGCTTAATTGTACTTGCTCCTGATAGTGTATTACATCTTCTTATATCTTCATTATTACACAGGTATTAATTTATTCAGCGATAATAAATGGAACGTCTGGAATTAATTTCAGATCGTAACAGTTTTGTTACTTTACTAGGAGAGACAGGAAGACAAAACAATGTGGACTCATAAACATTAACTGGCTTTTGCAATCCAGTCATTACAGGAGAAAGATGATGAAGATTAAATTATTTGGAAATGTAGCCGATAATACTATGTAGCAGTTTTCAGTGTGGAAGACCTCAACTACCTCCGTTATCTCACTGATCTTTTCAAACCCAGATGCATCTTGTATTTGAATCTATATAACAAATCTAAGCTTAAGAATTGCTTTTGCATATTCCCAGGCTCTAATATGTTTGTCAGGTGGAGTCTTTGCAGCATGGTTTCAATGGAAGCACGCTGCCAGGAACTGGAAGCTGCGTGTGAATTATTGTGATTTCCCTCTGAGCCCTCTTGTTTCTGCCAAATTTGAAATGGACTTTCTGCAGCTGAGAAGCAAATATGACCACTTTCCAACAAGACACTGTCTGCAAGTTTGTCTGGCACGAAAAAACTTGCAGAGGAGCCTTTCAAAACGTCTTTAAAAAAATCCCTGTTGTAGGGGACTTTTTGTAGTGAAGAAAGTCATTAATTGGACATAGGAGACAGAGGGCATCTGACTTGGTTGCCTAATCTTTCTGACCACAGTGTTTGCAATAGAAAGTAACTCTATCTTATACAAAATGATTCATCTTATAATATTGATGACTGGGCTTGATGACTTTAGTGGTCTTTTCCAACCTTAATGATTCTATGCTTCTATTTGTAAAATGCCTCTGGTCCCATGGTACAGTATTAAGCAAAATAAAAAATTCCTGGTCAGCAGAGTTTTCTTAGTATTTAATCTAACCATTCCTTTTTGAAAAAGAAAATTTTCTCTCACCGCTTTTAGTGATTTCCTTTTTAAATACAATAAATACATCACTATCTTTGTGTTTAATACACTGATACTTTTAGGCAGCTATTTTGTGCTCCACTTCAGCTGTCACTCTCAGCCAAGGTACACATACATCAGGCCCATCCACTATGAGCTTGCAAATCAGTTTTAAACCCTTACTCATTTCTGTTGTTCTTTTCTTAGACTGTCTCCGCTAGATCTACATTATTCAAGCACTGAGGTACTCTGAAATTAATATGATATATTAAGAATGGGCCCTTCGGACTTCTGTAGAGGAGGACTGTTATCCACCTGGACCTGCTTCAGCAGGTTGGGATTTTGGATCTTTTGGATCCTTACAAGGGTGACCCTTTGCCTGGAGCAGTGTTCTGAGAGCTTAAGGCTGCTGCTGGGTGCTGACAAAAAGTGTGTCACCACATCTGGTCCTTAGTTTGGTTTAGGTGGGAGATAAGCTCTTTTCAAAGTCCAGCCACATATCAATATGGAGAATCTGAAGGCATGTGGTTTCATTTCTTCAGAAAAATCCCCTCCCTGCTGTCAGAGTGCTCAGTGGTTTTCAGGCAGAGAGCTGTGGATTTCCACATTGGCGTGTGGCTTCAAGAGACATGCCACCAGGAACGGCAAATATATTGATGCTTGCTGACAACTGGTCTACAGGAGGCTCAAGCTGTAGTGGAAAATTTCAGAGGCTTCAGAAAACAAAGGGTTGTAAACAGCAGCTGTTGATTAATCTCTGTGAGGCTTCCCTCACCCCCTGCTCCCAAATAAGTATATTTCAGTTATTTTTGTTTTCCTAGATGTAGTAGCCAGCAGTTTGAAATTCCAATCTTACATTCACTAATGTGTATTATTTCCCCAGCATGCTACACATGATTTCTTTAAACTTACTGCTGCCTCTAGTATGTCCAAACTTTGTATTACCTGGGAGTTTCATCAACTGTGTCTTGGGAATTGAATGAACTCACTGATTAGGACTTTTTTCAGACATTAATAAAGACACAAGGTAAAGACTCAGAACTGGAAACATGGAGATGATTGGACTGTGCACACACAGAAAGCTAGTCAAATTCCAGCTCATTTGTTGCTATAAGTATAAATAAATTAAGTTCCATCTTTAGGCTCTCATTTAGTGATAAATGCAAATTAATCTCCCTATGGTTTCCTGCCTTAAAGATCAGTCTGTTTCTTTCCCCCAACGCAGGAGGCGCATTTCACTCTTGCTTTCCTGCAGTCACAGCAAGACTAAAGAACTATCCTATACAAAACACTTATATAAAAGTTAGCTCTCAACTAGTTTACTTAATAGAATTTACTACAGGAAGTCAGGTCAGCCAGGGAGCATAGACAACCTGTTTTGGTGGCAATCCACACATGTATCAGCTTCAGCTACACATCTGCCAGCCTTGGAGCCTATCCTAGAACATTTCACACAATCCTAGGCATGTTCAAGCATTGCAAGCCCCCACTGACGCAGGCTCAGAGGGTTTGATACCCTTTGGAGAGGACCAGGCAGGCAGGAGGCCCAGACCACAGCAGTAAACCTGCCTGTTTACTGCTCACGGAGGCATCATTAATTTCATGTGCATGAAGAATCCACCTTCCCTGAGCATCTCGGTGACACTGAGAATAAAAATTATATATGTGTTTGATGGGTGAAAAAAATGAAGCCATGTGAACTAAAGGATTAAAGGCCATGCCTAAGGTTGGGAAGGTCCTAGGTGACAAAAGCAAGAAGGGAAAGCAAAGGTTTCCCTGTGACTGTCCCTGCACCTTGTGCAGTCTGTATTCATTCTCATGGATGCTCAGGGTCTCTGCAGTTTATTCCAGCTATGATGGATGCTGTGCTCTAATGTAGTCTGAATGGGAGGCTCTCTGCCGTGTGCTATTTGGTACTGAAATCTAGGAAGATACATAGCACCATAAATAACCTGAGCAGTCATTTTAGAGCACGTTAAGCATGGCATAAGGCCAGAAACATAATTTTCATTCCTTTCAAATACATCTTCATTTTTTCTAAAGCTATTTTTCTCAGGCCTAATAACCTTAAGTATCCTGAAGCAATTGAGTAAGATTGTCCTTTTGCAGACTACGTCAGGGAACACATAAAAAGGTGTATAACTTCACACAACACCCTGTTTTTCATCTAAGAATTTACTAGATTCCTATCCTCCCTCATTTACCTCTCTAGACATCAGCACTATAAAACTATTGCCTCACAACAGAATTCAGAAGATCCCCAGATCATCGAAATCCTCTTCAAATACTGGCTGTGGAAATAGTACATCACTGCAGACTTTCTCCATGAACATAAACCTTTCATTAGCTGTTGCAAATGGACTTAGCAGGTAGAGGCTGCGCCATTTGATTATGAGACATTTATGTGTGAGGTCTTTTCTCCTTCCAGGTTTATGGATAAATAATATAATAATGAATGTTCAGCTTCTTTCTGCAACTGCCTTTTTGACCTCAAGGTTATTGTCATCTGTTTCGGTGCCGAAGCAGTTGTGTTCATGGCTGCGGCTGCTTGTCTGTCCAAGTTTAGGAGCAGCACAGAAGAGCCAAGGGAAGGGTGTGTGTGAACCATCCTCAGACATCCCACAGCCAAGTCCAGGCACCATCTGAAATACCTGGCCTGGCAGTGAGTGACATGGTGCGCTCTGAATGGCTTCACGCTTGAAGTGTCCTCGGTGGCTTCATATGTCCTGCTGATTTCTACAGGGACAGAGATCCTTGTGGTGGGAGCGAGGGTGGTTGTATCCTAAAACTCACGGGTGTTGTGACAGTGAGCATCACCCTACAGGGTCCTCAGGATGTCAGGGAACAAAGCACACAACGCCACATCGAGAAAGACGTGGTCCAACTTTTAGTAGATGTAAGTGTTTATTACTATATATACATATAACAAAGTACTTTGTTTCACTCTGTCATCCTGGATCCGTTTTCCCCCTCCTCCTCCATCTCCCTTTTCCTCCTCTGAAGCTGTTTCTCAGAGGTTCTTTGTTAATGACCTTCCACCAGTTCCATGTGTTGTAAAATCTGCTTATTTAAAAAGCATGAATGATGGTCTTGTGATTGATTGTTGGGCCAGCTTGGATGTGGATACAAAGCCCATGACTTTGAAGGAGTACTGTTGATGGGGTTCAACCAGAAGCATGACTCAAGATGGAATTAATAGAGGCAAGCGTGCATAGCACCAGATCCTGAAACCAACTGCTTTACTCTTTTGCTAACTCTCAAGCTCAAAAGCACCTCAAAAAGGTCAGAAATCTGTATGGTCCTCTTCTCAATTACATCGCAAATCAGTGTGCCTGAAAACCAAAGCTGAATGTAAAAAATGTTTCAAATCCAATAATAACAAAAATTATATATTAATTTAAATTAATTAATATCTGAAAAGGGAAGAAATATTCACCATCTCACTTCACTGAGCATTTAAACTTTCAAGACTTAGATTCTTCAGGATTGTTTTGGGGGCAGGGGAAGCCTCTGAACTATTCTTATCCTGAAAGAGCATTTTAAATAACCCCTTCTTACTCTCTCATTAATTTTTAAATATATTGTTATGTGGTTGTCCATCATTCCTCCTTTTAACAGCTTTTATTTTTGTATGAGACAAGTAGCATGCTCCCAATGCTTGCTTGCTATTCTATGTATGGAAATGAAACCATTGTTTTACATCAAGATTGTAAAGAACACAGATCACACAGTGGTTAGTAGATTGCAGCTGAATACAGAATTTTGGCTGGTAAATGTTCCCACTGGCAGCTGGAAAGCAGTCCACATGGTCACCTTCCAAATTCCAATTATTAATTACCGCTGGTTGTGCTAAGTAGTGCACTGCAAACATCCACCCCTCTCAAAGAGTTGGGAAGTTCACAACTCCTGTAACTGTAGGTCAAGCTTGGTTAAGCAAAGCTCAGGTCTTTTCCCCCTCAACATTCTCTGCTAAGAGGGATTTTAGCCCAAATTATGAGTGATTTAACCCACGGTGACCGGCATCTTTAATCTGAATGAAGAGTGCACAAGGTTTAGCTGCCTGCTGCTGCAGCAGTTATACAGAAATTGGTTAACACTTGCTGTTAATTGGAAGCAGAATGTGACTGAAAGAAAGTATGTTGGTCATGTTTTAATGGCTTGATGAGATGGAGAAATGCGGAATGCTATGATAAGTGCTAGCAGGTATACAGGACATTGAATGCAGGCATAAAGTCAGAGAAATAGAGACTGATTTGAACAGGCCTTATGAGGAACGGCTGAGAGAGCTGGGGTTGTTTAGCCTGGAGAAGAGGAGGCTGAGGGGAGACCTCATTGCTCTCTACAACTACCTGAAAGGAGGTTGTGGAGAGGAGGATGCTGGCCTCTTCTCACAAGTGACAGGGTGAGAGGGAATGGTCACAAGCTCTGCCAGGGGAGGTTTAGGCTGGACATTAGGAAAAAAAATTCACAGAAAGGGTCACTGGGCACTGGAACAGGCTACCCAGGCAGGTGGTTGATTCACCTTCCCAGGAGGTGTTTAAGGCACGGGTGGACGAGGTGCTGAGGGGCATGGTTTAGTGTTTGATAGGAATGGTTGGTTGGACTCAATGATCCAGTGGGTCTTTTCCAACCTGGTGATTCTATGATTCTATGATTTGGAAAATGATAAGGAATAAATCGAGTTGGGATATTAGGAGGTGTATATGAGGGGGAGAAAAGTCTGATGAGGTTCAGAAAGGTATGAAGTTGATGATTTGGAAGATGGGAGACAAACAACAGAAACTGAAAACAAGCATTTTAGCTTAGTATTGAATAACCGTGCAATCTGGGCTCAGGAAAAAGTCAAATACAATGTGAGAGGATTACCAGCATAAGGTGCTGCAGCAGTAACCACTTGTGCAGGTTCACAAATCATCCCACTGACAGCTCAACCACACATGGAACCTAATAATTTCTTAAATGAAAAAAAAAAACAAACCCAAACCCAACTCTGGAACCTGTAAAATTAAGATTCTGACTTTTCAGTTGAGACACTCGGTTTCAAGCACTGGCATTCAAACATCAAAGCGAGTAGCTGGTTTCAGCTGGGCTCCAGAAGAAAACAGGGAAGCAGAGCTCCCCGCCACCCCTAACATGTTAAAGATGTCCCTGCACAAGGTGGGGGGACTGGATGACCTGCAAATGTCCCTTCCAACTCAAAGATCCTCTGGTTGTTTCCAGGGTCCCCCCGGGGGGGAGCTCCAACTCCGGACGCGGGGGTGCACAGGACCTGGAGTGGGATGCGGGTTTTGTAAAAGCGAATGGTGGGTACCTTCCCCGACTGGCATTTAGGCTTGTATCAGAAATGGTGTGACCAGCAGGTCCAGGGAGGTTATTCTCCCTCTGGACTCAGCACTGGTGAGGCCGCTCTTTGAATCCTGTGTTCAGTTGTGGGCCCCTCAGCACAAGAAGGATGTTGAGGCTCTGGAGCGAGTCCAGAGAAGAGCAACGAAGCTGGTGAAGGGGCGGGAGAACAGGCCCTATGAGGAGCGGCTGAGAGAGCTGGGGTTGTTTAGCCTGGAGAAGAGGAGGCTGAGGGGAGACCTCATTACTCTCTACAACTACCTGAAAGGAGGTTGTAGAGAGGAGGGAGCTGGCCTATTCTCCCAAGTGACAGGGGACAGGACAAGAGGGAATGGCCTCAAGCTCTGCCAGGGGAGATTTAGGCTAGAGATTAGGAGGAGGTTTTTCACACAGAGGGTCATTGGGCATTGGAATAGGCTGCTTGGGGAGGTGGTTGATTCCCCTTCCCTGGAGGTGTTTAAGGCACAGGTGGATGAGGTCCTGAGGGACTTGGTTTAGTGTTAGATAGGAATGGTTGGACTAGAAGATCCGATGGGTCCCTTCCAACCTGGTTGTTCTATGATTCTATGACTCCAGCGGGTGTCACCGCGCTGCAGCGGGACACGCCGGGACCCCGGGGTGCGGTGGGAACCCCGCTGCGCTGCGTCAGACCCCTCCGAAGCGGAGAACCGGCTCCCACTCCATCCCCAGCGGCCGTGCGCACCCTGCGCGCCCCCGCGGTCACCCAGCTCCGCGGAGGCTCCAGCCGCACGAGCCACCCCCCGGCTCCCCGGGAAGGCCTGCCCAGCACCCGGGCTCCGCCTCCGGCTCCTCCCCGGCGGCCGGGCCCGATCGGAGGGAGCCGGAGCCGGCGCATCCCGCGGGGGGCGATGTGACCCGGGGCGCGGGGCAGGCGGGCTCGGGAGGGGAGAAACAGAGAGAGAGAGAGAGAGAGAAAGAAAGACTCCGAGGCGGGGAAAGATGTGGCTGAAGCCCGAGGAGGTGCTGCTGAAAAACGCCCTGAAGCTGTGGGTCACGCAGAAGAGCAGCGGCTACTTCATCCTGCAGCGGCGCCGGGGACACGGGGACGGCGGCGGCCGCTTCACCGGTACCCGGGGCGGGGTGGGGGGGGGGGGGGGGGAGGCTCGGCGGGGCGCCCTCCTTCCCCCTCTCCGCCGCCCGGGGGGACCCCGCCGGGGCAGCCTCTTTGTTCATCCCGTCTGGGTTTGGGGGGGACGGGGCGCGGGGCGGGCGAGGGGCGACGCCGGCTCCGGTTTCCCCTCCCCCGGGGTCGCCGCCGTAGCCTCGAGCAGCGCCCAAACCGCTCGGTTTCCCCCTCTCTCCGCTCCGCGCCGGCTCGCTTCGCTCTCTTAAACGTGACCGAGGTCCAGCCCGCTTCTCCCGGGGCTGCTTGCAGCCGCTGGATCCCCTATGGAGGCCCGGGAGGGGGATCCCGGCCGTGGGAGATGCGGGGATGCCGGGGGGTTGCGCCGGGTACCCGGGATGCGCCGCGACCTCCCGGACCCACCGCCTGCCCTCCCTCCCCGTGACATTTATAGGCGACTCCTGGGTCACTTTTGGGTGATCCGTGCGTTACAGGGAAAAGGTTCTTAATTCGTGGTCATGGAAAAGTGCATTCTGACTCTTTTTTTTTTTTTTTTTTTTTTTTTTTTTTTTTGTGTGAATCACACTCCGTCTGGAGTTAAGGGACGTTAAATCCATGTGGCACTCTAGATGCATTTAGTGAGGGATCACAGAACTGTTTGGGTTGGAAGAAACCTTAAAGACCATTCAGTTCCAAACTGCGATGGGCAAGGACACCTCCCTCTAGATCAGGCTGCCCAGGATATATACCGAGAACAAGGATCACGCCCTTTCCTCGCAGCAATGTGGATCTGTGAACATTGCCTTAGACTGTGTTTACATTGTAGAATATGGGATTAGGGACAAACTTTTGGTTCACAGGCATCAACAACTGACTTCAAACAAACAGGGCCTCGGAGAAGTAATTAACAGTGTATTTCTTATCTCAAACCAGATGAGACTGTTTTGTACCTTTTAAAAACCAGAATTTTTAAGTGGTTCGTATATTTGAAAGAACAGTGGGTTACTGTCAAAATTAATATTTTCTCTGCAGCTACCTGAAAGGAGGTTGTGGAGAGGAGGGGTCTGGGCTCTTCTCCCAAGGGACAGGACGAAAGGGAATGGCCTCAAGCTCCACCAGGGGAGATTTAGGCTAGAGATTAGGAGGAAGTTTTTCACGGAAAGGGTCATTGGGCAGTGGAATAGGCTGCCCAGGGAGGGGGTTGATTCACCTTCCCTGGAGGTGTTTAAGGCACAGGTGGATGAGGTCCTGAGGGACATGGTTTAGTGTTTGATAGGAATGGTTGGACTCGATGATCCAGTGGGTCTCTTCCAGCCTGGTGATTCTGTGATTGTATGATTCTACATTACCAAGTTTGATATTTATTTTACTAAACCCCTTTGCTCCTGAACCATTGACCCTTGCCACTTGGTAATTCTGCATTGTTGGTTTTTTTTCCCTTTTAAAGTCAGAGCTTGTCCTAGGTGTGGAGTAATAAAAGAGCATAAAACTTAACATGAGATCCTCCGAGCCAGAATTATCAGTGTTTTGCTAATGAAACACTAGTGGCGATAAGGTTAAGGGAAGTTTTGCCATCCAATTAAACAACTTTCTACCCTTGTGTTTTCTCCTGCCCTGCTGTGTGGAAGTTATAGGCCACACTTTTGTGATGGTGAGGACGATGTGGATTAATTTTCAGAGTTAAAAATAGCTGTTTACAGCTGCTTGATTTAGGTCCAGGACAATCATGAGATTCAGATCCACAAATGTTAACTCCTCGGGCCTGAGCTTTCCACAGCAGAAGTTTGCAAGCTTAAACCAAACAAACTGCTTTTCTTTCTGGTGAACTTTCAGGTGAATCATTTTGCTGAATCTACAGTGCACAGGCTTGCACAAATCTCTCTTGGCTGGCAATGGAAAGCCGCTCCTGCCTCAGACAACTTTTTCAAGGCAGCTGCAAATTCTGACAGTCTCTTAAACCGTTTGGAAATGTTTGTGTTTAAAAGGGCTTAGAAATTAGACTCCTATCAATGAGAAGAACAAGCATGGGGGAGCATTAAGCATAGCTGCAGTTAGATGGATAGCTTAATTTTATTTTTCACAGTTGTTACTTGAGACAAGTGAAGTGGAGACCTGTACTGCGAAACAGCAGGTCTTTGCTGGTAACTGCTTTTGGTGCAGAGCCCACCTCCTGATTCTTCCCTTACCCTAGACACACTTTATTTGTACCCACCTTTTTTTAAAAAGGTAGTTACAAAAGGCAGTTACTTACTACCATATTTCAGACTATGGTCTACTTAGCTACAGAGCTATAACGTTAGAAGATTTTGTTTGTTTTCCTGGGGCAGCAAGGCTTAAGTGAGAACAATATCCATATCTGTTTTCTTTTCTCTTTAGTAACTTGAGCTTTGGCCAACAACAGTTGAGTGTGACAGAAGGGTAGAAGCTTCAAAGATTTAAAGATCCTGTACGGCAGGTGCCATAGTAAAAGCTCTTCCAGTGAGGAGGAGGCTGCATGTCCTTAGGCTGTGTTAGACTGGTTTGTGGTCAGCAGAACAAAGCCCCCAGAAGACTTAATTTCATAAATAAAGAGTTCAGATGGGGCAATGGACCGCCTGTGGTGTAATTTGCTTTAGACAGGGTGGAAGGGTGCGACACCTGAGCTGCCTTTGTGTGTGGTGCTACAACATGGTATTTGCACTGAACCTGTGAGAGGCCATCTGTTTTATGGCCCTATTCTCCCATTTGTATGACAGTTTGTATTTCTAGGGCACTTCTCTCTCCTTACCAGGGCATTTTATCCATTTCATAGCAGTAAGTTAGCAGAGCTGGAGGGTATGTTTTATGTGGGTTTAGTTTCTGAAAAATGGGCTAGAGAAAATCTCTCACACAAAAGCGCTTTTCTTCCGTATCTACGTTTCTTTCTTTAAGTACTGCGTTTAAGTCAGACTCTGAGCAGATGTTTGTAAGAGGGACGCTATATTTACAGCCGTGATTTAATTTGCGTCCTAGGGCAGTTACTGGATGCACACTGGGCTGGCAAGCAGTGGGTATGAAATAACGACGGAGGCTGTGTTTAACTCTTCATTACCTGACCAGTGTAATTCTGGTTTCTGTCTTCCTGAGGGATATGCTTTTCAAGTAAATGTTTAACTTGCCACTTTACCTGGATCTCTACATGAGAATTCTGTTGGAGTAGAGACTTAGAAAGGAAATGTATAATGTTTTAGAAATTACAGAAATGGAGTTATAGTTTTTAATGAATTACTAATTCTAAAACTGATTATAGATTTTAAAAAAATTATTTAGCTCAGCAATTCCTATCAGTTCTGGGGATATTTTTGCCTAATTGAAGACCTCTTTAGCAGTCCTTGCAAAAAGGCTTGTGATGTAGCCATGACTAATAGATCAAAATTGATTTGATTTGTACTTGCTGATGTCTTTGGTTCTGAAGTTACGTATTAATGATAAGCTTGAGATGCCATTAGTAGTCAAAAGTACCATCAAATCCCTTATGGCAGAATAATGCAAGATAGTTTAGCCTGTAACTGAATCTCTACTTTCATTTTTATTAGGGGACGATGAAAGCTTCATCCACCTTCCTGTTTGATTAGATTAGTTTTGTGCATTTTGACAGGGAGACTGCTTCTTCTAGGAGGTGTTGGGAATGATTTCATCACTGGCACTGGACTAAGAATAGGTTTTCCCTCTTCCCAAGTAGCTAGCTTTACAGTTGCTGTTTACATGGTACTTCGCATTGTGTGCTCTTAGGAGACAAAAGCCCACTTAGGACTCCTTTAAATACTTGTGAATTTTCCCTTTTATAAGTAAGATTAAATAAAGCTTTAAAATGAACTTGTTTCAAGCAACTTTTTTTTCCTTTACTTTTTGAGCGACAGTGCTTCTTTCACTTCTTGTTTGAATTAGATCAATAAAAGATTATGTTTTGTTCCTGTTTTACGTGTATTTTAAATTTAGTTATGATATTTCCCCCTACTATTCTTCCAGCCTCCATTTTCAGCTCTAGGCACTTTCCAGGCTGGTTGTGGTCTTGCATTGTTTGCAACTCACAGCGGACGAATGTTTTGAAAAGAAATTGAATTTCTCCTTCAGCTCGCCTAAGCCTTTAAGATTCACAGCTTTAAATATAAAATAATAAACTGGCAAAAGAAGCATCTTCTGCATATGAGTCTTTTGGAGGAGCAAAGGACAAAATGAATAACGTATGAAAAGGTCTGCACCAATACAGTCTTCAGAATAGCTTGCCTTTTCATCTTAAATTTTGTCCAAGATAACAAAACAAGTTACTGATAGAAAAAGGCTAAATCTGAGGTCTAGTTAAAAACAAACAAACAAACAAGCAAACAAGCTTTTATTTTAAACACAAGAGATTGAGGAGAGGAAGAAGCCACAGTAATGGTGTTAATAAAGGATATTAGTAGTGCTCACTGTCTGTGTTCTTGGCTTTGTTTTCTTAAGGAAGAGCTTTTTCTGAAGCCTTGTACGAGGTGAGGGGGAAATCCAAATAGTTTACTGAAAGCTTGGACTCAAGTCAAAATGTTATCTAGCCTTGCCCAGAGCTGGAATTCAGATCAGCAGGTTTCTTCCCCCTTTTATTCTTTTTTTTTTCCTTCTCTTTATTTTACTGTAATATTTTTTAAGGAGAACAGATGCTTCTAAGCTCTTTCCCAAGAGAGTGGCTTCTCCATCAGAGTGTTTGGCCCCAAGGCCTGATCTAGAAAGAGGGATAGGATCCAGAGGGACAGGTTCCCACCTGCAAAGCTGGGCACCCTGATTCCTCCATCCTCTTGAACTGTGTGTACTGCTCTGTCTCCCTCTGCTTGCCTTTCCCGGGTGGGTTTCCTGCTCCTAAGGCACAGTGATGCTCAGATGGGTTAAGTGAAGCACATGTACTTGTGTTGAAATCCTATCATTCTGTTAAATACTATTATTAAAGGTGAAGGTGTACCAGTGCATGGAGAAGGGATTCAGGGCTGTGTGTGCTTAGAGACTGAGCATCAGCCTGCTCAATGCTGCAATCCAGTGAACAGCTACAATGGCTTTTTATTTTTTGTGTCACGGAGGCCAAAAGGCACTGAAAAAGGCAGGAAAATGACAGATTGGTTTGGATTGGAAGGGACCTTCAGAGATTGTCTAATCCAACAACGTGCCGTGGGCAGGGACACCTTCCGCCAGATCAGGCTGCTGAAAGCCCCATCCAGCCTGCCCTTGAACAGGGATGGGGCATCCGCATCTGGGCAACCTGCCTCACCACCTGCATCTTGAAAACGTCTTTCTCGTAAAATAATTGAGTGCGTCTGTGGTGGCAGAATTTAAGTAATGCTAGATCGATCTTCTCAGTGTTATTTATAGCACCCATGAAATATGAGAGAGACTTTTTTTTTTTAATATGCCCCAAGTAGAGTCTCATGTCCAGGTCATTTATGGGACTACAGCATCAGCTTGTGTGTCCCATCTTCTTTTCTTGTCTGTTTTCAGGTGGAAAACAGCATCGAGTATGTTTGCTTGTAACGTGAGAATTGAAGCATTTGGCTCTGTGGCCTTCAGGGCTATAAAAATAGGGTGAACCTAGCCCAGGCTGGTGGCAAAGGACTGAGATAAGCAGCTGTGAGAGCCCTGCCACCGCAGCGTGCCTGCCTGGGGAAATGGCCTATGGGGAAGCAGGGGAGAAGAGAAATAACCAGTGCTTCAGGGCTGTGGCATCATTTGTGCTGTCCTGGGAGAGCAAGTGCACCATTCAGTTCGTGTCTTTTTCCCCAGGGTGGCCTTGAGTCCCTCCCTATGCAATGAGTCACAAAGACCACAGGACACCGATTTATGCAGTGAAATATCCGAACTGCCCTTGTTTCTCATGTCTAGCTTCCCCAGAGTGCTGGGACTGAGGAATAATGATTAAACAATTTGTTTCAATTCATTTTTACAAGCCAGATTAAAAAAAGAACAACACAACACAAGCCAATTTACATAGTGGCAGTGTTTGATCTGACAAAGCTCGTGCTGGAAGTAACGTAAGGGCTTGAATGTTAATATTTCCCTGACTGATTAAATGTTTGGAGCACTAGGCTTTTACGCTGAAATCTAATGTTGTATTTGCTTATCTTCAAGTGTGGTGAGCTCTTATTGTCACAAAGGAAATTCAGTCATCCTATAGCCCTCTGGAGGAGTCCTCCTTCATCCTTTTTCTTATGTACTTGCCTAAGTTCTGCAACTTTTTTGGTGAGGAAGAATAATGAGTACTCTTTCGTGGGTGCTGTATTGTATCAAAACCTGTTTATATAGTTTTGCAGAATTCAGCAAAACCTAGACATTGAGTCACTGTCATTAGTGGCCTTGCGTAACTGAGGATGCTTTTACCCAGCAAAAAGGTGAATTTTATGGAGGCCTGTGTGAAAGTAGCAACTTCGTAAAGATCTGTTTTGAACCTTTAGAGAAATCAGATCAAGGTGGTATTAAAGACTTGGAGATGTCCCTAAGCTTTTATGCTGGAGGCCACCACTGGCCAACAGTAGCTTCATGCTGACTGTTCTGGTCTGTATCCTCTCTCGGTGCTTCTTGAAAACCTTTACTCTAGCCTGTAATGCCTGCTGCCTATTGGATGAGCTGTGCTCTCAGGCTGGGCTGTAAGAGGTGAGGATGAACATAGTGGTTGTCCTTGGTGCATTTCAGCATTCCTTTTAAGAAGAGTTGCTGAGATGCCTTGCAGAGCCAGGAGAGCAACCCAATAGCATATTCGGTGCCGTCCTGGGAGTGCCCTTTTGGCTGAGGTTGTCCTGGTTTATGTAAAAATTGCCTTTCTGCTGCAGTTGGAGCATGGGATTGGTGGGCAGCTGGGGAACAGGGACAATCACGTGTCCCTCACAGTTCTGCCTGGCCTGGTGGTGGGGTTTTCATTCAGCCAGTTTGCTCACCACATCTAATGCAGCTAATTGCTTCCTGCCATGGATATTGTGAGACTCTAATAGTTTGCAAATCATTGTGAGATGGAGGAAACTATGTCAAGAAGTGTAATTAGGATTCAGAGTGCTTCTCTGCCTCGAAGAGCAGAGATTAATTCAGATTTATTGAAGCTATTAGTTCAATTTCACTATCCTAACCCCCCCCCCAAACTTTATTCTTATGATCATCTGAATTGTTTGATGTGCTCTTTTGCATCTTGTTGCATGCATCAACAGCTTGAAGCTGTTAACTCTTGCAGCTCTTAACTCTTCTTATGAAACTATCTTCTAGGAAGCAACCTGTACTGTTAGCTCTTTCTGCTTCCTGGGAAGAGCTTTCTCCTTTAGGGTAAAACATTAATTTTGTCAAACAGCTGTTTTTTCTACCTGGGCTTGTTTTCATTTCAGTCCCCAGCTTTCCAGTGGAGGAGCAGAAATAGTGAGCAGCAGTGAGCTCCCGAGGATGAATTCAAAGGCATGCTTTATCTGGCTTTGTTCTGGGGTGGGACCCAGGCAGGGTGCTAGGCTATGGCATAAATCTCTCAGTTTGGTGGGTTTGTCGTACCAAAATAATGGAATAATAAAATCACAGAATGGTTTGGGTTGGAAGGGATCTTAAAGTTCATCTAGTTCCAACTTCTCTGCCATGGGCAGGGTCACCTTCCACTCAATCAGGTTGCTCAAAGCCTCATCCAGCCTGGTCTTGAACACCTCCAGATATGGAGCATCTATGATTTTTCTGGGCAATCTATTCCAGTGCCTCACCACCCTCACAGTAAAAAAAAAAAAAAAAATCCTGTCTAATCTAAATCTCCCCTCTTTCAGCTTAAAACTGTTACCCCATGTCCTGTCACTGCACTCCCTGATAAAGAGTCCCCACCTAGCTTTCCTATGGGCCCCTTTTATGTACTAGAAGGCTGCTATAAGGTCTTCCTGGGGCATGACTGAAAAAATGGGTATGGGCATTTAAAAGAGATCTTTGGCATGATTCAGATAAGCATAGCCACCAACTGTACTTCTGCATGGCCCTGCAGAGCAGTCACCAAGCTGTCACTGCATCCCTGGATACTCTATGGTACCGCTGCTTTTCAGACCTTCCGAAGGGAACAAGAGCAGCCTCAGCTTTGGAGGATCTGAGCATCTTGGCAGAATTTGTGTGCAGGTGCTGTGGCAATGGTCCTCTGCCTGTTTTCTTGTAAGGGCTTGATTTGGCAGATGTTCTTAAAGCACACGTTGTCCAGCTCAGCTGCTCTCAGGTGCAATGGAAACCTCAAGTCTTTCTTTTCCAAGTAGACCAAGAAGAAGTAGAAAGGCAGTTTTCTCTCTGCTTCAGACTTCTGCAGTAGTCAGTTTGCTTGTTTGGTGGCTAAAGCTGCTTGCCAGGATGCTTGAGATACAGGTAGGGCTCAGTCTTCGTGTAGCCCCTTTTTGGGGGGGGCAGCAGGTGCAAATTCTTGGTTTGTGAACTTCAAGGCTGTGGCACGTGGGTAGGAAGAGGTGCTTCTTTGTGCCTTGTGTCCACACAACTGCTCCCCAGCTTTTAGAAGTGCTGTCAGAAATTCTTACCAGCTAATTGCAGATACCATGTTATTGCTTCTTTGAGCTACACTGACCTTCACCTCCCACTTTACAATGAATTTACAGGTTTGTGTTTAACAAAAGATCCTGTCTGTGGGGGCCAGTTGTCTTATTTAAACCAAAGTAAAACTATACGGGTAACGTTGCTTAGTATTGTGGTACAGCTGGCTTCCTTGTCACTTAGCTTTAGATTTAACTGTTTGCATTTGTTTGTTTGTTTGTTTGTTTGTTTCACCCTCCAGAGCAGTAGCAGCTTTGTCCTTTTGCCCTTTTTTGTTTTGCTTGTTGGGCTTTTTTCTGTGGATTTTATTAATTGATTGGACCCATGCTCCTAAGGGATGGGTCCAGGTCACCCTGTCTTGTAACATGGCTTAGCTGCTGAAGTCACCAACCCATTTACAGGAAGGCACATGAGTAGTTCTGAAAAATTTCCCTTTAAGACTTTTAAAGTATGATGGAAGGAAGCAGAAATCATCTTGCTTTATGTAGATGGTACCTTAATTCATGTTGAGCTGGGCATAGTTGTTAGTGCTTTAGACTCTCTCTTGCATGTTGTCCCAAAATATGGAAATAATAGATGGTCTTTCAATTCCTGTTTTTGGTTTGAGTTCAGCTTTAATCACTCTCTGCCCAGTGTGTCTCAGAAGTTTAAAAGAATTTTTGAGATACCAAGTGAGTAATTTAATGCTGATCTGGGAAGGGAGCATGCATTCTTTAGTTTGAAAGATACTGTATGTTTGACAGAAATTGGTGTTAGATTAACTTACTGTAAACATGTTCCTTTTCCTAGATCAGTTCTGAGCATGGCACAGGATAGCTTGTAATTGGATCTTTTATCTTTCTGGGAGTGCATAAGGAACTATGTGTTTAGAGAAGAAGTGCACTTTAGTTCATTTTAGAACCCAATCGTTATTTAATAACCTTGCCTCTTTTTTTTCTTTTTTTTTTTTTTGGTGAAGAAATTCTCAATAGGTTCATTGTGCATGGTGCCCTGTTTGTAGCCCTTTTGGTTACAGATTGATCTCTGTAAAAGGAAAACAGTCCTTGCCTGTTGGAGAGTTTGAGGCGGTTCCTTGCTAATTCCTGTACTTGAGTTTATTTCTGGCATTGTGTCTGTAAGACAGGTGATACATTTGCTAAAAATCGATTTACTTTTAGAAGTACAACACTCTTGTTTTACTTTGAGGTGTTCCAATTTCCAGTATTGAAGCAATAAAATATACACAAAAGTAGATGTTTCAGTGAAATAAAACCTACTAAGTAAAGTATGGGATTTGTAGCACGTTTGCCAGAGTTATTTCATAGACTTTAATTCTGAAAAAAAGTATAAATAGATGTTTGCTCTATCTAAAGTCCATCTTACAGCTAAAGTAATCAGATTTATTGAGGAGAAGCATGTAATTTCAATAGAATCACAGAATCACAGAACAACCAGGTTGGAAGGGACCCATCGGATCTTCTAGTCCAACCATTCCTATCTAACAAGTGTGTCCTTTTCCATCTCTTCTGTCCTCTCCTCCATATTTGTTAGAAATATATGTTACACCTGAAGTTAAATGTGAATTATAGCCTGGGAATACTCTTTCTGTGTGAAGACACTTGTAGCTTTTCATAGAATCATAGAATGGTTGGAAGAGACCCACCAAATCTTCGTGTCCAACCATTCCCATCAAATTTTGAGGGACCTGAGATGTTCTGTCAGTGGTCTTCAGCAGGAGGCTTCTGCAGCTTTCCTTAGTGCAGTTGCTGTATAGTTAACTGCTTTCCTGAAATACTTCTGTGTCTTGGAAGGTCAGAAAGCAGGCGAGTAGTTGGTGGAGTGACTTGTTAAAAAGAGAGAGGTACTCTGGATTTTAAGTTCCTTCCCAAAATCTTGGCACATACAGGTAAAAAAAGACCCAAACACAAAGTGTTGAGAATTTTGAGAAGGAAACCAGTGCAGCAGTTCTGCTCTTTTTCCCCCTCCTCTTCTGTTTCCTTTTATTTATTTATTTATTTATTTATTTATTTATTTATTTACTGTCATGGAGGTATAAGTGGTTTCGATGTTGTTTGTGATAGGGAGGAGGTCTGCCTCATCCTAACTGAAGGCATGCTAATGCATAAACGTGTGAGGCAGAGACCCTTTATATAATTTATAGATACTTGTGAGCCAGAGATCCTATTTGTTAAGAGACTCTTCAAGGGAGCAAGCTGTTTAGGACATTTTGTTAGGAAGGTGCTTGCTCACAAGGTAGGCATTCTTCAAAGCGTCTTTCAAAATCAGTGCACTGTGTAAAGTTTCTTGTTTGCTTGTTTGTCCAGGTGTTTTCAGGTTGTTTATTTTTCTGTGCTTCAGTGAGAAGCCTAACACAAGTGTTACAATTTGAAGGTTGCTCCAAATGAGTATGGGGCAACTCACATTGGAAAAGGTTTCTCTCTAGTTGTAGTGATTTTAATGCTACTTCAATTTCAGCTAAATTATCATAGGAAGCTTGGATGTATTTATCAGTGTTGAATCTTTTTTATGCTCCTGTTAATATTAGTAATGCACAATTAGTAATTCCACCCCTCCCTTCCCAGTCTCCCCTTTATTTTCCGGCTCTTAAGCAGCAGCTTCACCTACAGCTGAACTGCAGAATTTCTCACGTTAAACCACTGTCCCGGGGCCCTGCTGAACAAGGTTACTGCTCTGTGTTTGCCAGGCTTGTCTTTAGCAGTACTCGCCTGCAACCTCCATCCAGTGTCCCTTCTGGAGCAACCCAAGTCTCCCTTGGAAGAGGACAGCATGGGATCCTGGTCAGCCACAGTGCTGGCTCCAGGTGATTGAAGTGTAGGGTGCAAGTGCCCTAGGGAAGCCCTTGCAGGGACTCCTGTTATGTGGCTGGGGTGCTTGGGCTTTATTCTAGCACATGTCCTGACACCCGTGGGTTTTTTTTAACCTTCTCTCTGATTCTTAATTCTGGCTCCTCTTTGTCATCCTTAGTTAATATTTTAGCTATGTGTATTTTTAACATGGGAGGTGATTTTTTTTTTTTTTTGGCACAGTTGAAGGAAGAAACTTTGTGTTTTTAGTAGTTGGTAAGCAAAATGGAAATTGTAAGCAGAAGTAAACAGTGAGAAGAGGAATTGGTAGTTCTGGCCAGTTATTCAGGAACAGAAAAGGGAATTAATTTTGCACAGGCTAAGAAGTAAACCCAGAACTGTGCAGCTACTTCTGTTCTTTCATGTTTGAGTTTTTTTCTCTGTAATTTCTGTTTCACAAATGAGGTGTTCGTTAAACATTCTTTTGGGATTTTGGTAGCACTTACTGTTAGTTGGCTTTTTCCCATTAATTTAGTGAAAAGAAAAAGAAATCCTTCTCCTAGATCTGTCATCAGGGGAAAATATGCACAACACTTCATAAGTTTCTTCTTGCTTTTCTTTCCTGTAATATCTCAAGTCTTTTGAAATTTGGAAGTTAAGCCCTATCCTGGCTTGTATCAGAAATGGTGTGACCAGCAGGTCCAGGGAGGTGATTCTCCCTCTGGACTCAGCACTGGTGAGGCCGTTCCTTGAATCCTGTGTCCAGTTCTGGGCCCCTCACCACAAGAAGGATGTTGAGGCTCTGGAGCAAGTCCAGAGAAGAGCGACGAGACTGGTGAAGGGGCTGGAGAACAGACCCTATGAGGAGCGGCTGAGAGAGCTGGGGTTGTTTAGCCTGGAGAAGAGGAGGCTGAGAGGAGACCTCATTACTCTCTACAAGTACCTGAAAGGAGGTTGTAGAGAGGAGGGAGCTGGCCTCTTCTCCCAAGTGACAGGGGACAGGACAAGAGGGAATGGCCTCGAGCTCCGCCAGGGGAGATTTAGGCTGGAGATTAGGAGGAGGTTTTTCACACAGAGGGTCATTGGGCATTGGAACAGGTTGCTCAGGGAGGTGGTTGAGTCACCTTCCCTGGAGGTGTTTAAGGCACGGGTGGATGAGGTCTTGAGGGACTTGGTTTAGTGTTTGATAGGAATGGTTGGACTAGAAGATCCGATGGGTCCCTTCCAACCTGGTTGTTCTGTGATTCTGTGATTTGGTTCTATCTTACTGGCTTTAGTCCAGCCATTTGGAAGACGGCACACTGAAATCGGCATTTGTTTTCTGCGAGTGTTTATGATTTGCTACCTTTTATTCTTGGGTGAATTTTTTGGTCTTTATCTTGGAAGTTACAGGAAGGAGGTTAGCATTTTCTGGTATTACAAACTTGGGTCTCTGTTCTAAACAGATAGGTATATCTTGACGTGTATTTAGCTGAGAAGCAAGCAGGTGCCAAATAATATCTGGTCATACAGTTTTAAAACATACTGTGTCCAACTTCTCTGTAGCTTTGAAAGCATCATCAACAGCATGTGTGAATGCAAGGAGGACGTACTTCATGTAATTTTCTTTGTTCTTAGAAGTTTTTTGATGCTGTTCCAAGTGAGCTTCTTACACCTTCTAGACCAGAAAGTGGTCGCACTGCTGCTTTGTTGTGCTGTGCTCAGATTAATTAGCCATAGCTTGTTCATTGTCCCAAATGAGGAGGCATTTCAAGTGAGAAGTTAGTAGGTCTCATTTTATTGCTTCCATTAATCACCTAAGTGATGGAATGGAGAACTCAATTGTAAAACCTGCATGTGATGTCAAGGGGTAGCAAACCTTTGACAGGCTGAGAATAGTTCCTTTCATTTTAGGTTAACAGTGAAGAAATAAAAATATAACAGTCTGGAAAAAATAAATCTGCAAAGGGAAAATGTAGTATTGCAGAAAACTTCCTAGATAGTCTAGTGGTAAAGACATTCCTTGCTTTCTGCCATCCCTCTTCATAGCAGTTTATATCTCTGTAGGATGTACAGCATAGAGGAACTGCTCCTGAATTGTTGTTTGTAGGTGCTATAAACCAATTCTGTGTTATCTTAATATGCTAGGTTGCAAATCATGGCATTTGGATAACTCTTTCACGCATAGCTTGGTTCTGCCTGCTGCGAGGGCTGGGTAGCGCAAAAGGCCAGCAAATGCAACTGGCCTCCAACCTGGAACGTCGGTTGAGGGGACAACGGTTTCTCCAGCTCTCCAAACAGAGTTTCCTTGCATTTATGTCAAGTGGGATACTGCTGCAAGTTTTCTTGAATGTGGTGGTGTGTATGTTATACACAGGAGGTGGTTTTCCACTGTTCTGATGGGTGAGACTTTACTGGTAGTGAGCCTCATGTCCAGTTTGGAGTGTCACACTTAAAGATAAGTTCAAGAGATTCCAGTTTAAACTCAAGAACAATGAGCTGTTTGAAAAATATAACGCATAAGGATGAGATAAGGTGATTAAGGTTTATTTATAAAAAGAGAAATCATTAAAGCATGAGCAACTGTGATGATATTTTTTCAGTACACCATACATTTACATCAGAAATACCTGTGGCCAATTACTCTCCATATTCTGGGAAGCAGGATTAATTCCTGCAAGAAAGTTTAAGATTGTTTGTTTGTTTGTTTGTTTTGCTGTAAGAATGCTTAATGAAAATAGTAGAAGAGGCTAGCCAGGGAAGTTGTTGTGTCTTGGTTGTGGGAGGTTTTGAAGAACAGGTTAGGCAAACACCACTTATGGCACAGGTGTATTTATCCAGCTTCAGAGTGGGCTTGGAACAGTAACTTCTTAAGATACCCTCAGGTCTTTCCACTTCAGTTCTGTGATTATATACATATATATGATGCAAAACTGGAAACATGAAGAACTTTGTATGCTTTTGATCTTCTAATCTGGTTTGCCTTTTGCATTTTGAGCATCTGTACGTAACAGCACAAAATAAGGGAAGAACTGTTGTCGCTACATTCTGTAGTTTAATTTTACTGCTTTAGATGTGAGAAGAGTTGTAGGCTACAAAAGTAAAAGTGGGTGCTGATTCTCTTTTCCCCCGTTTTATTTTGCAGGTCGCTTGGTTGGTGCGCTGGATGCTGTGTTAGACTCCAACGCACGCGTTGCTCCATTTCGAATTTTACTCCAAGTTCCAGGCTCACAGGTTTACTCTGCCATTGCATGTGGTGAGTTATTGAATGGATCAGAAGTTTACTGGGCCATAGCTATTGGTGAGTCACAGACGAAAAACCCCAAACCGATTCTGAGCATGGTCAGTGTCTGCATGTCCAAGAAGCTCAAGGTAACCCCAGCTAGTAAGAGTGTGTGTGTGTGCAGAGCTATTGCTTATAGCTTAACAACTAAATTAACCTCTGGTTAAAATCTCAGATAGGAATTATGAGCAAGTGTTAACCAGGAACATTAAATTTCTATAGAAAGCTTGTTTAGCCGTGAATGTTTTGCCTTAGTTTTGTATCTCTTGCAAAGTAGTGTGGTTCTATTCATATGCATATCTTTTCCTACAGCAGTAATAGCTCCTTACGGCAAGAAGCTACTTAGTCTAGGCTTTCACCAGTGCTTGCTTACTATGAAATGTCTTACCACACTTGCTCATAATGAAATATAACTGGAAAATTTGGAAGATGCTTTGTGACTTAGGAAATAAATAGCTATTACCTCCCTATATTCTTGGGAGAGAATATCTTATTACCTGGTCTATTATGCACTAATCACTTTTGCAGTGTTTCTGCAACCTCTGAAAGTTGAGCTCATCTTCAGGAAAGTGATATTGATGTGAATTGTAGCAACCTTGCCATAGCACAGTAAAGACCATCTGAATGTGCTTATTTTATTCATCCTGTTCTTACTTGACCAATCTGCAGGGCTGTTCTCATCCCTTCTGCTTCAGTCTATAAAATCTTAGTGTTGAAATTTACAGCAGATTTTAGTTTGGGAATGGTTCAGAACTGCACCAGGGAAAGTTCAGGTGATATTAGGAAACTTTTTTTTTACTGAGAGGGTGGTCAGACCCTGGAACAGGCTTCCTAGAGAGCTGGCTGATGCCCAAGCCTATCGGTGTTTAAGAGGCATTTGGACAATGCCCTTAATAACCTGCTTTAACTTTTGATCCAGTAGTTGGACTAGATGATTATTCTAGGTCTCTTCCAACTGAAATATCCTTTTCTATCCTGTCTTGTTCTTTCCTATCCTTTCCTATGATACATGGATCAAGCCGTGAAATAGTTAGCCAGTGTAATTCTTGAGATGTTTTTGATGGTGTTTGGCACAGTAATCTTTTAAATGGAAGGGGGAATCTCTGTGTTCACCTCCTTCCCTGTACAAGCTCATTCAGCATTTTCTCCTTGGTTCAGCAGAGACCCCTCTGTATGTTTGTTGCTAATAGCAGGGATTTTCTCTTGTGCCATATGTGTGAAGAAGCTTACGTGAAGTCTGTTTGTGGTATTCATATTTTTGTTGTGGCTAGATTTTGTTGGTTGTGATTGCTCCATGCTTTGTGTCCCTACCCCTCTCCTTTTTATATTTAAATAATGCCATCTCATGGAGGAATTTAAGAGCTTCATGCTGTTCTAGTCCTCTGATTGAGCCAGATAGCTCGATTTTGCTGTCGTGGGCTTCTTGATCATTTGAATATATGCAGTATTCCTTTCTGAGGCTGACCCATGCCCTTGCCAAAATCTTGCCCATGGGTTTGGTTTTGGTTTGTTTGTTTGTTTGGGTTTTTTTGTATTAAAGAATCTACAAATAAAAAATTTGCCTGGCTGGAATGGCTAAGGATTTTATGAAGAGAAACTTAATGAGTATTTTCTGAAATTCTGTTTGACTCTTCTGAATGGATGCTCAGCCCTGAAAAACAACAAAAAAAGAGATTTATAGTAAAAGAGTGGAAAGCAGAGGGTTCTCTTTTGTATGCTGTGTGGGTAGAACATATGCGGTTGCCAGAGCTCACAGAAATGAAGAACCATGGTAGTAAAAGTTTTTTCTGAATAATATCTCTGTATATGTCTAATTTCTGAATCATACTTGGTGAATGTCCAGGGCAGAGCTGGCACATGCAGTAGAGTCAGAGGAACAGCATCATTTGACCCTTTTCTTAGAAAGCTGAATCTCCACAAAGGACTTTCCCCGTGCAGAAGTGGCCGTTGCTGCTTGTCCAACTCTGTCCTATCTAAGTGTGGTGCTTCGTGCAGACATGATGTGCAAAGTTTTGTTACTGGATTTGGAAGAAGCAGCAAGTCAAATTAAGCTTCCTTAAGGCAAGGAGCAGCAGCAGCTTCAGGAGCTTCTTCCAGTCTCCTGGTTTAACTTCATTAGACAGTTATTTAAAATTATCTTTTTCAATTGTACATTGTCAGTCCTCTGTTCCAGGAGCTGTAGACTTAAATGATAATATATATGTAAGGGTCAGATCTGTGTTGCAGTCTTCTGCAAATCTCCAGGGGCTGTTAGGAAGTCTGATCCTAGCTCAGTTGTTCTGGCAGAGATGTTTTGATCCAGATGGTTAATACCACTACTAGGAGAAAAAAGCCTAACCTCAGCCCTAGTGTGGATCCATTTAGGTCTTTCCTTTTGGAAGGCTTATAGGCAAAACAGAAACCCGGGACCCAACAAGCTGAGGAGTTTGCCTGACTAAATAAATGAGATCTTTCAGTATTTGAGCAGAATCCCTGGAGGCACCTAAAGGCGATCAGGAAAGATTGCAGTAGCTCCCATGGGAGGTCACCACTGCCAGAGCCCAGGATAAGAGCAGTCTGAGCAGTGTTGGTGCTGTGGAGAAAGGTGTCTTGCTCATAGCTTACTTCTCTTACTTGAGCATTTCTCCCATATAGCTGGTATCCTTTAGGCTGCTCAGAAATAACGATTAGTATTTGCTTTATGCAGCCATTTTAGTATAAAATTACTATTCCTGGTGTTCTTACCCTCTGTTATAATTTGTTTTCTTTACCCTAAAGGGTGTCTCTTTGTTCTTGTTGTTTGTTGTTGTTGTTATTATTGTTTTAATTATTTAAGCTTGATTAATGATATTTATGAAATTCCATCACAAGTCCTTCCTGTCAAGGAAGTTTAAACTTGGAAAGTTGCCCTAACAGTTGGCATTCTGTGTGGAAAACAGAGCAGAGGAAAGTGGAAAATCCTTAGCTAAATTTGTCTTTTTTTGTTGTGAGGCAACATGATGCATCTCTAATGTACACACAAATCAAATTTTGAGATAATGAGTCCACTATTTGAGATTAACTTTATATTCATCTGCAATTTGCATGTCTCTTCACATCCAACTACTTCTTTCTTCTGCTGGCAAATCAATGGAAAAAGCAACTATTGCAGCCTTTACTTTTTTACTTATAATCCCTGACCAGTAAGAGCTGAAGGGGCCAGGTTTTCCCCCAGTTGCCTTATATGTTGCCTGTCTTGCTTTGACTTTTCTGTCATTGTGCAATACAGTGGCAGTTCAGTTTCAAGCAGAAGTGGGTGAAGCAAATAGGTAGTGATTGCAGTGTTATTTCTGGAATTAGTGTGAATGCATTATAATTAAAACAACTAGAGCAAAGCCCTTAAATAAGAAAACTGTAAAGATTTGAAAGTCTGTATTTGGCTGAGATTTTCTGTTCACTCTGTCTTTTGCCTAAACTGCAGAAAGGGGCTCTTACCGATGTTTCAAGTGTTGCTGAACCAAACTACTTCATTTTTAGGTACTTTAACTATTATAGAGAGCTTTTCAAATAGGATGCCAGTTATGACCTTGTAAATTAATCTCCAAGTGTGTATGGGGTGAGTGTGTGTGCGGGTGAGTGTGTGTGCGGATGCCTGAGTGTATGAAGTGAGGGAGAAAGGAAGATCAGTGACTTTGGGAGTGGGATATAAATCACAGGTTTCCAGCTTAAAGAACTTCATGTCAAAATAAGCTGCAGTGTAGCAGCTCAGGATGAAGTTTTGCTTTTTTTTCTGCTTTGACTTCTAATGCAGCATTTGCTGGCTGAGAACATTTGATAAAATGATAAATTTGATAAAAACTAAAAGTACTAAAATTAATGCTCTAAAACAATGATTTCTTTGTGGTTTTTTTCCTTAACTATACTGCTATGAATGAGACCTGTTTTACTGGTTTACTATCAAGATTTTGAGGTTGAAAGTTCAGTTTCTCATAATGAACTTACTATATAGTGTGTTTTATTACTTTTTTCTTCTTTTCAATTTTATTTTGTAGGATGAGTTTCAATACACTACTTTTTGCTTTTCTAGGAGCCACTGCAGAGGAGATAAACCAGCACTGGGAATGGCTGGAACAAAACTTGCTCCATACTTTGTCTGTGTTTGACAATAAAGAGGATATTGTTAGTTTTGTCAAAGGGAAAGTGAAGGTAAGAAAACGGTCTTACTTTCATAGAATCTTAGAATCACTATGTTGGAAAGGGCCCACTAGATCATTGAGTCCAACCATTCCCACCATTCTTATCAGTCACTAAACCATGCCCCTCAGCACCTCATCCACCTGTCTTTTAAGCACCTCCAGGGAAGGTGACTCAACCACCTCCCTGGGCAGCCTGTTTCATCCTTTCATTCTTCCGTGCCTGATTACACATGGTTTATTAGAAATATTGTCATAAAGTTGTTGTCATTCGTATTCGTTTTTTTCCATCTCAGTATTATTTATTGGTTTTCTGTGTGGCACTTCTATTTGATGTGACTAGCATTTGTACATCCTTACTCACATTTCCTTGGAATCATCTCAAAGCTGAAGTATCTTAATTTAATCTTTAACCCACCTATCCCTTTCCAGCTTCAGTGTGATGTACTCTTTCATGTGATAATGCACCTGAACTTTCTTCAGCATCTGTTTTCAGTTCTTCTGCCTTTCCAAAACATTGTGTTAAATACCTTCCATTCCTATGTTTCAACTTTTCCTCTGTAATACAATTCTCCTCCCATCTTCCATGTTTTCCCTGGTTTAAACTCATTAATTTCTCCTGCTCGCTTCCATATTTATGTCCCTCTTCATGGGGCTCAGAGGTGTCGGCAGGCAGTAGCCATAGTGCCTGAATCTGCTGGTGCACAGCCACATGGATCACAATGCAGTCCCAGCAGCACAGGGACAGGGGACAGTTCCTTGTGCAGCAGTACCTGTGCTATAAGGGTCCAGTTCAGAAGCTGCCAGAGGCGTTGCATAAATGAGCATCCATTGGAAGGCTAAAGAATTTTAAAAGCAAGTGAATTTGGTGACTGAAGACTTGGGTTTAAAACAGTAATGGCACAAGTGGTAAAACTTACAAAGCCTGATGTCCTGAGGTCTGCTTCTAGTAGAATACAGACTCTAAGAGGAACTTGGTAATGGCTGGTAGGGCTGCAGGTCTGCTGGTGACTACTTAAATCAGGTGCTACTGCAAGCTTTTCCTTGCTAAACTTTTTAGTGAGGTGCTCTTACCCCCATGCCCCTTTTTTGGTGTGGGTCATTCATAGGATGTGTCCCTGCCTGTGGCAGGGGAGTTTGAACTGATGATCTTTAAGATCCCTTCCAACTCAAACTATTCTATGATTCTAATGGGTTTAGTGGATTTCAACCCTGCTGCTGTGATCTCAGTGAACTCTGAAGTTGAGGAAAAAGGGGATGGAGAGACAAAAGATCACCATGTAAATCTTAGGTTTTATCCTGCTTTCAAAAAACTTTGTCCAAGGCACTGAAAGGCTCAGATAAACTTAATCTCTCTTGATAATGCTGTGGCAGCCTGTTACCTAGCACAGTACATATTTACAGTTCTTCAGGTTTCATTAGTTAATTTTAAGTCCAGGGTTTGGACCCTCACCTCTGCTGTAGAGTTTTGGCATATTAGGAGTGCTTGGAAATTGCAAATTCTACCAGGTGCTGTAACTTAAAGATTATATATCTGAATGGTGCAATATATACTTAAGTCTTTGTTTGTAATTCTACTATTAAAATTCTCATCATTTAATTATATTGCATAATTTCAATGATTCTAAGCATATTACAGGTTACTGACACATGTCACTACATTGCTTTTTTCATAGGAAAATAGTACTGGTCAGTATACATAATTGTTACTCTACCTTTGCTCTGTATACACCAAATAACAGCACTCATAAGCCCTAGTAAAAATGTAACTACATATTTTTTTCCAAACTCATTGCCAAAATAGTAATAAAAAAGCCCCCTCAAGCTTTAATTTGGAAGCATTATAAGTGTGTGAGAGATGCAAACACCACAGAAATTTCTCCATTTCTGAAAATTGTAAATGAACTTGAATTTCTCTGTAAGAAAGGGTTGCATTACTAAAATCTGAATAGTTAGCCTGTAGCAACTTGCCTGAGTGTGAGTGCCATAGCTTTATCCTGATACATTATCTTGTTGTGGATGCAGGCACTGATTGCAGAGGAAACGAGCAGCAAGCTTGCCGAACAGGAGGAAGACCCCGAGAAGTTCCGAGAAGCCCTGGTGAAATTTGAATCCAGATTTAATTTTCCTGAAGCTGAGAAGTTGATCACCTATTATTCCTGTTGCTGTTGGAAAGGAAAAGTTCCTCGGCAAGGCTGGCTTTATTTGAGCATTAATCATCTCTGTTTTTATTCCTTCTTCCTGGGCAAAGAATGTAAGTGTAAATGCATAAGAAACACAATGCTGGGGAGAGATATAACTGTAACTGTTTTTAAAAGCAAGAATAACTAGAATTTTTATGAAAAACCTCGTTTGCCTCTGAAGTTTAGTTTTTGAGGTTTTTTTCGTTGTTCAGCTGAAAGATTCTGTTTAGTTTTCACTTCAGCGTCTGTTTATGTTTTAGTATTCATCTGGTAATAAAAATGAGATTATAAGAGTATGCAGACACAGCTGCTGATTCTTCTAATTGCCATGGTGAAACAGCCTTAAAAATGTAACAGACCACCTACAGATTCTG
Organism: Coccyzus lansbergi; assembly: GCA_033558105.1. Classification (NCBI taxonomy): domain Eukaryota; kingdom Metazoa; phylum Chordata; class Aves; order Cuculiformes; family Coccyzidae; genus Coccyzus; species Coccyzus lansbergi. The sequence continues at coordinate 927,463 of JAUMJK010000332.1, read as the reverse complement.
AGAAAGACTTCTAGCACCAAAAAGGTTGGGTGAGGACGGGTCCCTCCCACAAGAGTGAAAGCAGAGCGATCACTGTGGGGCAGCAGGGCAAGGGCTGGTGGAGCCAAGCGTGCTCAAGTCCAGCTGCCTGCCTGGAAGTAGCCCAGGAAACACAACGTGGATGGGTCCTGGAGGAGCAGGTTTTTAAGGGAAAGCAGCAGCAATTTAGGGGTTTATTTGTGTTTATGAATGGCAATGCAAGAACGTCATGAGAAATGTGGCCTGGGGTTTTTAGACCTTCAGACAGTGGCAAAATTTGTGTGATAGTGACTTTGACAAATGTACATTTTTAAGAAGCAAGTTATAGGACTTTGGTCTTAGTGTTCCTCTGCAGAGGAAGTGTCATTTGGTTATGAAAAGCCTGTCAGAATACGTAATAAAAGGTAAAAATGAATGTAACTCTTAACTATAGCATTTCTCTGTTGAATATGATTGTACATGAAAATTTTAAGTCCTGTTTATCCCGCTGCACGTTCAGCGCAAACAGTAATATATGTCTATATTGCTATAAATACCACAAGAATTGTCAGTTATGACAGTTAAGAAAATATTACCATTTACTGTCTAGATTCAATATTAGGATGGCTCGTCAAATAAAACTATAGACTTAAAAATGTGGTATATTAATGTAAAAATAAGAAAGATAGTAATGGGTAATTTCTAAGACTTACAGCATACAAAGACGTGCTTAGATTTAGAAGTCCTTTTTTCTTATATTATTTCAGGCCAATTATTTTGTTATGTTTGCAGAAGGTGGCAGAGTTAGATTTAAAATGCTGGTGAGCTTGTTAATCATTTTAAAAACAGAAGCTGAGTTTTCCTGGGAAGACTAGAATGGAGACTCTTGCTATGAACTAGATATCTGAGTTTTTGTTTAATCTCATTGTTTTCTGTTTCATATTGAATAACATCCTTGTCAATTATTTCTTCTTGATATCACTGCATGCTTTCTCTCATTAAGTCTGAGATAGCCAGTCTGCCAAAGCACACAAAGCAAAAATGATACTTAGGAATCATAGATAATGGTGGAAGGAGGAGGGAGAGATAAAAATCCTTCATATCATTCCAGAGGTTTTGTTTATGCTATACTACAGGTACTTGAACGATACTAGAAGTACAACATGATGCTGCATTATTTAAGAAGATGCTTCTCATCTTATTTAATAATAATTCATTATGTGAATGCGTAAAACTGCCAAACAGTTACATGTCTACAGCTTTTAATTTTGCCCATGGAAAATACACTGTTCGTTCACCATTGCTGTCAGTTGCATTTCCTTAGTGTTCCCATGCATTTGTATAGATATGTGAAATAAAAACCTGAGGGTTTTTTTGGTTGAACAAAACTTCTCTAGCTAGATGGGAGGTATTCTGTGTTGAAGTGCTTCCCACCACCTTGTTTCTGCTAAAGCAGTTTGCTTCTAGTATTTTGTTACATTTATGAAATGATTGTATTACATTGAATAATCCAGATTTACTCTAGTTCTGCTTGTTGGAAAAGCTGATGCTGATTAACTTCAGAACAAATCATTCATTGTCCTTTTTATGGGCAGAAATCACAAATTAAATCTGGCTAAATCTGGTGCAGAAAACACTGCTAAGAATTCACATTATTGCATTCTTCACTATAGCACAGGGAAAAAACCAATATTAATTCTATAAAAATCCCCCAAAATCGTAGATTGAAATGTCTTTGTAGTACAAGTGTTAAGTCTTCTGCTTCTGGCAAGACTGTTCTCTTTCTCTTGTTTTATTTTATGTTGAAGTGACCTGGAATGCAGTATTGGAACCTGTTCTCAGCTTCTCATAAAATTAATTTACGGCTTATGTGAGCATAAACTCCATGGAACATTTTTTCCAGAACAAGCCTCCTTTTATCTAAGCCTTGAAGTATTTGTAGAATTTGAGAGGCTTAGAATGTCAGATTTATCAAAAGGACATGCCAGGTTTTCTTCACATTTTTTAATTAAACTTGTGTTTTTCTAAAACTTTGAAGACTTTGCACCTTTCATTGGAAGTTTGGAGCCCTTACAGTCTGCTGTGCTGTTTCTGTAACCAACACTGTAGAGCCTATGTGATTTTGACCCATGTGAACAATAGTGCTATTGCTGCGGTGCTATTTAATCTTTCTTCTCTTGGCTCTGCCTGTACAGATGATTTTATGACCATTCACAACAGTTTGTGCTTGTTGACGCAGCTGGGCTTTATTTAAGTAAGAAAAAAATGTAATCTCCAAATAATCTTGACAGCTGTGGTTCATGTACAAAGAACTTGCTGAGGGTACCTCCTCAGGTAATTAATGATCATGGATAAGTGTCATATACATGTGACAGTGTTTGTTATTACTACCTTTTTATTGCTTTGTTGGCATCAGGAAACCAGCTAGGGTTGTTAGGGGGTGTAGTCATGATGTTACTGGCACAGAGAATCCTGGGAAGCTTCCAACAGTTGTTAAATAGAAATTTAATCTATTTTAAAGTCCTTCCAGCCTAATTTCTACCCAGAGATTTGTATGAGACAGGCAACTAACATCCTGCAGTGGTTATAAAATAAACTGTTTCTGTTTGCCATTTGTATTTATATGACTCAGCAGTGCTTAAGGATAGACAACAGTGTTTTATACTTTTTCTTTTCTATAAATAAGTCTGACTACAGTTATTGTTTGGAGCAAGATTTGCCTGTGCACTTTGTAAGTGAAAAGGAACCAAAATGGGAAGATCCCATTGCCTAAGTGACTTTTTTCTTTGTACATCCTGTTTATAGTAACACTTAAACTGTATAAAAATGTCCATGTGCAAAAGATTCCTTTTTTTATGTGAGTTAGCTTTATTTTAAAAGTTAAAGTACTGGGTATATAACTGGGTCTCTACCTGCCTGCATTTTTATTTCTGGGAAATTACAAATTCTTTCCTACTCTTGAAATGAACTGTTTACTCTGGTAGTAGAGAAGCAGGCTGCAGAAATTGCTTGTGGAAGTGTTAGAGGCCTGGCATATGGCAGGTGTTCTGCAGAGACTGGACTCCCCAGGTAAAATTTTGAAGGAGAGATTCTGAAAAAGATGGTCTTTTGGAGTAAGGGAGAATGAACACAGAGTAATAATAGGCATTTCAGCTTTTACTTGATCTTTGTCTGTAAAAATGGGTCTCTGTCCTGTTTGGTTGTTGATAATTCATTCTAACTTTGCTTGTTTCTCAAGTGTGAAAAACGTAAACAGAGTTTCCAACCCTGTTTTGGTTTTTCTGTGATGGCAGTGAAGCTCATCATTCCATGGGTTGAGGTCCAGAAACTGGAAAGAACTTCCAATGTATTCATGACAGACACAGTCCGCGTCACCACTCCAAATAAAGAGCGTGACTTCTCCACGTTCCTCAATATTGCCGAGGCTTTCAGGATCATGGAGCAACTGGCAGATGTGACACTCCGAAGGCTACTGGATAACGAGGTCTTTGAACTGGATCCAGGTCTGCAGGATCCTACTCAGATTACCAAAAGGTAAAAAGCTAAATTGTCGTATGAGCAGAGGTTCAGTGATGGGCTTCATAGTTTGCTTTTTAAGCTGGGTAAGATTTCAAAGGTTTACTTGATTGGGTGCAAAACTGATTTTATAATGTATTATGGTATATCCAGTAGTTGTGTTTTAACTTGGGTGCGAGATACCTTTTTATATTCTTCTCTTAAACACTACCGTGGTTTTTTGTTTGTTTTGAAAATACTTTTCTCTGTAGAAGGGTCAGTTGCAGCAAGGGTTATTTTTCACCTTCCCTGAAAAGCAACATTGTTTTGTTTATCATTTTGACTGTGTGTAGTCTTTCCTACTGCTGTCTGTTCTGTAGAATTATTGCTTTTGATCATCTCTGAACTGCAAAGTTTCCCACTAGCATGACTGCCATAGACAGTTTAGACTGAAAAACCCACAAATTGTTGCAACGGATTAATATGTTATCGTCAGCTCTTACCTGTGCATCCCCGAAATGCATTTCTGCATTCCTCTCCCACTACGGAAATGCACTAGGCGCTCAGGGGGAAGATTGATAAGTGTCTGGTGGTAGCACAACACACAACTTTGTGGTTTTTTTCACTGCTGTGGGGAAGAGGAAGGGAAACTGCCCAGAGGAATTTTAAGTGGGCAGGATGGAGTAGAATCATAGAGTTGTAGAATGGTTTGAGTTGGAAGGGACCTTAAAGATCATCCACTTCCAACCCCCTTGCCATGGGCAGGGACACCTCCCACTAGATCTGGCTGCTCAAGACCCCATCCAGCCTTGCCATGAACACCTCCAGGGATGGGGCAGCCACAGCTTCCCTGGGCAGCCTGTGTCAGTGCCTCACCACCCTCACAATGAAGAAATTCCTCCTAATGTCTAGTCTAAATCTTCCCCCCTCCAATTTATAGCCATTTCCTGTAGTCCCATCACTACATGACTTTGTAAAAAGTCCCTGCTCAGCTTTCTTGCATGCCCACTTCAGGTACTAGAAGGTCACTGTAAGGTCTCCTTGGAGCCTTCTCTTCTCCAGGCTGAGCAGGATATGCTTAGCCTTCTGAGCTGTGAGCTTGCATTGCCAGCTCATGTCAAGCTTCTCATCAGTCAGCGCCCTCAAGTCCTTCTCTGCAGGGCAACTCTCAATCACATCATCCCATATCCTTTATTGAAACCACAGGTTGCTGCGACTCAGGTGTGGGACCTTGCACTTGGCCTTGTTGAAGCTCATGAGTTTCTCACAGGCCCACTTCTCCAGCCTGTCCAGGTCCCTCTGGGTGACATCCCATCCTTATGGTGTGGCGTCTGCACCACTTAGTTTGGTATCATCTGCAAACATGCTCAGGGTGCACCCAATCTCTCTGTCTATATAATTGCTGAAGATATTAAACAGCAGTGGTCCTAGTATGGACCCTTGAGGGACGCCACTTGTGAATCTCTGTCTGGGCATCAAGCTGTTGACCACTACCCTCTGAATATGAGCATCCAATCAATTTCTTATCCACCAAACTGTCTACCCATCATATCCATATCTCTCCAATTTAGAGAGAAGGATGTTGTGGGGAGCCATGTCAAAGGTTTACAGAAGTCCTGGTAGATCCCATCCGTTGGTTTTCCCATGTCCACTAATGTGGTTACCCCATCATAGAAAACCACTAGGTTGATCATACAGGACTTGCCTCTGGTGAAACTATGCTGGATGCCATTAATCACCTCCCCGACCTTCCTGTGCTTTAGCAAAGCTTCTAGGAGAATCTGTTCCATGATCTTCCCAGGCACAGAGGTGAGGCTGACAGGTTGGTAGTTCTCAGGGTCATCTTTTCTACCCTTTTTCAAAACGGGGACAGTGTTACCCTTCTTCCAGTCACCAGGGACTTCTGACTGCCATGACTTTTCAGATAGTGTGGAGAGTGGCTTGGCGACCACATTAGCCAGTTCCTTCAGGATTCTGGGATGCATCTCATCAAGTCTCATAGACTTATATATGTTCAGGTTCCTCAGGTGGTTGTGAACCTGGCCCTCCCCTACAGTGGACCTCCCTGGTCTCTGTCTTGTTGTCCATTGATCCAGGAGGGGTGAGGAGAGCAGTTGTCAGTGAAGGGTACCTCAGCTTTCTCCTGTCTGTTGATACAAGGTCACCATTTTCATCCATGATTGGGGTACACTTTCTTTAACCTTCCTTTTCTGATTGCATAGCCTAAACTGGAGTTTGCTTTGGGCATCAGGATTAAGTTTAAAAATCCTTCTTTACTGAATGTGGTGTGACTGGAGTACTTATCCCTTCCTGAATCATACCCTTTCCTGCTCTTCCTTCCTTTCCGTCTACCAGAGGTATGAATTTCCCAGGTGTTGCTTTCTGACTAAAATGTAAGGAATGCATGGTATCCTTTCCCCAAAAATAGAGACATCTCCAGCCCTAGTTTTATTGTTTCTGAGGGCCATTTTTGGTGTGGTGTTAGATACACATCTGAGCTAAACACTTCTGCAAAGGCTTCACAATGGAGTTTAAAACACACTTTTCCACACAATTCCATATGTACACACAATAAGGAAAATCACTGACAGCAGGATTTCATCTGTGGTATCATCAAGAAATTCATTTGAGGTGATATAGCAGTAAGTAGCCTCAAACATCTTTGCAGGCCTTTTTTCATAGCCCGATTTCCTTTAAAAATAAGAGCTGATACTTTTTTTACAGTATATGTGTATCTGGATGTTGTTAACATAGTAGGTTTTTGACCTAGAAAATGTAGGATATATACATTGACTGATGTGGGATGTGGCTTTGAGCGATAGGTTGTATCTAAGCCCTTCTCCCATGATTTACCATTCTACCTACCTCCTGTGTTTGGACTGAAAAGTTAAATGCACTAATCAAGGAATGTAAATCCAGAGGATAAGTAACAAAAACCTATGATATTTTCATCATCTACTGATTTTTAACTCATCTTTGTCACTCCCCAAAAGGATCTTAGAATCAGGGGTATTGACCGAATGGAAAGCTCTGAGAAAGTGAAATTTGCAAAGAAAAGTATAAGCTTAATAATATACTGTAATAAAGAGGCTGTCAGGGAATCAACCCGTAAGTACCTTGTGGCAGTTTTGAAAAGTAGTATGTTGGTTAGCAAACAAGCAACAGAAACCATCCCACACATTTATTTAAATTTCCACTCTTTTCCCTCCTACATTAAAAAAAAAGAAAAAAAGTGGGATGTAGGGAGAGAAGAAGGAAGGCTAAAAATATGTTTACTGGAGAGTTTCTGGACAGGATGGTTTCCAACTTCTGCTGATGTGCGGTAACGTGAAATGGCAGAAAGGAAGACATGGAAGATGCTAAATGCCGTTTCCTCTGACTGAATTAGTGGTTGGATAGCTGTTTCTAGTGCCCTTTGTCACACTTCAGCAACTACTTTGATGTAGATGTGATTAAGAAAGACTAGTTTGAATAGTGGATAAACTGGTTTTTAATGCTAACATGTTTGGGGGGTTTGAACTTTTTTTGTGTATGAAATTTTTGTGGCTGTTTTTTTCCCTAATGTTATTGTAGTACTACAAGAACAACTGTTTCTCACTTGACATTTTTTCCTAATAATTGTCTTTGTTAATGATCTGGAAGCAAATAGTAGCCTATCACAATGAAAGCAATAATCCACACACCATTAAAATTATTCCAGCTTTGCAAGATTAGTGAAATTGCTGTAGGTGGTGTTTGTTTGTTAGACTTTCTTTTGCAAGAGGCTCGCCTCAGTAGCTTTATTTTAAAAAGTGCATTTTTAATATTGTCATAGCCTGCATTCCTACATTCTGAAAACCAAAAAAACCCTTTGCTGCTCTTCCCAAGGCTCTTGGAGTCATCCTGATGAGCAGTGTGGGGATAGGACTTAAAGAGGCTGTGGGATTGTGCCCACAGTCTGTGACACAAATTATATCATGGCCAGAGTCAAGCAAGGTCCCATGTTGCTTAATGAAATGATAAGGCTAGGAACAATGGATTACACAGGGATTAATAGCAATTAAGATAATTGCCATAAAAAGCAAAGACAAGCTGAGGTGTTTGATAGTTACAAATACAATCTCTTGCATTTCTTGTATTTATGGGCCATACATTTTTACTGAAACATATGGTAACTAATTTTTCCTTTTTTTTTAATAGGAAGGTCACTAAAATCTCTGGTGTAAGTTTCTTCTACTTCTCATTTCCATCTCTTTCAGTATGCAAGAACATCCATTGCATTCCTCAAAATAATAAGGAAATTGGCCAGAGCAAGCAATTAAAATGCTTTACTGCTAATGTCATACTTTAAAAAGTATGATATGTTTCTCCAGGCTCTAAGCACCTCTATTGCTTTTCTTCATGCCTAACTGTGAATTGCCAATGAGAATGGCTTTGCTTTATATGAAGGCAAAGAAGGTTTTCAACACTGATCTAAGTGGAATGAAAACTGTTTGAAGTATCTTGAATTATAAATGTAATTTCAGTTTGCATTAATTCCTTCAGAAAGGGAATCTGAGAATGCCGTAAACCTTGAGCAGCAAGGAAGATGTGACTATAGAGGACCTCCTTTTATTGCATCTGCCTGGCAAAAAGTGAAGGTTGGGTTATGTTTGAGTGTCATTCATGACAAATTATTGCCTAACCTATTTTTAAGGATTTCCAGTGACAGGAGTATCTGGATCCATACCACTTCTTCACTGTCTGATCATGAAAAGCCTTTCTGAAGTCTAGCTTTAATCTTTCATTCCGCTTTTTGAGTCTGTCATTTCTTGTCCTACCCAGTGCTATTGAAGAAATCAGATATTCTGTCTTTCTTTAGAGCAACCATTTGTATTATTTGATGGTTGTTGTGTATCTCCTTTCTTCTTTCTTTAAACTGCACTGCCCTTGTACAGCCAGGTTTTTCTTATCAGTTCTGATTTTAGCCCTTCTGGTTGCTCTTCTGTGGACATTGTCACTTAACCCCTGCACCTGCAGGTGTGGGGTGATGGGATACAGGATTGTCCCCAGTGCCTCACCTGGTGCTGACTAGAGCAGGAACAACATGACTGACGGTCTTTTTGACAGCTGTAGGACTGCTGTTCTATATCTTTGTGGCTGTTCACTTACACAGCCCATGCTCCTCTTCTTCCTACCAGCATGAGGCTGTTGGCTCATGTTGAACTTGTGATCCCAAGTAACCCCTAGGTCTTTTTTTGTTGAATGTCTGATGCAGGTGGTCTCTATGCTGCTCTTGTGCAGCGTACGATGTACAGCTGAAATACTTGTATTGCTTTTTTTCCATGCTGTCCTTTCAAGTTCATGAATGTCAATCGGAATCTGGTGCCATTCTTCTACTCATTATCCCTTAGCAGCCTCTTGTCGTGTGCAAGTGTAGTAACAACCATCTCTTGATCCATTGTGCAGATTGTTGATGAAGACCTTAAACAGATGCTAGTCCAGGACAGATCCCTGAGGATTTTCCCTTGATACAGCCTTCCAATTTACCAGGGAGCTTTTGAGAGCAGCTTTTTGGGGTATGGTTTTAAAACTGGCTTGCTAACAACAGTTTTTCACTTCAATTCAGTTTTATTAGTTCCTTGTGAGGAAATGCCAAGACTTTCATAAAGGCTAGCTAAAACATCCATTGCATCTCTTCCAGCTTGGTGTTCCTGCTACCTAAGGGAATGATGTTCAGTTTACGTGTGTTCTGGCAAGTCCGTGTTGGCTCTTGTTGGACAACTTCTGGCTTGCTTATGAGAGGACTTTGTTGAACATGTGAGTTCAGCAGTTCTTCCAATGAACAAGACATATCATTGGATGAATTATTTCCAAAGCCTGTAACTTTCTGGAGTCTGAATAGCAAGATGAGTCTAATAATCATTCTCTAAATGCAAGAGGTCAACCAGTCTAGTTAAATTTTAGGTAGGCAGCAAGTGACTCAGCAGAGCTAAAGTCTCTCCAAGTTGATTTCTGTTAGATTTAAAGCAGAGAAAAACATTTGACAGTGAGGACATAATTTTAAGTGTCCTGATGCTTTTAGGCATTTTGTTAGTCTTGTGTGTTATTTCCTTTAATTTAAAACTCTTGGAAGGTAGCATAGGGGTCACAAACAAGGAGTTATCACAATTCAGACTTGCCCTTCGCTTTGAAGTGCTGGAATTGGAGGCAGTCCAGGATGCTATAACATGCAAGTCGGGAACTGCACTTGGAAAGAATTGCTGAGTTTTCTGAAAAGTAGGGAGCAAGGCATAATCTCATCTTTTATTCTTCCAATGCATGTGTAAATACTGGATAGACATTATTTTTACATAATGACAGCATTCCTTCTTTTTCTTAAGTACAGCTCAATATGCTGCATTTGCTTAAAAAACAAAGCACCATGGAAGTTATTAAGTTAGAAGAGAAAATTTCAAACAGATTGGTCTGCAGGCAGAAAGTTTGCCTTTTTGTTTGGTGTTGAAGGTATAGTGAAACTCAGAATGGAAGCTACGGGTCCTGGTGACATGTGCCAGTTGCTGCATCTTTATCATATCGTGTTTAAACAAATGCCTGTCTTGTTTTAGGAGGTAATTTCATTTGCGGGGTTTTCTTGAGTTATAGATTTTGTGGGGTTTTAGCCAGCTGTAATTTTATTTGGCTGTATTTGTAAAGGGAAGCAATTGCTTTAAGACCTAGAATTTTCCTGCCTAGTGGGAAATATTTTCACAGTGTGCCACTTTCTAATAAAACCTCTTATTTGAGCCCACAGCAGTAGGTGCTGACAGCACTTCATCCTCATGCTACCATTTTTCTTTCTGGGATCCCTCCTGCCAGCAAGCTGGCTCCTGTTTCAGCACTTGTTTCTGGGGCAGCCCTGGCTGTGGTGTGGTCTTTGCGGTGGCTCTGTGTGACCCTGAGTCATGGGGGACAAGCAGTTCCGGAGGTGTTAGGGTTGGCAGTCTTCCTCCAGTACTGGATGAAGGGGCTGGACACAGTGCTTGGTGAATTTACTGAGTTTCAGATACAGGAAATGTCATTCCTCAGCTTAAAAACCTGTGGCTTCTTGTCTGAAAGGCCCCACACCTAGAGCCTGCAGCCCCAAGAGGCGCAGCAACATCCTGAAAATCCAGAAATGACAGATTTTTGAGCATTAGAAACAGTCAGTTCCTAAATAACAGATATTCTCTGCCTCAACAGAGGTCCCAGTCTTCTATATAATGCCTCTTTACCCGTAAAGGTGTAGAAATAACAGCCGAGTAGATCTAGGGAGGGTCTTACCTTCTCAGCACAATACATAGCAGGAGAGCACAGCTTTACCCAGACCTGACTACGGATGCTATCAGCAGCGTTCATCTGTGCTGTGCAGAAATGGAAAATATTTTAGTGGTGAGTTAACCAGCAGGCATATCCTGATCCAGCTTTGTCACAATAGCAGATCACTGCGGGCACTTATCAGAGTTGCTCTCACTGTGGAATTTTAACTCAGGAGCAAACTTTTTGTCTTTCTTCACGAAGAGAGTTTATCTTTGTTCTTTGGGAAAAAAAAAACAAACCAAAACAAAACAGGAGGCAATCTGTCTGTTTTCCTTGGATAATTTTATTAAGGAAGATAATGCTTGAGAAGGAAACCGCAACCCAACACTGCCTGAGAGCATTCTGTCTTTTCTTTTGGTTGGAAATACAGATCCACCCTTCTCAGGTCTCTGTCAGTTCTCAGTCTTCCTCCCTGTTTCACATGGCTTTAGTTTTCTCTGTGGATTAAACCAAAATAACCCAAACACAACTGGTTAACTTACTGAAGCTGAGGCTTCATCTTTTTTGATTTATTTTGAAACAGCAGGGCTGGGGTAGAAGGAGGGTGTCTGCAGAATGATAGGGTGAAGGAAGGAGTGGAGAGGGGATTTACAGCACCAAGGTACCACTCCCTGTTATGCTTCAGCCCACGCTTTAAATTCTTTCAATGGAACAAAGTCAAGCTTCCTCCTCCCGGCTTTTTTTTTCCTAAGGTGAATCATGTTTGGAAAAAATTACTTGTAGTAAAGAAAATGATAGAATTAAGCCCTAGCATTTCTGGAACTGCTGTTGGTGAGCTAATAGCCATGGCCTGTTTATAATGTAATTGCATAGCTCTCTAAATTACTGCAGACTTCTTCATTAAAAAAGGAGGAGGGAAAAAATAAATCCCCAAAGCCAAGTCTGTGTAACCATAGCTCAGTAGGGGAAGTTTCATGTGTTTAAACTTCTCTCCACTTAAATGTGGATGGATGACTGGAAGGAAACCGTCTCCAAACTGCAAGTAGCTGGTGCTGTTATTCCCAGCTGAGTCTGTAAGTGACCTGAAACTATTCCGTGTTTTGCAACTGTTCTGAGGGCTCTCAGAGGCTGATACCTCTGCAAGTCAAGGACACAATGATGTAAATGCCACGACTGTATATTCTTCTATTACTGACCACTTGAGAAGTACTCATCAAGCAAATGTGTTACTTTTGGGTGCAGGTGCAAATCCCTGGGGTGATGTTGGTAATGCTATTGGGAAGAGAAACAAGGAACATGAAGCTAATCTCTGTTGCTCAATGTATGTTCATCAGATGAAAGATTTAGTTATCTGCTGGGCATTGAAACCTGTAACTCTTTGAGGCTGGAAAATGATACAGCAGTCATAGAACATGCATGGTTCAATAAATACATGCCCCCCCCCAGCTGACTTTAATTAATGTCCTTTTCTTACATAGTCATTACAGTAATTGATTTTGATCTTATTGTTAAACGAGCAAGTGATGGTCATGATTCTTTTGAAAGTCAGTCTTTTATCGATCTGTTCATATAGGCAGTGAAGACTGCTGTCCACCATGCTTTTATACAGAATTATTCCTCACTCATGGTGAGGCTAGCGAGAAAATGAACCTTGTGCTGGGTGTCCTGGCCTTCAGGGTCTTGTGATTTGCTCTCCCTGCTTTCTCCTAAGGGATCTTGAAGCCAGAGCGCAGAATGAATTCTTCCGGGCCTTCTTCAGATTGCCCAGGAAGGAGAAGCTGCATGAAGTTGTAGACTGTTCTCTCTGGACACCATTTAGTCGCTGCCACACAGCGGGAAGAATGTATACTTCAGACAGTTATATCTGTTTTGCCAGCAAAGAGAATGGCTGCTGCAATGTTATCATCCCACTTAGAGAGGTAGAGTTTTTTGTTTGTTTCATTTCAGGTCCATGTCTGCCTTTTTCTGCTACAAGCATCCACTGTCACCTGACTTATCTGCAGGCTATTGTTTGATGAAGAAGAGTAGGCTGCTTATGTACATTGTGCCCACAGAATTGTCACAAAGCTTGTTCTGGGACTCACCAGGGCACAATCCCCTAAACATATATATGGGTAACTCAACATGATCCTCTAAATGAAATATGGACAGGTATCACAATGTCACAGAGCACTGCAAAAGCAGTCTGCTCAGTCCAAGGCTTGGTCATTGTTCCCCTCCCAACTCCACAAACACACATGTCCAGCCTGATGTTGATGATGACTTCAGCTTGGATCCTTCTAGCAATACAGAAGTATCATTGGCTGGAATCAACACTTTGAAGTGTTGAAGCTCTCCTTTCATAGACAAGCTACAAAATCTGTGGATGGTTTTCAAATCTGTAGGGCAGAGAGAAAAATGAGATTTTTCTGGAGGCAGTGACAAGTTGCCGCTTTTCAATGAAAATGGAGACTTATTTAAATGGACCAGAGTCTGCATGTGAAGGTGGTGGGAGTAGAAGAGGAAAAGGAAACAAACACTTGCCTGATCTACTGTGGATACAAGGCTGTTATGACCTTTTAATTAAAGCTTTCCTTTCATCCTTGGCTAATAACAGAGTAACATGGGTATATTCCAACTGTAGCAACTTATCTTCCACTGGTACAAAAATAAAAACCAATAGGAGGTCAGCGTTATATACTTAATCAGAAACAACTAAAGGTTTTCTGCTGTCCTCAGGAGTGTAAAAGTAAATTTCCTCCTCTGTCCCCCAGAACTTGATCCAATTGATCTTTCTCTAAATCTTTTTTTGATCATCACTCCCCTTTATTTCTTTCCCCTCAGTCCACTCTTCTGAAGTGAGCCTCAAAGTAAATTAAAAAAAAAAAAAAAAAAACAAAAAAAACCCCAAACAGCTGAGATACTTTTTGTTGCCTGCTTTGAGCTTCTAAAGAGACCATAAGCGTCAGGTGATGGGATATGTTTGATTAAGGGAAACCAATATGAGAAACTGTATTTAAAGCATGTGTGTAAATGAATGTTGTGTTTGTACATTTTGGTGCATGTAGAATATTTGAAGATGGGGATGTGGTGTATAATGTCTTTTCTATAATGTTTCTGGAAAAGGTAATCAGTATAGAGAAGATGGAGGACACAAGCCTTCTCCCTAATCCCATCATTGTTAGCATAAGGAGCAAGATGGCCTTTCAGTTCATTGAGCTCAAGGACCGGGATACTTTGGTGGAGAACCTGCTCCAAAGGCTAAAAGATGTGAACTCCAGCAACCCAGTGCACTGTAACGACTTGCAAAATAAGAACCAGGTACTGAACTTCTGTGAGGCTTTTTTTTTTCCTTCGGATTATGAATTCAATGTGTTTATCCATTGGTTCATTGTCCTGCCTGCCTCAGGGGGTTGATCTTGGATCAGTGCTGACTGATGCCTGTTTTAATGATCTACCTGGTGGGATGGAATGCACCTGCAGCATGGATATGATTGACAAACTGGGGAGGGAGCAGTGGCCAGCAGGTCAAGGGAGGTCATTCTTCCCCTCTACTCCACTCTTGTGAGACTCCACTTGGAGTACTGTGTCCAGCTCTGGAATCCGCTACTTTAGAAGGATATGGAACTGCTGGAATGGATCCAGAGGAGGCTACAAAGATGATCAGAGGGCTGGAGCACCTCTGCTGTGAGGACAGGCCGAGAGAGTTGGGCTTGTTCAGCCTGGAGAAGAGAAGACTCCAAGGAGACCTTATAGCAACCTCCCAGTACCTGAAGAGGGTGTATAAGAAAGCTGTGGAGGGACTTTTTACAAGGTCATGGTAGTGATAGGATGAGGGGGAATAGGTTTCAATTGGAAAGGGCGAGATTTAGGTTAGACATAAAGAAGAATTTCTTCCCCGTGAGAGTGGTGATACACTGGCACAGGTTGTGCTCTTGTGGCTGCCCCATCCCTGGAAGTGTTCAAGGCCAGGCTGGATGGAGCCTTGAGAAGTCTGGTCTAGTGGAAGATATCCCTGCTGGTGTGGTTGGAACTGGATGATCTTTAAGGTCCCTTCCAACCCAAACCATTCTGTGATTGATTCTGTGCTAGAGACAGGGCTGCCCTTCACAGAGACCTCAGTGTTCAGGAGAAATGGGACAAAGACCTCATGAAGTTCAACAAAGCAAATGTGAGGTCTGCCAGTTAACCCCATGCAGCAGGAGGGACTCAAGGCTGGCTGGCCGTTACGTGGAAAAGTTGGGGGAGTCATGGTGGACAACAGTTTAAACCTCTGAGTGAACCATTTACTCTTACAGTCAAGAGGACCAACAACACATGGGGTTGTACTAGTAAGGTTGTTGCCAGTAGGTTGAGGGATGTTACTGTTTCCTTTAATTCAGCACTTCTGAGGTTGATCATAGAATCATAGAATTGCTTGTTTGGAAAAGACTTTTGAGATAATCAAGTCCAAACATAGCTGTCCACTACTAAACCATATTCCTAAGCACCTCTTCTACTTGTCTTTTAAATACCTCCAGGGAAGGTTACTCAACCACTTCCCTGGGTATCCTCTGTCAGTGCCTGGTAACCCTTTCGGTGAAGAAATCTTTCCTAATGTCCAATCTGAACCTCCTCTGGTGCAAATTGAGGCCGTTTCCTCTCATCCTTTTACCTGTCACCTGGGGGAAGAGACCAGCACCCACCTCACTACAATCCCCTTTCATGTAGTTGTAGACAATGATACGGTCTCCGTTCAGTACTCCTGATCAGGAGTAACATGTCTGATTTTGACTCTACCTCGCCACATGAGAAAAGCATTGACAAACTGGAATAAATCTAGTGAAGAGCTGCAAAGGAATTGGAGAGGCTGGAGTATGTGGTTTATGAGGAGAGATTGAGGGAGCAGGCCAGGTTCAGCCTGTCTTCCACTAGCTAACGGAGAGTTACAGATAAGATGGAGCCAGACTTTTCTGGGATGTGCCAGCTAAAAGATGAGTGGCAAGAGTCGCAAGCTGCAGCAAAGGAAAATCTAATCAGGTAGAAAGAGAGAAGTTTCCTCTCAGGGGTGGGCAGAGCTGGACCAGGCTGCCAATAAAGACTCTAGACTCCCCTTCCTTGGAGCTTTACAACTCAACTGTATGCAGACCCCAGCAACCTGGTCTGAGGGACCCCACGTTGAGCAGGGGTTTGAAAAAGATAGTTCTCTCCAACCTAAATTATTCTTTGATTCTGTTTTTCAAATCCTAACCAAAGTAGAAGAATGCTTGGTAGTTTGTCATCAAAGACACTAAGAATTTACTAACAACATCTGTTTTAAAGTAACACCCCTTTTCTTGACATACCAATGAATGATAATTTGAATGAAGTCTGGTGTAAGGCCTTTCCTCCTGAAAGATGTGAAACGTTTAGATGCAAAAAGCAAAGGCTAACTCAGCTCTGTCTTGAAGACAGTCAAGGACATTGTTCTTAACCTTCTCTTGGTTGTTTCCACTTTGCTTCTCTGCTGCAGAACACTTCTGTCTTTGGATCCACCTGTGTGCTTATGGGTAGTGAGCCTACACATATAGAGAGAAGTGAATGTGGAAAGGAGAGCAGTTATTTGCTCAGTGCAGAAGCACTAAGGTCAGACTTCCATCAGTCAGGAATGGCAAGTCTTAATTTTGGAAAGGTAGGTAGTATTTGGGGAAGTTGTAGAAATTTTGGGGGGTTGTTTTTTTTTTTTCCTTAAAAAAGCTGAGGTGACATTAAAACACATGCTTGTTTTTAGTTAAATAAACTCTGTATTGGCTGGACAAGTTAGATATGGGAAAAATATGGAATAAGGACTTTTCTGTTTGCTGAGGTTTTGTTCTTTTTCCCTCCCCTCATTTCTTTCTAGTGAATGTTTATAATATTTCTCCCTGTCTGATCAGTTCAGCTCTCCCCTGTGTGAGGAACTGCATATACAAAATGGGGAAACTTGTATTCCTTAGAGCAGACTTCCCATATCCATCAGTACTGGAAATACCTTGCAGAATTTCTAATATGTAAAATGTTTCTTTTTACCAGTTCTCAGATGCACATATTTGATCTTTTATAAGATAACCTTCTTGTTTCCAGTCTAGGGAGCAAATCAAAGAGAGTCTGTGGGATGACCATTTTGTAGAATATGGCAGAACTGTGTGCATGTTCCGCACAGAGAAGATCAGAAAACTTGTTGCGATGGGAATCCCTGAATCTTTAAGAGGGAAGCTCTGGCTGCTCTTCTCAGGTGAGCATTCTTAGAAATGTTGGCATCTGATTCTGAACATGGCAAAACATTTAGGCCAGGAATTCCCAAGGGGAATTCATATCATTTACATGGAGTTTATGATAGTGCTTTCAGAAGACAGATGATCAGCTGCTGAACTAAAAATGCAAGGAAGTACCTAGGTAGATCTATAAAAAATTTATCTCTGGATGATATGATGTGATGCACAGAATAATTGAAATAACATCTGCATCATCTAGGTAGTTAAAACTAATGTCTTGTTCTCATAAAATAATTAGATTGTGGCATAAATATTGATTTAACCCTAGACAAATCAAATTATTGCAAAATAATGACATCTTAAAGTCAGCAGTTGTGCTCCTGCTTCTTGTTGCATGTTGGCAGGGGTAATAGAAACTGGAGGTGAAAAAAAACAACGGGTTTCATCCACAGGTCTGGCAGAGCCAGAATGCTTCTACAATATGAGCTCAAGTTTAGACCTTAATCCAATATATGACATGTTCAAACATTTGTAAAATGTGGAGTTGTTCTTCCTTGGTGGGTGTGAACAGCACCGAGTACATTTCTTGCAACAGTACTTTCTCCTGGGGAATTTTTCTGCTCAATGTCAATATTAAGGTGTTTTGAGTGATGTTGCATCATATAAACTTTGATAATATATTTTGTTTTCAAGACACTTCGTCTGTTAGGACTTTTATTCCTTTTCATTCTGGAGATTTCACTAAATTTACAGACCTTGGGGAAAACCACTTTACTTATATCCTTTCAAGCAGCAATACCCACAATGCTAAGTTTACCCACAATAATAATAGCCACATGCTAGGTTTAGCTTTGTCCTAATTCACCTGCGCCTTCATGTTGCTGTCTTCCTGCTGTCTTCAGATGCTGAGACGGATCTCGCCTCACATCCCGGTTACTATGTACATTTGGTGGAGGCGTCGATGGGCAAGTGCTGCATGGCAACAGAGGAGATAGAGCGTGACCTCCACCGCTCACTGCCCGAACACCCCGCTTTCCAGAGCGAGACGGGGATAGCTGCCCTCAGAAGGGTGCTGACAGCATATGCGCACAGGAACCCAAAAATAGGATACTGCCAGGTGAAAACCCCCCAGAGGGTAACACTCATTGCTTTTTTCCCCTTTGGGTTGTAATTGTAGATTCACTGTATATAATCTTTCTCTTGCTGGTTTTTTTTTTTAAATTTACATCATTTTAGGTTACTTCTATTTCTTTAAAAATAGCCACAGTTTAGGCTTTGTCGGTAGGATTTTCTGTTACTAATAAGTCTTATTTTCTTCTTTGCTCTTTTCAGTCTATGAATATTTTGACCTCTGTGTTGCTGTTGTATGCCAAAGAGGAAGAAGCATTCTGGCTGCTGGTTGCTGTGTGTGAGCGGATGCTACCGGATTATTTCAATCACCGAGTAATAGGTGAGCTCATGTCTCTCTAACTGGGAAGGGGCAGCCAAACGACACTGGGGTGAGTAGGGTGCTCGCAGGTCATCTGAGGTCCAGACCCTACAAATGAAGAGGTCCATGAACTTGTGTGGTGTGCAGGGACAGCAGTGATGGCTGCTCAGGTACCACCTGGGGTTGGTTTTGGTTTGAAGGGCTTTGTACTGCAAGAATTAGAAATATATGCTCAACTTCACAGTTTGTGTTTTTCTTCCTGTTGGTCAGAAGTTGGTGGCATTTTTGCCTGTTAGGTGAAAAGAGAGGAGCTTGTGCTTTTTTGTTACGAGTGTTTGGTATGGGAGACTCAAGCTGTTTAAGAAGGATCTAGAAAAGATCTGCTAGGGTAACTGTTTCTGATCTTATGCGTCTGTATTGTCTTGTTACTGGACTGGCAGGTAAGTTAAAGCAGAGCTATTCCAAGTTCAGGTGGATACTTACGATGTTTTGGGGTGCTTTGAAAGCCGTTGGCATTTTCAGTTAGTGGATTGGGCACTGTAACTCTCCCACTTCTCAGAATTTTGTTCTGTGTCTCCAGGCATGACTTTAAACTGCTGTCTTGATAACTTACTTCCATGTTTGTTTGTCTCCTTGTGTGATTAAAAAAGAAACTCAGCTTTATCTGTCCTTGTGCATTCCTAGATATCACCAGCCTGCCTTGATTTACTGATAAGTTTGGTGCTTGCTGGGTTACTGCCCTTAAGTAGCATTCTCTGCACTTGAACTTGAGTTGCCCCACTTGGCCGGTCACTTCACTGCCCTGAGTTGTACTTCATTTTTTGTTTGTGTCTTGCCTTTCACTCACTATGGCTACAGTCTACATTGTTGGAGTGCTGATGGTCTTGATTGTCCTGTCTCTCTGTTTTTCTGTCCACTTGTACCCAAAGGAAAGAGTTCTGATGCAGAGGTAATGCCGTGGCACATCACAGGGCAAAGAGACAGGGGCTTCCATTCAGAAGTTCCTGTGGTCCCCCTAGTTGAATGGCAGCAATGTAGTTTTGTAGCCTGGTTGCTCCACTGAGCAGTTATTTCTGCAGCTTTGATTTACCCTAGACCTTGGCGTGCCCAAATGAGTGCTACTGCTTTTTTCCACCCTGCTCCTCCTCCGGTTCCTGTTGCTTGAGTTAGTATTCTTGGCTTTGCATTTCAGTTGACCTTCTTTTTTGATTTGCAACTAGCTCTTGTCTAAACTTTGTATTGTTTCTTCCTGCATAACACTTCCAAGACCCAGCTTTTCCTCTTTGTCCTCACTGCCAACACTCTTGTCCAAATTTTGATCTCTCTATAACTTTGGTGATCTCTGACCTTGTTACCTATCACTGTGCTTTTCCTCGTCGTTGTCAGCCAGTAATATCTGCAGTCAAAACAGCTACTGAATTAATGACCTTGATTGTAACAGGCCTTCTTAGCTCCATCCTCCTTTGGGCCTTTTCTTTATGACATTCAGAATGTTTTATTTACTTGTTTATTTATAATTTTTGTTTTCAAAATTTAGGCAATTTAGACCTTTTCAAACTTTTTAGTTTTATTGCATGACTGTCGCCCTCTTTCAGCCTTGCCAGCTGTTGGCCTGGACAGGCATACCCTCTGCTGGGTGAAAAACTAGCTGGGTAGCTGGGTCCAAAGAGGGGTGGTAGATGGAGTTAAATCCAGCTGGAGGCCGGTCACAGGTGGTGTCCCTAGGGCTCAGTGTTGGGTCCAGTTCTGTTCAGTATCTTTATTGATGATAAGGATGAGGGGGTTAAGTGTACCCTTAGTAAGTTCACAGATGACATAAAGCTGGGTAGAAATGTTGATCTGCTTGAGTCCTGCACTTGGGACCCAACAACTTCTTGCAGTGCTACGGACCTGGGGAAGAGTGGCTGGAAAGCTGCCTGAAGGAGGAGGACCTTGGGGTGTTGGTTGACAGCAACTGAACATGAGCCAGCAATGTGCCCAGGTGGCCAAGAAGGCCAATGGCATCTTGGGTTGTATCAGAAACAGTGTGGCCAGCAGGTCTGGGGAAGTGATTTTGCCCCTGTGCTTGGCACTGGTGGGGCTGCACCTCAAATACTGTGTTCAGTTTTGGACCCCTCACTACAAGAAAGAGATTGAGGTCCTGGAGTGTGTCCAGAGAAGAGCAACGAAGTTGGTGAAGAGGCTGGAGAACAGGTCTTAGGAGAGACAGCTGAGAGAGCTGGGGTTGTTTAACCAGGAAAAAAGGAGATGGAGAGGAGACCTTATTGCTCTGAAAAGCTACCTGAAAAGAGATTGTAGTGAGGTGTGTGTTGGTCTCTGCACCAAAGTGACAGGTAATAGGATGAGAGAAAATGGCTTCAAGTTGTAGCGGGGGATGTTTAGATCAGACATCAGGAAAAATTTCTTCACCAAAAGGGTTATCAGCACTGGCAGAGGCTGCCTAGGGAAGTGGTTGAGTCACTATACCTGGAGGTATTTAAAAGACGGGTAGATGAGGTGCTCAGGGACATGGTTTTAGTTGGTTTAGGGACAGGTATGGTTGGACTCAATCTCAAATGTCTTTTCCAACCAAGAGATTCTGTGATTCTATGATTGCTCCATCTTTTCACAAAAGATCATTTTACAGCTTGCAAATGGGAAAAACATGCAGGCAGGGCTGGCACCTGTTATTTCCTCCTTCAGGAGTTCCTTCTGCCATTCTCCCTTCTGCAATTCATAGGAGAAATTATAAACAGATTGCTGCAAGACAGAAACAAGTATATTTGGGTCAAGGGTGGGGTAACAAGGGTCATGCATATAATATTCTCATGTTGCCATTATTTTCCATCCTCTCTGTAAACCAGCAGGCCATCTTAACCTGCTTTTATCTGCTAAGACTGTCTTCATCTTGCTATTCTAATTCTTGAAATGTTGAAAACCTCACTTCATTTCTCTGATTTACCTTTTCAGTCTGGGAGATGTCATTTAGTTTGAGTCATCAATTTTTAAATGGATATCCTGGTATTTTTCTACCTTGTTATGGTTTCATGCTGTAATACATTAATGGTTCATTTGTTCAGATATCATCGTTTCTCAAAGCCTAATGGAAAGGTGGGCATAGAAGTTAAAAATATTAAAAATTGTTAAAATTGATTTTTTTTTGTATTAAGCTTGTTAATAAACTAAACAAACAAAAAAGTGCCCTCTGTTGAGTAACCCCACTTTGTTTTCTCGTCTGTTTTCTTTATCCCTCTTATTTATGACTATCTGACATGAGAAGGCTGTCTCTTCAAAGCAAAGTGCCATGCTTGATGTGTTCCTCAAAAGCTCTTTGCATGTCCCTGGGCACTTATTTTTGATTTGTGGTGCTGTAATGTTTGTTCAGTGACCAGCAGAAGCTTTTTGTGGCTTGATGTGAAAGGTTCTAAAGACAGTGAAATGTCATATCTATTTTTTTATGATTTGGATGCAAAGGCAAAAGATGCTGACCCTCTGCCACAAATTGTCCATGTTATGTTCTGCTTTTGGACAACAGAAGTTTGGAGTGCTAAGGGTATATATGTCTCAGGAATTTCATAGCAATAAAGTTGTCTCCTAATATTAGCAGAATATGGACTATAAGAGAGAAATGAAATAACTTGAAAGGAAAGACAAAATAATTGGAAAGCTAACTGTGTTTTATATTCAGAAACAATTCTAACTTCCAGAGCCTTTGGCTAAAGCTCCTGCTGTGGCATATCTGGTTTGTAGACACAGGCCACTTCAACAATATGAAATTATGTTGATTCTACAGTAGCTGCTGACAAAGTGGGACTGAGCTAGTGGGTAAAACAGAAAGAACAGAGCCCAAATCTGCTGCTTTTTAAAACTGCATGGGACAGTTTTGAAAGTTCATATCTGGGCATTGCAGAAATATTTTGTTGTTCATATAGATATGTGTGCATGTAAGTATATATTTATATATGCACATATATTTATGTATAAATATTTTTCTCCCTGCTTAGTGTGTGTAGCTGTATCTGGAAATCCTTACCTAGAAAGAAAGCTTGAGTGCATATGCTGGAGAGGAATGTAAACAGCAAACAGTAAAACATTTTAGGATTGCTTTTGCTAGCACTTAATTATTATGTGCTCTTTTAGCTGAAAACAACAGCTGCTGCTATTGCTATTTCATTGCACCCTAAACGCTTGTAGGAGAATCAGCAAGAAGTTGTACAGTAAGGATTGTGGACATGAGGTTTGGGGCTGAGATCACAGCAGGAGGATAATGGGATTTTTCAGTGTAGATGTGTGCATCTCATGTCTGTTTAAATTTTAAGAAAGTCTTGCAGTTGATAGCTGAGAGCAATCATTAGCTTTGAAGAATATTTTTCTCTGTGTCGGTCCTAGCTAATACTGTTTCTTTATGACTTGTAGGTGCTCAGGTAGACCAGTCGGTGTTTGAGGAGCTTATAAAAGAGCAACTTCCAGAGCTGGCTGAACATATGAAGGATCTGACAGCCTTAGCTTCCATCTCTCTCTCCTGGTTCCTTACCCTTTTCCTTAGTATCATGCCCCTGGAAAGTGCTGTGAATGTTGTGGACTGCTTCTTCTATGATGGGATCAAAGCCATTTTCCAGCTGGGCTTGGCTATACTGGAAGCCAATGCTGTGGATCTGTGCAACAGCAAGGATGATGGGCAGGCCCTGATGATCCTGAGCAGGTATGGTCACGCAGACCTTCCATCGCAGACCATTCTGCTGTTAAACAAAGGCATCTGGGTGCTTTTGTGATATTCACAGGGCTCTGCAGGCTGTGGTGGGACCTTCTGTGTTACCTTCATGCTGCTGCTTTCACAGTGTTTGCCTTAAACAATGGGCTTCGTACATTTGATGAGTAGATGTCCTGTGAAATTTCCTGGCAGTGCCAAGACGTGCATCAACTGCGTCAGTGTCCAATATTTACTGCTGCCCTTCGTGCCTTCGCTAGAGTGACGGGCTTCCTGCTCCAGACTTCAAGGAGACAGAGCTTTTCTTCCCTGGGCAATATTTAAGTCATTTGGCTGGCTTGGCATTCCTCGTATGAGTAATCATGAAGGCATTTTTGAAAAACCTGGCAGCCTAAAACCTAATTTGTTTCTAAAGCTAAGCCATAACACTTGTTTGCTTATTTATATTGAGAAGAGCACAGTGCAGAGTAATCCATGTTGCTTTTACTTCTTCTCTTCAGGTTTTTGGAGCATGTCAAAAATGAGGAAAGCCCTCTGCCACCTATTGGTAATCAACACGCATTCTTCAGCGATGACCAAGAAGCCTCTCCAGTGACTGAAATAGCTGACCTGATTCACGACTCCTATGAGGTAAGATGCAGCTCCGTGTCTATGGGTCAGTTTAATTAAAATTTAAAACCAGAAAAAGGTTAGATTCGACATGGGCATTTTGAAAGTTAAAACATATCTTTACAGGTTCCGTGGCTGGGTGCTCAAATGTACAGCTCTAGGTGTAGAATAAATAGCTACACTGACAGATCAGTTAGAGACTGGTATGCTTTTTCTTCAGGGACTCACAACTCCTTTGGAAGTTATATTTGAAATATAAATATAAAATTAACAAACTTCTGTTCCTGCCTTGTAGAAATTTGGAGACCACTCTGTGGCGCAAATAGAGCACATGCGCTACAGACACCGAATTCGTGTCCTGCAGAGCCATGAAGACACAACCAAGCAAAACGTGGTGAGTAGGATGTTTTGATGTCAGTAGAATATTGTTTTGCTAGGGTAGTTTAACATCTCCCCTTCCCCTGCGACTTTCAGGCAGCTGGCTTTTGCTTTTTAAAATGTACCACCAGATTCTGAAAAAAGGAATTATCGTTCTTGACTCCAGAAAAAGCTCATTCCTGGGACACTGATGGGTTTGGTTTTTTTCTTTCGCAGCCACATACATAGTTTTCTAGTGTGGCTTTAACTTTAAGGACAACTGTAGGACTGTCCAGCCCAGCACCTTGTCTCTGACCATGGCCCTAGGCAGATGGGAAGAGCATAAGAAGAGATCAAGTGCGATGCAAGGCTTTCCTTGCCTCCTGTGACCTGCAGCCTAGGGACTTCCTGTCTTTGTTTCTAGTAGCTCTTGAGGGATTTCTCTTTTTACAGATCTATAAACCATTAACATAAAGAAGGGGAAAAAGCTGCAAAGCTTTTCTAATACTGCAATTTTCAACTGTACCAGATAAATACAGTCCCCGTAGGGCTCATGGGAGAAAAGATTGTCACTAACATGATTTTCTTTCTTTTTAAGCTCCGAGTTGTCATCCCAGATGTTTCAATTCTTCCTGAAGATTTAGAGGAATTGTATGACTTGTTCAAGGTTGGTCTCCCTGAAAAGCAGGGGATGTACCTATTTGAGGCTTCTGGATGTTAACTTCCAGCTGTCACTTTGCAGAGCTGCCTCAGACCTCGCACACTTGGCCTGGGCAGTACTGTTCCGATGGGATCTTGTAATTTTGTCCTTTCTGTGGTTGCCTGGTTGTTAGAGAGGAATAATAACGGGCTGATTTTCCAAAGGAGAATTGCTTCAGTGTTTCCTTTCTAACCTGGTGCCTGGTAATGGTCCATGTTCTGGTAACTTTCACATACAGAATAAGTTAACTAATACCTAGCTCTGCTCACTGAGAGCTCTGCAGTACTTTTAAGTCTTGCTCTCTTGATGCTCTTTAACGGCAGGATCTGTTTTCCATAGGGGAAAAAAATCCCACAAACTCACGTCCTTGCTATTGCAAAGAATCATAGAGTGGTTTGGGTCAGAAGGGACCTTAAAGATCATCCAGTTCCAACCCCCCTGCCATAGGCAGGGAGACCTTCCACTACATCACATTGTTCAAAGCCTCATTCAGTCTGGCCTTGAACACTTCCAGGAATGGGGCATTCACTTCTGTGAACAACCTGTTCCAATGCCTCACCACCCTCACCGTGAAAAAAGTCTTCCATAATATCTAATCTAAATCTACCCTCTTTCAGTTTATTTGTTCCCAGTTTTCTAATAGTTGTAATTTATTTCATTTTTCAGAACTAAAAGCAGTTTCTGCTCCAGCTCCTTTCTGTCAAGTTATGTTTGAAAGAACAATTATAAATGTTACTTGGAGACAGAGACATCTAAGCTTATACAACTATACTTGATTTAGAGGTCCAAGCATATAATTATTGCTCTAAGTTGACCATTTATTTTGTGTGTTGTTCATAGCCATAAATACTAGGAAAATATGACTGTTACATTTTTGGTGTTACGTAGCTTTGTGGCTAAGAACAGCTGTATCCTCCCTCCCTTAGTGGTAGTAAGATGCTGCAGCTGGGGTGGGGGGGCTTGCTCTCCAGTGTTTCCCCCATGCTCCTTGCTGTTTTGTTTTTGAGTCTTGACTGTCTTGCACTCCACCCCTTTCCTCGTTTTGTTTCTTGGTGGCTTTCTTTGTTAGCTCCCTTGCTCCCTCAAGACAGCTTGTTGTGTTACGACTCTCTTGTTTTGTATCAGCCTGTCCCTGAGGGAAGATTAATAGGTACAGTGTCTAAATGGAGAAGTCTATCTGAGAAAAAATAAATGAGGAGGTCAAGCCTGTATAATGCTTACCCTGGGTTTTCTCTGACTCTTGTACCTTTGGCCAGTCAAAGACATCCTGGGCCAGATGCGGCTAGTAAGTTTCAGTAGCCTGCAGTGAATTCCTTCCAAGCATCTGTTCAGTCTTCCTTCAAATTTATTAATTATCCATTGGAAATCATGAGAGCAGGGTTAGTCTTGGTGTCATTGTAACACCTCATGCAAAGAAAATTTTGAGCATTTTCAGCATACTTCGATGTGAATGCTTTTTTTTTTTCTGCTGGTAGTTCTCTCTGATACTGCACCCTGCAATCCCCCTTCTCTTGCCTCTGCTCTCTCCTAGAGGGAACATTTAATAAGGTGTTATTGGGAAATGGCGAGTCCAGTCATTGAGCGACACGACCCTAGCAGACCGTACGCCGAGCAGTACCGCATCGATGCCCAGCAGTTTGCTAACCTGTACAAGCTGGTGTCGCCATGGACCTGTGGGGAGCACACCGACGTCCTCGCTCAAAGGACCTTCCGTCTTCTGGACGAGAACATGGATCAGCTGATTGAATTCAAAGGGCTTGCCAGCTGCTTAGGTATTGGCTCTCTGGCAGGGTGGAAGATGGGCTGTCCATGTGGGTTGAGACAGCGATGTTAAAACTGTACAGCTGACAGGGAAGGATGTGGGCAGATGGTTTTCTTGTGCTTGTAATTAACCTAACGAGTGACCTTTATTAATTTTTTGTGTTCTAGTCACCTGAAGTTGATTAGATTTAAAAGACAGTCTAAGGACATGATTGCATACTGTATTAAAATATTTGGTTTCTTGGACAGTAGTAATTTTGTTGAAAACATTTTATGAATTCAGATTATACTTGGGTCTGCATGGACTGCTAGGGAATCCTCTCTATCAGATTGTTGCTCTCAGTATACCTTTGAAATCTCAGTATACCTCTTTGGAACTGCTTCGTTGAAGACAGTCTTACACAACCGACTGCTGCTTGCCTTATATGTCAACAATAAGTAGAACCAAAAAAATCTGGCCAGCAGCAACTGAGAGCTGTGCTAGGGTTGGTCTCGAGGGCACCAGCTGTTGTAATGAGATGAGACCATCCATCCCAATATCCATCGGAAGAATAAAGTGCCACATCTCAAGTGTTGCCTAACCTTAAGTGAAAAAAAAGCTGAATCAAACACTCAAAGCTTCAGCATAAATCTGTATTCTTGCCACTTGAACTTTTTAGATTTTTTTGATGTTAACCAAGGCACCCTGTATTATACTGTTATTTGATTTTGAGTCTCAGAGGGATACAATTTAAAAAACAAAAACAAACAACCCATTCTTCACTGTATTTCAGTGCATTTGAAAGTTAAAGAATCTCATTTGTAGAAGTCATTTAAAATATGAATTATGTGGGAAGAGCTCTCTCCTTTGAGCCTATTCTATAAAACAGCAGTAAGGGCTGAAGGGGAGAAATATTAAGAATATGATGGCCCCAGAAGGAGTTTTCTATCCCTCCCCTCTCACATTCTTGTTTATCTGTGGTGACAAACGTGCCATCCTTCTTGATATTTTTCAGTGCTGCTGAAGCTGCATGGGGTTAGGGACTCCCAGTCTATTTGACAAGAACAAAGACCAAACCAGATGGCTCTCACCTGCTGTTCCTCATTGACAGGCACAACTTAAAATATTCCAATGTAATAAACTGGCCATGTATTTTCATGTATTGTCCATGCAAACAATTACCTTTTGTGCACAGAGAGATGCCTGATTTATTTTAAACTGCGGAAGTAAATGCTCTGGTCCACTTCCTTCTTCTTTTTTTTTTTCCTTGCAGATGTTATGTATAACGGAGAAATGAATGAAAAAATAAAGTTACTATATAAGCTGCATATCCCACCAGGTAAGAAAGCTGAAAAGGAATGAATACCTGTTTCCCCCAAAATTTCTGGTTTAAAAGCTTTTGGGAAAAGGCTGCTTAATGATGAACCCTATCTTGCTTCCTTCAGCTGGGAGCATATGGGATTTGCATTTGTAATTATGCTCACCGCATTTTAAAAATTGCTCCAGTCAAAACCTTTTTGCATGAAATTTATAGATGTACTGTGTCAAGACCTACATCTGCTGCATTTAGAGATCTTTTGCAGCCAATTATATGGTGACTTCTAGACAAAACATGAACTAAAATAACATTTTTGGATGGCTTGTACTCCGTGTACAGTGGAAAGCTCCTTATCACATCTTGATCAAGTTTTGATTGGATGACAAAATTTTGTGATAGTTTCTCTGGGCGAAGTTTTTAATTAAATACCCCATTCTTGGCAAGCCTCCAATACTCTTGCTGCAGCACCAGTCTTACTTAGATTAACATAATTTTACAGTATGGCATAACGAAGTACAGTTTAAAAACATCTTTGTGCAGTTATTTGCTTTCTTGAAATATGTAAATTTTAAAAGCATAAATAACCATTACGCAGCATTTGAAAGAATTAATCATTTTATTTATCACTCTTTTTTGGGTAGCTCTCACAGAAGATGAACGAGACAGCCAGTCACCATTAAAGAATCCTTTGCTGTCAACTTCAAGACCACTAGTCATTGGAAAATCAAATGGTATATCCAAAATGGTTCTCTAATGTGTATGCGTGCGAGATAACCAACTTTCCATTTGGTAACCCTACTGTATAGTCTCTGTCTGGGGTTTGTTTTGAAATATTAGTCTACTCCAGTGACTTGAAAACTAATTCTCCCTTTTGTGTCTGCTCCAAAAAAAAAGGTGATGCAGTAGATTACCAAAAGCAGCTGAAGCAGATGCTGAAGGATCTAGCCAAAGAAAAGGACACTAAAACTGAAAAAGAATTGCCAAAAATGAGCCAGGTATGTATACGGAGACCTTATCACTCTCTACAAGGTGGTGTTGGTCTCTTCTCCCAAGTAAGAACTGATAGGAGAGGAAGTAGCTTAAAGTTGCACTATGGGAGGTTCAGATTAGACATAAGTCAAAATTTCTTCACCAGAAGGGTTATCAGCACTGCTCAGGGAAGTGGTTGAGTCACCATCCCTGGGAGTATTTAAAAGACCGGTAGATGAGGTGCTCAGGGACTTAGTAGTGGGCAGGTATGGTTGGAGTCAATGATCTCAAAGAACTTTTCTAACGATTCTATGATAGAGGCTGTAGAGTACTCTAAAATTACTCAATACAGCAAATCAGCTCTTTCTGAGAAAGTGTTACTTCAGCCTGAGCTTAGATTTAGTATTGAGGATTGGGCTCCTCTGTTCCAGAGTGCAGGTGTTTAAAACCTCTCTGCTACCTTTCTAGCAGCTCCCTCTCCTTAGACTGGCTGTTGAACAGAGAGAATTTCAGACTCACCCTCACCTGCAACCTTACAGGCTGGAAACAGGCTCAGACAGGCTGGAAGTCCTCTTCCTAAGCCCAAAGAATTTCCAAGAATGCATATTGCTGTTCTGTCTTCCCTCATCTCTCCATCAAACCAGTAACTTCCTTCTTAATCCACCACCAACTGGGTCTTTCCATGGTCTCAAAAACTGACTAGAATTGTGTGAAGTAAGAACACTGAAGGCTCTCATCATCTTACAATCTCCCTAGTGCTAGTTGAGCCTTGTATATGTTGTTGGTGTAAGAAAACCTACTGGAGGGAAAAGGGTGCTGTACTAGTAAAACAAGTGTAGAGACATGCAAAGAAAGGTGAGACTACACCCCAAATCCTTTCTGCGTGGGTCTTTCTGAATAAAGTTTTAAATGAGTGCACAGACATAACCTGTCAGCTCAGCAGGGTCATATAATCATTCATAAAGGCCTAACTTGACTGAACAGTCCCTACCACCCTGAACTAGGCATCCTATGACTGTATGAAACTTGAGGGCTCGCAAATTTCATAATAAGATATTGGAAACGTCCTCTCTAGCTGTGACGGGTGAGCAAGGGAAGGGAGGAAAGGGGTTGGGCAAGGGAAGATGTCTGAATTTTGATAGTAAAGCAGAAGGGAATTTGCTTGCAGGCCTGTGGATGGCTACTCTGGTTGTAACTCATTCAGTGTCGCCACCAGTTTCCCACCAGCAACAGTATGTATCCCTTGCCTTGTCTCTCACTTGCCCTTTGGTCATCTGAGAAGTCCTGATATCCATCAAGGTAGCTGAATACTTCTGTTCCCTTTTCAATTTTTAGCATCAAGGTTTCCTACCATCAGTGGAAGGTTGAAATCCCTTCGCTAGCACCTTTTTAAAAGCACGCACAGATGAGCACCTAAATGTATGCAGCATTCTGCCTGCCTTTGCAGTAGTGCCCTCACCTGACTCCTACAGTAGTTACCCAGTGAGGCTGTTCAGTAGCTTGATTTTGTCTTTTTGTCCTTTATAGAGGGAGTTCATTCAGTTCTGCAAAACCTTGTATAGCATGTTTCATGAAGATCCAGAGGAGAATGATTTATATCAAGCCATTGCCACTGTGACCACACTGCTACTTCAGATTGGAGAAGTAGGACAAAGAAGCATCAGCCTGGGGAGCGGATCAGATGAATTCACTGAAGACTTGCAGCCCGAGGCCTCTGCTTCAGACCAGGATGCTGTTTTTACTGACACTGTGAAGACCCCTCACAAAGACTCTCAGCCTTCACCTGTGACTGAAGGGGACTGGACTGTCTCTTTTGAACATATTTTAGCATCCCTCTTGACTGAACAGTCCTTAGTTAACTTCTTTGAAAAACCCTTAGAACTGAAGCCAAAACTTGAGAATGCGAAACTAAGTCAATATAGCCTCAAAACAAATGGAATGACCTGCCCATCACGAGTTGAACATACGAAACTAAACACACAGTAGTGACAAACCTGTCAAAAATGAAATGCACTGAAATTATGCCAAAGCACATACTGTAAAAGGCTTTTGGTTAGCAGTGGACTTTTGATAAAAAAAGTTACCTGTGGTTTTCAGTTTAAGAGCTTTAAAAGCTAAAGGGTGCATAGGTTTGTTTTGTGCCATTGATTTATTAATTACGTTCTTGTTTTGAATGTAAAAGGAAACATCTGTCTACAGTGTGAAGACACTGAAAGCCCTCTTCCGCACTGGGAGCAGAGGCTGGCTCCAGTTGTCAATTTTTTTTGTTTTGAACGGGGGAAAACACTTCTCAGCTACTGTCCGCAGCTTGTTTGGGTTGCCTTTTTTGCACTAATACTGAAAACTGTTTCAATGCTGGTAATTGAAACTATTTTAATATATTTCATTGTATTCCAATTTTTTATGTCTTGCTGAAATGTTAAGTGTACATGGACTGTGCTTCTGATGTTGGTCTGTGAAAACATGCACTTTTCAATAAACCCCTTTTGTACTAGACGTATTGGCAGTATTTATTGATTTATGGAAGGTTAGTGTCTTTATTCCCTGCTTCGTTAACAAATTCCCTGACCTAGCACACTCACAATTAATTCACATGTTCATGCAGTGCACAGACCTGCTTGGGAGATGCCTACTGATTCTGCCTAGGAGACCAGCAGGGGATCAAATATATTACATGTATGAAGTATAGATCTAACAGTCAGGGGTTTGGAGCTAAATTGTTGGGCTGTGTTTGTTTAAACACTCATCTTTAACTCAAAATACCCATGTAATGGCTTTTTATTCCCACAGGTACAAAACAGCAGGACTTCGCCATCCCCACAGGAACATTCACATCTCCTCCTTTTTCCATTCACACCTAAAGTCCACAGTATGTTTAATTAAGAAAATTACACCATTGTGTTCAAGCCCAAAAAAAGCAAGGTACTTTTAAGAGCCTGTCACCTGTTGAACTTGATGCTTCTTAGGTGAGAGCTTAAAGAGACCAGACAAGTGAAAAAAAAATGATTTGGAAGTAAACTTTCTTTTTACCCGTTTATTGTAATGAAAATCAGTTTAATTTTCATCCACATTGACTGTCTGTAGACCTGCAAAACAAGAAACTATGTCACTATCTATTACTAGGACAATGAATCCCCTTTATACATACGCAAGCCTTTAAAAGAGAGCACACCTACAGTTTCAAAACTAGTTTGCTGATCTACTTCTAGAAAAGCAAACTATATAGGCAAGTAGTTCACTAAATTTTAAAACCTTCACATTAAATCAATTCTGTAAAGACGATAATTCTCAGATAACAAGTGGGAAAGACTCAACCTGCTTTTCACATTGTAGGTTGTGCTGTATATAGGAAAACACAAACCTTGGACTATTCCAACAACTCTGGGCAATGCTTTTTATCTCAGAATTTACATAATTATAAATTCTGAATTTACTCTCTTAATGCTGATCAGGCAAGCTAGCAGTCCTGAGCTCTACAGTGGAGCTACTCCAAGTCCTCCAGCATGCTTTTCACCTGAATTTTGCACTGCAGGAGGCTGTCCCATACTGCTACTCATTCAGAACAACATGGCATGAGCCCTTACCTTTGAATGTTGTGACTGGTACATAGGTAACCAGTGTGTATAGCTTGTTTGGTGAATCTTCATCCTCATTGCGCTTTCTGGACAAACGCACACGGATACGGTAAGGAACGTTCCTAAAATCAAGAAGACAGATTAATTTTCAATAAAATATGTATTGAAACCTGTTGGTGCATACACAAGCCCTTTACTCTGTGGTTACTACTCCTTCCCCACAATTCCTTCTTAAGCTTTGCCTATTTGCACAAACCCATGATGAGCCAATTCTGTTTCTATCTCTACATCATAACAACAGCAAAACTCTGTATCATACAGATTTTAATGTCTCCCCTAGAGGAGTGGAGTTTCATTTGTTATTAAAGTGAGCAGGTAAGAGGTATCTGAGTCTTGAATATGATTAATCTGTAATTCAGTGGGAGCATAAAGTTAGAAATGCACCATCAGTCCACTACTGATGCAGGAAGGAAGATCATGAAGCACAGCATGAACATGATCAGTAAGCCGCTGTTACTAACAAGGATTTCTTCCTCAAACAGAAAATGGTGAGGGGGAAAAACCACAATCTGTTCTGAAAGCCTAAGGCCCCTGTCAAGAGTCAGAATGCAGCTCCATCTATATGCCAGAAGTCACGTGGAAATTCAAGTGAGCCTGAACCAAGATCTTATTCATGATGATACAACTCATCAATGTTTCTTCCTCACAAAGCCCACGGAACCACAACTAAATCACTTAGATGATTTTGTTTGTAATAGGAAAGTCACAGCTTGGCACCTTCCCATAATACTACCCAAAATATGGTGCTGAGGGAAGGCACAAAATTACTTTAATCCCCCATTTTTCAGGTAATGCCCCACCTCAAATGAACTAAAGATTTTGGTAAACTCCTACTCAGAGTATTCTTCTCCATAGACTATGACAAGGAACTTCCTCTTTGCCGTTTGTTCTCAAAACACACTACATCAGGTAGATACAGTAATTAAGACGCAGGAACTTGCGTTTACTCCCTTCTTGAAACAAGCCAAAAGCATTTTTCACCAGTTTCCTTCATCACTATCACACTAGCTGACATGGCAGTCTTAGCCTCTCCTCATCCTTCTGAAGAAAGACACTTTCCTTTGCATATGTTATCTATTTTAACCAGTGAAAACTGCAGTTAAACAGATGCCTTAAAGACAGATACGATGACTCCCTGCTCCACAGAATACACGTCTACAAGTTAGTATCAGGAAGTCTTGGTTAGAAACCTCACTGCTAAGCTCCGAAGTTATACCGTCACCTGGCTCAATTGCTATTTCTTCATTGCATATGAAATGGAAAAACTCAACTGGAAGGACAGAACACCTGCCTGGATACTCCCAGTAAATTAGTCTCATCTTCCCACTCAGATTTTGAAGGAGGGCTTGGCCTGAACAGACCTGCAGGTAAAGGACTGTAAGCATGTCACAGGATGGATTCAGGAATCTAATTCCTAGAAGACATGGTTTATAAAAAGGGCTCATGTGTAGCAAATGTATCACTCACAGCATTAATTACTATCAGTTAACCTTTTATTATGGCCTAAGAGGTCCCATTCCTCACAGGAGTCTCTTTGGAGCATCTTTACACATGACAAACACCAAATCAGCTGCCTTAGTATAGCAGAGAGTTAACAGAAGTTTTAATTTCTTGGCCTCTAAACTACTTGTACTTTAAAGACAAGATTAATGGCCCCATTTAAATCACATCTCATTATTTCTTTGTGTAGCATTAATCAGCTCAGCATGCTTCAAAATCTAATCTTGTTCAGACATGTTACACGCATGCCAGGTATTTAGCCTGGGACTGTAGGTAGCACTAAAAATACAGGTTTCTGAGAACTGTCGGCTGCAGTAGGCACTGGGGTACTACAGCGTTACAACAGTCCAATTCTCCTCTCCCTGCCTCAAGCTGTGTTCCTTCTTTCCTTTGCTGTATTATTCATTCATGCACCGAGACAGGTGACCAGAATATAGAGCTGAGGGGAAGATTAGTTTAGTATGCTAGGCCATTTTAAGAAAGGAAGCATTTGCATAGAAAATGCAAATACTCCAAGGATACAAATTTTTCTGCCACAACGCGTCCTGTACCTCCATACACAGTTCTTCAACACCCAGCAAGGAAAACCACAGAAACCTACCTTATTCCTTTAGCCCAGACTGCTTTGTTCAATCTGGTGTCAATGCGAACATCAGGAGTACCCATCTCCTTCATTGCAAATTTACGGATTTCCTTGAGAGCACGGGGTGCTCGTTTCTTGAAGCCCCTAAGGCAAAAGCAAGAGCAATTTCTTTAACTTTAGGAAGCAGTCAGCATTGGACATCTGTTGCAGCACTCAACTGACATTCCCTAAACAAACAATCCAAAGAACAGTGTTCAACAGCAGTTCAGTAGCTGCTCTGCAGTCTGACCAGACCTTTACTCTGGTAGATAGTTGGTAACTTTACTGTCCCTGCCCAATGGAAACTACATATACTTATGTAGAATAGCCTCGGTAAAATGTTGCAATTTCAGGATCTCCAGGATGTTCTCTCTTATTTCTAGCATGTTGACATGAAAACTTCTTGCAACATTAGTGAAGAGATCAGAGCTATCACAGATAGTATAAGTGAAAGGCCTGTGAGAAAAAGCAGTCCAGCAACGTTAATACAAACTGGACAGAACTGTTTAGTATTGAAATAAACAGAAGAACTAACCTGATGCTATTCTGAGGAGCAGCTTCTGCTCAACAGTAGTTGGATGATTACTTTCTTCATGTCATCATGACCAGATCACTATTAGAACTGGTTTTTTTTTGCAAGTATAGCTTGTATCATGCCTAACAGAGACAGATCCTGCATGCTTGGGCACTTACAGTGAAAGATACAGCTGCATCGGGAGTGTTTCACTGTAGATATACCCACACTGCTACATATGACTATAGTGTTAGCAGGGCCTAAGGTCCCACAGTGGGTTATATTTAATATTATTTGTACACTACTGCTGATATTTAGTACTAGCTATCAGGGGCGGTCATTACAAGCAAAACACGCATTAAATATAAGTACTTCACCCCTAGCACTTCATACCTAAAGAGAAAATCGGATAATCCCAAAATAGAGGACAGGAGGATTGTCATCATTAAGAACAGACCGAATCGCATCAATAATCAACAAGACCAGAACATCATCTTGCCATTTAAAGTTACCACTGCCTCCTATCCTCACCTACAGTTTTCTAATAATCCACTGTCTCATTACTCTCCTATTCTAAGTTAACTTTGGCAATTTCCCTAATTGTTTTGATCTGGATATAGTTTTCTTTCAGGTGACTGCTGACACACATACAGAGAGAACCAAAGTGTGATGCAGTTTCTCAACAAGTCTTCTCAAGCACTTTACTACTACATGGTTGTGTGAAGTTCAAGATTCTGTCAGGTAAGAAGTCACCCTCATCTACACACAACTAATATTAACTCAAAATCATACCCTAATTTACACCTTAAACAATTCAGCGATAAGTGCAGAGCCAATAACTTGATTACAATAATCAATTTGTGAAATTTAATTCTACTGGGCTACATTTTCACCTTTGCTTGGGAAAAAATGATGACTGTGCACAGTGGTAAATGTCTCCAACTTCAAATTACGTCCAGAAACATTCACGAAAATAAAAAAGCAAGCTTGTTTCTGAAAGCCATCTGCAAGGAGAGGTCTGCCTGGGTATAAAGCTGCTTCCTCTAGACACAACTGTCACACAAGCGACTACAACATCATGCATTACCATCAGTGAAAGGACTGTCCTTCTCTGTAGTTTAAAACCTACTGAACACACTTCCAAATGCCAAAAAGCCAACGTGATTGATAAAAACTAAAGTCTTACACGCCATGGATCCGCTTGTGAATGTTGATGGTATATTCCCTCGTTACCACCTCATTGATGGCAGAACGGCCCTTCTTCTTCTCGCCACCTTTCTTTGCAGGAGCCATTTGAGCAACGCTGAAAAGCATCCACGCATGCATCAAACACAGACCTGACCTCCCTCATCCTTTTCCCCTGTCACCTTCTCTCCCACCCTCCCCAGCTCCTTACAAGACATACAGCTCCCATATTAACAGAATTATTTAACTCATTCCCGGGGTCGCACTGGCTGCAGATTTTATGCAGCAACTATTCACCATTATGAATGCTTTACTTCCACCTTCCCGAGAGGTGCACAAAACACGTCACGAGAATCACCAAATGACCCGAGTTGGAAGGGACACATCGGAATCATCGGTCATTGGGCAATGGAATAGGCTGCCCAGGGAGGTGGTTGATTCACCTTCCCTGGAGGTGTTTAAGGCACGGGGGGATGAGGTCTTGAGGGACTTGTTTTAGTGTTAGATAGGAATGGTTGGACTGATGGGTCCCTTCCAACCTGGTTGTTCTACGATTCTATGATCGAGTCCAACTCCTACCCCTGTATAACTCTTCAGCCGCTTTCCAGGAAGACAGAAAACTGGGTTCCTGGCCAGCCCAAGGCACCCCTAAACCCACCCTGTTCTGCTTCTGTATATCCAACCCCTTTCCCTTCTCCAAAGTGCCCCAGAGAAGCGCCTCGCAAGGGGGTAATGGTGCCAGAAAGGTTCCTTCCCGGGACCGTCAGCGGCCTACGCCATCCTTCTCCCTCGCCAACACCCAGCGTGGCCTGGTAAAGCCCCTCTCCCTCTCAGTGCTCCGCAGGCCTCGCCGGGCCTGTGCCCTGCCCGGTTCAGCGCGGGCCGGGGGGGAGAAGGAAGATGGGTCCCCGCCCGCGGAACGCGGCCCCGCCGAAAGCAGCCCTCGATGCCTCCCGCGGCCGGGCCGCCTCCCGCAACCGGACAAGCCAGGGAGCGGCACCTCGGCGAGGCCCTGCTGGGAGGATGGCAACGGATTCAGCCAGCCCGCTCCCCGCCGCCCAACTCACCCGGGCCCGGCCACAGACCGGAAAGGAGGCCGCAAGGCACTGTGGGAGCCACGAGCCCTTCCGGGATGCACGCGAAGGGCGCGACTGCGCCGGCGCCAAAGCCGAGGCGCGCGGAGGGGCGGTGGGGGGGGGCAGGGGTCGCGCGTGTCCGTCCGTCCTTCTGTCCGTCTCTCTGTCTCTGTGCGTCTGCGTGGCGGGCCCGGCGACACCCTGCAGCCGCTGGTCCACGGGAAGCCGCCAGCCCCAGCTCTCTCTTTTACATATATAAATATATATATATATATAGTCATGGAATCGTAGAACAACCAGGTTGGAAGAGACCCATCGGATCTTCTAGTCCAACCATTCCTATCGAACACTAAACCAAGTCCCTCAAGACCTCATCCACCCGTGCCTTAAACACCTCCAGGGAAGGTGAATCAACCACCTCCCTGAGCAGCCTATTCCAATGCCCAATGACCCTTTGTGTGAAAAACTTCCTCCTAATCTCTAGCCTAAATCTCCCCTGGTGGAGCTTGAGGCCATTCCCTCTTGTCCTGTCCCCTGTCACTTGGGAGAAGAGGCCAGCTCCCTCCTCTCTACAACCTCCTTTCAGGTAGTTGTAGAGAGTAATGAGGTCTCCTCTCAGCCTCCTCTTCTCCAGGCTAAACAACCCCAGCTCTCTCAGCCATTCCTCATAAGGCCTGTTCCACAGCCCCTTCACCAGCTTCGTCGCTCTTCTCTGGACTCGCTCCAGAGCCTCAACATCCTTCTTGTGCTGAGGGGCCCAGAACTGAACATAGTATTCAAGGAGCGACCTCACCACTGCTGAGTACAGAGGGAGAATAACCTCCCTGGACCTGCTGGTCACACCATTTCTGACACAATATATAAAATAAAGCTTATCTTGGAAGGTCTTTTCCAACCCAAACCTTTCTGTGGTTCTGTGATTCTGCTTTGGTTGCCCAGAGAAGCTGTGGCTGCCCCATCCCTGGAGGTGTTCAAGACCAGACTGGATGGGGCTTCAAGGAACCTGATGGAGTGGGAGGTCAAGTGCAAGGTCCTACATCTGGGTCAGGGCAGTCCACAGTGTCAGTGCAGGATAGGGGACAATGGTTGCGAGCTGCCCTGCAGAGAAGGACTTGGGGTGCTGATGGATGATAAGCTCACTATGAGTTCGCAATGTGTGGTCACAGCCCAGAAGGCCAACTGGATCCTGGGCTGCATCCATAGAAGTGTGGCCAGCAGGTTGAGGGAGGTGATTCTGCCCATCTGATCCTCTCTTGTGAGCCCTTATCTGCAGTATTGTGTCCAGTTCTGGAATCCTCAACATAAGAAGGATACGGAGCTGTTTGAACAGGTCCAGAGGAGGCTACAAAGATCCGAGGGCTGGAGCATCTCCCATATGAGGACAGGCTGAGAGAATTGGGGTTGTTCAGCCTGGAGAAGAGAAGGCTCTGAGGAGATCTTATAGCCACCTTCCAATACCTGAAGAGGGCATGCAAGAAAGCTGGAGAGGGATTTTTTACAAAGCCATGTAGTGACAGGACTACAGGGAACGGTTACAAACTGGAGAAGGGCAGATTTAGACTAGACATAAGGAAGAATTTCTTCACTATAAGAGTGATGAGGGTCTGGCACAGGTTGCCCAGGGAAGCTGTGGCTGCTCCATCCCTGGAGATGTTCAAAGCCAGGTTGAATGGGGCCTTGGGCAGCCTGATCTAGCGGGGGGTATCCCTGCCCGTGGCAGGTGGGTTGGAACTGGATGATCTTTATGGTCCTATCCAACTAAAAGCATTCTATTATTCCACTTGTCCCTTGTTTAGGAATCTTTAGGCAATGAGTTTTGTTTCCAGCAAGCACAGTGCCCTGTTCAGAGCTGCTGCTCCTCTTCCTGAGGAACCACCCTGTCCTGGCCCAGGAAAACAACCCATGCTGAGTGGCAATGTTGGGACAAGCCAGATTGCAGCTGTAATTCTTAGCACAGGAAGGACATGGATCTGCTAGAGCAAGTCTAGAGGATGACCATGAAGATGATGAGAAGGCTGGAGCACCTCCTATGTGAGGTCAGGCTGAGAGTTCAGGTTATTCAGCCAGGAGAAGGCTCCAGGGAGACCTTATAGTGACTTTCTAGTACTTAAAAGTGGCCTACCAGAAAGCTCTTTGTTGGGGAGTGCAGGGATTGGACGAGGGGTAAAAATTTTAAGCTGAAAGAGGGGAGATTCAGATTGGATGTTGGGAAGAAACTTTTTTTCTGTGAGAGTGGTGAGGCACTGGAACAGATTGTCCAGAAAATTTGTGGATGTCTCATCCCCGGAGGTGTTCAAGACCAGGTTGGATGATGTTTTGAGCAGCCTGATCTAGTGGAAGGTGTCCCTGACCACAGCAGGAACAGAGGATGGAACTAGATGATCTTTAAGGACCCTTCCAACCTAAACAGTTCTATGATTCTATAATGAACTAGAACAACAGCCTAGCTCTACAAAGGGAACTGGCACACCACAGGCAACAAGTTCAGTAACCCCAAATCAGAATGAGGGTTAAAGGCAGAAATGAGATAGAGGATGACAAAAACAGGCATCAATGTAAATCTGGTCCTGCAAATGCTCCCTATCATTCCAAACAATAAAATAAGCCACTTTATTGGAAGTCAACCCTATCCTATTACAGCTTCTCCTTGTTAACAGCTTAAAAATACTGCTGGTTTTAGAAAGTTAATACTTAACTCCAAGGTTAAGCTTGGTTTGGACATACATACTGTCAGGAGAGATTCGTGTGTATATGACTAATCCTGAGAGTGGAACATTTTAAAGACATTTTCTCTTCCTGTGAATTCCATCATAGTAGTTGAGATCCATGAAGTGCTGCTTCTACAGGTATTTCCTGAGGTGCTTGTGTTCCTTAATTATCTCTTTTCCTGGATGGACTTTTTGGCCTACTAACAGAAAATTTCCCCTCCCCTTTTCCAAAATAAGCCCTTCCAGGAATGCATGGCATTTAAGAAGTTAGCATTTAAGACAACAGGCCTTTGATAAGGTTTGCCCATAATTAAGAGAGAGATTCCCTCAGGTATCAAAAGAAAGCACTTTAAGTTTAGCTCATTAATCTTCATCTAGTGGGGTCGCCCTTGCTTCACTGAATGCAAGAATTTAAAGCAATGATGAGCAGCAGTTTGCCTGATGAGCAGGCAAACTCATACTGATACCTAAGGTAATCAGTAAAAAAACTTTCTTAAAGACTAAATCTGATCTCTAAACATTTTTTAGAGACTAGATACTTGATTGCCTTCACAAACAATGGGATTGTATGGGCCAAAATACACACACCCCAGTCAGTCCTACTGGCCAGTCTTGCCTTGGAAGCAGCAGGGGTCATTTTGCCAGTGGGGTTTCTCTAGGGGATTTCTAGCATTTTTAGAAAGTTCTTCAGAACTGTGGGCAAATTAACCTATTTTATTTTTCTGCAGGTTTACTATTAGCCTTTCCAGCTCCCAGCCCAATTATTTCCCTGGCATAGAAACCAGAGGTGAACACATGGGTCCCTGTGATGTGATCCTTGATACTGGAGGGTGGTAAGGGCAGTGTGGTCTGTGCTCTCTTGAAGTTAATGTTGGCTCAGGTGGCTGCAAGCTGCCCTGAGAGCTATGCCTTTTCAGTCTCGCTGCAGTAAATTAAAACATTACTGTGCTTAAGTTATCCACCTTGTTTTGAGTTGGAGGTTTTCTGCTCCTGCAGCAGTTAGCAGAGGGAACAAAGACCCGTACCTTAGCTGCTCCATCCTGTAGTGTGAATGCAACATCTGCACAAGGATTGCAAAGTGGAAAATAGACTGTCTAGAGTGTGGGCATGGTAGCAGTTCCAGCAGAGGTGTATGATGAAGCTCCGTACAGTGAAGCTGGACGTGGGTCAAAACTCTGGTATGTGCAGGGTCAAACCATTCTTTATACCATCTGTTTTGTCCTAATCTGCAACTAGTTGGTAGTACTGAGCTGCCTGAGATTTTTATAATGTTTTAAGGGAGCTTAAAATGAGCAGCGTCGGCTAGCAGCCAATATAACTTTCTGAGCTATCATTCTCTGTCTATTCCATTACAAAGTTCCCATAGGATAATACTTATTTTTGCTAACTGAGCACCAAACACTTTGCCAGGCTACGGCTAATATTAACACTCTCAAGTGAATCACATAGTTGAACAGCCAGAGGAAATTATATGCAAGTCCTGCAATAAAGCCATTTGGCTATTTTATTTTATTCTACAAATAAAGACAATTGTCCATCATTTAATGGAAAAAATAATAGTTTGAGTTGTATATAGCATGAAACAGTAGTTCCCTTCACAAAAACATTTCTAATTCATTAGTTTATTACAAAATATCCACTCACAAAAAAAGCACAAGCACAATCTTCATACTTGTGAAATGAGTTGATATTTCATATACAAAATAATTTCCACATAATTCCATATAATTTTATTTTATATAGAAATAGGTCATTATTACAACAGCTGTACAATACACTACTTTTTATTTAATAATTACATAAAATCTTTCTTAGAAACATATCAACAGAAAACATACAAAAAAAGCGAAAAGTGCATTTTTTCCCCCAAAGGAAAATTCAATCCTAAATGTTATAATGAAAGAGATATGTAATAGTCTGCAGCATCCCAAGTCAGTGGGCCAAAACACAGTGCATATTTCACAGAGACAGTGGGTGAGTTTAGTTTGAATAAGGATCCATGTTGTACTACTGGAGAGTTGCATGATTGTGCTTACAACTTGAGTCCTTTGCAATCACAATTCACGTAGAAAACAGTCCAGTGTGGGTTGTGGGCTTGTTTTTTTCTGTTTCTAGTTACGAAGAACAGTTAGGGTAAGCTGCATAATACTTTTCAGATTCTAAATCAAAGTTTATGAGCTGTAGACCATCTTCACAAATGACTGGGCTTTCTCCTCCATTGAATGTGCTAATTTGGCCACAAGAATAAGGAAACAAACTTCTCTTTACAGAAAGTGCCTAGGTTTTGTCCTCTGTGCAGTTGTGCAAAATAATAACAATAATCATAATAAAAATAATCTCTTGTTCTCTCCTCAATAGACCTTTGACGCAGTGCTTTTCATACACAAAAGAAAAACTGAAACAGTGAAGGCCAAGTACCTCATAAGTCTGTCAACAGTCTTTTGGAATTGCCAGATAGTATTCAGAGCGACACGCCAAGACTGAACGCTTCCTCCCATGCACCTATTGATGATGGAGGCTGCACATGATAGCGTTCCTTTTAATTTTGCTCTCTCAGTACATGCTGTGCTAACAAGACAGTGCAAACTGAATCCAGCATGCTGTAAATGCACTGTCTGTGGCTGTCTGCGCTCTGTGGTGTACTTCTGTCATAGAGCTTTGAAAGAAATACATGTGCAACAGCCAAAACAGTAAGTACGAAGTCATTCTCTTCTGCCCCCATGTGCCCATTGGTTAAAGCTAATCGTGCATTGATTGTGCTGGTGGGACTCTATCGCAGTGTCTGTGGTAAATTTGATGATTCTGATAAGCTATTGCTTCTTCTCGATGTTAGTTGCTGCTGCTGCTGCTGCTGCTGCTGTGGCTGTGTCTGATGATACCCCATATTTCCTTGCTGTGGCGAGTAAGATGGCAGGAGCAAAGAATCGGGTTGCTCATTGTGCAAAGAACTTGGTGTTTGCACCTACAGATAAAATAAAATTCATTGTGGTGTTCGATTCTTTCACATGTTAAAGCTCTTCATCCACAATGTACAAGGTGCTTAAAAGTACTACTGTTTTGTTGGCTTTTATTTCTGGGGTTGTTTGGCATGGGGTTAGCTTACCTAATGTTAGAAGAAATGGACATAATTTGCAATGAACAACATTGCAACTAGGTATTGAGAAAGGTTTTGTAATAGGAATGCACTGCCTAGGATTTGTAGATTATCCTGAAAAGCCTGTTTAGGAAAAGGGTGGGCGAATGTGTCAGAAATGACACAGATGGATGGTAAAAATTAAATAGAAATGAAATAGAAATTAAACAGGAGATCCTAGTGCAGCTCATGCTGTCCCTTCTAGCCCTTCCTTTTTGTGAATTTACAACAGGTTGTGAGCTTGCAGTGAAGTCAATGTGAATTTTGCAGATGTTTTTATTTGGAACAGTATCTGCTGCAGTTTTTTCATTGTCTCAGCTATGATAAGGATTTCATTGCAATAACAAGAATTTAATAATCTGAGGTCAATGATACTTTTTCAATGATGCGAGTGGATAAGTGATCAGGCTTTATAAAC
Source organism: Coccyzus lansbergi (assembly GCA_033558105.1). Lineage (NCBI taxonomy): Eukaryota > Metazoa > Chordata > Aves > Cuculiformes > Coccyzidae > Coccyzus > Coccyzus lansbergi. Next base: position 883,943 of record JAUMJK010000332.1, on the reverse strand, counting down.
TGAGTTCAGCTCCTTTTTAGTTAATACTGAAATGCCTCCCTTCTCCCTTTCCCCTTTACTTTAGTAGGTGTTGAACTAGGTAAAAAACCAAGTATTTTTACATGTTCAGATCACCTGGTTCTTCCAGGAAATGTGCTTCAGTTTATCTTCTTTGCCTTGTGGAGGTGAGGAAATATGTTAATTTACTCAGGGGTAAAATAATTCAGGGTCTAGAGCACAAGTCTTATGAGGAGCATCCAAGGGAACTGGGGCTGTCTAGCCTGGAGAAAAGGGGGGTAGACCTAATGGACCTCTACAACTACCTGTAAGGAGGTTGTAGCATGATGGTGTTGGTCCTTTCTCCCAAATAACAATTGATAGGACGAGGGGGAATGGCCTCAAGTTCCACCAGAGACGGTTTAGATTGGATATTAGGAAAAAGTATTTCATGGAAAAGGTAGTCAAGCACTAGTGCAGGCTGCGCAGGAAAGTAGTTAAGTCACCATCCCAGGAGGTATTTAAAAGATGTATAGATGTGGTGCTTAGGGACATAATTTAGTGGTGAACTTGGCAGCGTTAGGTTTATGGTTGGACTCCATGAACTTATTAGTTTTTCCCAACCTACATAATTCTGTGATTCTGTGATTCTATGCTTCTAAGGGATCTAGATATCTCATCCAGATCTCATTTTATGTTGATGCTGGTAATTAAAATCATCTTTTGACTTGTAAATTAAGCAAATTGTACACTGAATAAAGAGTACAGCATAAATCCTAAGGCAGCAATTTTCTTCATCTAGAAATATACTTTAAATATACCCAGGATAATCTGATTATATTTCCAATGTACAGAACTAGTAATTTCCTTTGAAGTATTCTGACTGTTCTCACCATTTCCTTGCTATACTGGAAGGGTACAGGACACTGTATCAGTGTCTTGCACATTGCAGTATTTCTAAAATGTCCATTTCTGCCATGATTAGGCTCCCAGTGAAACCTGGCATCCAGTCTTCACAGCCCATTTGCCTTATTACTCTGTATGTATATTTTAGACATTGTCCTCTTTGTCCTACCTTACCTGCAGGTAGCGTTGTTGCTGTTGGTGCTGGAGTTGCATAGGTGGCAGAGAGGATGGCTGGGAAGGAGGTGTAGTGGTGAACCCTTGGTTTAACACTGCTTGTCCCATCAGTACAATTGGAGAGCTGCTGCTGGAAGTTTGAACTTCCAAACTTTGAAACATTTGTTGAGTTTGAGAGTATCTGTGGAAGAAAGAAGTAAAACAATCACAAACAAACTGTTGGAAGCAAGGGTTTTCCTCTAGGATAGGGGTAGAAGGCCCTAGTCTTCATAAGTAATTCCTAGTAAAAGACACCAGTGCAAGGTATATGCTATTAGGAACAACAGCATCATTGGCAGCAGGAAAAAACCTTATTCTGTGCACAAGCTGGACTTGGAGGGTAGCAAACATTTTACCTCAAAATCTAGACCACATTCTAGACTAATAAAGATTCTGGTCTAGGCATGTCTTCTCTATAGCTACAGCATTCATATCTCTAGCTCCTTAAACAGAATAGCCTTTGAGTCTGTGTCAATATACTGAGCTCTGAATTGCAGCAGCAGCCGAGTAAATACACCTCCTGTTCTGCTGCCTGTGATCCCCTGTGACTGCTTGTGGGGGTGGTAATCTCTTACTTTAGAAAAATGGTTAGGGTTGATTGCTTCTCAAGCTGCTCATCTACATCTTGCCAAGTATGGTCAGCAGTTCCCATCACTGTGACCCCCCTGTAGGAACAGAAGTCTCTAGAAGTTCTCTGGAGTGAGGAAAGGGCCAGAAACAAAAGACTCGGCTCCTCTTTCCAGTCTGCTTTTGCATAGTGAAACTTAAAATATGAGTTGTTTTGTGGAAGGCTGTGGGCAAAACCACAATGGAGCTATTGCCAACCCAGCCTAATTCTGTTTATCCTGTAATGGGTGATGAGATCATAGTGTGGTGTGTGTTCGCTCAACAGCTGTTCAACATTAGGAGTTAGTCAGAAATGCTATGGTTTGTGTACTTATGCTAGGATGTGAGCGCCTAAAAAAGGCTCCCATGAGCCAGGAAGTCTACATGAACTGGGAGATGCATCTTTGCAAATCAGTCTTCTTTTATTTAGGTGCTTAAAAGCAGATCTAAAATGCTGTATCTTAAAGTTGAAACATTTAACTTAAGATAATCTTAAACAGCAACAGTGACACTTAAAAAAAGAAGTACTGAATGCCTACATACCTGAGGTAACATACAGAATTACTTTTAAAGCAATAATGTGCAAACAGCTGCCTTATTATTTTAGCAGTTCACAACTGAGTACAGTTACAAAAAACAGCTAAGGAAAAAAACAGGCATTTTCTAATTGACATTTTCTCCTTCCTTCATCTGAGTTTTGAGGAGAAAAAATAACTGAGGTAGTTTGTTTAGTAGCTTCTCCAAGAGTGCTCAGGTGCTAGGACCTGTTCTTTCAGTTCTTCTGGTGTAGGTCAGGCATAGCCGCACTGGTGTTACACCAGTGTCTCACTGCTCATCAAGCAGGAGCTTTCTTGGCACCAGTCATTTCAACTGGGCCAGTGCTGACTTTTTCTCTCACATTTACCTCAGTGGGTCATAAGTTCCAGCAGTAAAGAAAGTATCATGTGGCAATGAAAACTTCCCCCAGCCTTGGCTTGTTAAAATGCCTCTGGCATGTTGTGTTTCTTTCCATCATCCTTCCAGATGTGACCAGGCAGGGCAAGGCTGACCCTAACACTGGAAGGCAGGCTCAGTACAGTAACATGTTCCTGATATTTATAGAATTGTCAAAGAATTGTTAAAGTTGGAAAAGACCTCTAAGATAATGAAATCTAACCATGAACACAACACCATCATGTGCACTAAACCGTGTCCCAAAGTGCCGTATGTTTTTGAGCACCTCCAGAGGTGGCAACTCCACTGCTTTCCTGGGCAGCAGGTCCCAGTGCTTCATCACTCTTTCAGTAAAAAAATTTGTCCTGATATCCAATCTGCTTCATGTCTTACTGAAGAAGACTGTCTGCTCTGAAAAGCAACTTTGATGTTTTATCTTTGAGAAGGCACATACTTAGCCTGGGATCCTGCCATGCTGAGGTCCGAAGGGTGTCTTGCATTACAGGACCCAGGCATCATGGGCTGAATGGGCTGGCTGAGCAACAGTCTGGCACAGGAGAAAAAAAGAAAAAGTGACATTCCTGTAATAGAAGGACCACATGAATGACACATTTGGAAAGCCGAAACAGGATGCTTTCCTAGGCATGGCACACAGCTGAGTGTTAAGAGCCCAAGCCTCAAGTCCCAGCTGTGTCAAGTGCATCCCGTGTGCTGCCAGGTGGCGCTTTGGGGCAGCACATTTCCTCTTTGGTAACGTGGGTGCCTTGCCAGGAGATTGGGTGCTAAGGTTTTGGGGGATTAAAATTCCCTTTGCTCCTGCTGGTGGGCATGGCTTTGCATTTGAGCTCTCTGAATATGAGACTGTCATTTGGTTTTGGTTCATACATTTAGTCAGATCATAGAATCATAGGATCACCAGGTTGGAAAAGATCTCTTGGATCATTGAGTCCAAGCATTCCATCTGCCACTAAACCATATCCCTAGGCACCTTGTTTACTCATCCTTTAAATACCTCCACGGATAGTGACTCAACCACTTCCCTGGGCAGCCTCTGCCAGTGCCCAATGACCCTTTCAGTGGATTTTTCTTCCTGATATCCAGTCTGATCCTCCCGTGGTGCAGCTTCAGTCCATTCCCTTTGTCCTATCACCTGTCACCAGCACCTTTCTCTCTACAATGTCTTTTCAGATGTCCCCTCAAGCCTCCTCTTCTCTAGGCTAAACAACCCCAGTTCCTCATAAGGCCTGTTCTCCAGCCCCTTTACCAGCTTTGTTGCTCTTCTCTGGACTCGCTCCAGAGCCTCCTTCTTGTGGTGAGGGGCCCAGAACTGAAGACAGGTTGTGGTGTCACCACTGCCGAGTACAGGGGCAGAATAACCTCCCTGGATCTGCTGGTTATGCCATCTCTGCTACAAGCCAAGATGCCATTGGCCTTCTTGGCCACCTGGGCACACTGCTGGCTCATGTTCAGTCGGCTGTCAATCAACACCCCAAAGTCCTTCTCCTCCAGGCAGCTTTCCAGCCAGGCTTCTCCCAGTCTGTAGCTTTGCATAGGGTTGTTGTGCCCCAAGTGCAGGACCCGGCATTTGGCTGTGTTAAACCTCATGCCATTGGTCTCAGCCCAGCAGTCCAGCCTGTTCAGATCCCTTTGTAGAGCCTCCCTACCCTCCAGCAGATCCACACTTCCACCCAGCTTAGTGTCATCTGCAAACTTGCTAAGGGTACACTCAATGCCTTCATCCAGGTCATTGATGAAGACATTGAACAGGGCGGGACCCAGCACAGAGCCCTGGGGAACCCTACTTGTCACTGGCCTCCAGCTGGACTTAACACCATTTACCACCACTCTCTGGGCCCGGCCATCCAGCCAGTTTTCCACCCAGGAGAGCGCGCGCCTGTCCAGGCCAGAGGCTGACAGTTTCCTGAGAAGAATGCTGTGAGAAACTGTGTCAAAGCACGCCAAGGTCCCCGCCCGTCCCCCACCACGCGCGCAGGCGAGGCTGACGCAGGGAAGGCAGAGCAGCCACCCCCGCCACCCCCGCCCCGCCAGCCCTACCTGAGCTGCTGGTCGTGGCTGCAGCCGGCGCTGGACGGAGCGGGGCCGGCAGGGGGCGCCGCGGAGCCGCCCGCGGGGGCTGCAGCGAAGGTCGCGGAGCGGCGGGAGGGGCGGCTGCCGCCGGCAGGCAGCTCCGGTATCCGCGGCACCTTCGGGCCCTGGAAGGGAGAGGGGAGGGAGAGGAGAGTCCAGCGCGGCCGGGAAGGCTGCGGGGAGGAGGAGGAGAGACGCAGAGCGGGACAAAGCTCCGTCAGTACAGGATCGCGTGGAATCATAGAATCAGGGGATGGTTTCGTTTGAAAGACACCTTAAAGCCCATCCAGCCCCAACCCCCCTGCCATGGGCAAGGACACTTACCACCAGACCAGGCTGCTCAGGGGTCTCATCCAGCCTGGCCCTGAACACCTCCAGGGATGGGGTAGCCACAGCTTCTCTGGGCAACCTGTGCCAGTGCCTCACCACCCTCATGGTGAAGAAATTCTTCCTTATGTCTAGTCTAAATCTGCCTCTCCCCAGTTTATAGCCATTGCCCCTACTCCTGGCACTACAAGCCTTTGTGAACGGTCCTTCGCCAGCTTTCCTGTGGCACCTTCAGGTACTGGAAGATCACTATAAGATCTCCTCAGAGCCTTCTCTTCTCCAGGCTGAACAATCCCAACTCTCTCAGCCTGTCCATGTATGGAAGGTGCTCCAGACCTCTGATCATAGAATCATAGAATCATAGAATCACCAGGTTGGAAGAGGCCCACCGGATCAATCGAGTCCAACCATTCCTATCAAACACTAACCCATGTCCCTCAGGACCCTGTCTACCATATCCTGGCCTGCAGCAAAAGAAACATGGCCAGCAGGGCAGTGGAGGGGATTCTCCCTTGTCTTCTCCTCTCTCATGAGACCCCACCTTGAGTCCTGCATCCATTTCTGGAATCCCCAGAAATAGAAGAATATGGAACTGTTGGAACTGATCCAGGAGGCCACAGGGACAATCCAAGAGCTGGAGAACCTCCTGTATGAGGACAGGCAGAACTTCCTGTATGAGGACAGGCATCATCATCTTCATAACCCTCCTCTGGACCCGTTCAAACAGCTCCATGTCCTTTCTATGTTTATTCCACAACTGGACACAGTACTCCAGATGAGGTCTCGCAAGAGAAGAAAGGAGGGGCAGAATTCCTTCCCTTAACCTGCTGACCACACTTCTATGGATGCAACCCAGGACACAGTTGGTCTTCTGGGCTGCAAGCATACATTGCCGGTTCATGTCGAGCTTCTTATCCATCAGTACCCCAAGTCCTTCTGTGCAGGGCAGCTCTCAACCACATTATCCCCCATCCTGTATGGAAACTAGACTCAGGTGTAGGACCACTTGGATTGGGAAAGACTTTTAAGATTTTTAAGGTAATCAGGTCCAACCATAAACCTCATTTTGCCAAGCCCACCCAACTATGTCCCGAAAAACCACGTCTTTTAAACACCTCCAGGGACACTGACTCAACCACTGCCCTGGGCAGCCTGCTCCAATGCTTCACTACTCTTTCAGTGAAATCTTTCCTAAAATCTACTCTGTGCCTCCCCTGGCACAACTTGAAGCCATTTCCTCTGATCCTATCACTTGTTACTTGGGAGAAGAGACCAACACCTGCCGCACCACAACCTCCACCCTCCACTACCTGGCACTGTGGTCACCCAGTTGCTGTCAGGATACAAGAAGTGACATTCCCCTAGTCTATACCAGCTCTCATATCCACTGTTGCCCCATGCTGTGTTCTGCAGACCCACAAAAGCCTCAAGACCAGAGTTCTGTGAAAGCCAAGCAGCCCCAACACTGTCATCAAGCAGTTGTGGAGAAAAACACAATCCCATGAAGACATAAGCAATGTTAGGTGTGGTTAGCACTGCTGTGAAAACCCAGTGATGGGAATAAATCTTATGAAAAGAAAAAAAAGGTGTTTTTTTATTTATAATATGGATAGACTTTTAATCTTAATAGAGTCATTATAATACCAGTATGTAGGAGGTTAAAAGCTACAGCTGAGGGGTCTGAAGATAATGGTACAGCTATGTTTGACACACGCTCAAGGAACAGAAGTAGGAGCTAAGTTTTCTGTGAAGGAGGTACAACAGGAGGGTGGAAGAGGAAACACTGAAAATGCTGAGAAACCAGCAGTAAGAAAAAACCTACTAGCTTTCATGGGTCTCCGTTACTAGTGAGTGAGGCTGAACTTTATTTCCCTACACAGGAATCTGCTAGGCTCAGAACCTGGAGGTGTCACACAAATCTCCATGTATTCCTGCTGTGTGCCACCACAGCAGACGGCTTTGCTGTGTTAGTGGCATCCAACTGGATTCAAAGTGTGAGCAGGGTTAAAGCTTATTTTGAGAGGTCGCAGTGCTGACACCCCTGATGCTGGTTTTCAGTGTGGGCAGTCAGGTTTCTTTCAGGATCAGCTGAAGAACAATAAATCATCCACATCTTTTGCACAGCCCCCCTGTTCAGTTTTAAAACTGAAACAGCTGCTCAAGCCACCCTCATGGCTGAGGACATAACAAAGGGATTTAAGGCAAAGTAAACACCATAAAGAGACCCTTTATATAGGCTGCCCTTATATAGGAGCATACATAAGGAAAAGCAAAGGCACGCTTACAAGACTGACATGATTTTACCTGCTTGTTTAATAACAGCTCAGTGTCTCCTTTTCATATAAATGGTTCTCTATTCAAAGAAATGATTACCTGGCTCGATATCACACTTGCTTCTCTCAGCGCTTGCTGGTTCGCTATCTGCGAGGATGCAATTTGCCCTTGAAGTTGAGGACTGGGGACAAGCTGCTGCTGAGAAATAGCCCCTGATCTCTGCTGTAGCTGTTGTGGCTCTGGCTGCTGAGTATTGCTAAAGCTCAGGGATACCGTTGGCTGCTGTAGGAACATCTGGAAAACAAGTGGGGAGGGTTTATTTACATAGACCAGCTATGTAAAGGCGACAGAATTAAATCCGAAGATATATTCTGAAATGAAGTTACCACATTTCTGGATTCACTGTGCATTTACTGTTAGCTGGAAATCTTCTGCCTTTCCTACATTACCAGTCCTACTGTCTCTAGTTTCTTGATTTCTTGTTCTGCAAGTACACTCATTACTTGTGAAATGTGTCCTGAAGGCACAAGTCCTCTCTCTGTGGCAGGCACATAAGAGCAGTTCCCTGTACATTCACCACGTTCTGAGACATTCTGACCAGAGAGAAGAGAGTTACTCCATGTCTTTTCATTTTTTTCATTTCTCCTTTCAACAAAATCAGCCTGCCTTTCAGACAGGGCTGCTTTTGAATTTGTCTCTGGAAATTCAACGCCTTACATACAGTTGGGTTGTCAAATGTTTTTAATGAGGCCACAGTCAGGCCAGAGCTGTCTGTGGTGAATGGTGGTGTCCTTATCATTAAAAAGATGTGTAAACAGACAGTCACTGTAATTTATCTGATTTCCCATCAGGTAACTGTCACCCAGTGTTCTTCCTAACTGTGCCATGCATTTGACTTGTGCAAAAGAGCCAGTAGCTCTGTTAGTGTTTCTGTAAACTATATACTCTCCATGCCTGCATTGCAAGATGACGCTTTCTTCTTTAAAAGTTATGGGGCTCGGGAATTTTTGCTTTTCTAGAGAGGTTATTTCTGTTATTATAGCTGCATAAAGGAAAAAGACAGCTTTCAAAACTATGAATTATTAATGCTACAAACTCTCTTTGCAATATTTTGAACATAGCCACTTGCCACTGAGGACTGTATGGAGGTATGAATCCTTGAAGGGAAGGAAGCCACCAAATTTGCTACTTTATGGAAATTTATATCTGAAACTTTGGAAGATTTTAGAAGTGAGCAAACTGCTGCGGCCTCTGTATTCACAGCATTGAACTTGGGTCTAGAACCAAATGAGGAAAACAACCCACAAAAATTTGAAAATAATGCTAAAGGTGCTTGCTGACTGATCAGATTGATCTCTGCATCTGTTTGACAACAAATCCTGGATAGTCAAAGCCATTTTTTAATCTGATTCTGACTCCACACTACTGCTACAAGTGGAACTCCATTAATTTAAGTGGAACTACTTAGATTTTAAATGAAGTCAGAATCACAATTATTCCCTTCATTATTCATCCATCAGTCTCAAGCCTAGCAGTACATCTGAGGCACACCCAGTAATTAGAACACCTTTCTGCAGCTTATTGCTATATTAACAACTCCCTAATCTATCATGTCCCTTCTAATTTTTCTTGGAAAAAACCCCATACTTTTGTCCAAAGGACTGGCACAATGCATTGCTTTTCTTTGTGTAAGATCCATCCTGTTTGTACTACTTTATCTAGCTTTTAAAACACAGTTTTAATTTAAATATGATTAATTTTTAATGAATATCTCTATGCCAAGATTTTACTCAGAAAAAAGGTGCAGAAGAAGCTTGCATTAATCAGCTGAGAGAGAGGGGTGCAATTAAGGAAAATGTTAACAAACATAAAGCAATGGCTTGTTTAAGGTGCTTTAGACTAACCACACCTCAAAGATGTCTGATAGAAATAAATGGGTCAAGAAATAGAGTTGGGGCTGCTTGCAGCAGGTCTGAAACTATCTTCAAGTGTTTTCTTCTAAAAACACTGCTCACTGAGTTTGAAATCATTACACATCAGAAAGACAGATGGTCTTGTAACTTCTGCCAAGTAAATAGAACTTATTATGAATAAATCAAAGACAGGAATTATGAAAATTTGTTTTCTTGTTTATTTTCTGTATATAGAAGCTAAGCTTTGGACATGTTTGATAAATTAACTCTCCTGATTAGCTCTAGCAATGAAAATGGTTACCATTGATATAAGATACGATATAAAACATATGACATAAAATTGAGAACAGGTAAAGCAAGTGGTGTGTTTCGAAAATGTGATGGGAGCCCACTGGTAACTGAGCCAATCACCACAAATTAAGACCTATAGAGGGATTATCTTAAGTGTCCTCCTTGTACATGGTGCACAGTGCTGCAGAAATACTAAATTCATGCAATGCAAAGTCAACATCTATCAATGCTAATGTCAGGCAGGATGTCTTACTCTGCAGGGACCTGCCTTTGTGCATGCCTTACTTCCAGATGAAGGCTGAGGAGCTTATCCTTGAAAGAAAGCAGAGTAGTCTACCTTGCAATTACCAGTGTATGACACTGGGTAGGAATGTACATGGGTAATGGTTGGCAGCTAGCATGCTATACGTTTACAACTGAGTTTATCCCAGTAAACCAATTATTTCCTTTGTTCATGTGTTTGTACCATGAGAGAGCTCTGAGTGTTTCATACCTAGAGATCTGCTCTTGCATTATAATGACCAAAGCAACATTATTACCATCTGTACATAAATGCCCTGGAAAAACAAGCTGAGGGCAGGAAGCAATGGTGCATTTAGCCAGTGTTCCCACAGAACTAGAAGACTCTAGATGCCTCACCAAAACAAGAGTTAACCCAAGAGAGGATCAATGTGTGGAATCTCTTCCTGTTAGTTAAGATTACAATCATGGAATCATAGAATTGTAGAATTATTAGGGTTGAAAGGGACCTTAAAGAACACCTAGTTCCAATACCCCTGCCATAGGGAGGGGAATCCCACTAGATCAGGCTGCCCAAAGCCCCATCCAATCTGGCCTTGAACATCTCCAGGGATGGGGAAGCCACAACTTCCTGTGGTTCCAGTGCCTCACCACTCTTATAGTGAAGAAATTCTTCCTTATGTCTAGTCTAAATCTGCTCCTCTTCAGTTTATACCCATTCCCCCTTGTCCGGTCACCACAAGCCTTTATGAATAATCCCTCTTCAGCTTTATTAAAGGCCCCTTTCAGGTACCGGAAGGTCACTGTAAGATCTCCTCAGACCCTTCTTTCCTCCAGGCTGAACAACCGCAACTCCCTCAGTCTGTCCTCATATGGAAGATGCTCCAGACCTCTGAGCATTCTTGTAGCCTCCTCTGGACCCGTTCAAACAGCTCCATATCCTTCTTATGTTGATTCCAGAACTGGACACAATACTCCAGATGAGATCTCAGAAGAGAAGAACAGAGGGGCAGAATCACCTCCCTTGACCTGCTGGCCACACTTCTTTGGATGCAGCCCAGGATACAGTTGGCCTTCTGGGCTGCGAGCGCACACTGCCAGCTCATGTCAAGCTTCTCATCCATCAGCATCCCAAAAGTCCTTCTGTGCAGGGCAGCTCTCAACCACATCATCCCCCATCCTACATGGGAACCGTGGATTGCCTCGACTCAGGTGTAGCGCCTTGCACTTGGCTTTGTTGAAGTTCATGAGATTCTTACTGGCCCACTTTTCCAGCCTGTCCAGGTCGCTCTGGATGACATCCCATCCTTCTGGTGCGGCAACATGTGAAGCAATGACATGCTTCAAATGTACAAAACTTACCACTGTTTCTTTATACTGTATCTCTTTTGCAATAGCCCTGCCCGATTTCTGCTGAAACACTGAAATATGACAGCTTTAAATAACAGAAACCCCTTAATAAGGAATGAAATCTTTCCCAGTCTGAGCAAATCCAAGTAGATAAATTAGCAGCCCCCTAACTGCACTGCTGCTAATGACACTTCTTGTGGCTGATTTTGCAGACTGCAAGGTCAGTGAAGCATCTTACAAATATTTTTTAATTGGCTAGCTTGTTAACATACGCTGAAAAGCAGTGAGGGAGGGGAAGGACCCTCTGACACTGCTGCCCCTCATTCCAAGATAGATGGACCCTACAACTAATGGATGAACTACATTGTCAAGACATCATGAGGAAAATGGTTCTTTGACTCTACCTTTCCTTTGAATAATCAGGGGATTATAGCTTTCTGGCTCATCACTGCAGACGTCAAGACTCTGTCTTTACATAAAATACAGAAAGATGAGAAGCACAGGACTGGGAAGCCAAGATTCACTGACTTCGAAGGGAACCTAGTTTGCAAATGATGGGTGTCTTTGGATGGTCTCATTTGTAGTTCTTGCAGGCTGGTTAGGCTCAGCCCTTCTGCTACCTCCCCATCCACAATTCATTAGCTAGACTGTTCAAATCTGGAGCAGGCACAGCATCCTTCAGACTTCTAAGGTTACTCTTGCTGTTCCTGTCCTTCATGCTTTCATTTGTCAGGAAAAGCAGTAACAGGGATTTAATGGGGTTTTGAACACATTTGTTCATGGCCCACAACCTCCTGCTAGTTTTGTCTTTCATCGCACAAGGCAGTTGGAAACAGTTTCTAACACAGACTACCATTCTCAACACCTGTCCAGTTGGGAAAGTGGGTTTTGGTGGACTGCTGTACTGCAGTTTTTAAGATCTCTGAAGGAAATGGAAATGGGGCTTAATTCTCCGGAGAGCTACCTGCACACTTCTGTGGGGAAGGGGAACCAGTAGGGAAGATATGCTAATAAATCAGTTAATGAGGGAAAAATGGAGAACACTTCCCCCTTTTCAGACAGCCTACGGCACTCCCCCATGCTTACAGCTTTTCTATGCGGAATATTAAAGAGATCAGGAATGTGCTCAATAGTAAGGCTCGCCTGTTTGCTACTATGCTTTGTAGCTTTGATAACAGGCACAGATCAATGTCTGCAGACATCCAGTTCCCTGAATGATGAAATCTGTAGAGCAAGGCACGTGGCTGGATTTCTGATTTAACAGTTTACTCCTCGCTGTTTATGAGTCACAAAAGTGCTGCATGCAAAGCATGAGGCTTTTTTTTTTTTAATTGCCCCAGGGCAAAGAAAACAAAGCTAATTCCTGGTCTTATTCTATCCCTGCAACAGCACATTATTTTTTGTGGCCTTTTTTCAACCTACAGAAAGTGGGAGAATGAAAAGACCCTGTCCACAAGTCAGTGTGATCACTCACATTTCATCACCTTCTTTGATTGTTCTGAGGAGACTGAAAAGCATTTGAACTACAAAGGATGATCCTCCCCATCCACTGTTCCCTCCTTGGGCAGATATGACTTGCCCTTTATTCCCCGAGCCTCTCATTTCTGCATCTGCAGTAAGCTGGGAAATGGTCAGTACTGACACCAGGAGATTGGCAGTGGTCTGAAAATACTTAGTACAAATGAACTACCCACAGTTTACTCACTGAGCTCTCCATAGGCATATCTGAGGATCTGTCCCATGTTTCTGGGTTATTAAATGCACCTTAGCACACATGAGGGACAGCTATATAAAAATAAAATGCGTTTCCTGCATATAAGAATGTGCTCTGATCTATTCTTGCCTGAATTATGCAAAAAAAAAAAAAAAAAAAGTATGAGCATTTGTGACTATTGAAGACTTCACCAGAAGAGAGTAATGGTTTTCACCCAATTTAAAAGAGAGGAAGTGAGAATACCACGTCTCTTGGTATTCATAGGTACACTAATAGCTTTCAGACATATGACATGATTCTGAACTGAAGGCTAGTTAATTGCAGGGAGACTTTCCCTTCCCAGTAATCAAAGTCAGTGCAGAACCAACAGAAGAAATGCACTGAAATTAAACCTGATCTATCTATGTTCTTATATGGCACCAGGAACAGACAGTCCTGGTTTTGGGACCTGCTGTTGCTGTATTGCCTTACAGCAGTGCACATGTAGCAACGTGGGTGGCAAAGTTTCTAATTTGGCTTCACTGATCCTTTAATTGCCTAAACATACAATCCCAATTTGTTTTAATATGTGAAACTGCATTTCACAGATGCTGATGATGGGTGAGAGTCTATTCCTGTGGAAGTCAGAAGCAAAGTTCCACTGACTTCAGCAGGTCCCAGGTTTTCATCCTGTGCTTAAAATGTTCTTTGAGACATTAGTTTTTGTGACAGAGCTTGTCTTCTAAAAAAAATCTTGTTAATACAATAGTCACAGTGGGTGCTCAATGCAACAGTTCTAGTGAGGGTCATCTAACAGGGCATTTATAGTTAAATTATGAGGAATATAGCAGTAATCAACCTGTGTTCAGAAAGCTTCTACAGAAGGGAATGATTTGTCACTTTGTCATTAAGTAAAACCTGCAATGTACAGAACTGCACCTGCAATTATTTCTGAGCTTTGGTAGACATAAGGGGTAGTACAAAGCAGATACTGTACTTGGTGAATTAAAGGAAGGTACTGTACTTATTGAGTTCTATCTCTGTGTAGGAGGTATCAAAGGCAGAAGAAAAACTGGCTCAGACAGCTTCACCCTAAAGGTTTAAGCTGCTCTAGTGAAGAACAAATTCAGACACCTCCCAAGTGTGAACAAACGAACATCAGCAGAGGCTTGGGTTTTTTCAATGCGATAAGGAAATTGATCTTTTGTGGTCTGTATCCAGTCTAGGTAATGTCAGGAAAACAAGGACTGAATAGAAAAGATGATTGCTGCCTGAAGGAGTGCTGTTGGCTAAGGAAGAGCTGGATGGATGAGATACTGAGCAGAAGTAATGCCAACATGAAGCAAACAGTGACTGAATGAAAGCTAATGAACTGGAGAGACATAATGATTGCTAAGTATGAACTTGAACACTTTTCTGTTAGAGCCACTCAGTCAGGAGATCCAGTAGATAAAAGTATTAAAATGTTACTGTAAACAATGCAAATTCTTCTGCTCCTCCTAAGGTTGAGATATTTCTTCCTTCTCTTCTTCCAGAGAGCTATTGAATCTTTCTAAATGTAGGTTACTTAAGAGGTTTTCAGCTGGCAACATCCTTATTAAAATGACCTGTTTCCCCACATGTCCAGATTTCTTGGACTCTGGAGGTAATTTTAAGTTGCCAACCCTATCAATGGCCACTCAAGAGAGACCACTTTGCTCTGTCCCTCCCAACAGTAACACACCTGTATGCTGGAGTCCTGGACCAGGCAGAGCTGCTCCTGTATCTTCTGGAGCTCCTCCTGCTGCCATCGGATATTGGCCTGCAGGATTCGGGTCCGCTGCTCTAGCTGGTCCTTGATGGTCTGGAACATGCTAAACTGTGCTGAGAACTGAAAAACAAAGGAGGGAAAATCAGTCATTATAATAAAAACAGGCCTCAGTACAGCATTGTTCTGCAAGAAGTTATTGGTTTCTTGATTGTAAAGCACAGCCAAAGGAATAAAGGATGTGTTTGTAATATACTAACATCTAGGCAGAGATAAATCTTGTCTATTTTCAATTTTATGCACATATATTAAATATTCCCTGTTAGAGTGATCTGCTTACAACTGACCCTGTTCTGTTGGGGAATTATCAAAAGGACTGTTTGTGAGGGTAGACTACTTTAAAATATCATGAGCATCTTAATTTGAAGGCAAATGAGAGTATTATTTTTATTAACCTTTGGTTTGGAGCCTTTAATGTAGCATAACTATGTATTCTGGACATGTTTTACTAACACTGTCCTGGTTTTGGCACAGAAATGCAATCCTGCAATGGTTTATTCTGCTGGTGACTTACTGTAGCATTATGCAACAGCTAATCACAACAAACATTTTCTAGATTTCTAGAGACCTTACAGTGACATTTTACTAACTGAAGGGGGTGTACAAGACAGCTGGGGAGGGACTTTTTACAAAGTCATGTAGTGATAGGAGTAGGTGGAATGGCTATAAATTGAAGGGCAGATTTAGACGAGACATAAGGAGGAAATTCTTCACCATGAGGGTGGTGAGGCACTGGCAGAGGTTGCCCAGAGAAGCTGTGGTTACCCCATTGCTGGAGGTGTTCAAGGCCAGGCTGGATGGGGCCTTGGGCAACCTGGTCTGGTGGGAGGTGTCCCTGCCCATGGCAGTGGGGGTGGAACTGGACAATCTTTAAGGTCCCTTCCAACCCAAACTATTCTATGATTCTCTGATTCTACAGTTGAATAGTTGTCAAGTTACAAGAAATACTCATTAAGTCATTCTGCTGCATGTCATAGAACGAGTAGCTCAGCTCAGTGAGAGAAAGGCTCCCCTAAATAATAATAATATAAAATGGAGATCACTACTCGGGGTGAAGAAGAAAGTGTAACCTCCAATAGCAGCCATACTTGGCACAAAATAGAATCATTCAGTAAGCACAGAGGGGACTAACACAACAATAAATGCCTAGTTTTATCTGGTGTTTTCAAGTATAATTGAAAGTCCATCAAAGTTAATTATTACTCTATTAGGGTTTGGAATAGTTGCTTTGCATGAGCTCATATTCCAAAAGTAACAAACACTCCTTGGAGGGGAAAAAAAAGCAAATTTGAAAAATCTGTAAGCATTTCTGTAAACAAGTTATCCAAGGTCGCTGAAAACATGAGGTGCTCTGCCTATGCAGGAAGAAGAAAAATTATAATAATTTTGATGTGACTTGAAAACAGTGCCTCATTCCTGTGATTGTTCCAGTGGTTCTGCGCCAGTAGGTGAAATGATGCTGCAGGAGCCTTCCTGCTCGAAGGAGGTGCACTTGCTCACACCATTTTGTGACTTTTTAACAGGAAAACATGTATGGAAGCAAAATGGGAATTAAGGAGAGCTATGGTGCTAGCAGCACTGTACAGTTAAATGAAATTTCTGTCTACTTAGAGAAATCTAAATGTGACAGGTCAGATTTGTATCAACTAACTGCTTTGCCTTAAACCAGCCAAGTATGCAAAATACCTTTGCGTTCTGTCCAGCAAAGCTAAATTCTCCCATGTAAATGGCCTTTAGGTGAGAAAGGACAAGAACCTCAGAAAGTTTATATCTATCTAGCAGATTGAAGGCAGCTTTCTCACACAATCTGGGAAACCACTGCTCCAAGAGTTTGCTCATGTGGCAAGGTGGAGGGCAGTTTTGTGGCCAGCCCTGCTTAGGAGGAAGGAGGGCTGTTGAGCTGACCTGCACAGAGGCTCTAGGAGCCCACTTTGATGGCAGAGGCATTGCAGTTCACAGCTTGCACCATCTGCCCAAGGAGAGAAAGAGAGAACTTGGCCTCTGGCACTGTGATCCACGGTGCTTTTGCCTTTGAGCAACAGCACTGTGATTTGCAACCTGGTCCTTCCCCAGAGCAGAAAGGTGATGTCAAAGCTCCCAAGGGAGAGAAATCAGACTTGGGTCTCTGTCTTTTTCTAGTCCACACATGAGGTATTAACCCATGAAATGGACCAGGGGAAATCTCTGATGTTTGGGAAGAAGGGCAAGTGACTCGAAAGAGTGTCCAGTGCAGCTTGTTTCAGCCTGACTTTCATGAAGAGTTCTGGGTACCATTCCATTTAAGAGCACAATGACACTATAGCTTGATAAGATGAGATGGAGCTAATTCCTGCTTTAATCTGAGTCTGTATAGAAGGATTTTTTAAAAAGCTAAGTCTCACAACCTAATTTCGTCTCTATGAACTCTGTTCGTGAAAACTACTCTAAAGTCTTTAAAAGGATCATTATCAGAAAGGAATTCAAAACAATTTTAGCCAGAAGCTTCATTTTAACTGCCTGGTTTGCTGATGACAGACCTCATTAACATGCAAACTCCTTGAAGACTCTTTGGGAGAGGAACCTGATTTTCTTCAATTAATAAATGTAAGGAATTTTATAACAGATACTTCTATAGTAATTTTACACTTCAATTAGAAATGAAATCCATTTCCAGACCTGAGTTTCAAATTTGAATTTGCTTTGCAAAGTTTCACACAAAAATGCATTACTATTGATTTTAAATTATTATCCCTTACTTATTTTTAGCACCTACTTATATTTAGCATATTCATGTAGTATTGTCTTTTTGCTCCCTTTGCTTTTGTATTAATACATTCAACAACAACTAGCTGGTCTACTAGAGTGAGAGCCATTACAGAAGAAGACAAGGAACTTTCTCTTTTGCTTTTTTCCCTTTCCCACTTTAACCCCCAAATTTGTTGATAATTCTAGCCATGACCCCAGTGACTACAGAGCTTCTATTGTTTTTGTACAATGAGACACTAACAGCAATTGACCTGCACTAGAGAGTATTTATCTCAAGATCATTAACTGCTCTACTAATTAGGGGAGAAATCAGTAATTGTATAATAAATTAGAAGACCTTAACTCAAAATGTTTCACCCTAAACACTGCACAGCTTTAACTATGCCATTTGCACCAGATGATCTTGCTATCTGTCTCACTGGGGTGTTTACGAACTTCTGTAGGATCCTCAGAAAAGTGCAGATTATGCATAGAAAAGTGCCAGCTTTCCACATGCGAGCAAACACGAAAGACTATACCTGTGAGATGTCTATGCCAGTTTAATCAAGATTTGTTAACACAGACAAAAACCCCACAGCCATAATTTTAGTCTGGTTTCTTTAAAAAAAAAAAAAAAGATGCATTTGGGATTGTTTTGGCAGTCCAACAGGCTTAATGCACAGGTACTGATGGTCTGTAAAACCCAGGGAGAGGGATGGACACTTCTGTGTTGTGACTCCTTCTTCCCACATGGAAGATGCCACCTGGACCATGCCCAGGGAGGGATGTATCCCTCCTCCGAGTGCAACTACAGGGTGTCAGGGTTAATCCCCCCATCTCTCTAGATGCTGGAGGGCTGGAACTATAGGAGGGGACCTACAGCCCTGGTGTTTGTCCGGATGGTGGCCTATTTCAGACGCAATGAACAAAAGGGTGGTCACCTCACAGATATCCTTTTCCTATAAGTTTTATGAAATTGGTAGCTGGGAAAGAAAAAAAAAAAGACCCTATTTATTTTTTACCTCAGTTTCCTTTGAGCTGTTCTTTTCTGCCTATCTTCCAAATTTTCATCCTTCTGGCAAATGCTAGAAGTATACAGCAGAGTTGTGAGAGTCTCAAAAATACCAAATTGATCTAACTTCATGACAGCTATAGCTGAGCAAAGGACAGAGGGACCTGCTCATTGCCTTCCTGCGGGAAAGGCTGGGTCGTGTGCCAGCTTTGCAAAGCACAGCCCTGGGGAAATGAGGTTTTATTAGTTTTGCAGCTCACAGAACAACTTGTTCATTCTTTCTGTCTTCTGAATAACACCTGTGCAATCCCAAACAGATTATTAGTACTTATTATTATTCAGTCATCAACATCCGCTGGGTTGTAGGGGATTTTAATTTATTACAATGAGGTAGGTAAACAAACAAGTATTCTTATAGGGAGAACTTGGTTTAAAGTAAACCATTTGCATTCAGGTGACATCTATTACTGTGCTGTCTGTTCATTCAGGCAAGCAAGGCAGAAGTTAAACCTACATTTTGGTGGAGACAAGCCCATTGCAGCCATTGCTCAAAATAAAACTAATCAAAGCCCAAGCAGATGGTGCCTGAGGCGGGAGCTAGCTGCTCTCTGCAGATGCAGTCGTGGCCACTTAAAACGTCCTTTCCCCCTGGCTGCCACCCTGTAGCCAACTGTTAGCCTCAAGGACACCCATCTAAGTGCTGGGGCTCTGTGTGGCCATGCTCAGCAAACAGCCTTTCAGCTCCTGCTGTCAGTCACCTTCCACTGAGGGCAAGTGACAGAAAGCCAGTGGGGAGCAATTTGTGCAGGTCCTCCTCATTGTCTGGCCATGGGACACCTGGCCATGCTGTTGCTAAAAGTGACAAGCTTGTGTTCTGCCACCACACTGCTGCAAAACAGCCAACTAGGAAACAGAGGAAATGTTCATGACTGGAAGCATGTGTACTTGGGTTTTGTCCCTCACTCACTTAGTACCACAGGTACCTTGTCTCTTAAATAACAGATTATCTTGCTGTAGGCTGACAAGTTTATTATTTTAAGGTGGGAAGAACAGAATGGTTCCATAATTTTCTCAATAGTTTATGAAAATCACCCAAGTCTCTGAAGATTTTCTACTTTTCCCAGGAGTATCACTGCAGAGCATGAGCCACAGTAACCTGAGTTGCAACATCCTGGTGCTCCACGTCAAATCCCTGCTCCACGTCAAGGGAAGCTCCACCTCAAACTTGGCCAGGAGCATCACTGTGACTTTGCTGAAAGCCAGGAGGAGGGCTGTCTGTGTAGACAGACTTGATTAACCCCTCTTCCTTTTACCAAGTTTTAACTAGCCCAAAGAGTGACTGGACAATGCTCTGATTTGGCAGAGAAGAAATGCAGCTGGTGTGCCAGTAAGATCATTATACAGGGAAGGGATGAGACAGTGAGGCTCTCAGTAAATGACTGGAAAATATCCCTTCACAAAGAGCTTTGATGAAGAAGAAGGGAGGTAGAAAAAAGTCAAACAAAACATGTATGGGTTTATAATAAATAAACTAATTGATGTTTGGAAGTGCACTAATAATAACGGAGAGGAATATCTGTAAAAGAAAATGAAATGCTATGAGCGGATAATTGATATGCTGTTTCTTCACTGCATGCTGGTGTGGAGTCATGAGAAGAATATTAAACATAGAAGATAAATGAGAATTTGATATTTTAAAGCTCAGGACTTTCTGTGTTTTATGCTACAGAAAGAAACTCTGGGATCTTGTCAAGGGAGTACTGGGTACCAATAGTAGAAGCAGCCTAGGTCCAGAACTACTCTGTCATTTCTCAAATCAGCAGATCTTGGAGTGTATCATCAGAGCATGGCTACATCAAAGAAATAATGTGATGGAACATGGTACTCAAATTTGCTCCTTCAAAATCCACTGCAAATAAAACACGGAGGAGTTTTGGGGCAGCCGTCACCCACTTTGGAGATTTAGGTTAATAGATTTCAGTGGAGAAATTTATCTCTAGCAGCATCCTCACATTATTGGGCTTTGTTGAACTTGTGTGTCCCTTACTGCTGTTTAGTTCTGCATCAGCACAGACAAACAAGTGTTTTTGGGAGGACTGGGTCTTCGTTAATTCTTTGGGTTTTTTTAAAATTTTCTTTATGATCTTGATTTTCATGGGATCTGATTCTGTAGATGCAAAGTTGAAAACTCTTTTCCCATCTGTTCTTCTGTGAAACAGATGTATACATGCACCTGAACCTACAAGCACTTGAGCGTCTGCTCTGAATGCCTGCATGCAGCTACATGTTTAAACACACAAGTGTACAATTCAGATTCTTTCCCACAATACTTTAAGCATTTGAGAGCTAGCAGATTTGAAGATATTAGCTACTAAGGAGATAACCTAAAGCCCCCCAAAGACCTGTATCCTATTCATTAATTTGTTTCCTAGATGAAAGGAGAAAATATCATGAGATAGGCAAGTCATCTACTCCCCTTTCAAAAGCCCAACTAACCTGTGCCAGAGGTGCAGGCTGATTTTGCAGAGTTGCTGGAGGCAACAACTGCTGTGGAAGAAGCTCACATGGAGTCAGAGAAGGCAAAGAAACCTAGGTTAAAAACAAAACAAAACAAAACAAAACTTCATTTATACGTTTGCCCCCTTTAAATTTTAGGCTTCTTCTCATGTCAGGGATTTTGTGCAAGTCATCTTTATTTGTTCAGCTGCTTGTGTAGTGCATGCTTTTACCATCTGCCTATTTTGATGACTCTGTAAAGTTACCTGAAGAGTAGTAGGTTGACTGAGTCTATGCACGGACAAATCCTGCTGCGTGCTCGGTGTTTTTGGCAAGGGAGTGTTAGTCTCTGCAATCAGCTTTGTTGGTGTAGCTGCAAGAAAAGTACCAGTGAGTATCTCACATGCTGGAAATCATCTCCATTGGAAGTGGGAATTACAACAAGACCTAGCTGGAAATGATTACGGCCTGGCTAAATCCCAGCAGGAGTCAAGGCAGTTCTTGTTGACTTCAGTGGCAGCAACATTAAACTGATATGGAGGGCCTCAGCAAAGATAAAAGTAAATGAGAGAGATCATGATTCTGTGTTCTAATGAACGGAGAAAAAGGACCCAAGAGCTATTCTAAAAAAGCTGGTATTCCCTTCATATGGGTTGAATAACTGTAAATTTAGGTTAGTTTGTTGGCTTTTTTTCCCACTAGTCCCACTACCCATTTTCCAGTGTATGGGTGATTGCTCTAGAACCTTCTCTTTTGCACGTTACCATTTCTGGTTATGCACTTCATTGTCACATATCATGCACACATATCACCAATACATCATAAATAAGTATTAAATTAGCAGCTGTGGTATACAGACAAAGATTCTGTAATTTGGCTAAATAAAAAATAATGCAGTAACCCAGGAATGTCACTCACATGCTGGATCTGACTTGGGTGTGTGGGAAGATTTTGGTGAGCTCCTGGATGATACTGAGGGTGTCCGACTAGTGCTGAGGATTGAGGCACCAATATCAAGTGCATTAAAGTGCTGTTCAGGATCCAAGCTGGCACCACTGTCCTAAAGTAACCAGACAAAAAGGGAATAGCTATTGCATCTGTCAGGTGGAAAATATTTTTAAATACATCTAGTAATTGTTGCACAAATAGTTCTTTGGCTGACCTGAAATTACTTGAGCAGAACTAATCTCGGAACTAATCCCAAGTAGGCCAGAAGAAGACTTGGGCACAGGTGTCAATGTCCCTTCCAAATAACATTAGTAAAATAGCTTTTGTTAAAGCATTTCACAAAGAGCCATCACTGAGTTGGAAATAAATAGCAAACTACTACCATGGTCATTTTGTGCCTTCAGATCTTTTTCTGAGTCTTTCTTTTGCATTCAGTTGGATGTGACAGCAACTGTAACCTCTGCGAGATACTCAGCTGTGTGTCAACGAGGAGCTTTTCTTCCTTCCCTCTGCAGTTCACCGAGATGTAGCCAAGAAGGCTGATTGCCAGAACACATCCGAATGAATCTTTATGCTGTAGCACCTTGTCAAGGAAACCTGGGGATATCTCACATTGCTCCCTGGCCATGTTCCACTTAATTTGTGGCTGTTACTGATCTCTAGATTTACCCTTTCATGAGCACATCCAATTCACTTTAAAATTATTCAAGTGGGTGAGCAATGAATTCCGAAGTTGAGGGAACCCACCCAGCAAGACAATGCCAGAGTCTCCTTCAGTGGTGTTAAAATAGAAACAAGTTGTGATTACTACATATATTAATGAAAAAAAAAAAAAAAGTTTCTCTTTGTACCTTTAGTGCTGAGGACACAACCTCTGAGGACACTTCTTCCAAGCCCATCTCCTGTCTCCTCTCCACCCTAACATCTGCATAACTAAATGCAAACAAAAATTGAATGTATTGTCGTATTTCATAAAATGCGCTTTAAGCAAATAGAGGAGCAAGTCATTGTAACATTTTGCAGGTTAAATGAACAGCTGAAAAATCACTTAAGTCAGATGCTACTGAATTATGTTTGAGAGACTTTAATTTTGAACTGTTCCTGTCTTCTTGAAGTCAAGAGGTATACTAAAGAAGTATAAGTAAAGGTCAAGTTCACAGCCTCCAACTACTTTATAACTTCACTGGAGAGCTTCCACACATCTCTCTGAAAAACAATGTAAGGATTAGAGTTTAACTAATTATTAGAATAATTAAGGCATCTGTCTCTTCCCCACTTTTGCACAAAAAGGAGAAATGCAACAGTTATTCTGCCCTTAAATTACTGATCAACAAATCAAGTTTAGGATAAAGTTTAGTCTGACCATTTTCCTATGATGAACACATATCCTTCAGAGAGTTCATTCTTTTCTGATTCATAAAAAAATATTTTCTACGACAAACTTTTGGCAGTCATGAGAATGCCCTTATCTTATTGTCCTTGATGTGCCCACCAGCTGACAGGATTTTTCATACCTTACCACCATGTGAGTGCACACAATGAACTCTGGCTTGGAGTTCCACTGGTGGTAGGTGATATAGTAATGTGTCTGGAGCCAGATCCACTGTTGTCCTTTGGTCAGAAACCGATAGCAGCACGACTTCCCCTTGCCAAACTGCATCACTGTCAGCAGAAAATACACACAGCTTGTAGCATAATTTCTGATGTGAAAATGGCATGAAATGTGAAAAGAGTGACAAAACTATCTGTGGCCCCATCAATTCCCAAGGGAGACAGGAGTCTAAGCACATTTTGAGTGAGAGGTCCTGTCAGGTGCGTGATAGAGCAAATATCATAAAGATCAGGAGGTAACTTCTGACACTTCAAACGGTACATTCCTACACAGCACAATTAACCTTAACTTTGGTCACTAATGCACGAATGCCTGCTACAACTTAAACACAGATCTTACCCTGGTTTATGTGCTGATCAGATACTGCTTAATTAAGCTTTTGGGATTAATTTCTAAGAGTGAACATTTTAACTTCTTTAGCAGAAAAGTACAGGCTAAAAATGCTTGAGAAGATGAGTATTCTCTGCAGAATGAAGTGAGCATGGGAGATAACACTGTGCAAAGACAAAATAATTTAAAATTGAAAGAAAATTCCCAGACTGACAAGAATTGAAAGTGCAGTAAACTGGCATGTATTGAAAGCTTTAAAAATTCATCAACAAAATTAATCTCTGCTTTTTCCCCCCTAGTGATTTCAAGGGGTTCCCAAATATGCACACACTTAGCCTTTCTAGGTTTTAATGTCAACATATAAAAACTAATGTTAACAGGGTATTTTCAGAACACCCAGAAGGGGTAAACTGAGATTTTCCAGCCATTTCTGCAAGCAAATATTTTTAAATTATTGCCTCATTTTCTTTATTAGTGGAGGAGTTTTTCAATTAAATCTGTTTGACAGAGTATATTTAAATAATCACAGGTAATGTACAAACACACAATGAGCAACATTAGGGTAAATAATCTGCTAGAATTTTATAAAATAGAATTTCTTCTGATATTGCTTGAACTATTCCTGTGTATTCTTTACTAGGAGAGCAAGTACCTAGTCTGGTGCATTTTACCCATTCAGTGAGTCTTGTTGACTGTTTCTGGGGATACAGAAGATAAAATTGTATTTTCCAGAGCTTGATAAATCTGGCTTAGACGCTGATCAGCTGCAGTGCCCCCAATCTGCTGTAACTCCACTGAGACATATAGGCGTGAGGCAAGGGTCAAACCTAACCTTCCAAACTTAAATCAATTTTAACTGAAACTACATTTCACTGAAAAGAGACGTCCCAGTGATTCCACAGGAACCTGGGCTACGCGATACTTACAGTGTTCATGGCACCTTGCTAGCAGCTCTAGGTCATCTATATGGTAATAGTCGTAGCCTGAAGTACCCAGCACTTCAAAAGGCAAGTATCCTATAATCGGCGGTGCTCTGCAGTTAGACACAATATGATGGAATTCATAAACCACAAAAGAAACAGCAGTTCTGCATTTTAATGTGGATCTATAAGAAGTCCAGATCTGCTCTTGCTCACTGGTGCATGGTTGTCCACTCAGGGGACTGTATCCTTACTTTTTCCTCCTTGTATCTGTAATGCTGAGCTGGGCATGGCATCTTGCCCTCAGGACAAGGCCATAACATCCCCATCTTTCCAAGGTAGATGTGGTTGCAAAAAGCAACTCAGCTTCTTAGGGATCTTCACACAAGAACCTGCTGTTCCCTGGCTGTTTCTTGGGCAGGGGCTCTGCAGTGGCTCCCACAGTCCCTGCACAGGGCAGACATGGTAAGGTGATCTAGTCTGCTGGGATTAGGGGGATAGAAGGGGAGATCATCTGTTCCTGAGTGCCTGCAGAGCTCATCTGTGGTGTGCTGAGGCAGTTGCTTTGTACCTTCACCAGCATGGGCCAGCACACACTCTCCCTCTGTAACTCGATGGGAATTGCACACACAATCAATGGCTGGATTTGGAAAAAATTATTTCCGCCGCTGTATAATAATTACATCATTTTGCTATGTGATAGACTTTGGTCCACTGATATTTTTCATGCAAACCAGAACAAGCGAATCACAAATTCAGTCTGAGAAACAGAGTAGTTTTGTTTTAAGAGACTGATAAAAATAAATGCAGGGTAAAATACTATCATCTTTTACAGGAATTTTAGTGGTTGCCCTCCTGTTTAAATGTGAAATGTAACACTATTTGAGAGAACTGACAGAAATAGCAATAGACAACCACCAAACACAAGTAGGAAAGATTTTCTTGTCACCAACCTGTGATCCAGGAATAAAAATTTCCACTCTAGACTGTGTCTTGAAGTGAATTCCTCTAGAGGTTCTTCCACGATGCACATCTCCTGCATAGAGAAGAAAACTGACTTACTGAGGGTTGTGGTTTCATGACTGCTTCATCTAAGCTTTTGTTAGCTATAAATACACTGTGTGTAATCAGAGGAAACAAAGGATTCACACATTTTCTAGCAATTCCAGGCAGCAATCTATTGTGTTTATCAATGCCAACATTTTTGCGGCAGTGGAGGAGAACTTGTGATGCACACACTTAAAAGCCGTGACTGTCCCTTGGCATGCGAAGTTTCTATGGCTTTGAAACAGTGCCCAGGGTGTGAGAGCTGTGCTCCCCACAGCCCCTTCCCAGCATCCGGCCTGTCCTTGGTCCCACCTGGGTTTGCCATATCTTTCCTTGCTTTCCTCATGTTACTGAAGATACCCACCACCCTTGCCTGGTTCTTTTACATGCCTGTCATCTGAGCCTCCTTTGAGGAAGGCGGACACTCTCTTTCCCACTCAGTTCCTGGAGACACTGTGCACTGGGGAGGCATAAATACCTTTTGAGGCAGGAAGCCTGTGTGGGATTTGTCAGGCAGGTTTGCCTCGTGTCTCCCTCTTGCAGTGAAGAAAAAGCTAACCCTTAAGACTTACAGCAGCCCTCAACACTCACAAGAATGATAAGTGAATTACATGAGGCAGGGCACAGGGTTGTCTGTGAGGCAGAGCATCCATGGCCCAGAAGGATCAGGATGTAGTTGGCAGGGATTAGTTGTTAGGTAGAGGTGGGAAAGGCAGGAAGGATGGCATCAAGGTGCACACCTGTGTGTGGGATAGGGCTAGTTGCTTGCCCCTGGACTGGCTCCCAGCTCACTTGCAGCTTCTCTCTGCCGACCTTTCCTCCCCTACTGGTGGTTTGCATGGACAATTCCAACTCCACAACCTGTCAGGCTGGAAAAAACCCCGGATTGGACTTGCCAGCATCAGTGCTCAGGATCTGGTAGCATCCAGTGTTACTAGGTCTCCCACATCTCTACTGCAGGAGGATTTTCATTGTCACTGAAGAGGACAGCCTAACTGCTAGACCCCAGTGATGCTGTTCCCCTGCTGTCTGGTGCCACATCCCCTGGTGCACACAACAATCTCTCATTATCTCCTCTGCCACTTCTCTCTCTTGACAGTCTCAGGGAGAGAAGTCCTTCAGGCCACTGAAGTTTTAAACCCTCTTGGGACCAGAGAAAAAATCTAAGATGTGCTGCCATCAGGTGTTTCTTTGATACATATCAATACTCACAAAGTTGATTGAAGTTGCTGATTGTACAGTGGCAAAAGGATTCATGCCTTAAATTCTTCCCCCCAATCCCCTCCAATTTACACCAAAATCCATGCTGATGCCAAGAACATATCCTAAATTTCAAGGTGCAAGATACAAACATTCCTTTTTGCAACCAAAAATACTGATTCTGCCTTGTTTAGCTAGTCAGATAAGTATTTTTGCTTTCATTTTAGAGGAAAAAGTAAAGACAAGGGGTTAAATAAGTCAACCAGGTGAAGTGATCAGTGCTCAGGGTTTTCTGGCAGCTAACATCTTCTCCCCTCTAGCACCAGGCAGCTCATTGCTCTGTGCAGACCATTTTGTTTCCCTGTTTATTTTGAGATGTTAGCTACCCAAAGACAAGGGAATTTGCTTTCAGGGTTCTTGCAGAACCTCAATTCCAGCCTCTACTGCTAATATGATTGCTGTGGTTAAGATTTATGGGGAGTGCCCTCACTTGCTTACACAGATGGGACTCTACTTGCCTGCTGGGGCTGTGAAATAGCTGAGAGTGCCCTGCAGGTCCCTGCAGAAGTAATGGAGCCAGGCTAAAGGAGCAGTGATTTCAGCTAGATCTTAATTAGAATTTTTAATCTCTTAACCTCTGAGTGTGGGATGCCTGATGCAGGGGTTCACATTGGTTAATTAGGAAATCACAGTGCCAGGCACAGGGTTGGGTGGTCTATCCTTATTTCTGGAAGCAACTATCTTACTACCAGGATTTGGGAGGAGGAAAACTAGCAGCGGTTACCCAAAGTCATCAAGGAGCACAAATGAAAGTGTTGGTGGCCATCTGTACACTGCCCATCACAGGAACAGAAGGTAGCAACTAAGAACCCAATTTCGAAGTGACTTTGCAATTTCTAATTTCAATGAGTTTCCAGTTCCTGTGCAAAGGGGTGCAGCAGAAGTGACATGGCTTCTGCAGATCCATCACACTGATAATCCGCTTCACTGGATTTTTATGCATTAAATGTGGTATCTGTAATCCATTCAATTAGCAAAATTAAGAACTTTATGTGTCAGCCCCTCTGAAACTGTTCTCAGAGGTTCTGAAATGAATGGGATCCAGGCTACACACTTACCTTTAAAAACTGAGGTGTTGCCAAACGAACAGTTGCTACGAAGCAGACTTGTTTTCCCGGGGATGTTCTGTAAGCCCTTGGGACAGCCTCATCAAAGCCATTGCAAGTGGAGTTAGGCACTGGGTAGGGAAAAATATGGGACCTGGAGTCATGCCTCATATGAGATTTGCTCTCCCTGCATATTTTGCACACTTGAAGCATACTAATAACAATTTTATTCAGAGAAGTGCTCTAAAAGCTTTTCAAGCTGATATGCATATATTTAAATCCAAGTCAGTCACGTTAGGCAGAAAGACATCAGAGCTTAACTTCAAGTATGAATCATATAGGTTAATCCTGACAAAAATAAGGCCAAACCTTATTACAGAGCATAAGCCAGCTTTCTGGAAAGAAACCCCACACATCCAATTGCTCTTTTTCACCACTCACAAAAAAAAAAAAAAATACACTGCAGGCATGCCTAGCAAAATAACTTCTATGAGGCGGTGAAAAAAAGTGTTGGCAAGGAAATTAGCTGAAGAGAGTTCATCGAGTCATCAGTGGCAAAACACTGGGGCCCAGAGCCAGTGAAGCTTCATTGAGCTAGCAAGAGGCTGCTTGCAATTCTCAGCTGATGAAGTGTGTCTTCCCCTTCTGCGTCTAAGGAGAGCTGTCCCCACTGTGCTGTAGCTCTCCTTGTTCTAAAGAGCAAAGAGGATCCCATGTATGGCACTGGCTTACAGAGCTGGGCGTTTTTGGTGAGTCTGCAGATGACCATCTGTCTCTTGGGCAGAAGGAAAAACTGGATGCAATGTGGCCACTGATTTTGTGAATGTTTTATCATCTGTGTCTTTTGTGATTGAATGGATCTTTGAGGGCCCACTACCACCTCTTGCTGTAAAGATGCAGTGCCAAAAGAACGTGTTGCCTTAAGCTAGCCCATGTTAGAATGACATGCAATTTTTTTCATCCAAATTCAAGCTGTTTAGAGATGGTAATCCCACTCCCACAGCAGTAAAAGAAAACTGTGTGCTAAGCTGTGGGGGGAACTGGGCTGGCCCCACAGGCTCCTGCCTTGTCCAGACAACTCATTCCCATGGGGACAGAAAAGGTCCCACCTGCAGTCAGAGTTCAATTCTATGAAGTTTCCTACAGTTTGTCTCTTCTACACAGGACAAGGCAAGGACAACCACATCCATTCCTGTGAAAGTGAAGAGTTTTTTATTTACCTAGGGAGGTGATAACTAGCAATTTTTATTCAAATGTGCTTCCGCACTGGGCTTTAGTTCACTAGCATAAGTCATAGAGAAGGAAGAAATTTTAACTTACCACATGTGCTTTTGGAACCCTGTTCAACCTATTTAAAGCCTTAGAATACATAGCTGACAACATAGCTGACAACAAGGATAATGGGCCATAAGACAGAAAAATAGGTACTCTGAGAAGAATTCATACCTGTATTAAGCAGTTTAGGCCATTGTGTGCACAATATATATTGCATCAAAAAGAGGAAGAAGGATTCCTCATCTGAGAAGGCAACACAAATGTGAACATCCACAGAGATTACAGCCCTCTGTTGCAGTTAAGTCTGGAGGGCATGGCTGACTGGATATTAAGATAAAAAATATGGGCAAAATTCTCCTCCTTTCACAGCAAAGCACACTTGCTCTGGGGACTTTCTAGGAATATGTATTCCTGTTCTGCTCCTGGGGTTATGTGCATATGCAAGGGCTTCTATGGGATTATTAATACAAGATATGAAAAAAAGAGGAAGAATTAGGAGCTATAGGAAGTATGAGAAGGCTGAGTAAAGAGTTATTGGTTCTTCTCTGCTATGATTATTTTATACAAGTCTGTCAATTTCTGTAGTCAGTCCTGTTTAAAAATTAATGGTATTGCTATAAAACCACATTAAGGGCATTGTAAAAAGTTACTTCCAACTTACTAGGTAATATGTTGTCACATTTTAAGTCAATGGGGCCATTACTCATTGTAATAGCCAAGTTCAGTAGCAAAATTTGCAGGCTGAGCTCTTAGATAGTCAACCTCTGAAGTATAGACGCTATAAATTAGTCTTGTTAGTGAACCCATGGGCCTGCAAAGGACACCAGATGCAGAAGAAATGCCGAGTAGAGACCGACTTGCACCAAGGTGAGTGAGTAGCCTTTTTTACATCAGCTGTTTGATGTAAACTGCCATGAGCCTGAATGGATATGTTGCAGAAGAGAGCAGAATGCATTGCTGAATGTGGCATTTACAAAATAGGATTGTATTTCCAAGAGGTAAATGCAACACTAAAAGGGTAATAATTATTGCATAGTACAGACATGTAGCAACTTTGGGATTTCATCACAACTTTTGGGAAAACTGAACTTAGCAGTAGTGAATGAATAAGTTCATTCACTTAGGATGTGAGACAGCTGCTTTGGCTAAAAGTCATCGAATCTTCAAACAGCTACTCTGAAATCTCCATACTCAGCTGCCATTCACAAAGTCCAAAGCACTAAAATCCTCAATGATGCAGGTAGGTAGCCACCACCTTGCAATGTCCATCTTGATCTGAATGTAACAACTACAGTAACTGAAAGAAAAAAAAGAATCTCACATTTATTTCTGAATTACTTTGCTGCCTGACTTATTTTGTTGGCGTCTGTTCTTCCCACAGCTCTGTCTGCATGGCCCGTTTTGCTCTGCTCCTGCAGCTGATGAGTAAGTTTGAGCTTTTTTTTTGTTTATAACTTTTAAGGTCTAGTTTTAAAAGAGATCATTAGATGAATACAAAAATTATTCCTGTCATAATCTTTTAAGCATGCCTTCTGAAAAATCATACTTGATAATTCTGCAGGACTCTAAAGCAAACACAGAACATCTTGAAGTTGCCATGGTCAGTAGTGAACTTTCTGAGAAGACCACAGAAAGACAGTGGAAAGGAAAACATAGGTTGAAATCTGAGGCTGTGATGATATTAACATTTCTAAGTCAAATACAAGTCTTGGAGTGCTTTTGTCTGAAGGCACCTGATGAAAATGTTAAGCTGACTATAAACAAGTGGGCTTGGGTAAATGTGGGCGTGTGTGTTTCACAATGAAATTATTTAGACAAAATATCTTGAGTAGGGAATTAGAAGGTTGTGTTGCAAAGCTAAGTACATGATCAGAAAGAAGAAACTGTTGCATCATATATATCTATTAGCTGATGCTCTTCAGCATGAATTTTAACAGTTTTTGCAGTTACCTATTAGACCTCCTGCTCCTAGAGCTACCACAAAATTATTCTCTAGAAGCAGTATTAAATTAACTGCAAATATAACACAAGAAAATAGAAAGCAACTGACTTGCTTATACATACATTTTGTTGCTGTTGTTGTTTGGTTTTGTTATTTTTAATAAATGACCAGGACACTGAGGACAAGATGCTAAAAATAAGTAATATATATAGGGAACCGAGCCCTTAACTACCATAGAAAAAAAGATATTTATCCTTAGGGGTACAAATCATGCCACATGAAATGAATGAAAACATGTTTAAAAATCTCCAGATGCTGCATTATTCAGTTAATAATAGTACAGCAGTAAGTTGCTCAGCCATTAACTTAGGATGTTTAAAATATATTCTTCCTGTAACAGCAAACCTCTCATTTATGTCGTTTGAAAGAAGAAATCCCTTC
Organism: Coccyzus lansbergi; assembly: GCA_033558105.1. Taxonomy (NCBI): domain Eukaryota; kingdom Metazoa; phylum Chordata; class Aves; order Cuculiformes; family Coccyzidae; genus Coccyzus; species Coccyzus lansbergi. The sequence continues at coordinate 852,273 of JAUMJK010000332.1, read as the reverse complement.
CTATTTTGTCAGTAGATGTTAATGTTTAAAAACCAGTCCTAGTGATTGTCAAACAACCTGAACAGTGATTTTAAAAAATACAAGCCAAAGAGACCAGGATAAAATCAATTCATATCACAGATAAACAGAATATTTAGCAATTAATATATATAATGAAGAAATCCAAAGTGCTAGTGGCAAGCCAGACTGCACTAGTACCTCCAGATGAGTAATAGTCATGGTGTCCATACATCACTTGTCTGAAATCAACTCTTTCTCCCCTTGCTATCCTGTCTTGATATGAACTCCAAGTAAGTTCTTTAGAACAGGAATGGTGCCTTTTTTCTTAAAGGCCTGTAAAGATACTGGCATAAGCGCTGCAGGTTGCTAACTGCAACTTCTATGATATTGTTAATAGTGAATAATAATATGCAGCTGTCAGTTCCGATCAAAACATGTATTTCAGTTTGAGTTATTCCTGTTATCAGATGTTTCTGCATATGTTTATAGGGGCTCAAGATCAATGTATGTTCTGTATAAATCTATTTATTTCCTTTAAAAGGGAATTCAGATTGAATTAATTCTTCTGGGAGTGAAAAGATTTTTTTTTCTTCCCAGCTTGGTTATTCTTATCTCTAAAAGATATATCAGTTAACAGTAGAGTACTGCTATTGTTAGCAACCAGTAACCAGATACTTCTAAGTTTCCATGTAATTGGGATAAAAAAATAACAGTTTTAAATTCCACTATAATATCTAATTATATTACTTGATTAGGAACTCTTCACATGACGGTTATCTCCTCTTTAAGAGGAATACTTTGGTCATTTTGGATGGAAGGACAGATCTGCCACTTTAAAGACGCCAGTGATCCTTTTTCTTTTGGTGAAAGCTTTGAAAGGCAGGACTCTGGCTTTTTGCCTTTTGTGAATTTTTCATCAAGTATGTCACCTCAGAAACAAATACCATAGCCAGTATTTGGTTATATAATTGTGAGATGTCTTTCGCTGTTTACAAATGTACACACGATTTTCACAGGATGGATAAATCCAGCTCACCTTATCTTTTCCTATCAGAGTGAGCTATTAAGCAGCTTTGTAAAATAATTTATTCTCATTTATTTTGACATTTTATAATGGAAGATAATAATTTCCTTGGATTTATTTTGAGGGTTGTCTTTAATACTTGTCTCCTGCCTGCATGGCTGTGTTGCTCATTGGTGATGCTGACATAACTGCCCTTCATCGGGTACTACTGATCAACAGGTAGAGTGATTGCACTTGCTTTCCTCTGATCTTTGAACATATTCAGCTCTTTTGTTAAAATCTGGGCTACAGAACTAGAACCTGAAATGTATAAAAATATTGGAAAGTGTTCCTATTTACAAAATAAATAAATAAATAAAATCATTTTGCTTTGAGAGCAAGTAGGTCTTTCTCACTGAAGTAAAGAGGGAACTCCACCTTCCTCTTCTGAGTGGCCTATGGGCCATGTGCCTTCCTAGTCAAAGGACTACTGAGTCTTCACATCAGGTTACAGTCTTGATTTTCTCATTGAAGCTTAATTAATGATGATTATATAATCCTCCCAAATGGAAAATCAAATCTCTTGTATTTGATTTAGCACAGCCAGTGACTCATGCAGTCACTCCGCACAGCTTGCATTGCTGTTTCGCTGGTCAGCCACTTTTGGTTGGGCACAGCTAATTGGAGGGTGGTTCTCTCACGTGCAGAGAGCTCATGTCACATCTCTGGTACAGACACAGCTGCAGAAATGTCCTTGCAGCAGAGGTTACAGAGTACAGCTTCCTGCATGCCAACCCCAGGACAAGCCCAAGTATGAACCTTCATGCTAACCCTATCTCTGGGCTGTGCTGTTCCTCTAGCCTCCATCTATAGCTGAGTCCAGGAGCTCTAGGGAAGGTGATCTTCTGAAAGACTGAACATGTGCCATAAGCTGAGCGAATTTTCCTGGGCAATTTCTGTGGACTGCACATACATCTCCCTGCCCTTTCTGGGATGTGGGAAAGGTACCAGTGACTGCTCTTCTAGGAGAGTTGCATGGGTTCAGTGTAGGTTGTGTGTGATCTGCCCCCCTGATTGCAATCCTCATAAAAAGTCACCTTGGTAGAGATCAGGTATTTGTTCAGATTTAGTGGAAAAAAGATTGTCTATGGCATCTCAGTACAATGGCCTTTAAAGCCCCAGAATTCCCACTAAAGTTAAGGAGAGCAGCTAAGCCCCTAACTGGCTTTCTAAGCCTCAGTCCTTCAAATTAATCCATTCAAACTCATCCCTATATGATGTTCTCAGCCAGAAGTCACAATGCGATTAATGGACAAGGTACAAAGGAGAAGGGAGGGCAGGTAAGGGCACTGGGACCCCAGCACTCATGACCTCCTTCTGCCAAGCACCACCATTATATAAGCAATGAACAATAATAAAATGAGCCTAAGAAGACAATTCCAGGGAGGTTACATAAAAGGTTATGTGGAAGTAGAATAAAAGTAGTGATATTTCTGTTGAAGAGGGCAAAAAACGATCTACCGTTTATTCAAAACGTTGACAAAGGTTAAGTGAGAAGGAAAGGTGCATTTGAACTGTCACTGCCACAACCCTAAATTAATGCAAATGGAATCCTGATGGGATACAGTCTGCCTATGGATAAAAGGACCTCTTGGATCACAGAGGCTTTGGCATTCACACAGCCAGGATATGCAGGCAGGGCAGACTCAGAGTTGGCTTAGCAAACTGTTGGAAACAAAGGTAGGATTTGGTGTTGGGTGGCTAAAAAGGAACAGCAAAAATTTGTATTTAGAGAAGAACATCCTGTATCAGTCTCTCATGTGTAAAAACATGCTCACACTTCCATTGCTGTGAAAAGCTACAGGAGAAAGCATTCTTGAATACATTCATAAAGAATATCTCCTGGTAATTAAGCTTAATTTGCAATTTCAGTCTTTCTTCCCCCACAGTATGCTCCATTAACTTTTTTCTTATCTTTAGCTTAGCCTCCTTCCTCCACAAACACCTCCGAAAAGCAGGATTTGGGGCCAGCTGTTCCTACACACATAGGATGAGCACTACCCAGTGAGCAATATGTCTCTCCACTGCCCCTCTTCTAACTACTGTCTTTCTCATCAAGTCAGCCTCACACCTGGTAAGTGACTGACTGCAGAACAGGTATTTAATGGGAGGAAGAAGAAAGCAATGGTTGGCAGGTCTGGCAGGTGACAGCCCTAGGGTGTGTGGGCTGAGGAGATAGTGCCTGTTAACAAAGGCAGGAACCCAGACCACCGCTGTGCCCATCAGATGTTCAAATGTCCATGCTGCAAGTCTTGGTGCTGAAGTGCAGCTGCTTGTCCCTGGCCCTGGGACTGGAAAGCTGCCGATAGGGCAGGTGCTTGCTTGAGCTTATGTCCCCCACACCTTGCTCAGGCTGCAGCTGGCTGACTCAAGAAGCCTGGTGGAGTTAATGATGGCCGCTTTTGAGGTCCGCATCCTCCTCTGACTGCTTGCTCTGTCCTTGGCCCAAGGTTATCAGCTCCCATGCAAACAGAGTTTGCTGTTGCTACAGTGCAAGCCCTGTGCATACATCTCTACCTTTGCTGGAAGGTGGTTTCCGGGCTGGTTTAGGAGCCAGGCTGGAGAGAGGGGGGGCAGGCAGAGGGACCATGAAGGGTGACCCCCAGCCAAGGGGGAGCAGTACTGGGGTTGCCTGAGTCTTCCAGTAGAGAAGCAAATATTTCCACTATGCCCTGCAATGAACTGGGGGAACTAGTCAGGATGGGCACGCTGCCATTCTGCAACTGGAAGAGAGGAAAGAGGCCAGGAGGTACCATCACACAGAACAGGGCAAGGGCCATCCCCTTCCTATAGATGAGAGGGTCAGGCTGCAGCAGGGCTGGGCAGAAAGCAGAAGAGACAAAATAAGGTGAAAGATTTAGAAAAAAGTGGCACAAGGGAAAATGAAAATAGAAAAAAAAAGTGAGGCAGAAAGCACGTGTCTTATTTGAAAGCTATAAGCTGAGGTCTTTGGAGAAGATTTGGTGTCTTCTGAAATCAATATGTTCCCATTTAGTCTATATACATTACACTAAGGAAAATATCTGTAATGCAAGTTTTATTTTTCCTCTGAGAAATAGTCACTGATACAAACGCTGGGATAGGAAATACTGATGGTTAAGAGGGCAATATTTAAGTGATGCCAAAATAAAAGGCTGAAAATCCTTGAAGAAAATGGATCAGAAATTCCCCCTGTAGAAATGTATCCTTATGAGTCAGCACCCGAAATCTGGTTTCTGCTCTAGAAAACAGAACAGCTTGGTGTGCGCGTCTGTCAGGCAGCCACACTTTGCTTCATTCAAACTAGAAAACATACAGGCAGTTACATTTTTTACACAAATAAAGCTTCAAATCAGATGGCACCAAACAAAAAATACATATCTCCATCCTGCACGTAGGTTTCTATTCTAGTCATGTGGAGCAAAAGCAGAAAGTTAAATGGGGACAGGGACATTTTTTTTCTCGCAGTATGGCGTGCGGTTTTTGGAAAGCACGGTGGGGAATTTTTTTGCTGAGGATGACCTATTTGGAACAATACCAGCAACTTTGGAAATGCCACTCTGGAGTTCAATCAGGCAAGTAACTAAAGCAAACTTGGGCAGGCAGGAGAAAAGAAAGTAATAAAAAGAGTATTTCTTTTCTGACATTAATGGCTGTGTAGCAATCTGTTTGTGAGAGAATGGGCGAGGTGGAAATCTACTCTTCATCTCTTGAAAGATCGTTTCCCTAGACTGACTGTGGTGTGCTAGTGACCCTCTCCTTGTTGTTTTTTAGTTTTGTTTTTTTTTTTTTTTTTTTTTAGATTATTGCATTCTGCAGTGTAGGACAGGAATGTAAAATGGCAACTGGAGAGCAGGAGGTGGGTGGAAATGTCCTTAGCTACTCCAGTGTCAGTGCAGGGGACCTCACTGCAACATGGGGCAGGGGGTACAGGCGCTCAAGTACATGGTGCTGCCACCTTACCCTCAAAAGATTTCAGGCAAAGGCTGAGAGGGTAGATTTGACAGATTAGCAGTTCTGGCACAGAATTCATGTTTAATGTAAGACAGCAGATAAGGTAGTAAGCTTATTATTTAGCTAACAGGCAGAGCCTTAGCACAGAGTGAGGGGGTCAGTGAGCACAAACAAATCCTCTTCTGAACCTGTCATTATTTGCAAACTTACCCACAGTCCAGGATCACTGCTAACAAGGGAAGGACAGTAACAAAAGCAACTAACACAATTTCACTCTTCATAAGTATTCATCCAGCTTCTGCTAATCAGCTGTGAGATCCATGTGAAGCAATATTTACCCCATAATGATAAAAACAGACCTTTCATTCAAAAGCCTGTTTTGTTCAATGGAGCAATACTTATATTTTATTTTACACAGCCAAAGTACAGCTAAAGTAACATTTATACAACAATTAGAGCTTACCATTGCTGTAAGACCGAAAATTTCCTACAAATTTTATGTATTCATATGTTGGAAATTCCTTTGGGTTCAAACTTCCTCTCAGAAGATGACAATAAAACTCTAGTTCATTGTCAGCTGGATTGTTAAAAGAAGAAGAAGAAGAAGAAGAAGAAATAAGCATACTATTTAAGCTAAACACAACCAATGGCGTCTTCCAACCCTGATCTTGCAACTGGCAGCACAAGAGCATCGTGTTAGCATTCAGTCCTACACACCTTGCAGGACCAGAGCCTCTGTAAGAAAGTGACTTGCAGGGATGTGGGTTGTTCAGTGTTGTGCACAGGTCTGCCTGCAGCTTAGGGAGAGCCTTTGAGACTAACTCGCCCTTCTCTTACACCACATTCATCATACAGTTACACTGCCATAGCATCATTGTAGCGAAGGAGAGAATTGGATCCTTACCTTAAAACTCTTTTTTTACATATATATATATATTTAGGTTTTTCATGACTCACAGCTGTTCTACATCTTGTGTTGGAAAACTATGCCTAATTACCTCAAAATATCTATTAAATTAGCTTTGGCATAGTAACTATCGGCTGCAGGTTTTGTATTTACTGTAGATTAAGCAGCTGTACATCTTACATTATCAAGTGTTTTCTAGTTTTGTATGTCATATCTCTTACAGAGAATAAGGGTGAGGCAATTAAAAGAGTTTTTAAGAAAAACAAAATTAAATTTGAAAAAGAATTACAATGATTTTAGTTTGCAACTATGATGCAAACAAAAGGTATGTGACATTAGCATATCTCTGAACAGCATCTTGAACAGGCTAAAATATCAATTAAGATGTGAACTGTCTCAGGCGAACTCTCAGTTTCCATCAGCTAACCTATTTTCCTTAGCTGTCTCAACAGATATGATATTTAATAATTAACAAAACTGCAAGTAGTCTTACCCTAGTAAAATAAAGGCAATGAGTTTCATTTAAAAATAGTACCAAAGGGTCATTCCAGGTAGCAAGGCTATGAACCTAAGTTTTATCTTGCATGTAACATAAAAAAACTTTTTCTGAGAGAAAATTTTTATCCTGTCTGTGCTTTTTCATCTACTGGAAAAGATAAAATAAAACTTACTTTTTAGGTAATCTGATGAAGCAGAATCCGTCATAAGCATACAAGAAGATAACATCTTATAAATTTCTGAATGTTCTTGTTCTGGGAGGAAATTTAACAAATTCTGATCCAAGACATCACACTGCAAAGAAAAAGAACCTTTGAGAGAAATAGAAATATCACAATGAGCAACGCTAGGAGAGATGTGCAGCAATGCAGATACGAAGGCTGTACCAGTTGACAGGAGTTTTATCCACTGACTTCCAGGGATTCCTGACAAAGCCTAGACTAGGGGGTACTTATGGGCAAACCAAGTGGCTGCTTCTCCTTGGGCTGTTTCTCAGCTTTAATTTCAACACTCAGTGATGCTTCTCTAACATTTCTCAGATGCTTTAGGTATTCACATAGAACTAAATGACAGGACCTGGGAGTGTGATGGAAAACAGACACCTGGCTTCCTGTACTCCTCACCAGCTCCATGCATGGGGCTGTGTTGGATCATCGTAGCTTCCTCTCTCCTCAACAAATCATAACTAGTGGGAGCAGTGGGGCTGGGTGTCACCCTGAGCCACTGGTCCCAAGAGCTGGGACGGTCCCAGATCCCATCCCTTCCTGGGGGGACCCCCTCAACTCCTGGGATGTGCCCTTGGGGCGGCAGCTTTTGGTCCCTACTCTCTGCATCCTGGAAGGTGGGAGCAGGGAGCACAGGACTTCCCAGTCTGGACATGGCTTTCCAGCAGCAGTGGTTAGTCCCCAGAGAGGTGTATGTCATGGTACCACCAGCACAAGCCCTCTGGTCAGCTGTAGACTGAACACCCAAGTGTCTCTAGCTCCACAGTCAGCTGGCATGAACCTGAAATCCATCTGAAATCTAGGTACTGAGATTTGGGAATGGAAAGAGGAGGTGGATTTCTGAAAAGAGCCATGCCTAGGCCAGGGTGGAGAAGATAAGAATCTGCCACAGGGCTGCCAAGAGAAAGGTATCACTGAGTTCAGCGTGGTGACTAACATAAGGCTAGAAGAGTGTATCTGAGAGAAAGTCCTGGGATAAATTGACTCACTACTGGCACTGACTTATAACCGTGCCACTCGAGACTACCTTGTGCTGAGTTGGCACACTGACACAGCTTTGTGGGTTGTCAGGGCAGCTGCTATCAGACTGTATTGTCATGTTGGGAATATGTTAACCCTGTATGAGACTGGCAAGTTATTAATCATCATCATTTATTTATGTATTTACTTAAGATTATGCTCTGATTTCCCCCTCCTTTCCATCCGTGCTTGCTGTTCTGTGTGGAATTCCTGTTTAGAGTAGTGAAATGCATCCAGTATGCTTTGAAAATTAGCGTGCTATGCTTTATACACTTATCTTTGTGCAATATATAACTTAAAATTATTCAAAGTATTAAATGTGCTCATTACTTGCATATTCCATTTGTAATGAATACTTGAAAATTATTTTTGTGACTTAGTATATAGCTTATTAATATGCATCCTACTGATACTGTGTGTAATTCAGTTTATATATATGTGTGTGTGTATATATAAAAAAACATTATATTTACACAAAAGATAGTATATTGTTCATGTAATTTTGGACATATGAAGAAAGAGAACCTGATGGGAAACAGCAGTGGTGCCATTTCTCTTCAAGGCTTGTGGTACAATCACAGAAAAGTAATTTTTCCTCCTCATTCTTTTTCTACCTGTAAATGTTAGATAATGGTACTTAGCCACCAGTTTCACATAAGTCTCATGGGGGTTAATTAATCTCTCATCCACTCAGCAGTAGCTGCAGGAGGACTAGATGTGAGCTGTCACTGCTTCTCGAACACATTATTGCTTCTTCAATGACCTAAGGATGTATTACCTTTTATCTCCATATTATGACCTAACTCTGATTCAAAACCTATTGTCAGATTTGCAGTGTCTTTTCCATCTAAGAACATAGCTACAGAGGCTTGTGATTATAGGTATGGTAGGAGTTGCAAGACTTTTGTCCCACATACTTCTCAGTGCAAGCTCCTGCCTTGCACACTCATTGATTATCAAGTCCTCATATTAATATTTTTTGCCACCATCACGTACCTTATGCAGAATTTAACGGTTGGTTTGTATCCTTGCTATTAGCAAGTGTCATTTTAAAAAAAATGATTATGTTAAAAGTGATAAGGTGTCTACTTCTTAGTGTGTTTCGCACCTCTTGCCTCATGCAGAGGTCAAGCACACCTGTAAATCAGCACATGGAACAGAATTTCTGGATCTTGTATGTATCAAGACTCCAACAATATTCTTGAATCATTATGTCATAGAATTATAGAATCACTAGGTTGTAAAAGACCTTTGAGATCATCAAGTCCAGTTGTACCTGTCCTCTACTAAATCATATCCCTAAGCACTTCATCTACCCATTTTTTAAACACCTCCAGGGATGGTGACTTAATCACCTCCCTGGGCAGCCTGTGCCAGTGCTTGATAACCCTTTTGGTGAAGAAATTTTTCCTAATGTCCAATCTGAACCTCCCCTGGTGCAGCTTAAGGACATGTCAATCGATAATACATCGGCAGACCAAACAGAGAAGGAAGCAAATACTCCATAGTCTCACTGGAACTGTAGGAAATGCCAGGGAAGCTATTCAGAGCTAACTCTGCACCAGACCTGAAGAGCAGAAATGTGTTGCCGTGGAAGAAAGGTGACCACAGATCTGGGCAAAATTTGATTGCTGCAGACAAAAATGCATTGATTGAAGAGCAACATTTTGCAGCTTTGTCTGATTATTCTGCAGTGGGCAGTTTAGCCCTGCTGGCAGACACAGCCACAAAGCATTGCTGAATGAGACAGGCAAAGCAGATAAAAGATAAATTACAGTCACACTCAGAGTGGTTAGATGAACTACATTAATGCATATTTGTGCTGCTAAGCTTGGATTCTACTCTGCACCTTGGAATCTGTGGATCCCACTAGCAGAAACTTCTATTTACCTTGGTAGTTATGGTAGGCAAAGAAACAACACCTTTGCATACACAGATGCTGGTGTATTCTAAATACAATACACAGTAAAGTTGCCACAAGTTCTGCAGTCATTTGAGGTATAACTTAAATGTCTATGCAGTGTCAACAAAATGTCTGTTCTCCAAAATGGAGCTCCTACCTTCCCCTTTTCAGCGAAAATGAAGTACGATGAGTTATTCTTAGTGCAGGGATAAAAAGGAGGGGAAATGAGCAGCATGGTCACTACAGGAATGGGAAGGTGGAGGGCTGCAAATGAGACAGGCTTCTTTACCAGCAATCAAAAAGAATTAAGGAAGCTCTGCTTTATAGAGTTGGCCCCTCTATAAATCTGTATATCCTGCACTGATGCCCACTGCTGCTTTGTAACAGCAACACAGCAATGCAAACCCCTTGTAAGCTATAGTGCCAGGTGCTGGATTTTTCCACTGTGACATTTAAAATACAGCACCCAACACAGAAGAGCAGCTGCCTGAGCTTCACCTGGGAGTCCCTGGGGAAAAAGAGTCCTCCCAGGAGAAGCTCAGCTCTGCCAGGGAACTCCTGCCTTCACACAGTTGCCTCCTCACTGACCCTTAAGGAGCCTTGCATGGGTGGGCACTGAGCACTGACCCCTCAGCTACAGGGCTAAAGCCAGGTGAGATGGACACCACTCTCCCAGCCTGTGAGCAGGTGCAGCATCTTCTGCCTGAGTCTGTGGACAAGCAACGTCCATGAGGTGGGCTGCAGTGTTTAACTGTTTCACTGAGCATGCAAGAAGGGACATGGAGGACCCTCTTCCAGAGGTTTGCACAGTCTTGGGGTTGTAGCATATGCTGTGAGTTGTGAACAGATTTCCAGAAGTTCACTTAACTTCAGCTATAGTCATTCTTTACATCAACTGACCTTAGAGGTAACCTCCAGACTATTTAGAATTACAACAAAGGAGGTTTATATTTGAAAATGCTCCATGGAACTTAGGAAAACTGTAATAGAGAGAATTGCATATATTTGTTCTCAGCACCAGGGTCTTCCATGATTTTAATGAAAGAAAATACATCTGATTTCTTGAACAGGACCCTCAGATAACCCCGCTCCACGTTTGGCCCAGTTTTGCTTCCTTTTTAATGCTCAAAGCATAAGATTTGTGGAGTATTTTTTTGCCCCTGTAGTCACAGAGGAGAAAGAATTGGTGTTTTGTCTCTCAGACAGTGGCTGAATTGAGCTTAGAAATAGATCCTGGAGGTAAACAAAATAAGCCACATAGATTTTCCAGATAGCTCTCTGATCAGCTTTAAAACTGGAAAAGACATTCAGACTGGGCAGAATGGGACCAAAATGCACAGTGTGCACCTAACTGCACACTCAGCGAGGACCTAACTGCACACTTAGCGAGGCCCCTGTTTGTGCTTCTAAGGATTTGCCCACCTCTGGATATACCCACTCACTCCACAGGCATGGGCTGGTGGGGCAGTTGTTAACTGTTACTACTCAATCTGCTCTGAGGTCTTGCAGCTCTAAGCAGCTTCTTGCTGCTTCTGTGCAAATAAAAAATAATACCTATCACTGTCCTCATTTTGGGCTGGATACCATGCAAGATTATCACACAGGGCATGACTCTGGGAGTGAAAACCAATTTATTCTCTGATGGTCCAACTCAGGAATAATGAGCTAGAATCCATCCATGTTCAGCCAGAGCTTAAGGTTTTAGGTATAGGGTCTGAAATGTGACTTGTATAAGTGCAATAATTTCCTGCAGCTCATTTACCATTTCCACTAAGTATTACTGTTTGGAAGGGATAGCACTGAAACCCCCAAATCATAAAAGACAGAAATTCCATGAAAATCATTAAGTGTATGAAGTCCTAATAGACTAAAGCAGGACAGGGTGTTCTCTGCCTTTGAAGTAAGGGTGAACATCAGAAAACAGTCGACTACTGGTTTTGTCAAATGTAGAGGATTAAATAAAACTGAAATAGATAGATTCAGTTCAATCTGTTGTTGCATAGCAATATTCTTGCATTTATCCAGAGCTGCTGCCTTTCATCAAGTTCCTTTTGTCTCAGAAGAAAATAATTTTTGTTTATATTACAGCAAGGTAGTGTGTGTGAAATACATTCGTCTGGGTGGAAAGCACAACATGTATTTGGTGAAAAAAGTAAAGAAGAGAAAAAGAATTGTAATTTTCTTAATAACATGAGGGTGTGTGGTCCAATAATGATTTGGCAGCTACTGTTTTCTCCTGGGCATGTATTTATTTGAGACCAGGCTACTAAAAATGAATGTGAGGATTAATCCTTAGTTACTGTTCCATTACTCCACACTCAGTCCTGGAACAGGCTTAGCAACAGGAGCAGGGTTTGGAGAAGTCCCTCTCCCATGCTCCTCCAACCCCAAGCCAGTGCATGCAGGAGTGTCTCCCAAAGCAAGATTCAGCAGCCTGCACATAAAATAAGGTGTACGGGCTGGACATGAGCGCTGAGCACCAGGTCCTTTAGTGCCTAGTGGAAGCAGGGGTAGCTCATCTTGGGTAAGCACAGCTGAGCTGCTGGGGTAGCTCAGCCGCAGCCACTGGCTAACTCCCACTCCTCTGAATTTGATGTGAGTTTTGTTCTTTACTTTCTTCCTTGGGAGCAAAATAAGGCCCGTAACAAGCTCCTGGTCAGGCTGCCAGTGGCAATGGTGCTATTCTCCTCTAGAGCTTAGAAATCAGAGATGGAAAAGATCAAGCAGGTCATCCTGCCCCTCTTCTGGCCACAGATTTCCTGCAGAGCTTTTTCCATTCAAGCTGAAGTGCCTCATAGCAACAAAAACCTGAAGGGTATGAATCAGATGGAGAGAAAGCAGAGCTGATCAACAGCAGCAGCCAGCATAATGCAGGGACAAAACCTCTCACTGCATTTTCAGTAAAACGCACAAACATCTTTTATGTCTGTTTCTAAAAATGAGGGCCCAATCCTATGATGCCTAGAAGAAAAGTCAATGCAAGAATTACTCACCGGTAAATGCCCTAGAAGAGGTGTAATGCTGTCAGACACATAGATGATGCTTCCACCTGTGGTTACTGCTATAATGAAGCCATCTAATGCCTAAGGAAAAGAGGCAAGTGGAGAGCGCTTTAGTCAGGAACGAGGGTGTAAACAGGGTGTCTCATTGCATGTTGATCAAAAAAGTCTGGCTTCAGCCCTATATTGTTATCAAGTCATAGGAACGTTATCTCAAGTTGCAGAACAGTAATTCTTTGATTTTACAGTTTGATTTAACTTTTACAACACTCTTTGTAGTCTAGTAAAACCTACTATCGAAGCAACAAAGGGCTCACAGGAACATTTCATGTCTCAGTTTTTAAATTAATCACACATTTTAATAATGCAAAATGACTAAGACCGGATCCCTTGGAAGTTATTAAAATGAACATTTGAGCTCAGTGTAAATATCAAAGGACGATGAAAGGATGCAGTCCTATCTCAAAATGGTACTTCTCTGCAAACCCCATAAATCTCAGTTTGTATTCATGTAATGTTGTATATTACTGGGCTTTCATGTAAGTAAAAGCAACGCAAATGATCAAATAATCCTTAGCCTGAGTTTTAATTGAGTGATTCATTTTAAAGGTCGTGGTATTGGATTACTTATTCCAAGAAAAATTCACCCTTCTGCAGAGTTTCCTCTTCACTTCGGTCCCACCTTGCAGTAGGTAAGAACTTTCACTCCTAGAGCTGAAGGGGAATCTTATCCCCTCTGCACAGGAGCAATTTCACCTTCAAAATTAAATTTCTTCTTTAGTCTGAGGTGCAAAGTTTTAAGGTAAATCTTGTTCAGGGTTAAATCTATGTAGAATTCCAGATCTAAAGCAACATTTCACCCACTCTAAGCAGAACCCCTGAAAAAATTAAAAATCAAAAGCATGTACTCAGAGTCTATAATAAAACCTTTCCATTCTAATAGAGGAGTCAATGGTGAAGCTCCCAATGCCTTCAAGTGGAGCAGGTCTGGGTCTTCCCTGCCAGTTTACTGGTAAGCTGGAGTGGGAGTTGCCTGCAGTGTTTGAGCAGTATGGGCACTGCAAGAATGACTGAATTGGACTATACTCAAGAGGCAATACCTGGTCAGGAGACAGGTACTGCAAACAGCCTGATCATGGTGACACCGTGTTACAAAACCTTACTGCAAACTCAGGCATGCCTCCAAGGCAGACTAGCAGTTGATCCTTTGAGCCACAGCACATCCTTCCCCCCTGCTGACTTCAATAAGGAAAAGAATTCCGAGAACACTGGAAAATGCTAATTCTTTTTCAAAAATGAAAAAAAAAAGAAAACACAAAACCTTGAATAAAGACACAAACATATGTTCCTTTTTCCAGAGAATGCTGAGCACCCACAACTATTTAAGTCAATGGGAACCCGCTGGTGCTAAAATCCTTTGAAAAGCAGGTCAATAACTTATACCCCAGTAGAAGAGCATGTGTTTAGCATCCCTGAAAACCCTCCAGCTGCTATAGTTAGTTTAATTTTGTTAATCTAAGTGCAGAGAATATGGTTTTCTTTAGTATGGTACAGTCAAGCTGTTTTCTAAAAAGTGTGATAGCTGTTAACCCATAGAAGAGAGCAGTGGTTTTACAAGGCATCTGGATTGTGCATGTTACTATGGTGAAGGTTGTTGTTTTTAATTTTTTTTTCAAATCAAGTCTTTATTTCACATCCAATGCAAATTATACAAAGTGACTCAGATCAGAATTTTGTGGTGAAATCATGTTAATGTATGCACTCATAATGCTATTTTTATTTATTCACAATTTGTACTTCCATCATTAAGAGAACATTTCCCTTTTCAAAGATTTCACTACTGCAACAGTCCTAGATGGACAAACAAAGCCTAATACCCGCTCCCGTAGAATTTTATGATAGCCTTTTCAAAGGGGTAAGAAAAGATCCTTTTCAGGAAAGCTGATGTATTACAGCAATCAATTATGTTCTGATTCTTTTGCATTAGAGTTTGAAAAAAACCCTTCCCATCTTTAAATAACAGGATGGGAAAAACTTTAAGCAGTCTTGACCAAATGTTAATAAAATAAGATTAGTAGAAAGGCAAAAAAGAAGAGAATGATGAACTGTTGGCTCAACAGGGCATCTTATTACCCAATGTTATCTTGAAGGGCATGGAAAATCACAGTAGCAACAAGGTGATTTATAAGCTGGGAAACTAAAAGCAATTGTTTTAATCTAAAATTGTGTGGCACACAAGTAGAATCAACAAAGGCTGGGCCAGTCAAGACAACAGCCAATTTATTGCTATCTGGTGGAAATATTTCAGTGCAGATTGAAGGAGTTATGTACTTTAAGTTACTGTGTACTGAGATGGGAATCGGGGGTTGTTGGTACAATGTGAGTAAAGCATCTCTTCACATTGAACCAGGAGAATCTCATCACAACAAACTGCAATAATAGAGGGGCCAGCAACATGCCACAGCTTTGTGCCATTCCTTGGTGAATCAGGATACTTCCCAACATCCCTTCCTACTCATGGCCAGAGCCTGGATAGCACCCCATGTTAATGGAATTTGTAGGAGGAGGAAAAGCTTTTTCTCAAAGGACAGTGCGGGGCCTTGCAACCTCCACATGTTTTATATAGGAGAAGATCCTTGCTGAAGAGGGTTCTAGCTGTTCCTGAGAGAGAAAAATACATTTTAGGAGCTCATTTGCCTTTCATCTCGAACATACATAAATGCCATTGAGTCACCTCTCTTCGAATTCCAGCTAGCATTAATAGCATCTACAGTATAATTTAAAGGTAATTTAGAAAATACCATTGCAAAATAACCCTGCTTTTATTAGAATACAAAGTATTTGATACGGGCCTTGAAAATCATTACAGTGTAGGTATTAACTGTATCATACCAAGAGGAGCTCTCAGGCTTTATCTGCTTGTACAGCACCTAGCACTAGAGGGACATGGCATTTCCTTTTAGGTGCTAGTCTTGCATAAATATCAAGCAACGATAATGCCTTCCAAGAACAGGGCAAAAACTGCCATGTGCCCCTTTTCTCATCTCTGTTTGTAAAAATAAAATGTAATCTATGATTTGAATCTCTGTCCTGGATTACTTTTCTTGGGAGTCCCTGTGCAGCTTTGCTGGCTGAAGCAGTTCAGTGCAATGCAGCGTCAAGAGTGAAAAGCAACATGTGGGTACTCTAATCCCTTGTCCCAGTGACAACTCGGCTTGATGGTCAAATACAGCAGTATCCTAAATCTCCTCTTTTGGAACTGCAGATGACATTTTATTCTAAACGCGTGGGCATTTCTATGCCTTATAGACAAAATTAGGAATATATGCATGTTCACCTCCAACATCAGCTGGGTGAATTCTTCGTTGCTGAGAAATGAAGGCTTCCAGTCCTGCTGAATTTCAGAAATCTCCGTCTGTGCCGAGACTTCTAGACAAATAAAACATTTCATTTTTTAAAATTCAAAGGAACTCGTATCTTGCGAGCCTATAGATTAGTTGCTATGAAAATATAGAAATCACCTTTATATTAAAAAATATCAGTTTTCAAGCACAAGTTTTGCATACAGAGACAACAACAACTACCTAAACTGGGCCCAATCCTGAAATGATTTTTACTCAGCTCAGCTTGAACTAACCTCAGTGGGATCCTGTGTTTGCCTAGTCAGTGGCCTCAATCAGCTTTACTCAGGTATTGATCAAAAGATAAAACCGCTTTGCATGAAATGAAGGATTACCACATGTCAAATTGATATTTACAATTTACAGCGTCAACATTAGAATGTCAGAGAGCTTGGGTTCAGCCTACAATTTCTGTGCCAAATAGGGAGCAGGAAGAAAACTCCTTCAAAGGAGTCCCAAAGGGCCATGACCCCAAGCAGCAGAGCTACTGCTCTGTTCTCCAAAAGTGAGGGAAACATGAGTGTTTGCAGCATCCTTACACTGATGCTACTGTCCCTTCTCTTTCTCCTGCACCTACCACCATCCCTATGGTACAGGGCAGACCCAGAGAGGTAATAGAGCACCAGTGTCTTATTTCAAATCCTATTTGGAGTGGAGGTCATCCTGGGCTGTCAGCTGATGAGATATCAGGGGTGTTTTGCCCCACTGTTGGCCAGTCCTAGCCCCACAGTAGCTTGAGAATGTTTGCTCCTCAAGGGCTTTCCATGAGGGGATTCAGGCACACCAGGGTAACAAGTCTCAATTTCACATTTAAACTGGGGACCATACCGGGGGTATCTGGATGCACTGCAGTGAGCTGTTTCATTCAAAAAACAGCCACTCAAATTAGCTCTACCTGAATCAGGGTTGTGGGGGACAGCTCTTCTACTTGAGCTTTATTAGGGGAGATGCAGCCATCTGCTTCTACAAGCTCATTTGTCTCAGTTTCTGCACTGCTGGGGGTTGTCACCGATAATGTGATGGCTCTTCACAGCCCCCATGGTCTTATACTGAGGTTTCAAAACCAGACTGAGGAAAAAGAGAGATCAACCCAAATCAGATTTGTATTATATAGTCTCAGAATACAGGATACTTTCAGCCGATCTGTAGCTTGGAAAAGCTGATGTATGCAATTGAGTGATTGTTCAAAGAATTGCTTGAGATTTGGGAGATTCTCTGGATTATGAAAGAGAACGTTTATGAAATAAAAAATCTGAAAATTGACCTCCTCCTCTGTTGTAACTAAGATCTTGATTTAACCTACTGAATGAAAAAGAAATATAATTGAGTAAACCAGATCCAGAGTACACTAATGGTAATAAACTTTTTTTAATGCTGATGCTTTCTATTATATTGTGTGACTGCTAATCTAGGTTAAAAATAGATACCATTTGCTTCTTTTAGCAAGTGCACAAAACCCAGTCACAGTCTGACCCAATTGCTGTGGAAAGGTTTGCAACTGTTAGCTTTCTTTTATCTAGTTGTTCTTCTAGAAATGACATCCCTTTTGGAGTAAATTATTTGGGCTACCAGCTACACTTCTCTACACTTCTCTACACTACTCAAATCTCGTGTGATTTTTCTCTGCTTGGCTTTATAATTGAGCGTGTTCACATCCTCCTTTACTGTGCCTTGGGCAGCTAAAAAAAAAAAGATATGCTATTACTGTCATTTTTGAATAAGTATATACAATTATTAAATTCTGAGATGTAGTCGTCATGCCCTCCTGTATGAAATCACCTTGTCTGTGGCAAGAATTAATTTAAGGAGAAACTGCACTCTAACAACAGAACCACTACAATTATTTCCTCAATAAATTTGACATTTGTGACTCAGTGATGTTGGGAGTCATGATATAAGAGCTTTTATGGTCTTTTTTGTTTCACCCAGAGCTCGCCAGGGAAGAAGGATCAGAGGTGCTGGATGAGTGAAGGCGAGTCTGGTGATATGATGTATGAGCTCACAAAAGCCCTCTCTATTTGTGGGACCATGGACATTCCCCACGGTCACTTGCTGAAGATGCTTTCTCACTGGACGATGGCAAGAAGGTCGCATTTTAAACCAGTGCCTTGATTTACAAAGGAGAAGAGTTTCAATTTGCTGCTGCTGGTGGATGTCCATGTGTCAGGGAGCCTGTAATGCCAGTTCCTCACAACAGCTAGAAACTAGACCAATCAGACTAGATCAACAGGGTCAGAAATCTCCACTGCCCTTTGTGTGGTTATAATTCTAAGGGACTTAACTGTCACTGATGTGTGCATTTAAAAACACGAACTCCTGTCTTTCTGAGGCTGAACTTGACTATTGCAACTGCACACTGTGCAAGTGTGACATAGATTCTGCTTGTGCAAACTGAGCAAAGCACTTCATCTATCTGTGGATGCAATTAGATGAAGCTAACTGCAAAAACTGGAGCCTTTTCTGGTTTAAGTTTTCTGCTCACTGTGGAAAATTGAGTCCTATACAGTCCACTGAGGAACAGGGTCCTGAACAGATTGCTTTTCCGCAATTTTCTGCAGGGAAGCTGGGGTGAATGCTTTCTTCTTCTGATCAGAATTTGCAGATTTCAAGAAAAGAAATCTTCCCTCTGGCCCCAAATCTCTCTTGTTCAAAGCACCTCTGCTATTCATGTGTGCTGCAGAGCAATGCTGCCCTTCCTCCTCAGTTCCTGCCATTCACCCCCTTCTCTCACCCTCAGCTAAAGAGCAGCCGAGGAGATGGATTTGTGCAGCACAGTGCCTGCAAATGATCTTTCTTGATGAGACTGAAAAAAAATTACCTTATGTTGGCACTTCTAGGCCATTTGAGCCATTCCGATAATCACTGAAGGAAACAGGATATTGTAGTGACCGTCTGGCAAGTGCATGAGAAGCCGCAGTAAATCTTACCATTGTGTTTCTGCAGAAAGCCAATGACTTTTTCCAGCACAGTAGTTTTGTCCATTTTGCGAGTGTTGCCTGGAAGCATAGAGCTGAGCTCTTTGATGAGAACATTGAACTGATCACGCCTTTTCTTCTCAGACTTGTTACGCGAAGCCCTGTAGACAGAGGGGAAAAAAAGAGATGAGCAGACTAAGAGGAAAAACTATCATGTATCTGCTCTTTGCAGCATATACACAGGAAAATTAGCTTGCTGTGTGCTTCAGTGTGTGAAGATTGATTCTGGCTACAGAGACAAGTAGGAGGTAACTGTTCCTATCTCCTACTCTTGCATTTGGGCCCCCTTTAGAGTCCAGCAGGGAGATGGAGGCTCTGCTTGCCCCTCTGAGCTGCCCCTGGATAATCTGGTTGAGACTATCAGACTGTCGTTAAGCCTGTAGGTGAAGGAGTTCTGACCATCTCCTAGGTAAGAGTAGGATCTCAAAAGTGCATACAGGCTCTGAGGAGGCACTCAGAGCAAGAAGAAATAGGAATACCGTGACAAAAGTAAAGTAATCCATAAAGAAGAAGAGTAGGGGTTGGTAAAATTATGGCTTATACCCATCTGTGCAGTTTTAAAAGAAGAGAAGGACCCTGGTCTTATGAGGAATTTCTGGTGGAACTGGCGTTGTTATCTGGAGAAATTTCTTCACCAAAAAGGCTGTCAAACATTGACACAGTTTGCCCAGGAAAGTGGTTGAGTCACCATCCCTGGAGGTGCCTAAAAGACTGTATACATGGTGCTTAGGGACATGGTTTAGGGGTGATCTTGACAGTGCTAGACTTACAGTTAGACTTGACAATCTTAAAGGTCTTTTCCAACCTAAATGGTTCTGTGATTCTGTGGTCCTGCAGCTTAGCCACTCGTAGAGGAACGTGCCTGCTTTTGGTCATGGCTAACTCCGAGCTGTTTTACAGAGGAATCAAGCTGTTGTCTTGCAGTCATTAAGATCACAGACCTGAGCACAGGTTGCTGCAGCTCCCATCTAGTTCATGTGCTACCTAGTCCAGTCTCCTTTCCAAGGTGACAAGGGCAGGCAGGAAGGATGTCATCAGCATGTCTCATCCCACCATGTACTGGGTCTGAGGTTGGAATCTGTTCCCAGGCTTGGGGGCTCAGCAGTGCTATTAGGGCTCTTCTGCTTCCCCTGATTTCTGTGTGCTGCTGGGAAATTTGCTTAAGGTCATGATGCCCCGACTCTTTAGGTGTGAAACAGCGACTCTGTAGTTTTCTTTGTCAGTCCTGCCTGTTTAGCTTGCAGACTCCTCAAAGAGAGTCTGCCTCTGCTGCTGTGTTTGAAGAGCTCATAGGAAGAAAGGACTTTATTTCATTTGTGGTGCTTTGTCACTATCACAATACTGTCTTTAAAACTGTTGATAATCTTTTCAGCATGTGCACTTTTTTTTTTTTTAAATTATGTATCAACCTAAACAAAAGCGTTTTCTCCATTGTTCCAATGAATACAACAATCATTCTACTTGATATTACCAGACTTCCGCAGTCATATGAAAACAGAAATAAATATAACCTAGAAGGTTTATTTGTTCTTCTGAAAGGTCCTCAAGCAGATGAGATTTGTCTTGTTAGTTACATAAACATCTAAAAATCTGGTTACATGTAGATAGAAAAGGAAAGCCAAGACCTTGGCTGGTTCTCGTTCTGAGATTTTCAGTCCCAGCTAACTCTACTCTACCTCGTAAGCAGATCTGGATGCACACTGCTGAAAATCAAAGCAGAATTCAGCCCAGCATCTACATCCCTCCCCAAGGACCAGGATGGCAATAAACATTTACAGCGGAAAAATCACAGCCGAGGCTTCTGGATGTTACTAGAGAGGGGTAATTTTTTGTTTGCCTGGCTCTCAACCCTGAACACACTTGGAGATACGCTGGATAGAAGCCAACAGTTGATTATTTTACAGATTTGAACACAAGAGATTGGGTGGATACTGCCTGACTGATTTCAGTCTGTTCTTATTACAGTGCAAAAGGCTGTCAGAACAAGATGTGAAAAGCTCCAACCTTATCCTATTTCTGTACAGTTCAAGGGGATGTTAAGAACATCAACATTTTGCTTCCTCATAATTCAATCCTCAGTTCATTTTAAGATTAAAGGATCTTGATCTCCCTGAAAATAAAATAAAACATTAACCATCTATAGAGAAGGTATAGCTTTTTTTAAAAAAAAATAAAGATGTCTTGACAGAAATATAAATTATCTATTTTTAACTTGACATTTTATTCACAAAGGAAATATAAAAACTCCTCTAGTGGAAATAACTCTACCAAAACCTGAATCGATGATCACAGTAAAATCTTAAAAAGGAACAAAGTGAGACAGTCCTTCCCCCCATTAGGTGATCTAAACTATCGATACACAGTTGTAAATGCTTCGTTCAGTCCAGTTCTAAATGTCTTAAATAATGCAGTTTTCATCACTTTCCTTGGAAGATTATTTCCTAGCCTTACTTACTTAACATATCATTTACAGTAAGCCAAAAACAGTCTTTGTCTTAATTGCATGCTATTTGTCCCAGTTGTCCTCCTTCCTTGCTACTCCAAAAAAGTTACAACATGTCCAAGGGGAAGAAGGAGACACAATATGAATAAAATCTGAATTTTTAGTGAATACAGCTAAAGGCAAGAGAGGACAGCCTGAATTCAGTATTATCAAAATCACCAATTTATAAACAGCCTTTTTTATTCTCTTATATATTTTATGCTTGTTTTCTTAAAGAGAGACTGATAGTTTCTGACTAGGAAGTCACTATTACGTCTTGCTGGTTTATAATTAAATGTGACTTTACACTAAACTTCATATTTCTTTTTGCAGCCCAGTGGGATATTTTATATATAAAACAGCCAGTGCACTGGGGGAAGAGCTATCCATCTTGCCAGAATGCTAAACACTTGACACAAGTATCGAAGCGCAGGTGCCTCTCCTTCAGGAGAGGATGGATCCTCTTCTCATGTCTATATGATACAACCTGCATGTGCCTGATAAATTGCAGGAGATAGTTAATGGTCCGTGTGTCTGTCCCTAACCTTAGAAACTCAGCTCCTGCCTTGGGCCCATCCTCCAAGATTTAGATCCAGTAATTTCCAGTCTCATCTACTTTTAACACAGAAAATGGAAGAAGAGAACAACTTTCTTAGTTTTTTTTTTTTTTTTTCAGCCTCTCACATTTCTCAGTATTGAAGGACTCAGTCTTTATACCAAATAGAAGAAAACAAAGAAAGTGTTTTCCTTGTGGCACTGGGCAGATGAAAGTCCTCAGTTTTTGAGACACAACAGTAAAGTGTCCAGCTGATGACTTGTCCTGTAGATTTTAAATTAATCTGAATGCTTTTAGTATAGTGTAGTAACTTCAGATCTTCATGAAGCCTCTCATGATGTCAAACTTAATTTCAAATTTAGATTTATTTATAAAAAGTAAAATGTACTTAAATTACAGTTTAAAGAAGAAATTTCCCTTTTTCTTTTTCAAAGTTATCATTTTCTTATCCACCTCGATAAAGGCCTGCCCCAGGGCATGACAAAAATTCCCTCCAGGAACAAATGGCATGAAAACCATACCAGACGATGATGCAATGAAGACTATTGCCGATAGCAAAGAGACGCATTATCTTATTTTTGTTCTATATACATTCATTTAATCAGTTTGTTGGTTTTTTTTTTTTAGAAAAAAAATTATCACACAAAGATCTTGAAGATAATCAGACCTTAAGCATGTAAGGCAGCCATGCTAGGGGCCCCTTCCCCTGCTTTTCCCTTCCCTAATCTCAGGGAAGTATGACACCTCCCATTATGCTATGCCCCCCTCTCATGAGCCATCTCTTTGCGATGAGATGTGGCAGTGGGAGGCACCCCTTCCTGAATCCCCCTCCTCCCCTGGCCCCAGGTTGACAGGTGGTTGGACAGAGCTGCACACAGAGCTGTACCCCATGTCGTCCCTCTCCTAGGTGTGAAGCCACTCATGATGATCAGCAGCAGCGTGGCTGTGGGGGCTGGCTGGTCCCTGGCCTCAGCCCATCACACTTCACTGGTGGTTAGGTCAACGCCTTGCTCCCAGTATCAAAGGGGACTTTCTACAGCCTGAGCATGCACGCTTTAAGAGGATGGAGCAGAGGGGAAGGGCTGAGCTTGGTTGCAGCCTGTGCTGACCTATATTGGTGAGAAAAAGCTGCGGGGAGGAAAGAAGCAGAGAAGGAATCAAAAGAGATGAAACTGGATCAACTAGTTGTGCCTGGACTGGAAATACTCTCATTAGAGGGAACCAAGGGGGAAAATGTGGGCAACCCATGGCTCCCTCTAAAGCAATTAAACTGCTGGCTGCTGTACTGATAACGCGCCTATTAAAAAAACCCCAAAACCTCAAATGCTTCCAAACAGTTTTTCTGCAGATGCCAGTCAGAACTGACAGTTGTTAGAAGTTTTATTGCCATGGGTATTCTGCCTTAAAACACACCCTTTCCTTCCCCACAAAGTGTTCACAACAATTTCCTGACAACTGGGACTTAGTGCAGAATGTATAAGAACAAAGGTCTGTGTGAGTTTAGGGCTGACACCACATTTATTATGTTTTTTTCTCTGACCTGAAGGTAACTTTTAGGTGTTTAGTGTAAGATAGGCATTGCTGCATAAATGACCATCATAACAGGGTCCCCCCCTCTCGTTTTTAATTCTTTTGCAATATATTCTTTTTGTAAAAAGCTCGTATTTTTATACACTTAGGAAGCTCAGATGATGGATTATAGAGGCAGGAGTACATTGTTTGTTCTTCAGTTCTTGTGTTGTGCAGTAATGTGAGGAAAACAATCAATGCCTTGGGTTTTTTGACATTTTCCACAGGAAACATTGCTATGTTATTCTTTTCTTACAGAGTGGCCAAGAATAGGAATCTCTGAGATGGCAGGTTTTCAAGTTGTGCTTGTCTGTATTTTACTCTCTCTCTCTTTGATTAATTGATTATGGATAAAACAGCAACTGTAGCAACAAATAGTATCAAGCTCATCACAAGTTAAACAGACTTAGAAAAGAAAAAGAGCTCACCTCTTTGCCCTGTCTTTCTCATCTTCATCCATTAGATTGTCTAAGCAGTTTTTTCTGTTGAAGAAATGCAAGAATCATTATAAATTGTCACTTTGTTAGCTCTACTTGCAAGTTAATCTCAGTCGCTCTATTTCTTTTTAATGACAGAGTGATGATATCCAGGTCAGATAAATGTGTCAGCAGTGCTTTATGCCACAGTCTTTGATTTTAGAAAACATCTATTGTGGATAATGTTTTTCCTGAGCATCATGCTAGTCTTAGGGGCTCCAGCCAGAGGTCAAGGCTCTTAGTCACAACATGATGTGCCAGCACAGTACAGAATGAGCTGCTTCTTGGGGGATTTTATTCATGTGGAGGTTACTCTCTCCAAACTTGCAGGCTGGGTGAACCACGGGGTCTGTCCAAGGTGAAAAGGCATTTTCAGTGCCCCCACATTCTCTCCCAAGCCATCTCCAGTGCAAGAGCCAGCATCACCAATGCCTCTGACTTCTCAGCTGGAACTTCCTACTGGGAGGCTCTTTATTCTTCTCTGTGGGCCCTGACCCAAAGCCAAAAGAGAGGGTAGTAACTCTACTGAACTACACCGCAGAATCAAATGGCTGAAATAAATCCCACTGCCTAAAATGCACTGTGAAAAAACCCTCTCATAGCCCTGATGTATCGCCTCCCTGGCAGTGCTGGCACTGAGCACGGGGACTTTGCCATCCCCATCACTCTTTTTGCTAATATTCACCAAAATGCTGCCCCTCAGGTTTATGGTCCAATTACTCTGGCAGTTTGAGTGGTAAGGAGATCTTCAAAAACATTTGCCACCAGCTTTTCTCTGTGGCCTTAGGAGAAAGAAATGCTTGAGCTGTTTTCCAACAGTGGCACACCACCACTACAAACCGTGAATATTGTCAAAGCAGCAGTGTAATAACAGGCAATGATAACACTCATTTTCAAAAATCAATGTTTCTCATTTAGTGAGTTCTCAACATGGAAAGATTGGAGAGGGGGGAAGAAGGAAGTTAATTGCTAGGCATTGTTTAATTCCATGGTATTTTCCACACAAGTCACATGGAAATTTACCTGTTTAAATGACATTTTATGAAAAAAGCAGGAGTGAAATCTTATTGATACTAAGAACAGTCAATAAACTCCCTCCTTCTGCTACTAGTTCTCTTACAGCAATATTCCACCTGTTTATTACTCAGCAGTTAACTACAAACATGAAACTACCCTGTAATGTTTTATCAAAGATAAGAGTAATGAGGAATTAAAGCCACGGATCACTGTTTGGAGAGAAAGTTACTACTTCATGGCATTCAGCTGTTTGATGGAGGAGGATAAATAGAAAATATGAAGTCCAAGAGAATAGCATTTTTAGTCATAATAGGCAAATTTAAGTTGCTGAATTCTGTTATATAGAATAAAATAACAAATAATACCATGTAGTTTCTAGACCTTTTTTTCAGACTTTTTTTGACCTTGCAAAACAGCCAAGTCAGCCATATAAAAATCTGTATTTTAGACCAGGAAAATCTGTAGACCTAGATAAATTTTATTTAGTAATGTTTTGAAAATACTTTAGGTGCTTTTTTGCCCAGTCCCAGAATCAGACTGCTACCTCAACAAGTGTGTTTTCAAATAATTCAGAGTAAAATATAGTGACAAATTTCAGTAGGCTTTGTTATTATATGTTTCCTTTATTTGCAACCAAGATGTATGTCTATGTTATTCAAGAATAAAGAAGGCACGAGCAATATGGCAAGGATTAGCATTTAAGGACACCCTTGCTGAATCTAGAGTATGACAAGCAAAATGGGGCAGTGGCAGCAGAAGAATCACTGAAGATCTTCCTCGGCTGCACCAAGGCCTCCTCTAGTTAAAAAAGATTCATGGTAGAAAGCAGGAAGAAAAGGACAGGAGCGCTGAGTAGCTCTGAAGAAGGATGGGGGTGGATGAGGTGGTCAGCATCAGTGCTGCTCAGCCCTGGTTGGTTGGGAGAGGCACAACATACCTAAAAGCAAGGGGCTTCCTACAGCTGTACCCTATGAACTGTCACAGAACTACACTGCCGGGAAGCCTCTACCATTATGAGAGAGCAACAGGTCTAACTGGACTGTTCTGCCAAGGATTTGGCTAGAACTATAAAGCAATTCATGGCCAGCTTCCAGTAAACAAGGTTCCTCGCTGATTGACATGAAATTCTGGACCTGCTGTGCTGTTGCTAGTGTTAGACAATATCTAACTGTCATTTTGCTTGTTTGCTCACCCAGCAAAATAATCTCCAGAGCATTGTAAGCATTGCTAAGAGTGTTTGCCAGTACATATGAACCACATGAAATTAAAACTGTTGTCTATAAGATAGATATGGCAGAGTATAAAATTGCTGTGAACTGCTATTTCCATCCTTCTCCTGAACCACACAAGATGCTGGCTTACACCAAGAGGAGAAAACTATGACATGGAGCTTAGTTATGTGTTTAATGCAACCTTCTTGCTTTATGTTATCTTCCCAATCCTTGAGCTATGAGGCTTCTAAATTGAAAATGGGAAATCTCCTCTTTCATCCCTGTCAGTGCCTGATTTAAGAGGAAATTCTGGTTCATTGCAATGACCGTAAATGCCATGGCTCTGTGCCAGCAACCCTGCAAAGAGGTGAAGTAAAAAAAAATAAGTGGCACAAGGATTTCTCAAAATTTGAACAATCCTTTCATGCTAAGAAAGAGAACATTGAAACCTATAGGTAACAACACCCCATGATGTAACTCCTGCTTATGCAGTATTTAATAGTGACAGGTACATTTGGAACTTCATTAATATCATCACTATCAACATGGAGTGAAGATGACATCACTCAAAAAGATAGGAAGCACCAGAAACAAGGAGGAGAAAGCTCATGTACTCTCACCATTATGGTGCTCAGACACAAACATAGGAAGATACGTCCCAACAAGTGGGGAAAAGTGGCATTTTGGAAACCAAAGACTGGCTAAAGCTGTTAACTGTGTCCCTAGCTTAGTTATCAGATGGAGAATTGTAGCACAAACATCTCCCTGACATTCATTCATACAATGAATAGTTGCTTGGGAAAGAAGTAATTCAGGCAGAGTGCCAGCTCACTCCAGGGACTCTCCAGAAGAAAGGCTGCAACACGTTTATTTTGATATAGTCTATTCCCAGGGGACACAGAGCTTCCACTATAATCATCTGGCACTGATCACCTTATCTTGCACTAGAAACAAGGTTTTGAGAGAGTTAAACTACCACTCTTCTTTGTGGGTGATGTTGGTTTCTTTCCTTCCTGCCTTACTGCTCATAAGGTTACGTTGTAAAATGACTGGCACTCAAATAAATGTAAGTACTCAGCTGTTGATTTCCTGCTAAGTTGCCACATGGTCAGCTAATCTCAGTTTCTACACATCAACCTGATATTTAACATGAAATTTTATTAATATTTGTTTAACAGGGAGCTGGTGGGGGAGATTACCAAGTCACCCTCCATCACTTATCAAAGCTCCTGGTTAACAGGAGAGGTCCCAGATGACTGGAGGCTTATCAATATGATGCCCATCTACAGAACGGCCAGAAGGAGGATCCAGGGAACTACAGGCCTGTCACCTTGATCTTGGTACCAGGGAAAATTACGGAACAGTTAATCTAGAATCACAGAGTCACAGACCGTAACTTTGGAAAAGAACTTAGAGATCATCAAGTCCAACCATACATGCCCACTACTAGGTCATATTCCCAGCACTTCATCTATCTGCCTTTTACACACCACCGGGGATGGTCACTCAAATCTGGATGAGGGGATTGAGTACACCCTCATTAAGTTTGCAGATGACACCAAACTAGGTAGGAGTGTTGATCTGCTCAAGGGTAGGAAGGCTCTGCAGGGGGATCTGGACCAGCTGGATTGAAGTGCCAAGGCCAGTTGTATGAGGTTTAACATGGCACAGTACTGGGTCTTGCGCTTTTGTCACAACAACCCCAGGCAACACAATAGACATGAGGATGAATGGCTGGAAATCTGCCTGGCAGAAAAGGACCTGGGGGTCTTGGTCTGCAGTCCCACGAACATGAGCCAGCAGTCTTCCCATGCAGCCAAGAAGTCCAATGGCATCCTGGCTTGTATCAGAAATGATGTGGCCAGCAGGAGCAGGGAAGCGATTGTGCCCTTGTACTCGGTGTTGGTGAAGCCTCACCATAAACACTGTGTTCAATTTTAGACCCCTCAGTATGAGACAGACATTTTAGTTCTGAAGGGTATACAAAGCAGGACAACAAAGTTGATGAAGGGTTTGGACCACAAATCTTATAAGGAGTGGCTGAGGGAATTTTTATTGTTTATCCTGAAGAAGAGGAGGCTGTAGAGAGACCTTATCACTCTACTATTACCTGAAAGGAGGTTGTAGAAAGGTGGATGCTAGTCTCTTCTTCCAAGTGACTAGCGATAGCACAAGTGGAAATGTTCTATAGTTGCACCAGGGAAGGTTTAGATTGGATAACAGGAGAAATTTCTTTACTGAAGGAGCGGTGAACGATTGGAACTACTCAGGGAATTTGTGGAGTCATCACCCCTGGGAGTATGCAAAAAGCATGATGATATGGCACTTTGAGACATGGTTTAGTAGGCATAGTGGTGTTGGGCTGATGGTTAGACTTGATTATCTGAGGTGTCTTTTCCGACCTTAATGATTCTATGAACTCAGCTGAATTAAATTAGAGATGTACATCTCCTTTATAGGTCTTGGGATGTGCCTGAGGAAGTCCGGTGGGAAATCAGTGTTGGTGCTCCTCTGGCCCTATGTCAGGCAGCTGGGGGAGCAGACTGGGCTTTTCGTCCCCTTCCCACTCTGGCAAGGTGGGGTGTCTGCCTCCACCACCACCTAGGCATGCCTGGAGTATTTAGTTACTTGTCCTGAATAGGGCATGCTCAGCCCTAGGGAGAGTGGTGCTGCCCGCCATGCCTTTGTGTTGCTTCCCATCCACTATAGATAAACCTGAGCTCTCCCTCAGACCTCACCCTCAGACCACTTAGGATGTTGGTACAATACAACCACCCTAAATAAAGATGATGATATTGTACTTGGAGAAACATCCTCTCACAGACAGCGGATGGACAAGGGTTGTATGAAAAATCAGGACACTGGGAAGAAACATGTTGAACTACCTTCTGGTCTCTGGGCAGACCCTCCCCAACAACTGATAACTTTGTGAGTAGGGAAGAAAAAGAGCAACAGGGTGGAGGGTAGACATGCCCATGCCTTCCAGACACATTGCTCAGCCTCTAGCGCTCATCTCTGCTGAGCTTTACTTCTGCAAGATGCTGAGTGCTGCCTCAACAGGGAGTTCCTCTCTGGTTCCCTCTTTGAATGGGAGGAAAGAGACTGTTAGTAAAGAGCTTGATGTTATAGAGAGGCATGCAGGTACTTTCAGTGGTTCAAGATTTAAAGGCCAGATCCACCCACGCACAGCATCCTATGCGTAGTGAGTAGGATCCAAGACATAGGAAGAAGGTACTGAAGGGGAGTACAGACTCTAGGCATGAGCCAGGGAAAGCAGTTTCTGGCCACCCACCAGCACAGGGGACAGTGCAGCTGGGCCACTGCAGTGCCACAGCAGCCAGATCCCCTGCCTGGGGACAAATGGTAAGGTCTGATGGGCAGTGTGGTTGGACAACGGCATCATCGCATGGGTACTCCACAATGGGGAGCTCCACTTTGGCTCAGTTGCTAACAGCTCTCCTTTCTTCTCAGCCAAACCAAAGCTCTCAAATGAAATAAACTACACTAACAAGTAAAGTATTTCCCTTCCACGCCTTGCTGTGGTTTCTCTGATGTGGATGAAGCGCTCAGCTATCCCACCGTGAGGACTATGGTGTGAATACACACAGGAAGGATTTGTATAAACACAAATTGGAAAAAAAATCAACAGATTCATATACATATCAAACAGAATTGCATCCCTCCATCCCTGTTTTTCAGATGTAATCACATGTGCTGTTACAAGAAAATGCTGGAGTCCATAACTAAACACAGTGCAATCCCACTCTTAGAAATCAAAATTGATTTATC
This sequence comes from Coccyzus lansbergi, assembly GCA_033558105.1. NCBI lineage: Eukaryota > Metazoa > Chordata > Aves > Cuculiformes > Coccyzidae > Coccyzus > Coccyzus lansbergi. Next base: position 822,250 of record JAUMJK010000332.1, on the reverse strand, counting down.
AAAATGTAAACAGAAGAAATCTTAAGAAAAGATAGTAAAAAACCTCAATTTCCTAATTCTATAATTACATAATATACATTGTTATTTGAGAAGGGGCTGTGACTTTTCAATGGGTGAATGGCACTCTGCACTTACTATTGGTTATGTAATGCTGTGTTTGTTATGGGAATTACTGTTTTTATGAGTAAAGGAAATATCCAGTAGCATGGTAAGTGTCCAGCTTTAGAGCTATGACTGTTTTTGCCTTTTATGACTGTTTTGTGTGCTTAGTCTTCCTGCATTCATCAGATTAGTACATTTTGTTTACATTAGAAAAGAAGTTATTTAGACATTTCCAGAAAAAGCAAAGAAAAACTTTTGAGGAAATATTGGACTTAATAAGCCTCACGGGCTTCTCCACATTTCATACATATGTGTACAGTGATTCTTTAGATGGTAACAGGCTTCAAGCAAAACAGACATTAAAAAGTAAGCTGAATGCAGACAATGAAAATAATGGAATTTGACACATAAATTAATGCTCCACTATTCTGAACTGGGGATGGCAGGGAGCTGTTCACAGGTAATGCAGATGAGTAGTATGAGATTATGATGAAAAGAAGTAAAGGTGCAGAAAATATTCTGATTTTATTCTTGACAGTATTCCCATTTAATGAGAAGAGGTATTCTTTTCTGCATGTCAGAAACCTTCCACCTAATGCCACGTGCTGTTAAACAGCTTCCCTTGCTCTAGACTGGCGCTGTCTGAATTTTAGGGTGTGTGACCTGTGAACCCTCAATGGATGTAGTGTAATGCACACCAGTTTAAGTCAGGAGTCAGATGGCTGACAGCAGCAGTGCTGTGCCGAAGCACAGCCAAGATATGTGAGAGGTGTCCTTTATTACTAGCTTGTGAGCAATGTGTAAAGTTTGTGCAGCGTTTGGGATCTCTGATGATCAGTACATACATGCTTGTTATCTATTATTATTATTACTACTACCACTACTACTACTGAATGACTAAAGCCATTCAGACCTCAGCAAACAGGCTAAGTGAATCCCTATGTTCAGCTGCTTCCCTGCTCTCTCCTTGCACGACTGGAAAAAGAAAGGCGAACAAATTAAACTAACATTAATCAGCAAAGACTGCCATCTGTATAACTCAGAGCACTCCTCTGTGTGCTCGTCCCCTTCCAGCAATGCTAAACAGGATTAGCCTTCCGTGGGCGGATGGGGAAAGTAGGTCAGTTTGGTAACATCACTGCGTGCAAGGAAGGGAGGAGGACGTGACTGCAATGGTCTGCTGGCAGCCCTCACACCTTTTGTATCACCCCTGGAGACGAAGCACTTGGGCTCACTGTGGGGTGCATGCGGTGTCTTAGACCCCTGTGTCTGTACGACACCTGCCACTTGTAGAAGCAGGAGTTTTGCAAGGCTTGGCCAGTACACTGGAGTTACAGGTGCATATCAATAAGGAAATGAATGGAAGCATGGGGCAGCTAAAGGCTTACTTAGGACTAGTAAAGGTTATGCATGACCAAAGTGACAAGGGATTGTAGATCATCCAGTGGAGGTACTGTTTTTCTTTCTTGGCTATATTGAGTGCGTAGGGAGGGATGGTGGCAAGAAAGCCGAAACTTGTCTAGCACTGATACTTGCAGAGCACATCAAAGCAAGAAGAGTTTCTGCTGCTACATCAGTAATAAAAAGTTGAACAAGGGACGTGTGGGACTGCTTCAGTGTTGGTGGTGGCTGGGGAGGTGAATTAATAACAGTAAACACAGGTAAAGTGGAGGTACTTATGTTTTCTTTGCTTCAGCCTTCACCAGCAAGATCTCCCAGGCTTCTGTGTGCCAGGAAGAAGCAGAAGGACCAGCAGCAGGTAAGGGTTAACTCAGGGAGTTTCAGGAAGCTTAAGGAAAGTTGACCCATACAAGTCAATGGGCCTGACCACCTGTCTCTGTGGATGAAGAACGAGTTGGTGATGCAAGGTTAAGCTGAGCTTTCTCATCACTGAGAAGTTGTGGAGATGCAGGGAGGTGTCTGAGAACTGAGGAATGCCAAATGTTGGCAAAAGAAGCTAAATGGGTGATCCAGGGAAAACAGGCCTCACTTCAGTCTCTTGAAAATCATAGAGCAAGTCCTCTTGGAGCACATCTCTGGACAAATAAAAGAGAAGGTGACTGGAAACAGTCATCATAGATTTACCAAAAGTAACCTGACTGCCTGCTATGATGAAATTATATTATCTGTGAATGGGAAGAGAGCAGTGAATATTATTTATGCAAGTTTCATGCTCAAAGGCAGGGCTGTCATCATGGGGGGGGACTCAGAAAGGCTGGAGGAAGGGGCTGATAGGAACGTCATGAAATTCAATGGGGACAACTGCCAAGTCCTGCAGTTGTGAATGAAGAGACTTGGGTTCTGACATAGGCCGGGGATGGACTGACTCAGGAGTAGAATTGCAGGAGAGGCCCTGGGAGTCCTGGAAGGCAGCAGACAATGAGCTCTGCATCAGCTGGCGGTATGCCTTGGTGATAATGATGGCCAACAGCACCCTGGGCTACATGAAATGCAGAGCCTGATCAAGGGAAGGGATTATCCCACTTGACTCAGCACTTGTTAGACCACATCTTAGTGTAATGAGCGTGAGTTTGGGCTCTCCTGCACAGAAAAGATATACCTTAACCACAGGGAGGTCAGCAGAGCCCTCTTCCCCTCAAATCAGTGGGGATGGAGCACTTGCCTTATGAGGAGGTACTGGGGGACCTAGGCTGGTTTGATCTGGACAAAAGATGACTTTGGGGCAGTTTACATCCCCCCAGTGACTCCAAGGGATCAATGAGGAGCCAGAGCTGGTGGTGCAAGATGAGAGTGTGAGAAATAATGGGCATAGGGTAAAAGAGAAGAGAGAAGAAACTTCTCTCCATGAGGACAGGCAGGCGGTGGAGAAAGCTGCCTGGAGAGGCTGTGCCATCCCCATCCTTGGAGGTTTTCAAGACCTGACTGCACAAAGCCCTGAGCAGCCTGGTCTGACCTCAAAGCTGCCCCTGCTTTGAGCTGTAGGATGTACTGGAAACCTTCTGAGGTCTCTTCCAACGTGATTTGTCTTGTGATTCAGGTTCTACTGAGCTGGCTACCACTGGGAACAATCTAAGCATATCAGTCCCCATGTATTAGTTCCTATTTCATATGTGTTCCTGAAATCTTTTTTATTATGTTTTTACTCTTCTGTGCTACAAACAGCTTGTGCACTGCCTCCTCTATACTGACATCCCTCCTGCTTTATAAACCTGCCATCTAGGTGAAAAGAATGCATGATACATATCTCAACATTGTATGTCAGTATGTCATGTGTCTGTCATGTCACTTGATTTAAAAAAATATTCACTTTATCGTAGAACTTGGAAAAAAGAAGAAAAATTACTCTCATGAGAATGTTTTTTGACTATCATTCCTCTCTCTCTACTTCTCGTGTTCTTAAATTGTTTTAGGTATTCATAAAACTTTAATCCTTATAGTATCAGAAGTCCTGAATGTATAAATACTTTAACATGTGCTTAACTCTGAATTGCTATAAGTCCCTCATGTATGCGTATCTTTGCAAAATCCAGGACTAAATGTGGAGATAGAACTGCACAGATTATTTTGTTAATTCTTAGCTCTGAAATCTTCTGTTTAAAACGGTCTCATTTATAAAGTATTTTCAGTAAAAATCTGTTAAAGTTTATTTGCTTCTGAAAATATTTAAATAAGATGAATAATATAACATCTGACCTATGATCTTTTTATGGTTAAATACTCAGCCAGTATAAGCAATCTGGTAGAGTATGCGAGTATAACACTATAAGATTTATTGGTCAAAAACTCAAGCATCGTTTTAGTTGGCGCCAACCACCTGGGAAACACTAACACAAGCAGAAAAAAATCAGTCTTTTTTGATGGGCCTGTTGTCAAAGTATCTTTTTTTTCATTTTTTTTTCTGGCAGCAATAGCCTTGACTAGATCCTTTTAATCCTTTCTGTCCAATTAAACAGGTTGAAGTGACACTAGAGCATAAAGCAAGGTGTTCAGGAGCTGACATAGGCTGGTCTCATTGCCCCGAGTCTTTTGTTTGTCTGTTTGTTTGTTTGTTAACCATGCTCTGAAAGTACCTAATTACTCTACTTTAAAAAGCTCTGGGCCTGGGATTTATTTCACTAACAGCAGAGAAATTTACTCCAGAAAGGAATTATAAATTTTTGACAGTGCCATCAAATTAATTGTCATGATTTACACTGGCTGCAGTGATGTCCCCTCCATACGTAAGATGCTGAAGTAAGAGGCTACATGCTTCTGTGGAGATTTCAGCAGGAAAGTAGAAACTAAACATAAAGCCAAATTTCCTTCTAGTTTTAGGCACCTAACCTGATGTAGCAGCTCTCTTTCCATTAAGCAGGATGTGGGGTGAAGAATTGTCCTTTCTTAATGCTCTTGCCTTCTCCTTGCCTCGGTGGGACCTTGTTTGCTTCTTCAACCAGCTAGAACTGCTGTGCCCAACTCCAAGGTGTCAACCAGAACTTGAGCCAGGCAGTGAGTGCTCTCCTCAGCCTTCCACATCCTTGTGGTTATCCCAGCATGGTGACACCCATGGGGATTCAGCTGCTCTGCCACTGATGGGGGCCAGAGGAGGCAGGTGGGGGCAAAGCTGACTGCCTGTGTGTGGAGAGTCTGCAAGAAGCAACAACATCCCTGACCTGTGCAAGAGCCAAAGCTGTGGCCTAAATCTGCTGCTGTACAGGGGAAAAATCCTTGTACAATATAAAGAAATAAATACAGAAATCAACACCAATAATCCTATCAGTTTTGTGTTAACGGCTTGATAACATATCTGCTTATAACTCACTCGCTGCACTAAATTTTCTGCTTTATAGTAACTATCATATTCCTGTCAGCAGAACTAAATATTTAATCATCTGGGGAGATGAATCATGAAAAGCTGTTTGGGGGAGATATTTTTAAAATGGACAATCTGTTATCATTTAATTTTGAGAACTTGCTGTTTCCCTTTTCTCTCAGGAGGGGCCCTGCAAGCCTACGACCATACAGACTATTGCTCTGTATGGCTTGCTCTCTCTCTTGCAGGTGAACAATGTAACCTATGAGTTTTTAAGGTCATTTCTGACAAGACCAAGGCAAGATGACACAGTCAGCTCAGAGTCTGGCTGGAAACCACTAATCCTCCAGTAACATTTCTCCAGTTTGTTATCTGAGTCCATAAACCTGCCAAGAGTTCAGACAGTGTCAGACCAAGGCTGCACCTGTATTTTGCTCTGTCTTGATCGATAATGCCCTTGAGTTCCTCCTCCTCAGGTTTAGCCACAGTCCAGCTATGGTGTTGGTACATCCTCACCAATGTGCAAAGTGCTGCTATTCTTTATACTACCAGTGGTTCCCATTTTTACAATGATTATTTTTTTCCAGCATGATGTAAAATTCAAATCAGGTTTTACGAAATGAACCTCTAAGGAAAAAGGATCATTATTAAAGAGCTTCATTAGTGCTTTGCAGTCTTAATTATGATAATTATATTTTTGTAGCTAATATAACGCAACTCCTGCTTTTAAATCCAATTAATGAACATTTTTAATCCTTCTCCTACTGGCTCAACAAAACCATAATGTTGAACTTTATGTTTACACTGGACACTTTTTAATAAAAATGAAGCACTGTTTACTTAGGATTTCCACTCTTTTTTTATCTGCACTTTGAAGGTGCACCTTCTCTGAAGACACAAGAAATGAAGAAGAGTAAATATGAACTCAGTGGTCTGGGCTTGATATCCCTTCCTGGCAACAAGAGGGGACAATCCCTACATCAGGTTGATAGCTACCAGTCTATATTGACTGTCACCAGGGAAGCCTATTGTTGTGGTTTGAGCTAAATTAGAGTCAGTTTTCTGACTCTTACCTCAGTTGCTCTAAGTAATTTCATTTTCTGAAAGCTAACTGCATGTTTTTGAGACTGTTTCTAGAAGTGACTTTATTATGCAAAAAGGCCAAACTTATCCCTATAGTAACCAAGACCATCCTCGAGCTTGCAGAAAAGAACACTTCCAAGGAGGGACAGACAGGACAGTTGACCCCAAACTGACCTACAGATTATTCCATCCCATATACATCATACTCTGCATAAAATGAGAGACCACAAGGGTCTTGTCCTTCCTCTGCAGCAGCCAACGTCCAGTGAGGACATCATCTGTCTGGTTACTCCTGATCTGAGATCTGTGTGTCCCTAAATCCAGTTTCTGAGTCCAGTTCCCTCCTAGCTGCAGACCCATTCCCTCGTGTCTTCTCTACAGTGTTTTTGGTGATGTATAGTCATTGAGGGGTGAGGTGTGATCTCACATATTTGCATATGTTTTCTGACTTTATAATTGCATTATTATTATTATTATTATTATTATTATTATTATTATTATTATTATTATTATTATTTCATTAAAGCTGTAGTTTAAGAGTCCAACCCATAAATCTTTTTCTTCTCATTTCCCTTTCCCTGGGTGTGGGTGGGAAGGGATCTGGGAGTCCAACTGCATAGTTTTAGCTGCCAAAACTAGCCAGGTGAGAGCTAAGTCGTGACACGTGACGACTGCTCCCTTGGAGGCACAGATTTAAAACCTTTTTCCTGAACAGCCCAAGAGCTGAGCTCATATGGACTTCAACAGGATAGTGCACACCATAGGAACAGGGAGAAGATGCATCACATGTGTCACTTCTTCCTCCAAAGCAGCTGGCACTGGCCAGCGTCAGCCAGGTAGATACGCTGCAGGGGTATGATTTAAAATAGGTCTAATGAAACTGTTTCTTTCTCCTTGGGTTGTCAGGACTAGGGAAAAAGGTGGAAGTTGTGGTAAAAGGTCAAAAGAAATCTCAATAAAAAAAGAAATGCCTATGTTCACAGGCTGTTCATCTGGTTTGTGAGCAGGAAAAAGTACCTACCCTACAAGCTACTGGAAATCTGGAGAACTGCCAGCAAGCAACTCCAGTATAAATGATCTTTTCTGAGTACAGTTTAAAATCCTGATAGAGTAGAATTTGCTGCTGTGTCCTATAAACCACTTGCCACCACTCAGATGCAATGGACTAGTGGAACTTTTTTATGACTCCGTTTGCAGCAAAATATTTTACAGTTAGTAAGCAGAGAGTAAAAGATCAAAGAGAGAAGAGCGCACAAATTCAGATATCTCAATGAAGAAATTAAAACAATAAAGCATACATTGAATATTATCTGCCCATTAATCTCTGGAGTAAATTCAGAAAACTAATTAAAAGCTTCTAGACAGATAAATGATAAGCTTCTTTATTCAATGAGCTCAACGTATGAACAAACAGAGGTTTGTGTTGATAATATCGTTATTAGCAATTGCATTAAAGCAAATTATTTTTGCTGTGCTATTGGGAATACACTGATTTGCAAAACAAAATGTTAAGAGATGAAAAATTCAAATATTTACTGAGCATATCACATTTCCTGTTGTTTGTTTATTTATTTCAGGTAAAGATAACTCATATAGGTCAGCACAACATAAAAAATAAGACATGAAGTAGAGAAAACAAACCCAAAGCCTCTACAGAAGCAGGAAAAATCTCTGCATCATTATTCTCCACTGGAAGTCCAGCTTTAATGGGCAATACCACCTTCCTGCATGGAAAATTCTTTGATTCATAAGTTCTTACTGCACTTCATGTCCCTTTTTCTGCTACTGCCTTCCACACTTGCAGGGAATTTTGTCTGAATTTTATAGTAAGGTTTTGTCTCCTCAACCGTAATTGATAGATGTCCTATTTTTGTGGCGCAACACCACTGTCTTGTGTGATGTGGTACAGCAGTGCTGCATGTGGAGCTTGTGAGGCAGTCAGACATTCTCTTCCTTGATGCTCATGGAACAGCCCCTGTTCCAGGCATCCCTTTAGATGGTACCCATCTAAAAAAGGCAGATCCTGAAGAACACTTTAAATAAAAAAAATTACAGCTTAAGCTGTGCATTTAAATGCAGAGCCTGAAGTAATTCATTTCAATATGCAATTGTTCCTGAGTCTGACCATTTAGGATAAATTAAAACTGATCTGGCTCCAGAATTCATATGTCTTTCTAGGGATCCTATGCAAGGAAATAACTTGAAGAACTCCACTTTTTTATCTATAGTGTCTTAAAGTGACCTGGGCCTGATTAGCATAAAAACAACTTTAAATGGACAAAATGGAGGAATGAGAGAGTACTGTAATTGGTTTTGTTTATATTTTTCATTCATATACCAGCATCTTCCTACTTAATATTGTACATTAAATTCTTCCTATTGACCAAATGAAAAGATGATTTCAAAAAGTCTCAGGCTAATGTTCTCTTGAATATGGACTCAATGCAGGATATAGTCCACAGAGGGGAAACTGCACTTAAATTTTAGCATACTCACTCAGCTGTGCCTTTTCAGAAACAGAGAAATCATTAAAAGCCCCATAGTGAAATATCAAATTATACCTCTGCCAGATATTAACTTTGAAGCGAAAGAAGAAACACTCTGAAAACCACAGTGAAATACTGATGTGCTGATCCACCTTGTGCTTATGTATTGTGCAAGTGAGAAGTGCAAAATAATCTATCTCTTCTGTGCCAAATGATATTGGTAGGAAAGTACCTTTGGCTATGATGGGCGCTGCTTTCCATTCTGAATGTGCATTTTTCTTTTCCACTTACAAGAAAATTTGCTGTCAGTATGTCAAACTGACTTGCTGTTTTATTTGCCATCTGTGTCAAATACTCACAAAGACACACTAAGTGTGTGTCTGTGTCCCAGACGGCCTGAGTTGTTGCATACTGTTACCTATCTTTCATAATTACCGGGGTAAAACTAGGAAGGAGTTGGGGGAAAGAACATAATTTTAGATCTCTTCCCACGCTGAATCACATTTTAGTTCAAATACATTGCCATGGCCATTACTGGAGCACCACATATGGAAATGTAGGACTTCAATTCTCAATGCAGCATGAATTTTGCAGATAATCTAAAATATCAGGATTAACTATCCCGCTTAAAAGTACTTTACATCTCATCTATTCTATAGCCACTGCTGTGACTGCAGCTTTTTGTAGGCGTATCTGATTTGGTTTTGAACAAGTAGTGAAGCATCAATGCAGCTCAGTGTAGGTTTGCTAGTTCACATATTTACTCAGTGTCACCAAAAAGAGGTTGTTTAGGGCAGCTTGATTTAGAGGGGGAAAAAGGAAAAAAGAGAAAGAGGAGGAAAGAAAGACAAGCAGTTGGCATAGAGCTGAAGTTGGTGTCAGGTCAGGTTGGCTTGGTTCCTGTAGCTCACTGCCTCGTGTGAAGCAGTTGGCAGAGGTAAATCACAGGACTATGGGTTAAGATAGAGAAAAAAAGGAAAGTACCATGTCTTGTTTCTAAAACTCACACCAAAAACCAAAAAAAAAGATCCTGCAGACAGTTTTGGGGAACCTAGTTAAAAAACCTGTTATTACAGGGTGGATTGGGATGTTTGGTCACAGAGCTGCTACTGCTGCTCCTTGGCTGGTGGGTTCAAAGCAGTCTCAAGGATGGTTATAGAAATTTTAGTGTCTGCAGAAAAGATGTTAATTTATAGAAACTGTGCCAAAGGTAGCATAAAATCTGATATCACAGCACTTCATTTTAAATGACTTATACTTCATCCTACTGCCACACTATTTTGGGAGTATTTGGGTCTAGAGATTTTTGCTTTTAAACAGAAAAATATTTGGTTCCCTGTGGATGTTTTCTTCCCCCTCATGCTCCTTCCTTTAGATACTTCAAAAGGTAAGCTCCTGAGAAAACTTTTCTGCTGGTTCCTATTGTTTCCTAGTTCAAGTGAAAAAAGTACATGATGTTAAATCTGAACACCAAGACTTTGTGAATGTGTAAACTTCAGAACTCTAAACCTTTCAGTCTGTGCCAATGTAAACCATCTAAAGTGCAGAGAATTAAGTACACTTTATCCTCTCTGACCATGACTGAACACGTTCCAGTTCTCCTAAAATCTGCAGCAGGGAGTTTCTCTCCAATCCCACTAAGCAGAATGGGGCTTTTTCAAATGGGCATGAGAAAAAGAGGGAGATCCTCATCCAAATCTCAGCCCCCTTTGAAAATTCACACCTTGCTATTCCTAATCATCTCACTCTCAAGGACGTGGGACAGAAAAAAGTAAAACGCACCCGTGCTAAGCAAAATGCTCTAAATTCCCTAAACTCCTAGGCAAACTTAGCATAGGAATTTTAAGAAGCACTTTTGCAGCATATGTTGGGACCTATGTCACCCACCCTTTTTGATGTTGTTCCATTAATGTCTAACTGACCTGTTTTCTAGAAAAATAGGTACCTTGGTCCAACCCCTGGAAGCCAAAAGGGAAAAGATGAGAATTTTGGGAAGACAGCTATGGGGTTTCTGTCCCTCAAACAGTGACAGCCTCTCCCTGCTCTGCTTACTTTCTGCCCATGGCACCCTGGGACATTCTCCCCCCTCAAGAGAAACCAACTATGCATCCTGCTGCCTTCATCATGTACAAGCATATACCATACCTGCTACCCTTTTTTGTACAGTATCCACTGCCCAGATCAGGGTTGCACTGCCTTAAATGACACATTATGGGTTGAAGTGCGTATCTGAGCGCTCCGTCACCAATGAAAGCCTGATGTGTCCGTTGGCCATGAGGAATTGGAGTTTGGCTGCCACTGCTTGGGTGGCTAAAAGACTTTAAGCTAACTTTGGTCAAGGGAAGCTGGAACAGAGAGTCATTAAAAGGTCAGCATTCCTTAGATTTGCCCTTATTTCTTTATCACTAGGAAATATTTTACTGGAATGAACCACAATGCAATTGCAGCAGTGCTTCAGCCAGTCCACTGTCTAGTCCAGGTTAATTTAAAACTAATATTACCTTGTGAAATAATGAGGAGTCTTAAACTATACTGTGAAGCATGCAGTGAATTTGTAGTTGGCTAAAGAGCGAGGAGTGAAATGCAAGAGAATGTTTTTCATGATATATTTTCTTTCTCCCTCTTCATGGAAATACTGATGTGACGGATAGTAATACAGCAATCCTTCTTCTGACCCACATGGCTATAAAGATACATTACTTGCATCAGTCCAGGAGACAGTTCTCTCAATCTTGCTTCCTCTGTAAATGCAGTTATCTTGCTCCAGCACTTTACAAAATCTTCTAAATTACTACTAAATTAAATACTATTAATTTATGGAGGATTTTAGCGGAACTCATATTTCTGTGCCATTAATTACCAAGTATTTTACTGACTCTGTGAAAAAACATTAATAAATCAATCTAAACGAACTCCTACCTTCTTCCATGAACTAGGTGTCATCAGTCACATTCTAACCTGAGAAGGTTATATTTCGCATGGATTCATCATTAATCTCATTTTGAATCGAGTATTTCTGGGTAAGCTCAGGGTAACATTTTCAAACATGTTTTTGTTAAGTGAGTGATGGTAGTATATTTAGCTGCCTGAATACGTGGATGGATTTTCATAGAATCACCAGGTTGGAAGAGACCCATCGGATCATCAAGTCCAACCATTCCTATCTAACACTAAACCATGTCCCTAAGGACCTCATCTACCCATGCCTTAAACACCTCCAGGGAAAGTGAATCAACCACCTCCCTGGGCAGCCTGTTCCAATGCCCAATGACCCTTTCTGTGAAAAATTTCATCCTAATGTCTAGCCTAAATCTCCCCTGGCAGAGCTTGAGGTCATTCCCTCTTGTCCTGTCCCCTGTCACTTGGGAGAAAAGCCCAGCTCCCTCCTCTCTACAACCTCCTTTCAGGTAGTTGTAGAGAGCAATGAGGTCTCCACTCAGCCTCCTCCAGGATAAACAACCCCAGCTCTCTCAGTTGTTCCTCATAGGGCCTGTTCTCCAGCCCCTTCACCAGCTTCGTTGCTCTTCTCTGGACTCTCTCCAGAGCCTCAACATCCTTCTTGTGGCAAGGGGCCCACAACTGAACACAGGATTCAAGGAGTGGTCTCACCAGTGCCAAGTACAGAGGGAGAATAACCTCCCTGGATCTGCTGGTCACACTGTTTCTGATACAAGCCAGGATGCCACTGGCCTTCTTGGCCACCTGGGCACACTGCTGGCTCACGTTCAGTCGGCTGTCGACCAACACCCCCAGGTCCCTCTCTTCCTGGTAGCTTTCCAGCCAGACTTCTCCCAGTCTGTAGCTCTGCATAGGGTTGTTGTGCCCCAAGTGCAGGACCCGGCATTTGGCCGTGTTAAACCTCATGCCATTGGACTCAGCCCAGCAGTCCAGCCTGTTTAGATCCCTTTGCAGAGCCTCCCTACCCTCCAGCAGATCCACACTTCCACCCAGCTTAGTGCCATCTGCAAACTTGCTAAGGGTGCACTCGATGCCTTCATCCAGGTCATTGATGAAGACATTGAACAGGGCTGGACCTAGCACTGAGCCCTGGGGAACCCCACTTGTCACTGGCCTCCAGCTGGACTTAACACCATTTACCACCACTCTCTGGGCCCGGCCATCCAGCCAGTTTCCTACCCAGGAGAGTGTGCGCCTGTCCAGGCCAGAGGCTGACAGTTTCCGTAGCAGAATGCTGTGAGAAACTGTGTCAAAGGCTTTACCTAAGTCCAGGAAGACCACATCCACAGCCCTTCCCTCGTCCAGCAGCCGAGTCACTTTGTCATAGAAGGCGATCAGGTTGGTTTGGCAAGACCTGCCTTTTGTGAACCCATGTTGACTGGGCCTGATCACCCGGTTCTCTTGCAAGTGCTTCATGATAGCACTCAAGATCACCTGTTCCATGACTTTCCCTGGCACTGAGGTCAGACTGACTGGCTTGTAGTTCCCTGGATCCTCCCTGCAACCCTTCTTGTAGATGGGCACAACTTCAGCCTCCAGTCCAGTGGAACCTCCCCAGTCTTCCAGGACTGTTGGAAGATGATGGAAAGGGGTTTGGCCAGCACATCCGCCAGCTCCTTCAATACCCTAGGGTGAGTTCTTCTGTGATGTGAAACAATTCCTCTTTTGCAATGTTAAGGTTGGTTTGTTTCTTTCTTTGTTTCTTTTCTTTTTCCCCAGAAACAGTAATCACACTGGTTTTCTTTCTGATAAAATATGATTTCAAGCGCATATTTAGACACAGTGGAACTCTGGGAAAGCATTTGTGGGAACACAGGTAATGATAAAACACTGGAATTGAAGGACATCTGGGTACTTGGAAAAGCATTTAGTCAAATGAGTAAATATGGATTTAAGTGCTGACCTCTCAACATTCAAAATTGAAAATATTGACCTTGATATGTAGTGTTGGTCTTCAATGTGCCTTCACATGGCAAAAAGACCTGTGGGGGTTCAATACAGATAAGTCATGTACCAAAGCACAGTCTAATGAGCACTGTAGTAGTAAAGCAGGCAGGTGAGCTATTTCAGGTGCTGACAATGCTACCAAGAGCATTCTTATTACTACATCAAAACAGCGTTACCCCAGAGTGAAAAAACAAGGATGTTATTTCACAGACCAGTCAACGAAAGTAAATGTTCCCATCTGAACAGTGTTTCATTCTCCATTTGCCAAACCCAACACAAATCTTGGCAAAGGAAGGTATTTCATGAAGTTATGTGGACTGACTTAATGTATTAATCTACACAGTGACACAGATTATTAGAAACTCAATGATATGTGGAATGTTTTATGATGTGCTTTCACGCTGATAAATAGCTAATCACCATATATTTGTGACAACAGAGCATTACAAGAAGCAGTGATATGTGTTCTGAAAAACACCATCAGTCCTTTTATGCCCTCTGCATAATGCCCTATCATCTGCAGTGTTTAACTTCGCATCTTGCTTTCAAAAACACACATATAAAAAATTATTATGAGAACACTAACATTCGTCAAAGCATCCTTTCTGGTCTTTCATGCTGCTGTTTTTAAGTGCATTATGTGCCATTCAACAGCTGGTAATTGCATGTGTATTGAACTAAAGCATTGTTTTTAATTATCAAAGTCAAACTCTCTTTTAACTGAATGCATTACTTTTTTTCGTAAGAAAAAACATTAGTACTGGACTTCAGATACAGAATTAGACCTTATGCAGCCTGTCCTCAGGGTTATTTTCTGTGGCTCTTTTTTAGAAATATCGAAAGGTTTTAACCTGCCTATCACCCAGAAAAAAGAAAGATAATACATTTCCCAGTGGCTAGCACATCTCCTAAATTCATAGCTAGCTTTCAGCTATTTTCTGTTGCATTCCAATCCCCTGGCTGCTAGGATGATTTTCAGTTGTACAGATAAGCAATAACAGGCTGGGCAAAGCTTGGATGAGAAACCTTGAAAGAAAATCCAGGTGCTGCTAGGAATTACACTGTGTGCGCCATGGATTGCAATCTATCTTTGAGTCAATGGTGAGGTATATTAAGAAAGCTCCCTGGGAAACAGAGGCTCTCTGACCCTTTCCCCTGTATTATCCTTTTCACAGACGCAGACGTTTTTCCTTCTCTAGTCTACTCCTGAGGAACTAAACTGCAGACTGAAGCAGTCACTGTCATGTGGAAACCATAGGAAATAAAAAAAAAAAAAAAGAGAGAAGGATCATAGGTTGCCATCCCAAAGAGATGTTCAAAAAAAGCCTGAAGCTTTGTGCCAAGTTTCAGAAGAGAGGCTTCTCCTTCTGTCTTGAAACCTTATCACCACAAGCCAAATCTCTGACCTGTTGCTCTCATCATGTATTCAAAGACATCTGCTGTTTCCTTATTCTTAAACTATCAAACCAATTATCTTGGGCTCAGTCTGGATTTTGTCCCCCTCCGGATTGCATGAAGCCATTCAACCTTCCCTCCTAACTGCTCACACCCCTGTAAGAACCGTCTCCTCCCACGGCATTGCCTCATATAGCTGTGGTACTGGGGAAATTCCGTTCACCTACTGGCATCCTCCAGCACTTTAGCTGGGATGGAAAAATGAGGGCAGTCTCTGTTCTCACTCACATCAGTGAGGAATGACAGTAAGCCCTTTGAAATGAGTGGAGCTAAAGCTCTGCAAAACTGACCTGGAATTGTAACACAGCACTTATACACTGAGCTGCTAAAGTGGAGCTGGGACAAGTGAGTGCAGCAGCTTCTTCCCTTTTATAAATAAGTTTCCTGCTAATGTGGAGCCATGGTTTGGATGGGCCACTGCTTTGCAGAGCTCCAGCTGCACTGCACACTGTAGATAGTACAGAGTCAGAATTCAGTTAAAGATGATTTTTTTTTTTGTTATATTTGTTGTGCAGTAGCCTGAACAAAGAAACTCTCTGCAGTGCTTAAGAATTTAATATTATGGTTTGGTTCCTCAAGATTCTGTAGACATGCCATAGCTTTCCCTCATATCAAGCAATTTAGTCCTTCTAGACAGGCACTATCAGAAAATCAAACAAGACTTAATTCAACTCAAATTTACCACTGGAAAAAAATACGTTTAGAAAAATATGGTTGATGTCCTTTTTCATGCATTTTTGCTATTCTGCCAGTTTATGTGAAAGAAAATGCTAGTCCACACGGGCTGCTTCATGTCATTTTTACTCTAAGACCTGCAGTTCTTTTTTGCAGCTGTGTATTAAAATGGGTTTTCTCTGAGGCATAATAAAAATATCACAGTAGAGACATGCATCATCTTTTGGAAGCCATGTTACGTGATGAAATTTTTCATGGTACACTTAATTTGCATTTGTCCAAAGTAACTGAAAGTGAGAATGCACACTGACCTGCTCCAGAGCAATCGTATTAGCCACCAAAAATGCAGAAGATCACATGCGTCAATTTGACTCTGTGCAGCACAGTGTTTATTATTTCTGCAATAAACTGTAGAAGAAAATAAAGTGTGAGAGCATTTCATTCATTTCTGGCCCTCCTATTGCCATGGTATTACTTAACAGGAGAATTAAATATAGGAATATACGCACAGGGGTTTCTCCTATTTGGCCATGTCTCTATGACCAACCACATTCTGGTTATTTTAGACAAACTCTCTACAAGCTTTATGAGTACAGCATGTTTATTTCTTGCTCCTGCTTCCAGACTTAGACTAGCTACTGTAAAACTGCATTGATTTCAATGTGACTAAAAGAGATACTGGTTCAGGACCTTGATGCATACTTGAGATATATCTGCTTTTCTACAAATGGAGAGAGCACTTGATGCAATTTCTGTGCCGTACAGCTTTTGTTCATTAACAAATTTATTTCTGTAAAAACTAAGGATGAAGGGAGGAAACAGGATCGTGCACACATTTATATACTCCTTGATGCCAATATTTGGGAACCTGATACTAAATAAAGGCCTCACTGTAATCAGGATTTTCCGAGAAATGGACACTCCTTACAATGCAAAGATAAAGCTTAGGATTGTTATTGTACTAGAAATAATAGCATGATGGCAGATCTTCGTGTGGTGTTGAAAGATTCATAATAATTACTGGCCTCTACCCAAGGACAATGATGAAGAATTTGGGGAATTGGCGCCCTCTTCAAGGAAAAAGTCGCTGTCTGCCCTCGGATGATGTGGATTTTATATACTGTTCTTTTGTTACTAAGATTACACAAGCTTTCCAGCCTTGTCTTTGAAAAATATTAAAAGATTTTAAATGGGCTTTACCCTAGAGAGACAGAATCCAAAATGCTGTTACACAAATAAAATGATGAATGGAATGCCTATATATCATTTATTTCCTCTTGGATTTGGTGACCTTCCATCAGTCACTAGTTTCCTTCACACTCCCTCACTTGTGAATTATAAGTTAATCAAAAGTACAATGGAAACAATGCATCCATAGCCTGCTCACTGCATTCATCTATCTCCTCAGGGTGGATTATGGATGTTAAAGTTGTAATGAGCTTTCTTTTAGTCCAGTTTTGACCTCAATTCTGACTTTACCAGCAAAAAATTTCTCATGTGAGTTCAAGCAAGACGTATTTGAAAAATAATCTGGGATCTGGAAAAGAGAATTGTGAACCAGTAGTAGTCAAAAAAAAGTAAGAGCATCTGCTTGCTTTTTACCGCTTTATTTTAGGGGACTGGGGTACATGGACTTGGACTTTCTTGGACTCAGAAAGTTAGGATTTTTTTTTTTACTTGGTCTCAAAGGGATTAATGCCTAACTGTTTCTGAAAGTCTACTTATTTCTAAAGATCCTCAGTCCCAGAATTTACAAACCTGATATTATGGCCATGTGTGATGAGAGGAGAAGTTACAGAAGAGATCTC
This sequence comes from Coccyzus lansbergi, assembly GCA_033558105.1. Taxonomy (NCBI): domain Eukaryota; kingdom Metazoa; phylum Chordata; class Aves; order Cuculiformes; family Coccyzidae; genus Coccyzus; species Coccyzus lansbergi. The sequence goes on along the minus strand of JAUMJK010000332.1, from coordinate 804,983 downwards.
CTTCACCGTGCTGACATGCCACCTCCTTAAATCTTGTCCTGATTTTACTACACTGAATGACTTTGATGCTATTTCACACATATCGGTGCAGAGGAATGAGTATTTTAGCATATTGCTCTGTTTTACGGAGGCTGAGCTTAGTCTGTGGGACTTCTCCTCAAAGGGAGTGTAATGTATCCATTTCAAATATTTATTTTCAAAACATACTGATGCACAATAGCAGTGAATGGAACACCAGGAAAAAATATTCTCTCACAGCTGATAATACTAGTGGTAACAATGAAGGAATTATTCTCATTATAAAGAAGAGTTGATCTGAAAGGTAAAGAGAGGTGGTAATTAATTTCCTTTAATAGTCACACTGGGATCTCCTGTAGTGTGCGCTCTGATGTTAATAATATATTTTCCCCCCTATAATTAATGTTCATGTTCTGTTCCTGGGGGACTCTTCTCCACTCTCCTCAGCATTGTCATTACTTAAGCATGCACGAGCAACTTTAGCACCTCAGTCGCTGCAGTAACTAATCCAAGCACTGCTTCCATTGCCTATATCTTCTCTCCTGAGAGGCGGGTGGCAAATGCCACCTCTGGAATATGCAGCCTCAGCAGAGCTGGGAAATAAGGTATTTTGTCCCATTTTAGAGGAATGCAAAGTTTTAAAAGCAGTAAGATAGTACAGTGAGTGTGTGAGCTCCCTCCACCTGCCCTGCTTTCTGAGGTTTGTGATTCAGGGACAGGGAGGTGGTGGAGACTGACTCATCAGGGACCTTATGAAGGTGTCAGACCTACTTGCCAGCACAAAGCTGTGTGCCACAGCAGAGCAAATAGGGAAGCCCTTGGATTGCACAGCAACCTGTGGCCCTCGTGCCAGCCACTCAGGGCATGAGCAGAGAATAAATGCAGGGCAGATGCAATGTAGCCTGGGCTCCTTCTGGCTGGCAGTCCCTAATGTAAATTGAAGCCTGTTTGAAATAGCTGTTCTGTGCACCAGAGACTAATCAAAACCTGAATTACTCTAAGCTGGGTACTCTTTAGCTACAAACACAGATGTGACTCTTCTTGGACAGGAACAAATCTGAGTGATAACTTGTTCCTTAACAGAAAGAGCAGAAGAGCAAAAACCTCAAGGAGGACTAGGAAATAAACTGTTCTGATGTTGCACCATATTCCTCTGCAGTTTTATACTGTTTTTTTTTTTTTAATTTAGGATTCCGACAGGACAAAGGTGTTGCAGAAGCAGTTCTTTTCACTTTACTGCTAAATTTACTTTAGCCTGCAATGCAATATTGACATGCGTTCGTTATACTTCAGAAGATTAGGGAGGATGACTCTTAACAGACAAATCAAATGACGGAACATGACAAAATGCTCAAATGCATTCTGTTTCTTATTTCTGCAAGCAGAAATTGTTAGGACGCTTAGGATAACACAATATTGCATTAAGACTTCAATTACATAAATGCAAATGTATTTTTTTTCTTTTAAAGCATGTTATCTTGAACAACTGGGAAAAAAAGTTCCCAGAAGTGCTTTATTTCTCTCTGATCCATGCCTCATGGCTGCCACCCTGCCCAGTCCAAATGAATACCCTCATCCCAGCACATTCAGCCTTTCAGGTCTTCCCACATACACCAGCAGGTTGTCCTTTGTTCCGATTTGGAAACTTTTGCTTTGGTATTACTAATATGGGACAGTTACATCACAGCAGCAACAGTATGCACCTATGACAGAACATTTTACGGCTGAGAAATCAGTTTGGGGAATTGGTGGTCTGGCTCTTTGCTTTAGTATGTGCCCTTTGGATTGCAAAGGCTTTTTTTCTGGAGCAGTAGGGAAAACTAAAGAAACCTTGAGACACACTTTACAGAATCACAGAATAATCTCAGTTGGAAGGGACCAACAAGGATCATCAAGTCCAACTCCTACCCCTGCATAGGGCAACCCCAAGATTTACACCATGTGTCTGAGGGCATTGTCCAAATGCTTCTTGAATACTGTTAGGCTTGAAAAGGTGACTGCTTTCCTGGGGAGTCTATTCCAGTGCTCCATCACCCTCTGGGGGAAGAATCTTTTCCTAATATCCAACATAAACCTCCCCTGGCTTATATTCCTGCCACCCTCTCAGGTCCTATCATTGGTCACCAGAGAGAAGAGATCAGCTTCTCCTCCTTTTCCTGTGAGGAAGCTGTAAACTGCTATGAGGTCCTCCCCTCAGTCTCCTCCAGGTTGAACAGGCCAAGTGACTTCAGTCACTCCTCATATAATTTCCAATCTAGACGCTTCACCAACATTGTGACCCTCCATAGGACACTCACTGGTTGCTTGATAGCCTTTCTCTACTGTGGCACCCCAAACTGCACACAATAGTCAAGGTGAAGCTGCAGCTGTGCAGAGTAAAGCAGGGCAATCAACTCCCTTGAACGGCAGGCAGACCTGTGCTTTGTGCACTCCAGGACATGGTTGGCCCTCTTGACTGCCAGGGAACACTGTTGGCTTACGTTCAACTTCTCATCAACCAAAACCCCCAGATCACTTTCTGCAGGGCTGCTCTCAAGCCTCTCACTCTCCACTCTGTATGTATATCCAGGGTTGCTATGTCCCGGGTGCAAAATCTGATGCTTGCTCTTGTTAAAACTTCATGTGGTTGGTGGTCTCAAGCTTGTCTAGATCCCTCCGCAGGTCTCTTTGCCCTAAAGAGCGTCAACAGCTCCCCCCAGTTTCATGTCATTAGTAAACCTGGTTAGTAAATTTTCAAGTCCAGCATCCAGGTCATCGAAGAAGACATTAAAGAATACTGGTCCTAAGATGAATCACTGTGGAACCCCACTGGTGCCTGATTGCTAGAGAAATATAACTCCATTCACTATGACCCTTTCAGTCTGATGCATCAACTGATTCTTCACCCACTGCATTTACCCAATGCATGTGTTTATGCATGCTGTATGCTGGACATTTTGTTTAGGAGGATACTGCAAAAGACAGTATCAAAGGCTCTGCTGAAATCCACAAAGATTGCATCAGCTGGTTTTCCTTAGTCAGCTAGGTAACCTTGCCATAGGAGGAAATTAAGTTTGTCAGGCAGGATGTTCCCTTTATAAATTCGCGCTGGCTGGGACCATAGACTGTGTTGTCAATCCGGTGTTTTTCAGTAGCTCCCATAATAATCTTCTCTGTAATCTTACCAGACACTGAAGTGAGACTAACAGGTCTGTAGTTTCTGGGGTCTTTATTTGCCAGTTTCCAGTCAACTAGTACCTCTCCAGATTCCCAAGAGCACTGAAAAATCATTGAGAGGTGTCTTACTATGCCATCATTCAGCTATTTAAGTACCCTTGGGTGAATCCCATCAGGCCCCATCAACTTACAGGGATCTAGCTGGAGCAGCAAATCCCACACAAGTTTGGGGTTGATTGGTAGTTTACCATTTGCACAGTTTTGGTTCTCTAGCCCAGGGCTCAGGGGTGGGGTAGCAGGGGGAGGGAGGCCAGCAGTAGTATTGAAGACTGAGGTGAAAAAACTACTAAATATTTCTACTTTGTCTATATCCCTGTTTATGAGGTGTCCGTGCTCATCAGGTAATGGGCCAATGTTATTTTTGGCCTGCCTTTTGTTATTAACACATTTTTAAAAGCCCTTTTTATTATCCTTCCAAGTACTGGCCGGCTTCAACTCTAATTGAACTTTGGCTGCACCAATTTCTGCTCTACAGTGGTGAACAGCATCCCTGTAGTTCTCCCATGTCATCTGTCCTTGTTTCCACTGGCCATACAGCATCCTTTTTTGCCTCAGTTTGAGTAGAAGACCTGTGGTTCAGCCAGGCTGACCTTCTGTCTAGCCTGCTTGAGCTCTGGCATTTGGGAATTGCCTAGTCCTGTGCTCTTAGGAGGTGGTATTTAAAAAGTGACCGGCACTGATGGACCCCAGCACCTTCAAATGTTTTTCCCCAGGGGACCTTACTGAGCAACCCTGAAGTCTGCTTTCCTCATATCCAGAGTTGAGAGCTTGCTGTCAGTTTTCCTTCTGTCACCACAGATGTGAAACTTGACTGCTTTGTGGTCGCTGTGACCAAGGCAGCCTCTAATTGCCACTACACCCACAAGACCCTCTCTGTTAACTGGCAACAAATCAAGCAAGGCACCTTTCCTGGTCAGTTCCCTCAGCACCTGTGCGATGAAATTATCATCTAGAGAGTTCAGGAATCTTCTGGACCTATTTGTACCAGCTGTGTAGGATTTCCAGCAAAAAACTGTGCTGCAGTTGGCTGGTGCACCTCTCTCCGGGACTGCAGCATTTACTTCCACCAGTCAATCTCCTCTGACTCCCCAATACTCCTCAGCCTGGACGCATCCTCCTGAAGCTCTGTCACCAGGCTGATCAGTTCCTTTACTTGGACACATTTCCCACAGGTTACCTTGCTGCTGCTATCTGATACTGACCCATCTGATACTTTCTCCATCTCCTCCCGCTGACCTGCACTGCCCTCATTTTAATTTTTGGTTCTCAGCGCACCCATTTACAAGAAGAGTTGGAGGGAGGATTCAGGGAACTACAGGCCTGTCAGTCTGACCTCAGTGCCAAGGAAAGTCATAGAACAGGTGATCTTGAGTGCTGTCACAAGGCACATGCAAGAGAACTGGGTGATCAAATTCAGTCAGCAAGGGTTTATGAAAAGCAGGTCCTGCCAAACTAACCTGATCTCCTTCTATGACACAGTGACCCGCTTACTGGATGAGGGAAAGGCTGTGAATGTAGTGTACTCTGACTTCAGTAAAGCCTGTGACACCATTTCTCACAGTATTCTGTTTGAGAAACTGGCTGCTGCTGGCCTGGACAGGGCATCCTCTGCTGGGTTAAAACCTGCATGGGTGGCCAAGCCCAAAGAGTTGTGGTAAATGGAGTTAAATCCAGCTGGAGGCTGGTGACAAGTGGTGTCCCCTCCCCCAGGGCTGAGTGCTGGGTCCAGTCCTGTTCAATATCTTTATTGATGATCTGAATGAGGCGGCTGAGTGTATCCTTATTAAGCTCATCGATGACACTAAGCTGGGAGGAAGTGTTGATCTGCTGGAGAGTAGGGAGACTCTGCAAATAGCATCTTGGCTTGTATCAGAAACAGTGTGGCCAGCAGGACCATGGAAGAGATTTTGCCCCTGTACTCAGCACTGGTGAGGCCACACCTCAAATACTGTGTTCAGTTTTGGAACCCTCACTACAAGAAAGACACTGAGGTCCTGGAGTGTGTCCAGAGAAGAGCCAATGAAGCTGGTGAAGGGGCTGGAGAACAAGTCTTATGAGAGTGGCTGAGGGAACTGGGGTTGTTTAGCCTCGAGAAGAGGAGGCTGAGGGCAGACGTTATTGCTCTCTACATCTACCTGAAAGGAGGTTCTAGTGAGGTGGGTGTTCATCTCTTCTCCCTATTGACAAGAGGCAATAAGACAAGAGGGAATGGCCTCAAGCTGTGCCAGGGGAAGTTCAGTTTGGACATTAGGAAAAATCTCTTCACTGAAAGGGTTATCAAGCACTGGCACAGGTTGCCCAGGGAGGTGACCGAGTCACCATCCCTGGAAGTATTTAAAAGCAGATGAAGTGCTTAGGGATATGATTTAGTAACGGACAGATATAGTTGGGCTTGATGATCTCAAAGGTCTTTTCCAACCTAGTGATTCTATGATACTATGACTAGTGAACAATTCAAAGACAGAAACACCACAACATCTACAAACCTTCCTCCCTAATTCCACACTTAATTTACACCCATGGTCCTCAGTCAAGCATATTTCATTATCTGACTTCTGTTAAAAAGTATACCCTAATCAGAGATTTAAATTTTCTGGGTATGTCTGTACATAAAAAAATGTAACAGATTTTTCTGCACTTTCCTCCCCTTTAAGGGGAAACTGAAACATCTGCAGATTTCAGTTTAGAAATAGGTTTTATTTACTTCTTTAGGAATAAGAACTTCATTATGTCTAGTTTTTCTAGTGCATATACTTCTGCCAGATATAGCTCTGAGAAAAGAGGAAAAAAATCCTGGCTTTTGAGCACCATCAAAAATGCCCGCTATTAAAGAAAGAGCTGTAACACCCACAAAGTACTTCTTGACATTTCTTTCTAGTTGACATATCTCTCAAGTAGTAAAATGACTAAGTAAATAACTAAAAAGCTGGAAATAGAGACTACCACCATTACTGACCCAGTTACAAGAAGGTTCCCTAAGATTCAGAGATACAATGTAAGCTGACTTAAGGCCATAATGCATGAAGCCATAAAGCACAAACCCCTGTTCCTAGAAGAAATGTTGGAAAATATCATCTGTATGCATGATACAGCTAACACAGAATAGTGACTTCACAATAACCTAACATCATTGTATGGAAAATATTTTGAAAGGTGAAATTTCAGCATTTATTTTAAATACTGCACATATTTCTGCTCATTCTGACAAAAGGTGTGCCTCAAATACATTCAAATCAAGCGTTTCCCAAGTTTTTCAATTTTGTATTTCCTACAGGAAAACGAACAAAAAAAAAGACAGAATGGGAAGTGTAGATGAAATCTTTATTGAAGGTTTCAGTACCTGTTTTCAGCTCCTCACATCTCTAGGCTTTGCACATTTAAACAAAGGTTAGAGTAAAACACTATTTGTGAACCAAGAATTAAGAAGAGGACTGCCAAACGGATGAGTGTTTTCTACATGAAAAAAATGTATATTTTGTTTTAAAAAATTCCAAACCTAAAGACATTTTATGTCTCTTTCAAAGAAGTCTCTTGGACCCAGGTTTTATGGAAAACTGGAATACATCCTCTCTTTACTGGAATAATTCAAGCTCCAGCAAGCGAATGTGGTCCTCTAAGAGGTGTCTCACACCTTTCAATCAGAAAGTTTTTGTGGGCCTTCTCCCCCAGAGTGATAGGACATGGCAAGTTCCCAATCAGGCCCATAAATTCCAGTAAGAGATCCACTGGAGACCTGCTAGTACCACATCTGAAGATGCCTGATCCAAGGTTGCAAGCAAGTGGATGGTCCTGCCAAGTGCAAGCAGCAAGGCAGCTCTGAATACTAACCTTAAGCAAACTGAGAAAAATAATGCCTTTACATTTCCACTTACACTGAGAATGCATTTCTGTCTCTAAAAAAGAAGTGATGTCATAGAACTATTTAAAATACACAGTGGCAGCACAGTGTGCAGCTGCATAGTGATGCAGTTCTTATCCACAGGGGAGCCCATGTCTTGAGATATACACACTCTGCTCTTATCGAAGGTTGGCTTCTAATTAGGGAATAACTGAAGCCCTTTCTAACACCTGTACTGCATGGATTTAATGACCTAATGTGTAAACCTGCCTCAAATACCTAATCCTAATAATGTTCTACTTGCTTTTCTGGTGCTCTTAAAGTAGCTAGTCCTGCTAATTTAACTCCATCAAGCTGAAAGGCACTCAATGAAAAGTGTGGAAGGAATTAATTTAAGTGCTTATCAAAGATTGGTAGTATCACTTTCCATTGATAAAGTAAAATGAATGTATGTGAACTGGAATCCGATACATTGATTAAGCTCTATTGTGAAAACACAGCTTGGAGATAAATAGTACTACGATTATTTGCCCAGGAAAATGTGTATCATTCTAATGGAACCACTCTAATGATCTAGACTAAACAAATGCACTCCCACTTTCTCAAAAGTGGTGCCAAAATACCAACAATAGCATTATGTGTATATCTGTTTTCTGAGGTGTCCAAAACGAAGTCAGGAAAACAGCTACCTCTCAGCTGAGGTCCCTAGCCCCCACTGCAGCCCAGCAAGCCCTGCTAGCTGTACCAACAGACTGAGCACCTCAGTCCTGCCTTTTTTCAACCACATCCACCACACTAAGCCTAATCCTACATTTAATTATCACCTGAAGACTCCTAACAGCTAAAAAAGCAAATGTAGAATGTTTGACTCTTGTCGTGTCTGCCTGCCCCTCTACAGATCTTGTGGAATCCAGCAGCAAACAGAACTGCCCATCGCTGTAATTCTTAACGCTCACTCCCCACTCCACATGTACCTTCAGACCTCCTTTACCCATTCTGCAGTAATGCCCATGGAGCCAAAATTCTGCTTAGAGCATCTGGTACTGTCAACTCTCCCTTCATACTAGCTTTCTGGTCTTGTGCAATACAAGAATATTTCTCCTCATTCAGTATTTTCACAACTGGAATTTAACCATAATTCTTATCACAAACACTGTGCTAAAGTTGCCCAGTATCTTGCTGTGCTTTCCTCCACAGCTGGCTGCCCATCTACAGTTTCAAGAGCTGGACTTCAATCACCAATACACCTAGTTTTCCTCTCACCATCTAGTATTAAAGTATATCCCAGTGATCCTTTGCAGCAGTAAAAGGAATTCTCCTGCCTGTAATTGCTAACAACAACCCAAGTGTTAATCCTAGCTTTAATTTTCTGTACTCCAAGACCAAGCAGAACTTGGTAAAGGGAAGGGCTGAGAGTAGCTCAGAGCACAGTATGCCTTACTGACTTGGGTCCGTCTTACCACTAGCATTTGGATCCAGAAGTTTATGTTCACTCATGGGCGCTATAAGACATGCACGGTGAGGATAATACAGTCTTAGCTGAGTGGGGGCCATATAGCTATGGGTAGGCCTGTGTTCAGGGTAAGGAAGAGTAGAGACTGAAGAGCTAAATTTACTGTATGCCCTGCAAGTCCTTCTGATCCAGGATGATGCACTGTTGCCAGGTTATGGCTATACTTAGAATACAGAAAAGACTTTCAACTTTGCTATGCCGTCCCTTTCCCTTCATTCTCTACAAAAATATCAGATAACTCAGTTTTTGACTCACTAGAGAATTCCTTTGAAAAAGCCCTGACTCATATCCTTCACAGTGAGGTGGCTGCCTGGTGCTGTCTGACTGCACTGACATAAAGCAGTACTGCTCTGCTTCAGGAAGCTCCTCTGGTTCCTATGAAGCAGACAGGTCCACTCTTGGTCCAACACTGACATTCCCTGTTCCTCCCTAGCCTCCTTGGAGATAACGTAGGTCTTATAACTGAAGTCCAACAAGGGCCTGAATATCTTTATTTCTTGCTCAAGCCCTATTTGCACGTGAACTAGCTTCCTGGCAGTGGGCTGGGTTCTTTTTGAAGTGCAGATATGAGAAAGCATAAAGGCAATCTTTCTGCTTTGAGTCTCTGCAGAAATTCCCCATCTGGAATGTCCCAAGCAGAGAGCAGCCTGCCCATGGGTCAGTGAAACAATTGCTATTCTAACTGTTATGTTGCATACTTGACTGAAATTTTTTGTTCTGAAAAAGCTCTATTCTTCTGGCATGTTTCTAGGAAAGTTTCTCAGTTCGCTGCCAGGTAGAAATGAAGAGTTGAGTTTTTAAGAGCACTGAGTGGCATATTAGCAAGTGTAAATGCTTCCAAAAAATGAAAGAGGACTATATTTCTGCTTCTGATTCACTGCTCTGTGCCAAATAACACTTTCTCAGTCACCTTTTCTTCCTCAAAAAGAACAGGTTGCAACAGATTGAAGTTTTCTCCCCTGCTATGTCAGGAGCCTTTATGTGACAATTACAACATCATTTTTGTTTTACAATCAGCTGAAGTCAGTTCAAAACAGCACGTCACCTCACACATGAAATAGCATGGCTTTATCTGACAGGCACTGGAATTTGGCAGGAGCATTTCTTCGTTTGCAGTCTGCTTTTTTCTGCCTCAATGTTTTACACTTGATGTAGAGTAACTTCAGTTTTTAAGTCACTAAAGCTTATCTGGAGATGTGACTCATCTAGGGCAAGAGGAGTAGCCAGCTCCTGCTTGCTCTGAGGGGAACTGAAATGCTAAGCAGCAGAGGAGGAGAAATATTACAAATCTGTGATGGGGAACACCTCAGACCTTCCAGATAAAACCTGAGATATTTACTCATGGCACTGTGAGCAGCAAGCTTGACACTCAGCAGGTAGGTTCTTTATCTCCTCCTTGTCCATGGTGACTGCCTTTCTCTCCTGTTCACTCAGCTCTGTGGCACTGAGAAGGCTGGCCTCAGAAAGGTTGAAGAGAAGGCATCTGGCTGCATGTGAGACCCCAAATTAGTAGATCCTACTGATGGAATCAATGGCTTGACATTTCTAGCTTTTTTTCTGATTCATCTTTAGAGTAACAATTAATCAAGAGCAGGTCTAAATGCTGCACTGTTCATAGTGATTTTGGCTTTCCCTAAGTATTCACTTGTTCACATCATCTAATAGACCTATGAAAATAATACAGCATTTCCCATTTCTCTTTCCGTGTCCAGAGGAGATGAAGTGTTCAGTCACCGCACAAAAACCTCTTGAAATAAGTCATTACTATAATACTTCACCTGTCAAAACTCCTGCCATCATGAATTCAAGAAATCTGGCCTTAATCCCATCTACCTTTCCCAGTTTCTGAATGGTTCCTACTTCTTTTCATTCCTGCTTGCTGTCTTTTCCTTTTTAAAATACTTACCTTTTAAAGCCAAATGAATTAAGCCATGGTGTTCCTAGGCAAGACAGGGCCCATGTCAAGGATGGTTGTAGGCAGATGCTGGCAGGTACAGCTTAGCCGTAAATGAGCACCAGTAGCAAGCAGCTCCATGTCACCCTAATCCTAAATCTTGCACTAAGAGTAATGTTAAAGGCATGGAACAATTCACTGCAGTGTGAGATACTTGATCTTCCACCAAACCCAGATCCAAAAGGAAGCATTTGGAGATAATATATAGAGTTTTGTGAGCAGAGAAACTGATGCTGGCTGATGGCTTGCTGGTTTCCATCAGAAAGTTCTTGTGTAGGTTCTTCGGTGTCTGCAGGGACAGATACTTATTGTCACAAAACTTGAAGGAACTCGTTATTTTTGGGATCTTTACTTTTTTCTCTAACTTAAGAAACTGGCCGGCATGTTCAAAAGATAGCCAGTCATGTACAAAATGCAATATCCAACCGCACACACTAAATATGACCAAATAATACTTATTTCCCTGAGAAAAAAATCATTGTTGTCTCATTATCCAAACCAGTCAGGTTTCCAGGACTATATCTTGTAAGGATTAATGAACCAGTAAGTTAGAGTTAACAATGTCTAATTTTTATACACATGGGTTGTGACTCATCTCACCTAACCTCAGGTCTTTACAGTATGGATGCTGGCAACAGAGGTAACTGCCAAAAGCAATGGTTTAGTTGAGGGAGAGAAACTGAAGTTCTCAGGGCATGAGTAACCCAAAGACAGTTATCAAACCCTATCAGATACTTCATGCTTGAGACATGTCAGTTGATACTAAGGGACTACGCACAGGCTAATTACCTTTCTTCTCTATAGTTCCCCAGGATCTCAGGGAAGCCCATTTTCATGTTCACTCATTTTTGCCTTCCTAAACAAGCCTAACTCCTCTTTCCCCTTTCATGCCTCAGCCTTTTCACCAAGAGTAGCAAGTCTTCTCTTCCCCTCCAAAAATCTACAAGAACAATCATGTGAAGGAAAGGAAAGAAATCTATGTCTTTTTAAAAAAAAACTTTACTTTCTTTATATGGCGACCCTTTATTTTATTATTCCTTCATATATGTGGCCTTGCATTCAGCTTGCCCTCAGTTTGCCTTCTGCTTGGATGGCCTGATCAGATGCAGAGAGAAAAATAACGTATTAAATGCTCAGGAGGAGAACCTAAAAAAAGAGCATTAACATTTGGCTGTTGTATTTTCACAAGATAAATTCCAAATGAGAACAATGCGTGCATCTCGGAAATGATGGTCTTCCCTTTGTATACCTGACATTCTATACAGCTAAGTGCTACTTTATGATTGATGGAAAACGTCTTCTGTATGGTTGATTTACAGTCTATTTGGAGGTTAAAAAGTGCATTTAATACTTCCAATTTCCTTGTTCCATTTAAAACTTTTCTCTTCTGAATATCCAGGCTGCAGTCCAGGAAAAATCCTAGTTTTGCGAATACATTAATCGACCCTTGCATTGTGATTTAGTAATATACGTCATCTAATACTTACTTGCACATCCTAAAAACCCAGTAAAGGAAGAAGCTGAGCACATGTTCTAAAATAGGTATATGTTTTAAACATGCTTTTAAATTGTAGTGCTTGTTTGGTTTTTTTTTAATTTTCCATTTCCTTTCCTTAAGTTTTTAATTCCTCTGGGGCATATCATAAAGTCCTTACTCAGTCAAAACTACTCATCTATATACTTCGTTTAGGTTGAAAACTGTATGAGGCAGTAATATTCTCCAGACAAGTACTTTCTTATCATTTAGGTCTTCAAAGTTAAATTGTTTTTTTGACACAGTAACTGTTGAATAAAATAATATTTAGGTCACCAGTCCTCTCCTGGAAGATTTTTTTTTTTTTAAATTCAGGGAGTGCTCCAGATTAGTAGTCATGGTGTTTATACAGATCTTATGCATGATAGCTCAGCTTTTGTGCTGCTTATGTTTAAAAAATACAATTAAGACAGTCTTAATCCTACAATGAAGATCACTCTTGTGGTTTCAACACTTTCATCAGTTCTGTTCAGGCAATCAAGTACTGTGGAAGTTAAATTCTCCATGATTACTTTCCTTTTTGGTTTTGCACTTTTTCTTTTCAATTTTCTCTTGTGTTTGCCTGTCTATCCATATTTATGACTTTAGCTTTTGGGCAATGGGCTGTTGGCCTACTTCAGCGTCCAGAAAAAAAGTTAGGAGAGTGCTCAGCATTTGATCATCACCATGTTGTGTGACATTTCACATCTTTTTTGTAATTGTAATTTCAATGGTCCCTTCAATGCTGATGAAATTTATAACATGCCAGGAGCAGTCTCTCAGATTAAACTGTTTTCTTGTGTATTAAAGGGCTGTCATGGAACATTAACCAAGAGACATGAACTGAATGGATTGAGACTTTGACACAAGGTTGATGACCTATATCTGGAATTTGGTATCCTTTCTCCCAGGAGTGCTACTCCATTACTCTGCAAGTAGTTTCAGTTCATTCATTGGGACTACTTGTAAGACAGAGTCACTGTGATTAAGGAGTCCAGAATCCATCCCTCTTGACAAAAGATTTTAACATTTAAGATTTCCTTTGTGCAGCTTTTACTTTGACTAGCAAGTACTTCACAAGGTGTGAAGTCATTCTCTTTCACTAGGACTAAACCTTACACAGCTTGATCTATCGAGATTTGTGGGCAAGCATGCATATACCCCATTAAGCTACACCACTGAAGTGAACGACACAGCTTTGAATCACAGAATCACTAGGTTAGAAAAGACCCACTGAATCACTGAGTCCAACCATTCCTATCAAACACTAAACCATGCCCCTCAGGACCTTGTCCACCCATGCCTTAAACACCTCCAGGGAAGGTGACTCAACCACCTCTCTGAGCAGGCTGTTCCAGTGCCCAATGACCCTTTCTGTGAAATTTTTTTCCTAATGTCCAGCCTGAACCTCCCCTGGCAGAGCTTGAGGATATTCCCTCTTGTCCTGTCCCCTGTCATTTGGGAGAAGAGGCCAACTCCCTCCTCTCCACAACCTCCTTTCAGGTAGCTGTAGAGAGCAATGAGGTCTCCCCTCAGCCTCCTCTTCTCCAGGCTAAACAACCCCAGCTCTCTCAGTCAAGTTATTTCAATATCTTTGATTTCAATCTCAGTTATTTCAATCTCAGTTATTTCAATATCTTGAAATAACAAGATATTGTCTGTAAGCAAGTATCATTAGACTGGGGCTACAACCATATTGTGAGCATGTCAGCAAAGAAGACACTCTTAAGAGGAATCCGAGCCATGAAACATTCTGTACAGCAGTTCTAGCAGCTCCTTCTAGAGTGGAAATCAGAAGCCTGAATCAGGTGCCCCACACAATATAACGGGGGAAGCAGGCCACCTAGGGATAGGATTCACAACCCAAAGGGAAAGATTTGATAGGAATGGTTGGACTCGATGATCCGGTGGATCTCTTCCAACCTGGTGATTCTATGATTCTATGATTTGATGCCTGAATGCAAATAACTGTGGCTTTGTATTCCTGTTTACACGTGACCTTAAGCACATCCATTAGTAGCACAGGAAGGTAGTGTTTCCAGCCACCTTTCTATCTTGCACATCGTCAGGGACATGTATTTCACCTGCTTGGTAAGCTAGCAGTTCAGGTTCTGTGTCTTGAATACTTGAGGGTCACAATGGACCAAAAAAATGAGTCGTGGCCACCAAGCAGAGGAGGTCTTTCTCCTCTCCTACTCTGCTCATCCATATTGCCAGTTCCTAATACTTCCATTAACTGGTTCAAATCCATAGCAAAAGAATAGCCATCTTTTCCTTTTTTTTTAATTTTCTAATGTAAAAAGCTGAAGGGTCTTCTGCAGAAGACTCACTAGGTCAGAGAGCAGAAGGCATCTGGCAGAGGCATACAGCCAAAAGCGGGGGACGGGGGCTGGCAAGCTGGTGTTTGCCAGACTAGACCTGCAACTGGGACCAGTCTTTCATCATTTAAGCGCACTCCGTGGTAGAAGGGCCTTAAACAAACTGTAATCTGTTGTGAAACCTCACCTTTCAACCTCTGGTAGATTTATCTGTCAATCCTTTCAGTTGTTCACGGTGACTTCCCTGCATGGCCTCGCAAAGGGACAAATAGGGTCAATTTTGCCCTGAAAAATTGTAAATTTATTTGGGGAAGAAAACCACCATGTTTCCCAGGCAACAGCAACAGCATTACTCTGAGTGGTTACAGGATAACTACACAAAATCACATTATTAAACTGAAATAGTTTAGTTTTAAATTAAAACCCATAAATTCTGGAAAGTTGCAAAAATCAACTTAAACTAAATTTTTATCAGTTTTATATCTTGTCAAGCCTTCCTTTCATCTCACACTACGAACCACAGAAATACCAGAGTTTTTCCCTCGGACTTTGATCATTGCATTACCATGACAACAATGTATTTACTTTAGCTATAATAGATGGACCTCAGATTTCAGATGTTAACTGGATCCTTTGGAAACCCACACGGGAGCTTTTGGTCTCCATATACCAGGATAAATGAAAGAATTACTCGCTTCTGAAGAGCTATCTAAGAGGTAACTTATATTTGCTTTCTTTTTCTACCTGCTCTTTTAGTGAAGTCCACTGCCTTCCACCAGTTTTCAATTTACTGATTATTTTAATTATATAGAAAAACAGGTCAAACTTTCATTTACCAGCTTGCTTTGCTTTTTGCTGACTAAAGCCCATAATCCAGCAAGTTAATGCATCAATCTGACAGGACGTGACGTATGGATACCACAAAGGCTTTTATTCTTACTGTTTACACTATTTTTCTTTTCAGAGCTTTCCAGCCTTGCACAGCAGAAAAGAAATGTGTAAAGCTTTGTTCTTATATAGCTCACAACTAAAGGCTGGTATTTTGCATACACATAGGCTTGGAGCATAAAAATATATAATAGAAACGAGACCTATTACTCTCCTGAAGACATTGATGCATGGGAGTAATCAAGTCATTTCAACAATAAAAATACCTTCTAATTTAAGCTCAAGTTTTAATATATTGTTGAATTACAGATATAATATGAACCAGCACATGCAACTCCAGCTCAGCAAGCAAGAAGCAGCATCGTGATATCAAGATTCTTAAAGTTTGTATTTTCTGCAGCTTAAGAAGCACATTAATAGGCAATAAAATTCCTTTGCACAAGGTTTTGTAGAGACTAAATTATAAATATACATAAAAAATTTCACAAATGTCTGTCAATCGGCTTCTAAAAGATGAAATTAGAGGATCAGAAAACTAATTAGAAAGTCTCTTTGATCTCAAAGAGTTTGGTTACATACTGATAATCTTGAAATAATTCATATCAGAAAGAAGAAATGTTGAAGCTTCATACAGTTCTCAAGAAGAACAACTGATATTTTCTAAGATACAAAAATAGAGCGTAGTTCTTTAAAATGAAATTAATATCACTATGGTAGTAATAAAACTAACTTTAGCTGTTAGTAATAAAAATTCTTTATTAGTCTATGTAAACAATCTGAAATCTTGAACGGCTGATTCAACCATACCAAAACAGATTAATAGCATGCGAAACACTTGATAATGAACAAGAAAGCAGCATGGTTGGCTCAGTATTTATTATTTCTCAATCACATACATTTCAAAATACAAATTAAAAATTGTATGTAAAATTTAATCTCTTAAACTAGCTTTGTAGCTGTACAAATTACTAGAAAAGAAGAATATTTCCAGGGAAATACTTGGTGAGCAAGCTTGATTCTGGGAATTATTTCCATAGAAATAATTTTCCAGGAAAATACTTTGCAATTAAACAAAATGCATTCTTTTTCCCCCTTTTTCAGCTTGCTGACACAAAGTCCCACATTTCAAAAGAGATGAAGAGGCTTGTTGATTCAGGGTAGCAGAAAGTCATGATCACAACAAAGCGTGTCAGTAAACTAGAAATCTAGTGGCTTCAGTGCAGCTTCAAAACTCTGGGTCATAAAAGCAAAATTTTGGTCAAGATGAAATTCAAAGGAGTTGAATTAGTTAGAATTTAATCTTAAATGTTCTTGTCAGTGTTATTGGTGCAAAGTAGATTTCATTGGAAATGCCCTGTCTTGGAAAGCTCAGCCAGCTGCCATGCACCACCTTCCCCCCAACATCCTGTGGCACAAAGGGTATAAAGTAACTGGCCATGACCCAGAATTATCTTTGTGTTGTTCTCATTCTTACTTCCAAACCCTTTTTGGCCTCTAAGCAGAAAAAAAAAAAAAATTGAAGTAAACAGTGCTGATAGTGGTGGCAGCAGTGAATGGTTACCACTCCCTAACTGAAGGTACTCTGACATGGCCCTTCACAATTGTGTTGTGCATAAAATACCACTCTTCACCCTGTTTTTCTACATCACCACTTGTAGCCAGAAATAAACTTCATTTTTCCATTTTTTCCTCTGACTCAAAATTAAAGAAAAATAATTTTCTAAGAGAAAATGGAGGCGCTCCTCTAAGAAAAGGTTTGCTCAGTAAATGTCACCCACAGCTTTGCAAAATGGTCAAGGAGGAAGTCTTCACGGTTTTATTAAGACTCACATTTGGCTGCAGGAAATACGGATTTCATTCAGGGCTAGCATCACTGTATCTCACTCAGCTCCTGCCTTTTCTTGGTAGCAGTCTGGTGACAGTTGCCTGGTTCTTTCAGTTACAAGAACCTTTCTTGGTTACACAGAACATTTCCAACATCAAAACACTTGGGCTGAAAGTTTGCAGTCTGGTGTCTGCCTTGAAATCCTAAATATTCACGATTTCAGACAAAAGAGTTCATAAGTAGAGATTATATGTCCTTGAGAAAAGTTAGTCCTTGTTTTGCAGGTGCAGGGGCTCTGCAACAAGGTCATCCCCATTTACAAATCTGCTTGCATTTGCCAACATATAATAGAACTGAAGTCTTTACCCTATCACAAGGAGATTAATGTTGTCATTTCAGAATTTGTTTAGGCCAGGCTAAGCTAGCATTTCTGGCACAAAAATGATCACACACATTCCATGCACTCCTAACTTACACCAGGAGCTGTACAATGACTCAGTGAACTGACTGGAAACTGCTAGTGAATTAACAAGACTTAAAGCTGGCAATAACAAAACAAAATATATTCAATCATAGTTGTATCATTAAATCATTAACTATTGAATCATAATGAATACGCAGGATGTGAATAAAATAAAATGACACAGGCAGACTTAATTATACCATTTCCTAATTTTGGAGTGCTCAACTTTGCAACAACAGTGGTTGGCATTTAATGCAGTTTCTGTGAGTGTGTGACTTTGCTAGGTCTTTCAAAAAGTGGGAAAAAGCCTCATTACTTGGCATTGTTGTGACATTTCCAAAGTTGATCCAAAAAATTATTAATTCCAGATTAAAATGCAGAAAAAGTGGTTGACCTGAAGTGAGTCAATTCCTACCTTATAGACTCTGAAAAACACGCAACCTCCACAGCAGGCATGCTCCTGGTGAAAGTGCAAAAGGAAATGCAACAATTAAGGCATCAAATGAGGTTTTTGTGACCCATAATCCATATTCCAGTCTGTATTTCAAATTTTGTGTGGCATTATCAGAAAGGAATTTGGAAAAAAAAGTCAATGAACTCCATGTTTGAAACATTTTTGTGCTCACTCTACTATAGTTTTCCCAAACACCTTTCTGCTGGCATAGTTCATTCTGTTCAGGAAAACAGTAAAGTTACCACTGTGCCCTTACATGTATTATTGTCAGCAAGACCTTTGACAGCAGACAAGAATTGGCTCATCAAAATGACCTTCCTGCAGAAGTATTTCTGAGCTCACTCTGTAGCGCCTTTCTCTTTCCTTCTCTGTGTTGCAAAACATCAATCTGGATTCATAATTCAGATCCTCAAAAGAAGGAAAGAAAGGTTACATGAATGCCTAAGTCAATTTAAGTTCTGCAGGCAAAACTGTGAATCAACACATTTCATGAATAAAATAGCTAGAAAGAGCCAAAAGGTCTGGGTATGTATTCACTGCTGACAAATACTTAGTAATCTTCAGAAACCTTCCGTGGCTGATGTAGGCTGAGTAATCCTCAGAGGACATAGCATACAGCACTGCCTTTACAAACAGATCACCCAAAGTATTCTGCAAAAGAATGCGATCCTCTTTTTGAGTTGCTGGATAGGTGACTCTTAAAAACTGCCAAAGATGAGGATGCAGAACAGCCAAACTAATTTTAATTATAAACCTCCCTCAGATCATCCAAGCCCTACTCAGAGAAATTAAACAATAAGAGAGACGCTGAAGAATAAATGAGCAGATGAAAGTAAAAAGTCCAGGCCTGCTCTTCTTCTTGGAGTCCCATCCAGATAAAAAGGTGTCTCCCAGAAGAACAAGGTCCCTTCATAGCATGCTGGTTTTCAGACATCTCACTTCTCACCTGCTGTGCTACTGTGATGACTGCTCCCTTTCCACCCAAGCCATCCTCGCTGTGCTATACATGAGTCAGACTGGGGACCTACTCAGCCCTTAAATATGTGCTTAAGTCTTTCCATATTTAGGACAGAATCTCAGATGCAGTTCTGAGCAAACGTGTAATGAAAAGCATGTGCCTAAGTGTTTACCTGAGTAAAGCTGCCTTGCTGAATCTGTGGTAAAATGTCAAGCGCTCGTCAGGCGAGCTCAGGATCTTCCAAAGTGCTACCGCTTGCAGAGCCTCTGCTGTGAAAAATGCTGCATTCCCAAGGGGGAAAAGTTTTTCCTGGAAAGCATCCCAGAACGAAAGAAGTCATCAGATCAAGGATAAGTCTTACCTCCCCCACTACACCCCTCACTTCCCCAAACAGCAGAGAAGGTCTAGAAAAAAGGAAAAAAAAAAGAAGACATTTCTTTTCTAATAGAGAAATGAGAGGTCCTCCTATCTCCCACCAACTTCCTCCAAGCAATGCAGCTAGGAGCAGTGTGTGGCTTGCTTGGAAGCTCCTAGACCGTGAGATGGGAAGTCACAGAGTGCAGGAGTCAAGTTATTTATTGGTATCTCCTGCCTCCAAGCTGCTTCACAGTTTAGCAGTCACAGGAGAGTTTTCAGACTGACCACAGCAGGCTTGACCTTTCTTCCTCCACAGACTAAATGGTCTCTAGCCCCCACAACTTGAGAAGCCATGGATACTTTTGCTTGTTGGTATTATTTACCAGATTTGGGAGACCGAGCTGTTTAAGCTGAAACGTCTTAGGGTGAATAAAAAAAAAAGTTGCACATTTTACATTATCTCTTGCAAATATGAAAGCTTGCTGCGATCTTCAGCTACAATATTTATGAATCGGTCTTTCAGCCAAACCCACTTTTGCATAAGGATGCACAGCTGCCACTACCCAAAAGTACGCTTCCCAAATGAATCTTTGCCATCTTTAAAATCATTCTAGAGGCCTGAAAATAATATTTCTTTCATTGCAAGTGAAATCTCTAGTTCTGATGTTTTAAAAATAGTCTGAAAATAGCTGGGGTTTGTTTCTGTTTGTTTGTTTGTTTGTTCACAAGAATAATTGATTAAATCAGCACAAGCGTAACTGATTATACAGTCCAAGAAAAGTACTGAGAAATTCAGCTGCAAAACTAGCAGCATTATGAAGAGCCATACCCAGTTTTTATGCTCACATCTCCTACATGGAATTCCCTCTTAATTATACAGTAGAGAATTTGAAATGTGTCATCACCTCCCACCACTGGATATCTAGATTTTCAATGAATATAACCTGCATTTTCTGCACTTCTAAGGAAATGTTTTAAGAGGTCTCTTTAAACTTTTTTGTCATGAAAAGGCAAAATTTGCATATAAGAATATTTAAATACACACTGCTTACAAAGAATAGCAGCCTTCATTCATTCACCAGCACAATGACCCCCAGAAGTTTCACACTGAGAAAAAAATCTGCATAAAAATATGCCAAGTCTAATGGAAATTAGGACTTTAAAAATATGTATATTACAGACTGGGGAAATGAAACGTGAAATACCAAGTTTAAAACTTAACTCCTTTCCCTGGGTCCTCTGGAAAATAATCTATTTTTAACAGAAAACAAAAAGCTTTCTTTATCAAATTTCACATTTAGTCGACAGCAATAAATCCACTGTTCAGATGTGGTTTAAATTGTTCTTTGGAAGAAGGTATTGAGAAAATCAAATAGAAATTGCATTAAAGAAGAAGAAATGCCGTTTTAACTGGAATTATGCTATATATATAGCCTGTAGATTTTGACAGATTTTGGGTTTCCCAGAGTAAACAGGCAATTGGACACCATGAAAAATTATTTGTAACCATTACAATAAGAGAAAATGTGTTTTGCTTATTTAAGGGAGAAAAAGTAAGTTTAGTGTTATGCCTTTTACTTTAAGAAGTATGTCTGTAGGAATCCAGATGCTAAGAAGTGGTAAGCTCATGACACTAGTTTTAAATACTATGCTATACATTAAGAAGCCATACACCTACTATTTATTTCATGAGCACAAATTAGGTCTTCTGGAAAACAACTTGAATTTTAGTCAAACTTGCAAGAAAATAATACTTGGCAGTTTCAAAATGCCTTCCATCTGAAAAACGCAAGAAATTAAGATGTAGCAGGAGGGAACTGAGACATTGTACTGGTCACCAGCAGAGCCAGGACATCCAGGGAAAGCTCCTATGCTGTCAGGTGTTGCACGGCTGGAAACAAAGCGCCTGTGGTGCACAAGGTATTGCCTACCATATCCTAACCACCCAGACAGATCAACACCCCAAAAAGCCTTTGCCGTGGCTCCCCTTTCTGTCAGTGATATATTTAGTACCCCAGAGCCCCTGCTTCATTCCCCTCTCAAATACCTGGCTATGAATGGCACCTAGAATTGATCATAGCCGACAATACTCTGTAAAGCTGCCCTGGTTTACGGATTAGAGAAGTGATGCACAAAGGCATTATATATGTGGTCTAAGCTCATAACATTGCACAGCAGAAGAATTATGAATAAAACCCATTTCTTTGGAGATTTCCAGTTTTGTCACCCTCAACAAAACCCCTTTTACACAGGCTTCAGAATCTTTTAAGTATTTTTTTCTGACTGCAATACTATGCTAAATATTTATTTTATCAGTCTCAAACTCAATTTACAGCCGAAACCCTGCATGAATGCTTCAGAACTTCTAAAATCCTGCCCAGAAGAGGAGGAACATTGTGCAAATAAATCTCTGTCTAGATCACCACCATTACAAACTACTGCTTCATCCTCAGGCAAGTACCTGAATGCAGGCCCCTGTACACAGAAGGGATCTAAACAAGATAACTGAAGTTCCTGGATGCTCACATGATGTATATCAACTTTTTACAGTGCTGTAGTCAATGAAAGTAAGGATAACAGAAGCATAACTGAAAAAGAGAGAGAGAGATAGTAAGAGGAGAGAAAAAAGGAAAAGAGGGCAAGGTGATAAGAAGAAGGTTCTAAAGCTTGACTGAAGTAAAAATCAAAAAGATCCCAGTGAAGGAAGCTAAAGTTTCAAAAATATAAATATAAAAGAAGGAGAAGGAACAGTTAAAATACCAGGTGAGATTAAAAAAAAATTTAAAAACAACCTCAAACCAAAAAGTGATAAAGTTTAGACTTTTCAGGAGCTCAAGACAGTAATTCTTTGTCAACCAAACTCTCCTTGATTTCAGTGGGAGTTATGCCTTAATGAGGACAGTAGGACAGGCACCAAATGCAGCTTTATAACTTATATTTGAATAACAGCAAGATATAGCAAGATATCCTGTTGTTGAAAAAGACGATGCGTTTTTGAAGAAGGCTGGATATTAGGGGCCAGGCAGTATAGATGTAATTGCTACAACCAGCTGAGTTACATCGGTGTGCATCAGCTGACAATAAGGTCCTTTGTGCTGGAGAGAAAGAAAAAAAGATCAAAAAATTGACTCATGCCACCTTGCAAACAATCAAATTAAAGGTCCAGAATTATTCCAGTAAAGTTTCCATTGACTTCAGCGAATTGACTTCAGAAAACAAGCAAAATCCTTCAGCCCTTCTTTTAAAAAAAAAACGTACATACCAGAGTGAATATGAATGACCTATTTATTTTTTATCAGTATTGTTCTTGCTGATATTGTTGGAAGGGTACCCGTCTGGTTCACAGAACTATTGTTTGATTAGACCATTTGTATGAAACTACCTTTCCCAAATACTACGTTATAATACTGAAAAAGGAAGCTTAAGATAAATGGATCGGAGAATAAAATATTCTTCTCAGCTGGATAACCAAACATAAGACAAATTAAAAGAAATCTTGATGCTCATCTGATGAACAGGATGAAGATTCTGCCTAAGTAGTGGTCTTACTGGTCCACGTAGAAATCATGTAGCTGTTTTGCCTTTTATAAAACATAAATTAAAGGACGTTTACTGAAACTGTAATCGGAATGTGGGTTTGTCTAATGCAAAGACTCAAATTTAAAACCTTTTACTGTTTTAGATGTCAGAACCAGGAACACAGAAAAATGCCACAAGTAAAATCTGTGGAATTACAAACAAAAACACCAAGGCAGATATTTTGTATGAGAATTAAGAACAGAAGAAAAATATCTTGTCTCCATCTGATCACGTTGCATGCAGTAAAAATATTTATTATTGAAAAGATTTTGCAAGCATACATTTCTTACCCATAATATGGGAAATATCATGTCAGTTCTCCATGACGTATTAATGAGAAGTGTCCCACCCAAACCAATAAGTCTAGGACATGCTCCAAGTTGGGTTCATTCAGCCACTGACCCAATCAGATAACCAGTAATTCTCAGGTTTTGCACGGTTATATCCACCTGTTGATTTAGAGATTACAGGTGGGAACTACCTTATTAAGATTTCTCTCTGGATTAAAATTTGACACGCCTAACAGAGAGAATCAAGGAGAAAAAAAAAAAAAAAGCCTGGTCTGCTCATTAATGACAAAATGATAACAAATAACCAAATACAATTATTATTGTTTGCAGGGCTAAAATTATGCTTAAAGAAATTCATTGCCATCTGTAAGTTTGCTAAAGCTGATTATGTTTTTCTCATGCTGGTTTTCTTCCCAATGATTGAACAGTATTGTTCATTTTTAAAGAAAAAAAAGAAATAAAGCTGCTTGAATAATAACTTGTTTTTCCTAAGACAGAACAAACCATAGTGATGAACTCTAAGAAAGGATACCAAATTGGAAGCAAGAATGAAAACCAAGTGTTTTCTTGTTCAAGGTTTTTTGTAATGTCTTTTTATTTTTAACTGGATCGAGTGCTGTTCACAGAAAATTCTAGGCTATCTGGCCATCAGACTGCTCAACTGACTGAAGAGTTCGATGACTTCTCTAAAAAGTAAGGTCTGTACATGAAATTAAATCAGTGTCACTGCTTTGAGATAACATGGTGGGGAGGGAGAGGTTAAGATCACTTATTAAATAATGTTAAATGAGATCAAATAAGACGTGCAGCAATGGAGCTCTGGTTGTTTCCCCGGGCTGCTTATGCAACCTTGCTTGCGCAGGCAGTGTAAAGGCCTGCCATTTTATTACATAAAGTAGCCCAAAAATGCAGCTAGGCAGTTGTGAGCTCCGTTAAGCGATGTATTGGAGTTTCCACCCCAGCTAGCATCTAGAAATTTTAAGAAACAATCAGAACGACTTGCTCATTGCTCAGTTTGGGATTGTTGCTGTTGCTTTAAAAGCAACAGATCTCATCTAAAAGCTAGCAAATATCATCACTATGAGCTACCTTTCAATACATTGTGCTTTGACTGTTGCTTAAAAGAACAGCAATACACATCGTTTGGTTTAGCACAGCCAGCGTAAGCATGATCTAGGGCTTCGAAATCTGCCTTTCAGGTGATTAAGCAAATTGTCTGGTTTAGTAAACAGCAGTCAATGCAACATTATTCTTTTAACCAGTGCTTAAGTACAGTGGATAGATGAAGAAAATTAATTTCCAATGCATCCTCACATTGTCAGTTCAGAACTTCGAAGCCTGGTCACATACAGACAGATAAAACTTTAACTACACCAACACCACAGAAGATGACCACCTTGCCCCATATCCTCTTCCTGACACCAGACAAGAGCAAAGGCTCAGGAAGCCTGCTTGAGCAAGGCAGACATGCAGAAATATTACTATTTTATCCTAGCAGAGACTTCTTTAGCCAGACACTGTATCTTGGTATTCGATGCCTCTTGGTGGGATTGCTTCCATGAATATAATTGCTTCCTGAACATACTTGAACCTAAGAAGATAAGGCTGTCTGTCCTCGCCACGCCTGCACAGCTCAATAACAGGACATGAGGGAGTGAGCTTGGGTATTGTAACGTGGCACTACCTCTGCTTTGGAGCTCTTCAACTAATTTCTTCCAACTAGCTCTTTCCACAACAGTTCTGCTATAACAGGGCCAGCCCTGAGCAGGCAAAGTGCAAGCCACCAGGAGCCCCTTCGCTTTGGGTGCCTAGGGGGACTGGACACTGACCCACTCCATTTTGCTAAGCAGACATGGCCAAGGGAACCACCTGTCTCGCATCCCTTGTCAGTCATTGGTAGACACAGGTGCCGAGGGGTGAGTACAGGAACAAGGCAAACCAGCGGTGATAAATCCTCAGAATATGCACCAGGTCTCCCAGAATCTGCAACTCAAAATTTCTCAAGCCAGAGGTAGTGGTTTTATATTTAACAGTCCGTGATGGATTTCTCTTCCATGAACTCATCCAGTCACCTCATTAGCTGATGTAACCTCTCAGCATCCACATCCTGTGGTGAGGAGATCGGCAGCCTGACCACACCACATGAAGGGCTACCTCCTTTTGTTTCCATCTCCACAATCCCCTGCTTCACCAGATGCCCTCCAATGCTGTCACTGCAAACAGTTACTCCCAGTTTTAATTCTCAATGCTTTGCAGCATTTTACATATTTCTGTTGCATCGCTTCATCAGTATTGTCACTCCTCGGGCAGAAGCAAATTTTTCCTCTGATACCCTTTTCTGCCTCTCTCTGAACCTCTTCCCTTGCCTTAGAGACACTTGAGTTGTGGGGTTCAAAAACATGTGATATTGAAGATGTGGGCACACCGCAGCTTATACAGGGAAATAATGGGATTCTTTTTCATTATTTTCCACCCCCTTTTAAATAACCTATAATGTTCTATTTCCTTTTCTTTCTTAAACTCACATCTGAGCATTGCATTGATTGTTTTCCTGAGTAGTCTATGGAAGACTTTGTGTAAGCTTCTGCATCTTCAGTGACCTGTAGCAATGCATTTCTATGACTGTTTCAGCTAACATGTACTTTCTTCTATAAACTTTCAACCTTTCAATATTACATTCTCCGGACATGAAGATACTCAATGAGAAGGGGTGATTGAAATGTTCCAGTAGATGATGTTCTGTCATGCTGGCATTTCCCGTATGTTTTGAAATGACCAAGATATTTTATACCTGAACTTCAAAACTTCCATTATGATCTCAAATGCACATGCACATCCTCTAGGTTTTTTTTCCCATATCATCATTTCACTTGGCTAGAAATATTCTATTTTATACCCAGATCCCTAAGAACAGTGGTAAAACAGCTGAAAAACACCTTCTGTCATAATCAGGCCAGCAAAAGATCAGCCGTTTTACACAGACTTGTGCCTAAACAGGAGGAGGGCAGATAACCTTCCTGTTCCTATCATATACATGGTCATTTTTTGAGCATCTTGGAGCTCTAGGCATGCACAGAAGAAAGAGATGGCATTGCCTCAAGGAGCTTGCAGATAAAGGTGGGGACAAGGAACAGCAAGCAGGTACTGAAAGAGCATGGGGCAAAGCATGTGGCAATACTATTTGCTAGTGACAAGGTCCGAGCTTACCAGTGACCTAGTGAGAGCTTTATTTTTGTGAAGCCACAGGTGAATTTTCAGATTGAAGCAGGATTAAAACTGGGGGTGCATAAGGCTATTCCTTCCAAATGTGGGTGGCAGTGTACAAGAAACACTGTTCCATAGTCCCTGGATAAAAGAACAAAACTGTCTTTACCAAAGTGTGATTAAATACAACATTTTGGTTGGAGTGAGCTGTGCTTCATGATTTGCCTTCAGGGGGAAGAGACATGGGAAGAGAAGCATTAAAAAAACCCAGTACTTAACCTCTCTATCCCTTCTGAATTTATGTGCACAAGGCCAAGAAAGCCATGCCTCCAAAGTCCCTCAACCTAATTTGCCAACAACTCTGAGCCACCGCAAGAGAAATTCAAGGAGTGGAAAGTGGACCATGTCTGCAGTTTGTCAGCTGCTTACTCAGAGCATGAGTCTACAGCACCACATCCCTTCTGACCCTCTTACCTTCCCTGCCCTGCAACTCTTGTACATCTGAATTCAGCTGGGGATACACTGGTACTTTTACATACTGTGTGGTCACAGCAGGTCACAAAAAAGAGTAATGGCTTTAGTCCCTCCCAAAATACCGTGAAATACAAAAAGCACCACTACATAAGCAAATCCACCACTATCTATGCATCCTGCTTAAATACTATCAGACGTTGTTTCCTTTTCAAACTTCAGTCTCAGAAAGAAAAACTCAGTCTATCAGCCATTGCCAATTTCTGACTGAATTAAATAATAATAACTAAAATACAAATACTTGCATGGCCTCAGCCTAGTTTTTCAAGAACGAGTTTTAATAAGATCAAGGACCAACAGAAAGCTAAATGAAACCTAGGAAAATGACTTTTTAATACAGATAATGAATCCTCTACAAAATCTGCAACTGAAGTGCATCTGCTCTAAAAGCCTGACAGCAAAACTATAAGCACAAATGGAAGCTACTTAAAATCAACCTAGAAAGAAAGAAAAGCAACTGAATACACACAAATACATATCTGACTGTCATTTTCAATGGTATGATATTTGTCAGTCATGGATTGTACAGTGATGTGACTGCTCAAAACTTCCGGTTCAACACAGGCTATGATTATTTACATCATTACATTTGCTGTGCAAAATGTCCTATTCTTAAAAGTGCTAGAGCTACAAATCAGAAACATCAGTTGTTGATCGTAATTTTCCTACTTAAAATGAATGTATTACAATGCAACATCAGTTATTCAGTTACATATTATTTTTTACCATAGAATTTCACTCTTTCACTGTATTATTAATGTAGTGAGCTACAAATTCTTCTTCCAGTTTAAAAAGTGGAAAACTCACCCTTGCCTCTGTCAGCAGTCACTGGCTCAGTTGAGTCCTTTCAGCCCATGGTATAAAAATCAAGCCTGAGACTCAACTGGGACGTATGAAGTTACTATTCTGTCCACGGCAATCCTAGCGCTAGAAGAAGGTGGGCAGACAGGCGAGGGCCAGAGACTGGCTTTGGGGCCAAGTCTGCTCCTTGGGATACTGCCAGATGGTGGAGTACAGGATGAGGAGGAGAACAAACACAGAGGCACAGCACAAATCCAGCACCTGGGCTCCACAATGGAGACAGCTCTCTTCCAGGTCCAAAGTTCATGACCAGAGCAACAACAGTTGCTCCTCTCAGCAAGGAGACAGGAACAGTATCTGCGAGGGCACCAGAGGAGGGGTGAAGAAGTGCAGGCTGGAGAACACAGTAGGCAGTGTGAGGAGGAAGATGGGAAGCATGAAAAAGCAATAGAACCATGACCCAGTTATTGAAAGACTGGAAGCAGCTGCTTTTGCTGGCTCAGATCTCCCGTTCCTGTCCACTGCAAGTCTCTCATCACTTTTTTTTCTGCCCACAGTCTCTCACCCGCATTTTTATTTCTCTTTTCCTTTCCTTCTCCTTTCCTTGACCGGTCTGAGTTTCCACCTCCATCTACAGTTCCAAGCATTTCCCCTGCATGTCGTTCCCAAGATTTGTCGTATTAAGTTCTCTGACTTAATTTGAGGTCCCTGCTTTTCACTTTCCCCGTGCCTCCATCAACACTGCTTGCTCCTCACCATTCTAGTCCCACCATTTCTTGTCACTGTGAATGTGAATTCAGCAGTTTCCTCACCATCGTCATCATCAGGCACACCCTGCAACTGAAGACACTGAGACACTCAGCTGAGACAGTCTTCATGCTCCTTCCTTATGGTGCTCACTGCAGCAGTAACACCTGGAAAGAATATCTACAGGGGAAAGCCCACTCAGAACTTCAGCCACCAGCTGGAGCACTCTCATTCTTCCCAGGAAGATGAGCACTTGCTCAGCATTTAACAATGCTGGGGTGTTCAGCGAGCCCTGTATTGAGAGCGTCTTCAACAAGTGTAACGGTCAAGCCCTCAACATCCCTCCACCCAGAGTGTGTTGTAATGAAATGATAACAGAGACAAATTCTGGAAGCTTTTCATAGGCTCAACATAAGGCACGCCTCCATCACAAGGCCGATCCCAAGCCAAGTATGCTTTTTCCTACTCCAGAACACGAACTCACAAGAATTCAACAGTCTCTAAGTGTTTCTCAACGTAGCCAAAAAATGCAGATTCGCAGAAAAAAAAAAAAAAAAAAGATCAAGGTATCGTAATGCAGGGTGATGCATACCTAAACCATCTTCATCAGACACATGGCCATAGCCAAAAAATACTTTTCCCGCTAAACACATTCTCAGAAATAAATGAATCATTTACTCTGAAACTTCCCAAAGAGAGTCTGTCTTCAGCAAACACTCAGCTTTGGAAAATGTCAGCCTTGTTTTAACAAATGCATAAGCACCTGAAAGCAGAGCATTGTACTGGAAAGCACTAGATAATTTCAACTGCAGGAAACATTATTGCCTATGATAAAATAACTCCTTCAAGTGCTCTTGCATGCGCTAGACTAGAAAATAGGGCAGTAGTGGTAATTCTGCAAAGTCGAGCCTGTTGGTTTGATCCTGCCTGCATGCAGGGCAACACCTTTATTCAGGAAGGAAAGTAGTATTTAGGCAAGCCTGCAGTATCCAGGCTTTGGAGCAGGTTACAGAAGTGCTGCCAGCTTGGGGAATCACCCTGGTGTCGGGTACCTGGCTCTGGAAAACCTTCATTTTCACCTGTTCAAGGGAGACAGTGCAAACCTGGGCAGTTATCTTCTCTGAATACGCCTGTTGCAGAGCAACTCAGTCAATATTCATCTACAGAAATGAACGCAGGATTGGGCCCCGCGTCAGCCGACAGCTCTCGGTATCGGACATGGATCAGTGAATCAGCAGGCTAGGTCTGGAAACTGTGAACGCTAATTATTCAGTACCACCAGACAAACTAAGCCCACGGTAGGATACAAATTGGCATTTCACACTGGGTAAGAGATAATTTTCCACTTCAGGAGGCGGCCACTTGTTGAGCCGAACGCTCAGGTTAGCTGTGCCCGTCCAAGGGAACCCCACAGCCCTTCTGGAGACACAGCGCCATGGAAAGATTAAAGTTCCTCTGCCGGCTGTGATGCTTTATAACCGCTAATTATTTCTGAGTCACTTGAGTGAAAGTAAGCTGCCAGCCCTGCAGACAGTTAAGGAGTACGGAGGAAAGTTTCTGGATGAGCGTGCTTGTTAATTAACAAATCAGACCGGTGACCACAGAGGAAAGCACCGCCACACACCTCTTCGTGGAAAGGCTCCCGGGTGGGTGTAATGTCACGCACAGGCAAGGGAAACGAGCGGGAGAGCCTGGAGCAAGGGCTGCGGGGATCCCCTGGCTCAAGCGGGAGCCTTCACCCGGTCAAAATCCCCACCGGTCCTACTGGAAGTTTGCCTCGACCGGTCTTCAAGCCCCTCTAGCCTAAACGGACCCGCAACGTCACCCGCACCCGAACGGGATGGGGAAGGGTGAGGGATCGAGGTGGGGGGGGGGAGGAAGGGGATCGATTTTTTTTTTTTTTTTTTTTTTTTTTTTCCCCCCCGAAGGGAGGGTCCAGCGCGCCGCTCCCCCCCTGCAAAGCGGAGGGGGGAGCCGTGACCGCGACCCGGCGCGGGGGGAGCCGCATCCCGAGCTTCGGGGCCGCAGGGCCGCGCGTTACCTGGGATGCTGCGGGAGCGCGACGAGGAAGCGCCAGGCGCCGCCGCCGCTGCTGCTGTCCGCCGAGGCCACCTGGGCGCGGGAGCCGCCGCCGCCGCCGCCGCCGCCGGGCTGGCCGCCGGCGCTCCTGCGGTGCCTGCCGGCGCGGTGCCTGCCGCCCCAGGCGCGCGGGAGGCCGGGCTCGGGAGCCGGCGAACTCTTCCTCGCCGCCGAAGAGCCGGGGACGCCGCCGCCCGCCTCCCGCCCGGTGCCGCGTCTCATGGTGCGCGGGGCCGCCGCATGCCGCGCTGCCGCCGCCGCCGCCGCCGCGGGCGCCGCGGGACCCAGGAGCGCCGGGGCCGGGGGCTGCTCCGCCGGCGGCGGGAGGGGGAGCGCGCGGGGGCCGGGGGCCGGGGCCGCCGCTGGGGCATCAAGTCGGGCGCGGGGCCGGGCGGGGCGGCGCGGGGGCCGGAGTTCTCCCAGAAGTTGCGGCCCGGTGGGCGAGGCGGGGGCATCCTCTCCGCCGGCCCTTCATCGTCGCCGCCGCCTCCCGCCGCCTCCCGCCGCCTCCGCTCGCCTCTCCCCCGGCGGCGAGCGGGGAGCCCGCGGGGCTCGGGGAAGGGGGGGAGAGGGGACGCGGCGCTCGCCTCCTCCCTCCCCGCGGCTGAGGGAGCGAGAGGGCTGCGGAGGAGCGAGCCCGCCCCGGATCCCTGTGCACAAGTGCAGGGAATGTTCCACTGACCTACATATTTTTCCAAACATACGTGACCTTTTTCTTTTTTTTTTTTTTTTTTCCCCCCCCCCTCTTTTTTTTTTTTTTTTTTTTTCTTCTCTCTCTCGTTCTGTGGGAGGAGACAGGCGAGGATCCAAGAAAAGGAGAAGCTGGAAACAGAACGAAAAGGGAAAAGCAAGGGGAGAAATAAATAAATAAATAAATAAATAAATAAATAAAATTGAAACGCCGGCCAAGCACCAAGGATGGTTTCACAACGTCCTTTAGAATCATAGAATCATAGAACGACCAGGTTGGAAGGGACCCATCGGACCATCGAGTCCAACCATTCCTGTCAAACACTAAACCATGTCCCTCAGGACCTCATCTACCCGTCCCTTAAACACCTCCAGGGAAGGGGAATCAACCTTTACGGATGCCTACAGCGACCCCCCCCCCCCGACCTCCTCTTCCCCCCCCGTCATCGCCCCCGACCCACGGCGTGTGTCACCGTCCCCGCCGCCCCCCTAGGCCCCGTCCCCGGGGGCTCTGCTGGGGACACAGCGGTTGGGAGGGGGGACACGACCCCTGTCCCTGCGGTGGCCGCTCCGGAGCGGGGCAGCGGGCGGGAGCTCCCGCTCGGGTTATGCAACGCGGAGCCGGCAACTAGAGCAAAACCTTGACAGAGAGCTCCTCTTTTTTTTTTTTTTTTTTTTTTCTCTTGTTGCAAAGTAGGTCATTCTTTTTATTCCACACTTTGCATTTTTTTTTTTTTTTTCCCGTTTGCCTAATACTCCTCCTGCAAAGTGGCCGGTGAGAGATAAGGAATCCTGCCGGAGCCTGGGACGAAGCTGCTGATTTGGAGCTTGGCTCTCGCCTCGCCAGGAGCTCCTGCCCACTTGGTGGCGGCTGCAGCGAGCGGGGACTGGGGCTTTGCCCTTCTCCTCGAAAGGATGCGACTGTCCGGGCAGGGGGACAGGACTGAGGGGCATGGTTTAGTGTTTGATAGGAATGGTTGGACTCAATGATCCGATGGGTCTCTTCCAACCTGGTTGTTCTATGATTCTATGACTTGCCCCCCCCCCCCCCGAGTCCCCCTGCCGTGTCCACCTGGCTTAATTCCCCTTCTCCCCATTGCTGTGCGGAAGAAATACAATAATAAGGGCAGTTGAGTTTTAGCTCAGAGAAGGGGTTTCCTGGGGGCGGGAGGGAAGCCCCTTTGGCTGGAGCAATATCTGTCCCCACCAAAGGGCCTGGCTGCGCTGCCAGGTTTGTGCCAGCAGAGTCTGTGTGGGGTGATGGGACTGCTTTCATAGAATCATAGAATCATAGAACGACCAGGTTGGAAGGGACCCATCAGATCTTCTAATCCAACCATTCCTATCAAACACTAAACCAAATCCCTCAAGACCTCATCCACCCGTGCCTTAAACACCTCCAGGGAAGGTGAAGCAACCACCTCCCTGGGCAGCCTATTCCAATGCCCAATGACCCTTTGTGTGAAAAACTTCCTCCTAATCTCCTGCCTAAATCTCCCCTGGCGGAGCTTGAGGCCATTCCCTCTTGTCCTGTCCCCTGTCATTTGGGAGAAGAGGCCAGCTCTCTCCTCTCCACAACCTCCTTCAGTCTATTCTCCCATTCTCTCCATTGGCGAGGGACTGCTTGCAGAGGCTTGTAGTGGTAGGACTAGGGGCGATGGGTATGAACTGGAGAGGGGTAGATTTAGACTAGGCAGAAGGAAGGATTTCTTCACTATGAGAGTGGTGAGACCCTGGAGCAGGTTGCAAGTTGTGGCTGTCCCATCCCTGGAGATGTTCAAGGCCAGGTTGGATGGAACCTTGGGCAGCCTGATCTAGTGGGAGGTGTCCCTGCTCATGGTAGAGGAGTTGGAACTGGATAGAATCATAGAATCATAGAACAACCAGGTTGAAAGAGACCCATCGGATCATCGAGTCTTTAAGGTCCCTTCCAACCCAAACTATTCTATGATTCTGCCTCCCTTTTAAAGTCTCCTTAATCCTTGCAAAATATCAGCTGGCAGAGACCTCTCTGCCCACGTGGGGTGCCTGTGCGTGGGTGCAGCGTGTGGGCTGCAGGTTGATGTAGCTACCTGTCTCCGTCGAGGAGTTGCGCTGCTTCTCCCACTACCCTCACTACTCAGCTCACCCCATCACACCGCCGTGGTGCTTGGCTCGCCCCGTACACCACATCCAGCCAATTATTCGATTGGATTCAATCCCTAATGCAAATGCAAATAATTACAAAGTACAGAAAAAGCGTTGTGCTCTTTTGCTGAGCACTTTTACGCCGTACTTTATACAACAGGCATGACTAATGTTGAAAGGCTGAAGTTGTTTACTTTTAACCAAGATTAAATACAAAACTTTGAAAAGCCCCTCCCTTCCTTTGGATGAAACCCAACATTTTTTCCCATTTGGAAATTGTCAAACAGTGGTTAAACAATCCTTTGGCAAACGAGTAGTGCCTGAGGGAATAAAGCATCAGATACATGGGGAGCACAATAAAAGACATTTCTGTTCCTGAGGTATTTTTCTTGCATTGCACAATGAAGTATAACATAAAATCTTCAAGCCCTGTAAGGTTAGAGAAAAGGAACTTCCCATGATTATATACACCACATGATTTGATAGTCCAGTCCTTTTGAAAACCTACCAAAACCCTGCCTCCAAACAGCCCTACACTTTCAAAACCTGGGAAACCAAATACCTTGAAGAAAATGCCACACTGACAAAGGCGATCAGCAAGACACAGGGGCATAAGTACAAAATTACATCTCCACTGTGTTTTAAAATTTTCCCTGTGAATTTCTAAGGACCCCATTGCACAAGTGAAGTAGCGAGACTGGTTAAGGTTTGTTTCTTAATTCATTCCCTAGGTTACCGGCGTAAACTTTAATTAGGGCAACAAACAGCAGATTGGCTGTGGGTGAGACAGGCTTTTCCCAGCGCATACCTGAGTCCCATTGTGAAACACCAGCCATTCAAAACATGCAGCCTTTCTCTCAGTCCAGTGACACAAGGAAAATAACTCAATACTGTCAACACTGTGTTTGGTTTGGAAATTAACCAAAGGGTTACGCTAGATGCCACATTAAGAACTTTAGGGCAGAAGTCCAGCATTCAATTTTAAAAAAAATAATAATTTTCTAATCACAAAATATCAGTAAATAGCTTTTCAGACATCGGGAGCCTGTGGTCCAAAGCTGCAATTCCTTTTGTTTCAACTAGAATGGGCTGGCCAACCTTCGTGGCCCAGAAATGATGCAGCAGAGTTTTCAATGGGCTGCGAACCACAAGCTAGGTGCCTCCCAGGGTAGATGGCCAAGCAGAAGAGAGGACAGCAGCTCCCCTGGGACCCCACTGCTCCATTGTGACAAGCCTGTGGGAGGAGTGTGAGGTTGAGTGCAGGTTTAGCCCAGACAAACTGGGTTTAACTCTGCTGGTTTGCTTTCACTTGCAGCCAGATTGAGATTATGTGATGTAAGCCTGAAGGAAGGAGTTACCTTGGGTATGACTTGGCTCCAGAGCCAGAGCCTGGCCAACCACAGCCTGGAAGTGTAGGTATTACTTATACCATATCAATGCTTTTGCCCTTTAACAGACAACAGTTCATATTGTGGGGAAATAAGATGCAATTTGCAGACCTTGATCTAAATGTGAAGCCTACTAGTGTTTGTGTAGAAGTAAAAAGCGGTCTTCTGAATAATCAATATAAATGGAAACTGGTGCAAAAGTCAGAAACAACACTGTGAGATAGAGGGGCATAATGAGGAAGAATAAAGGACCCTCAAAGAACTGACAAGATTGCACTGAATGTGAAATTATTCTCTTAAGTTTTCAGGTAAGTAAGAAGGAGAAAGGCAGGGATTAATTTGATTACTATTAATTAAGGGGCAGGACAAACTTTGGATGACTTGTCTCCCTGTCTTCCTTGCTGAAAGAGGGAGTAACAGGAATAAATACGTGGCAAATAAATCTAGTGGCTCTTGTTAGTCAAACAACTCACACTAGCAGTGGCTGCTGGGCTCTCTGCACTTCTTTCCATCTAGGTTGGCTGGGGGAGGTGAGCATGGGAGCACAAGGATTAGTGTGGGGAGCTCCTTCTTTGGGTGACACACTTCCTTAACCAATTTTGGCAGAAATTTCTGCAGCAAGAAATGGTCTTCAGAGGATCTGCATTATGTTTCATTCTGCAGCTTACAGCTTCCTGAGGGAGGGAGAGGTAGTGCATACTTATTAACCAGCAGCACAGGTTCTAAATCAGAGAAAGCCAGAGAGATGCCAGAGTGAAATGGACTTTGGATGCATCCTACTGGTGCTGCCCCAAGCACTGGAGTAGGATGCCTGATGTCTCTTCAGGATTTCTGAATCTAGGAAATCAAGTTTTCTATTTTTCTGCATGGTTATTACAAGAGAACAGCCAATTTGCTGATTTGAAATTGCCTTAGCTTGATCTATTTTGAAGCAAAAATTATCCATTGCCGGGGTTTTTCATGGAAGAACTTAGTAATGTGTATGACCTACTTGTGGATCTGACATTCAGACCTTATTCAAAAAAGAGTTTACAGGTTTGGTGTAAGTGGTTAATGCACAAAAAAGTTAGTGACTAAACATTGAATGGACTTAATGTCTGAAAGGACTGAAATTTCTGCTGGGTGCCTAGAAAGCCGTAAAGCTTCGTGTCTGGCAAACTTGTGGCTGAGCATTGACAACCTTCCTGTGAAACAAAACAGTTCTGCAGTATGATGCAGAGGGGAGGGACTTTTTACAAAGGCTTGTAGTGATAGGACTAGGGGGAATGGCTATAAACTGGAGAGGGGCAGATTTAGACTAGACAGAAGGAAGAATTTCTTCTCTATGAGTGGTGAGGCACTAGCACAGGTTGCCCAGGGAAGCTGTGGCTGCCCCATCCCTGGAGGTGTTCAAGGCCAGGTTGGATGAAGCCTTGGGCAATCTGATCTGGTGCGAGGTGTCCCTGCCCATGGCAGAGGGTTGGAACTAGATGATCTTTAAGGTCCCTTTCAACCCAAAATATTATATGATCTGTGTGTATGCACGCAATTGCCATGGAGCATACTGTATGTGTGTGTCAGCCTGGTGAGCTAAAGCTCAAGGCTGTGGAAATAATTCCCTGTCATACAGGGAAAAGACAATCCACTGTCCTCTGGTTGATGGTGGCCTTTGTGCCCAGTGCACCTCTTGGCCCAAACAAGACTTTTTGCTCACTTGCAGCAGGACGGGAATACCTCTCATGGCATAGTCCAGTTTCAGTAGGATTGCACTGGTTAATATGAATAAGAAATTATGGTATGGCTATATCTGGGAGAAAGCATCTGGTCTGAAATCAGGTTGATGAAGCTTGTTCAGCTTTGAGAGCTCTTCAAGAAAATGAAATTCAAACTAGAACTCAGTACAGAAGGACCCACTATTTCTCTGGAAGTCCAGGTGAAAAAGAAGATAATAAGATTGTAGTGTCGCAACTGAATTGAGAATTACAGAGAGAAATCTGAACACAAATGCAGCATCTTCGGCTTTACCTTGACTGAGAAAAACAACACCGTTAATGTTGGACTGCAGTAGTATTTTTTTTGGCAAGACACAATCCCTGTGGATATGTACAAATACTTTAATTCCTGGCAGGTTTCATAGCAATCTCTTGCCCCTTCCTTCAAGAAGATCTTGATGAGCAGCTGGAAAGTGTCGCAAACCATCGCCTCTCTCCTTACAACAGGCAGCCTAATGCCCCTCTCCACTGCCTTCAGCAGGACCTGGGTTAAGCCTAGAATTCATCCTTACTTTCAAGAGTTCACAGAGCTTTCTAAATTCTTTGCTAACTGCTCCCTCCTCTCCTTTTTCCTGAATACTGTTCTTGCTCACGGACTTGGAGTTATAGTACTTACCACCATATGCTTGCTCTTTCAAATTCATCTCAGCTTGCTTTGATTCTATGAAGCACTCTACTCTTACACCCATCTTAAACTCATTATATTATTACTAATGACATTGTTCTGTGATTCTGTGACATGTTAATAAATACAGGGGAAAATTTAAATGTGACAGTTAAGTAAACAAAAGAAGAAATATAAAAACCATCTTAAAACTTGGGTTAAGCCTGCCCTCACATCTACAACTCTGCCATCTATGATTTTCAAAGCAGGAATCAACTAACCATATCAAGACAATGTGCAAGTCTGAATTTAGCTGCCTGACTTCAAAGAATCAGCTCAGAAGATTTTGTTCCAGGATGTTTTTAGCATACGTGTCCAGATCTTTCTCATTATCTGCTCTTATACAGCCCTACATATGAGAAGGAACTATGAGAACCACTGATTCTGATCTCATGAACAAATCCAGGACACAGAATTTCCTCTTAGTGCCTTATTGTCATGTTTTAAAAAGACACTGATCTTGACATAAAAAGAGCCCCCAAATTAGGTTCATTTTGACATTGTCACTTTCAGTGTTTTGACTGGCGTTGCTTAGGCTGCAACAGTCAGTAGGCACTAGGTGTAAATGAGGCACTAGGAGTGTTCTACAACGTACTCACCCCTGTCCAAACAGATGCTAAATTCCTGGTAACAAACCTTATGAAGTTAAATCCTACATTCAAAAATTATTTACTTAGGTGTTTTAAACTCTTAGTCTGAGCATAGTCATACAGTTTAAAAAAAATCCAGAAAACATTTTTCCTTAGAGCTTGATTATTTCCTTTCTGTGTTGTTAATGAAAATGGGACAGGCTGGTTTTTTTTTTTGTTTTTTTTTTTGTTTTTTTGTGGTTGTCAGCTCGTCTTCCTGATATTTGTACAAACATGGTTCTGATTCCATCTTGAACATCCCGGGAGAGCATCAAAATACAAACAAATCCCTCAAAACCATTGTGAGATGTTCTGTTGCTTTTGTAAAATAATAGCTTTAGCTGTAAAAAGTTGGAAGGTGTATTTGGCCTCTGTCACTAGGACAGCCTGTGCACAGAGGTGGATGCTGGGAGAGGCTGTGCTATTCCACTTGCACAGAGCATTACAGGAGGGACAGACGGAGAGGAAGAGAAAGTGTTAAAAAGGTTAATATTGACTCAAAGAATGGAGACATAAATGAGAATGTGGGAGAACTGTAAATGAGCCAGAGAAGACGGAGAAAAATTCTTCAGCAACTGTAATTAGGTTAGATTTCAGAAGTAATTGCAGTGTTCCAGCATCAGCAAATATGGTGGACAATATTTGCCCTTAGATGTGTTTGCAGAGAAGGTGAATTGCTTCAGCCTGTAGGGCCCGATCCTGACACAGTTTCACCAATCGCACACAGATGTGAGCCCGGTGGGACAGTCAGTGTCATCCCTCTCTGTGCCACTGGGATGCAGGAGCAGATTCTGGCCTGGAGGTTTGCAGTGTGTGGGAGCAGTGGGCACAGAAACACAAACCCAGCAGTGTATGTGGATGCAAACAAGCTGCCTAAGTGGAAGAATATGCATTCAATGGAGGTGCTGGTGCAGATATGTGTTACTGAATGAAAGGTGTTTAAGCTGTCACCAGTGCCTGGCTGATGCCACCACCTTTGCAGAGAGCATGGGGAGACTAGACTGGTACCCACCTCTCCACCACAGGTTGGAGCAGTACCTGGGATGCAGGAACTGTGGTCATCTCTGGTTTGTTTAAGATATACTTCTGTATAAAACCAGATTATATAGGCTCTCTGCAGGGAAAATAGATTTCACCTTTAAGTCTTCTGCAGAGATCTTACATTAGCAGTTCATGCACCATCAGAAAATCAATTACCATTGGTATTACATGCAGATGAACAGCGCAGAGTAATGGAGAATTCATTTTACACAATGCTTTTAATACAACAAAATATTTTCCAAAGGGCTCTTTATAGGATCTATGTGGGAAGTACGTCTCCGAGGGGAAGCCTGCACCTTTGTGATTCGGACGAAGAGTGAGTCTCATCTTTCTTAATGCTAACATTTGTCAAGCACGTATTTCTGCCAGGGTGGATTGAAGATGACAGCAGTCCATTGTCTGTTTTAGTGGAAAGACACTTTTTCTTTAAAAACAAGAGTTTCACAGGTTCCGTTGTTGCAGTGCCAGTTGTTGTAAGACAGCAAAATAACAGAATTAGTCCTTTGTTCCTGACACTTTTATAATCTCTTCCTGTTCTTAATGCCAAAGCAGTTTGCTGATTAGATTTGCTGTGTGTATTTCAGTAAATCATTGACATCAGCACCTCTTTTACAAACAGAAGTATCTGCAGTAACAGCCCTATTCCTACCTGAGTTTGGGGATGTATCTGGAAGAATGAGAGACTCAGACAGTTTTATCAGGAAGGAATTATGAAAATAAGAACAGTAATGCCGGGCCAGAGCAAAGTATGCTGCCTCTAGCTGTGTCCAGAAAGACAAGTCTGAGGAAGTAAATAAGAACAGCACATGCATGCATGTTGGAGTGCTCTCTCAGCAATCAATAGTTTATGCTCAAGAGCTCCTCTTAAGCCCATGTAACCACTACGGGCAGCATCTTCCAGCAGGGAACCCCACAGCTTAACTGTACACTTTATGAAAAGCCATCTGGTTTTGCTCATTTTGAACTTTATTTGGCACCCCCTTCTTTCTTGTGTTGGAAGAGAAAGGGATCAATCAATCTCTTTCTGCTCTCTTCATGTTCCTCATGGTTTTATAGACAAGTGCTGTATCTCCTTTAAGTAATTACTTTTTCAAGCTGAAGAGCCAAAGTGTGGAAATTTCTCCATGGTTTTGATCATACTCTCTAGCTCTTCTCTGAATGTTTACCAGTATATTTCCTTTAAAGTAAGAACCAGGGTTGCACATAGTATTCAAAATGCAATCCAAGTAGACACACATTAAATCTGTGTACGTGCATAATGGTGTTCTTGCTTTTCCTCCTGTCATAAATGCTATCATGGTGCAGTGGTTCTGGTGTCTTTAAGATCTTCTCACGTTCGTAGCACTTTTCAGTTACATGAGCTTGAGAATAGTTTTTTCCATTCATCTTTTTTTTTTTTTTTCTTTTATTTTTTTTTTTTTAAAATAGCCCTGCCGAATCTAGCCCAAAATAATAGGAATTTGTCTTATCCACAGATATAGCTCTCTTGGAAGAAAGGCATGGCTGGAATATTGCTAAGGAGAAGATGTATTCTTATTCATTGTAACTTCAAAGATTTCTGGATGGGCTATATTTAAGTTATGTATACAAAAAATAGCCAGGCTGAAGGAGGAAGAGCGAACAGTCACAGAAAACCTGAAGAGTAAGAGGAAATGTTTCAAAATGTTCTAAAGTTCTGAAAATAAATGCATGATAGGAAAGAATAGATAATATAAAAAACTCTTTGACAATTCCACTGCAAACAAATGTACTCTCATCTTTTAAATATTTTTGTTATAGCTAAAATCCATGAATCCATGAGAACAACTAAAATAACAGATGAATCCTCCTACCAATTGCTATTGCAATCTATTACTTGCAGGAAGGAAGCATGTTTATTTAAAATTATCCTCCTTGCCCTTAGAGACGTAGTCAGCTGTTTGTATTACTTGAAATCTGTTGTAAATATCGTAATTATACTTCTCCGTTTTCATTTTGTAATCCTTACTAGGTATATTAGTTTATGTTTTACCAATTTAATCTGTTCTGGGCTGGTGCTATTGAGTTAGACTGATATGGTGCTATAGAAAACCAGCAGTGATGATGTAAGGTTCAGTCTGATGTTTCTTCCAGAGTAACTAACATATTTCCCTGTTGGCTCCACAAAGCAAGCCACATTCAACCTCAGGTTTACTACTAGTTCCTCCTGCAGCAGTGACCCATACTCCTTGCTGCCACCCAGATCTGACAAGCCAAGTGCCATGCAGTGCTGCAGAGCCAGAGGACTGTATTGCATGTACTGGGGACACCCACCCCGATGGCCACCCCTCCCAGACCTCATTCCTGTGTTTTCATACAACTTCAAATATTGAACGTGTGCCTTAAAATATCTCTTCAACGTAATGCCTAAGTATCTCCAACTGCTTTATGCGGCAGAGTGAAATGATCCAAAATCTTAATTTCAATTACAATAATCTGTTCTCTAGTTCTGCTTGCCACAATCAGCAGTGGCATTCAGCTTTCAAAAGTCAATAGCAATGCTGTATTGGCACTGGTCACTCCTTCTTAGAAGAGCACTGGTCACCCCTTCTCAGAAGAGAAAGTAGCTTTGGTCTGCATCACACAAGCAGAACTTTGAATATTCAAAACCTTCCATCTGCAAATTTCCTACCACTCTGTCTTGGGTGAGGCATTTGGATATCTTCTTTGGAGATGCAGACATTTCTTTGGGGCATGATGAGCTTTTGACTTTTCCCTGTCTTTGATTATTTCTTTTTAGAAAGGTAGAAAGCAAAGATCTTTTCTGTAAGCCTGTGGTGCCTAGGCAGCCACTGTTTATGGTGGAAGATGGATAACAGTTTGATATTCAAACAGAAATCCAAGTGTGTTGTGCAGTTGCAACAATGCAAGATGGATATGGAAAGATAGCATGGAGCCATCCCTTACTGCCTGATAGAGAAGGAAGCTTTTAGAAAGGCAGGTGGAGAGAAGGGTATGAACAATGTACTTGCAAGGCATGAAGCAAGGATGAAGAAGCCATCAGCATATGTGTGGGGCATTGAGAGAAGCAAAGGGCAAGAAGTTGAGATGAAATGCACAGGAGGCTGGTAGGAGGTATGAACTAAGACTTGCAGGGATTCAGTGTGACTTAGTGATACCAGCACTTTGCTGAGGCCTTGGAGACTTCAGCTTAAGTTTGAAGTTCAGTGAGCAGCCTCATTGCCTCTGGCAAGTCACTTCACCTCCCCACATCTCAGATTTCCTGTCCTTCCCCCCTTTCCCCCCCAATTCTTCCCTCTCATCAAGTCAGCATCAATAACAAATTGTCAAGGAATGGGAAAAGAAAGGTAAGTTGTGCTGTGACTCAAAGATGAGGACACAGAGCCTGAATCAAAAGGCAAGTGGATTTCAGCAAGGTTTAGGGGAAACAGATGATATGAATTTAGTTCCCTTCAGCCAGGTCTTCAGCAGAAGATGTGACATCATTACGTTCTCAGCTCTAAATGCAGAGAGAATGGTGCTGAGGATGAGGCACAGAACGTGCAGCACACAGCCAGCACAAAGTCATTGCCATGTAGAGATAAATGTAGGACGGACAAATTACATAAAGCCCATCTCTCTTGGTCTTTGGCTGACAAAGAAGGATGGAGCAT
Source organism: Coccyzus lansbergi (assembly GCA_033558105.1). Lineage (NCBI taxonomy): Eukaryota > Metazoa > Chordata > Aves > Cuculiformes > Coccyzidae > Coccyzus > Coccyzus lansbergi. Next base: position 762,515 of record JAUMJK010000332.1, on the reverse strand, counting down.
TCAGAACCTTCCTGTGTGAGGGGCTAAGCTGTTCCTTTAATAGTACTTAGGAAGCAGCACTTGCTGGTGCTGCTTTGTGTTTATTTTTGGTTTAATAATCAAAATCAGATAGGCTATGTCCTCGTGGATGTACTCAAGTTTGTTTTCAGTTTGCTTGTATGTGATGATGCGCCTTATCACACACTGGTGGATTAGCTTGTTTACACAAGCTTGGCTTCAAAGACCACAGCACAGTGAGGAAGCACTGCAGTCCCAGCCTCGGGTCCTGATCATGTTCTCCATTCAAACGGTCCCACAAACTAGCCACCAATCCTGCCTGCTGCACCCATGTCCCCTCAGGTCGTGCCAGAACTCAAGTTTTAAGCAATTCTAGAGACTTTCAATGACATTAATCCATTTGGAAATCACAAGCTTTCTGTGTAGATATAGTCACTTGGTTGTCAACTGCTAATCAGACTTCCAGACGCCAAGGTGCATTCCCTCTCTGAACCAAGAAGGGATAGGTTAACCTAAGCTCCTAGGCAATGTTACAAAAGAAATGCAATGAGCTATATACATCTTGAAGCACTGAACTAATGTGGAGGAGTCATTCACAGAAGGAAGAGTCACAAACTGGTGTGGGGGAGATCTGAGACTTCTTTCTAACTTACCAAATGCATCCAGCACAGATTAATTATTTATAACCTGTAAGGCTTAAATGAAATTGTGAATGAGTCCAGCTCCCCATACAGTTCATCTAAATTTAAGAGTCTGTTTGTCAGCTGGGGTGCTTAAGCTTCTGCAGTAGTCACTGGATCTAAAGGCTGTAGGCAGTGGAGTTAGGGGTATTTCAGCTAAACAAGTGCTAGGAATTGTCTCTCTTAACTCCATTCTTTGTTCACCATACATCAACTATAACGGAAAATCAGACATCTAGCTCACATACAGTTGTCTATATTGCATTCACTTAAATTTAGACATCTGTATCAGCAGCTATATCGCCTTCTATAAGTTTTATTGGGTCAGTCTCATCTGGGCAGGTGCGCGGCCTTCTGTTCTTCGTGCATTACTTCAGTGCAGAAATTCTCATATCATCAGGACTGAACATTGGAATGACAGGTCTCAAAACAGGATAAATTGCTTTAGAATGTGCTTTATATAGATGTATTTGAACTTTCAAATTCCTGAGAACTAAAATTAAATGTCTGAAAGAATGCCTGAATGCACCATGCAATGAAAATGATCCCAAAGTAGACTTTAAATAGTGGGGCTGACTGTCACTAACACTTAACAATAGAGGCTGAATTAGACCAGAGTCAAGGTCCCTCTAACCTCACACCCTGTTTTTAATACAGACATTAGGAGATAGTCCAAAAAGGAGTGATGCTCCCCGCCTGTGCCATTGCACCTTCATCAAACAACAATTGTTTGGGCACTTTGTGTACTGGAGAGTGAATCCAGGTAACTTCATATACTGCCCCTGCCATATTTCTCCTCCACAAAGTCATCAAACCCCTTTGGAATCTGTTCATACCATAGGCCCCCTCAACATGTACTTCTTCAGGATAGGAAATTCAGGACCTACAGTTGTGGCAGTAACCACCACAATTTGAGTACTTTCTGTGTCAAGTCAGCATTACCTTCGGTTGATTTAGATGTGTTTCTCAGAGGTGGCCCCTTGTTCTAGCATCCAGAGAAATCTCCATCACTTCTCAGATTTTTATAGGTACCTATTGTAGTCTGTTTCTGCCAGAAAAAATGTTGTTTGTAATGAGTTGCAAATGTTTAAAAAGACATTAGTCTATATGAAAATCAGCTCCAGGAACCTGAGTTAGAGGTCACTGTAGCAAGACATCCCTGATCAATATAAAATATAGGGGCCATGGGGAGGGAGAAGGGAGAGGGGAATTGCATTCCAAGATCTAATATTGCATTTTCCTCCAACAAAGTCCTTTGATTAGGTCACACATCCTCAGTACATGTGCTGTCAGTTCCTATGAAACAAAACATGACTAGAGTCTCTTCATTTATTTTAGTTTCTACACGAGATCGAAGGTATGAAATCCTTACACATTCACAAAACTCCCTCAAGCTGAATGCATTACTAGTGGTATCTTCAGTTTTTATTTCTAAGGAATGGGGAAGTGAGAAATATTTGCAAATGGATATTGCAGGCCACTGGTTTAGATGAAGCTTGCGCCTATGTCATTCACATTAACTTGAAGCCTTAACAAGTTTCAGTCATCACAGGATATTATGCTTAACAGCAAATTTTTGTGCAGCCATAATAAAATGCACAACCCGTATCTTCATTAACTTGCTATTCTATATACAGGATGCATTAGTGTTTTGTATGCTGAGGACACTCTATTTTTTGGTAACTTTGGTAGGTAACTGTGCTGTTCAGTGATAAAATAAGGAGAAGATACTCTATTTCTGTGGTTTTATTATTCACATGTTACTTAATGCAACCTGATGAAATTAACTACAAGAATTTCAGGTAAATTTCACAGTAAATACTTTTAATGCATTTAATAGATCAGCTGAGCAGTATTTACAAGAGATAATTTCAACAGTCAACAGGAATACGAACTGACAAAATGAATGCAGAATATTGAGAGGAAGATTGGAAACTGATAGATGAGCATGAGAAATTAATTTCAATAAATGCAGCATAAATTGCAGGTGACTCAATTTACTATAGAAAACAGATGCTTCATAATGTCTGAAGAACAACTTGGGATCTCAAATTCTGGGTGATAGTGTAAAAGCCCTGTTTTTCCCATATGACTTCAGCCTTTGTGCATATGGTCAGTCTACCAGTGAATCACAACTTTTCACTGAACTTTTTCTTTTGCGACTTGCTAGATTATCTTGAGCCATTTTAAAGAAATTAGCACCTGCCTTTCTCATAGTTTTTCAAAGCATGACCTGGTGTGGAAAAAGCTTCTGGTTCAACATCTCATAAATTAAAATGCTCGAGTTAAAATGCTTGAGCATTAGTCAGTGCTGATCTCCCCAGGAAACAGGAACTTTATGAATGATACTTGCTTCCCACTCTGAGGAGTAAAATTACACTATTTAAAGAATATATGTGTTAAGCACCTAAGGCTGTTTACAGAAATCTGAGATCTCATAATACACCATTATGGTATTGTAAAAAAGAGTTTTGTGAAGCAAGGTATTTAGTTTAGAGGGTGCAAAAATATATTGTGAAATAAATGTGAGTAAATTAAGAAGAAGAAAGTGATTGTTTTGATCTACACTGGTGAAAAAAAAACCCTGGGAATGAAAGCCTAGCTGTGTTTTGGAGGGTAAAAATGAAACCAGATTTGCAAGAGCACAATGTGCATCTCAAAAGCACATTGATGAATGTCAGCCTGCGAACAAATCTCACTTATATGGAGGAAGGCTACCAAGTAAAATACTGCAACTAAACCCATGGTTTGGTAGGCATAAAAATGCAGCCCCTGATTAGGATGTAAACACACTGGGCTCAGGCAGATGACCTAAGCGTGCCTCTGTACACTGAATTATAGGCTAATGGACTCTGCCTGCCCTTAGGACTGCAGCCAATAGACAGCTCTAGTAGGAAAGCCAGGGAGCCACTCTTGTACAGATCTGAGCTGAGACATGGATCCTTTCATGCTGTCCCCTTTGTGAAGGTCTCTGCTGTGCCTGCTGACAGGGAGACAGAAGAGCCCAAGTACTTTACCCACGGCCGGTTTGCATGGCTCTGGCTGCTGCTAGGATAAAACCAAGGGCACAGATACCTGCTCAGGAAATACATTGCTTTTGAGTCACACCCGGACAAAAGACAGAAAAAACTAAACACAAGGAAGGTTTAGAAATCAGACTAGTCTTCGATTTTGCTCTAGCTTTAATTGATAGGCCTACCAGCTTGCAGTGCCTATTTAATACTACAGGTCTGATTTGCTTCCTGGATCTGAACATTGCTGGTGGTAACACTGTTGGCATTTCCAACAACAGCAATGCATGAGTTTGTGACAAAACCTTGGGAAAACCCTAACTCGGACATTTGGGAAATGTTGGAAGTTTTCTTTCCTGAAAGAAAGAGAGGGAGAGCTTTTTGCTGGTTTGTTTTGAATGTGCCAGTGACACTACTGGCAGCAAGGTAGTGTTTCAAGGGGAAAGGGATCACAAAACCTGTATTTATCACCCCACTTCAAGCCTACTCTAGATGCTGTCCGGGTAATGTCTGTATCAATAAGGATTAAATAAGACAACTGTGCAAACTCTCTCATGACCTGTAATAATTCCTGCTTTCACCCGCAAGTCAGGAAAATTGAAAAAATACCAATTATAAAACTATTGCCCATAAATATTATATCTTTTTGATTTTTTCTTTTTACTTGTGGAGGATGATTAGCAGAAGAAGGAAGGAGGGAGAGGGGGAATGTACCTGCAGTTTTCTTAAGAAGTGCCAAGAACTTTTCCATAAGGCAGTTTTAAGCTGAAAAGGCCTTGGCAAATCTGTAACATGATTTGCCAAATAATGTGTAAAATGTCACCCAATTTTAAATCTGTAATATTGCTTTACTCTCCAGAAAGGAAATAATAATGTTTGTCTTTTCTAAGGTTGATCTAATCTTGCACTTCTTCCTAGACTAAGCTCCTACTGATTGTAGCAATCTGGGCCCAGGAATACACATTTGGCTTATCAGTTTATTTATGGCTTGGATCTTTTATTGCTATTAGGTATCCAGGGTACACATTTTGCACATGTACAGCACATACATAACACACTTGTAGACATACTTTCATTGAATATGATAATGTAAGTATCATTATCCTACCTAAAGAAATGCATTTGAATTGCATACATCTAAAGCTACCCTCCAAACACCAGATAAATACCTTCCTAAAATAGAATCGTTCATTTTTCACAGTAGGTGTCATTCATCAGGTATGAGGCTGCATCTAAACGTGTTAGTAATAATAATTCAGTTTGGTATGTGACTCCAGCTCATTACCAGCAGCCCCAGGCACTGGGAGCTAGTGAAGTCACTAGAGCAGCACAGAAATATTTAATCCTATAGCAAATATTTAGTCCTACAACATGAATATTACACAAATATTGATCCTATAAGTTAGAAAGACTCTGAAGAATTTGGCTTTTCTCCTTCAGCTGTCCAACCTGTCTCCCTGTTTGCTCACCTCCATGGTACTGTGTACTAAGCTGAACCTGCTTTGAGCGGCCCGTGATACCTGATCTGAGGGCAGGTGGTGGGCTAAGGAATGGGGGAGCCAAGGAAGAAAATCCTGCCCCTTCATGGGCAGCATTGATGGCTTGGGGAGCTGTGACTACAGCTTTCCCCAAGAAAAAAAGGATGTTGCAGACTCAGGGCAGCTTGACCCTCCATGCTGCTCCTATCCTCACCAAATCTGGCATGGGATCTGCTCCCAGATGGCAGCACCAGAGTTATTTTGGAGGTGGGGATGATGCCCTGTCAGTGCTCTTCATGCTTCCTGCACCTTCCTGCGCTGCCATAAAACATACAGGGGTGTCAAGGTTGCTGGCACACCATGAGCATGGTGCACATTAACCCCCATGCCACCATGCCAGCGAAGGACCCCTGCAAAGGCCATTTCCATAATTTCCCTTCACAGTGCTTCTGCCACAGCTCGCAGAGCTGCAGATGAGAAATGCCACCACATGAAGGCTAATTAAGAGTCTTCAGGGAATCTTGTTCCATGTTTCTGCTTAATTTGTAATATTCACACTAGTCCTGACAGAAAGTCACCGAGGGGACAGGAGCATTTCCATGGACTTTTAATGGGCTGTTTGTGCCAGGACAATGATGATGACAGCCCAGTGTGCATAGGCAGTGAAAGGGCTCTCTTCAGGCCCCACCAGACACCAGAGCCTGTTGACCTTAATTAAATTTCATGGCACATTTGGCTCCATCCTGCAGTAATTGCTCAGTCTTTACTTATATGCGTTGGCTAAATAGAAGGGCTCTCCTCGGCAGAGATTTGCAGAGAGCACAGAGTATGATGAGACCCTTCCGCTGGTGCCCTGCTGTCTCTCTTCTCCACATTCTCCTATCATCTTCTACACCTCCTGCTCTTCAATGCCTTCTGGCATTTTTAATGCTATGTACTAAAGACTGATTTCTTTAGCAGCATGAATGTGATAAATAATTATTTTCTGTTTATTACTACTTAATTTTGTTACAGAAACATTTCCAGAACTTGTTTATGCCCTGTGTGTTTGCAGTGCTGTACAACACGAACAGCAGGAGCCTGTATCTGCTCCCTAGGACCTTTCCACCCTGACATCTGCCAGTTTTATTTTGAAATCACAGTTGTAAAAATGCAAGGCAATCTGAGGCTTCCTCTTCCATATCTGCATCCTAAAGCCAGGATTTAGTCTTTCCGATCTGGAAGTCCCTCCATTATTGGAAGAGGCCATTTGGAGCCAGCCTTTCTGAGAGGATGGTGAGTGAGTGGATTGAGATGAAGGGAGGGTGTCCACAGAGCGAGTGGTGAACACGCCACCCCCAGCATATTTCACGACTTTGCCCCTCCAGCTGCGAATCATGGCCAGGGCAAGATTCCCATCTGGCTTGTAAAGAGACATGGTTGCTCAGGCTATGGGGTAATCCCAGAGAAGCCTTTACCCTTGTTCACACTTAAAGACCACAGACTTAGAGAAGAAACTTTCTCAATAAGTCAAGTTTTTATCCTCCTTCGGGGTTCTGAGGCAATACAAAGATGATTCCACTAGCTGTCTTGATATTCTCTTTTCTTTGGGTCTTCTAGAAACAGAGATAAATTCCCCAACAATCCCCAGGGAGACAGAATAGGAATACTCAGGCTTTGATCATCAACTTGAGGGGAAAAAATGTAGCCAAATGGCAGAAAAGTCTGTGCAATATTGAAGAGACAAGATGAGGGTGAGAAGAAAGAAAGGAGAGACTGTGGTGAGGAGAGAACAAGGCGAGGTGAAGAGTGGAAGGGATGGAAAGCAGAGAACAAAGTGGAGAAGCCCTGAGCATTTGAAAGAGCAGGTAAATGAGGGAGTGAGTGTAGATGGGAAAGAGAAGAGGAGCAGTACCTTAAGAGAGACATATAACAAAGGGAAGAAAAAGGGATTCTTAGCAATGTATTAAATGGGAAAGAAATAGGGAACAAGAAGCTTAAGAAACCTGCAATCAGAAAGAGGAGACTTCCTCAGAGAGAGAGATGAGAGCAGTCTGTTTCTAAGGCAGGAAAGTACTTGAATCTGAAGAAACATGTTAAAGAAATATATTACAAGCTTGACGCACAAAAGTAGAGGCATAAACTGTAGTAGAAAGCACAAGAAAATGAAGTGGAATAACCAAGCAGGTAGGACAAAAGGAAACAGGTCACATAACACAGTTTTAAAATATTAACTGTAGCCGTTGGATTTTAAAAAACCTTATGACTGAGATAATTTCTCTCTTTAGAACTGTGCAGTATGAAAAAAAAACATATGTACAGTCTGGCATTGCTGTTAATATCCCTTCCTTCAAATCCGCTTTTAATGGGTGCAGATAATAAAGCTGGTAACCGTTTAAGAGCAAATGCCATTACGAATGATGACCTGTAATCCACCGTAAACTCTTACACTCTGCTTACACAAACAGACCTGAGTGCTTGAAATAAGGAGAGACTTCTATTTTCTTTGTTTTCGTGGAGAGATACTCATTCTTCTGGCCAAATTTCACTTCCCAAAGGACAAATGGTTAAAACACTAGGCTGCAGTGTGTATTCAAAAAGAAAATAGTTCAATTCATGATCTCCCCCATTAGAAGATGTAGTAGTCTATTCTGTTTCGTACTGCTGAATGGCATGTGGAAGATTACTGAACAGTTTGGCAGAATGTAGTTTCTTTTCCAAGTGATAAGGTGGCCTGGAGGAGCTGTTTGGTCACAGCACAGCTTCTAGCCAGCTTCCTGGAAGGTTCTTTGCTCCTCCCTTGTCTGTACAGCAGGAGCTGTACAGGGGAAGGAATGGGCCAGGCACTTCAAGCTACCTAATGCTTTCTTATCTGTCATAAATCTTGTCGCTGTGCATGCTGAAGGTATGTCCTGCTCACATACACACACTTTTACAAGAGATGAGAAGTGACACATGATAGTGATGGTTCTGATGAGCCAAGATTGCAGAGCCTTTGCTCCCATGGGGGAGAAAATTGCCCTCTCCAAAAGGAGAATTCAAGGCTGTGGTCTGAGCAGCATCTGGCTGTGGCCACAGAAAATACTCTGGAAAAACATCTGAGCATTGTGTTGTTCCATGGGGCTTGAGGTTAGCTGCACGACTCAGCTCTTCAAGCTTGTGCTCATGGAAAGAAAATACAGTGCAAAATATAGAATGCCTTTATGCAGGTCATGTGGTTTTTAATCACTCCTCTCAAGCTCACCAAACTGCTGCAGCTCCTTGTTCAGAAGTCAAATGTACAATCGCATTGCTTGGCAACATTGTCCTTCCAGAATCAACACTTTTACAGTCACCTTGGCTTCTTTCCTCCCTTCCTTGCCCTGTTCAAAATCACCACCTACAGCCCACTTCCCCATTTCTCATCAGAACAAAAGGCACATGACCTCTCTGCCCTTCACGACGCGTGCTGCAGAGCAGGCCCCAATTAGAAGTCTAATTTTAATGTCGTTTTAATCATCACTGTGCTTGTGAGATGACGGCAAGAGACTGTAACAAGGATGGACAAAAGACATGCAGACCCATAAGAAAAACTAATGATGAATCACTGTTTGAAGGGTGAGTCATGCCTGAGTGCATGCATATGTCAAGCATGAGGCTGGCATAGCTTCACTTGATTAACCCAAATCTACTTTGTTTAAGTCTTCTCTTACAGCTCTGTTTTTAAGGGAATAGTAACACAGCACAATTATTCGTGTGGGAATTTTGTTGTCTGTCTATATGAACATTTTGGTGGATACCAGCATAGAAAGCACAACTGGAAGAGACATCCATCCTCCCTTCCAGTCCCAAAACAGGGTAAGCTCCACCCTAATCCTTCCTAATAGAGATTTGTTGTTCTGCTCTTTAAATTCTCTGGAGATGGCGATTCACACCGTCTGCAGACAGACAATCTCCATCTACCATCGTAGATCGAGGTCTTTCACGACCATCACTCGATTTACAATGAAACCTGTAGCAAGGACAATTCCATGACCACATAGAAATGTCTTGCAACCATCCTGCTTTTGTTGGCCACATGGTCTCCTTTGGTCCCCTCACAAGTGACAAGGGGCTGCACAGTGAGTGGGGTTTGTTTCTGCGCAGGGGTCCCCCTGGCTCCCTGAGCAGTGGCGCTAATGTGAGGGATGAAGCAGGGATATATGGCTCCACTGGCAGTGGCATAGGCTTAGGTCGGCATGGAGTGATGGAGAAGCTAAGCCTCAAGCAATCACTAATCGTGAACTATCTCTGGTTGTGGTTTGATAGACAAATTCAGCTCAGACAAGTCAGCAGTGACACTGAGCGAGGTGATGGTGGGACTGCAGCTGCAGCTGGCAAGGCTGCTCAGCGTACCTAAAGATTAGCCATCTCGGTCAGGCATGATTCTGCTCCAGGTCACACGGCGAGGCTGATCTGCTGTTAGAATCCCTGGTGTCAGGGGGCTACTTTGGCTAGTGACTGTCAGAAGTAGGTTGAGCACCATGCTGCCTCCCTGCACTTGTGTGACACCACAGTCAGGCAGCAGAGGTGCATTTATGTCTGCAGGGCTGTCCAGTTCAGTTGACTGCTGGACTGCTGGCATCACCAGAGCTCTGCTGGCATTTTTATTGAGTGCTACCAAAAACCCCACCACCACCCAGATGCCCTGTTACCCTTGTTTCTATGCTTTTGCTGTATAGTAAGAGGAAATACCTACTTCATGACAGCAGAAGCTGTGTAGTAGCTCTCCATAATAGGCATACAGAGTTGTCTACCCAATACCATGTATTCATTTATTACATAGAAAAGCATTTGTATATTAATAGTTTAGGGTGCTGGGTCTTTTTCTGCAGTGATGCAGAAGGATTTGGTTTTTTTAACTCATTTAGTGAGGGATCCAATGCTGGTAAATGCACCAAAATTTACCAGGCAGCCAGGTGGTCTGGAGAAGCTGAGCTCAGATCCCCTCATTCCTAGTCAAGTCCTGAGCTGCATGAACACAGAGATAATACTGTGTAACTCTTGCAAGCATTTAGCTATTGGAGAACAGCTGCCTAGCAATCTCTTTATGAGATTTATTTCTCTGTTACGGTTTTGTCAAGGAAAACAGTAGTCGTTGATAACATTCAGAAACACAGAGGTGCTATTTAATAGTCAGGACAGTGAGCAAGTCAAAAATCCGCTGTAAAAAAAATAAGCTTGTGTGATCGTTTGGCTTTTTTGTCATTTCACAAATTATATGCACCCAGGGTTTATAATTCAGGGAATATTCATTTGTGAATAACAGCAGGCTTTAAGAAAACTTTGTGCTTTATTTTGTGCAAACAATTCTATTTTAACTGGCATTTCACATAGCATTGGACTGTGGGCTGTGGCAACATCACTCATCTTCCTGCAGGCAAAGCTCTGCTGTGTTTTGACAGTCGTTCCTGATGCTTTTCCCTTTTGCAAAAAAAAAAATACTTAACCAAGATAAGACTTGGGACAGTTGTGGAGATGAATCAAAATGGGAATGCACATAGCACACTGAAAATCAATGAAGCATTTGTGCTTTACCTCTTTTCAAGTAGAGCAAGATCATCTCCCCTCAAAGGGTCAAGCTGGGCAGCCAGTGCCAAGGTCTTTCCAAAATTGAAGAACCTTTATTTTTCTCAAAACAAAAGCACTGCCTGCAGTTCTGAGCCCCTAGGAAAACCAATACTGACAGCTGAGCACAGTTCTGGTAAGCTTCAGCCCTGATGCTTGCTGATTCATTTTTGGATGGGAGAAAGGTTGAACTGGGAAAATAACACTCAAAAAATTATTCTGGCACATCAAAGAAAGCTCCATTCCCATCGCCTGTGTAATTCCAGCAGATTCACCCTGCAAGAGGCAGCTGAAGGGAGGGTACCAGGCAGGATCCATGCTGCAGCATAATATTTTGCCTTAATTTTGGCTTACGACCACAGAAGCGCCCCTATGAAACCATCACTACAGGCTCCACAGGCAGCACAGAGCTTAACACTGTATTAAATTACCTCTTTCATTCTGCACAATGCAGCACAGCAGTATCGGTAGAAAGAAGAAAATGTAGAAGCATATCGCATGAGTCAAGGCAGTTTCTGAACTTCAAACTTACCCTCTATTGAGGTAGTCCTACAAGGGCTGCCTGTTTTCTCCCGCGGGAAAGATGGGATTTGGCACTGCACTGGTCCAGTTGTTCTCAATAAGAGAATAGGCAGCCAGGTGCTCCTATGGTCAGCTCTGCTACTAGGGCTAGCACGGAGTTTACCTTAAAATTAGGAAGCTACATCTTGTGTTTTTCCACCAACAGTAAATGCTTCTATGCTGCTTCTATTTTCCTCTTTAGGGATGCTGTTGCATTTGGGAACTTCCACGTACATGTGTTTGTGGTGTGGACCAACTAGTCAAATCCAGTTTCTGCTCAAATTTATAGCAAGCTTTTCAGTCCATCAAGAACATCACAGTCCCTCAAATGCATTCTTTTTCCTCTGAGTCACAAGTAAAGCGCAGTCTTTAGGCACATCCTGAGGACACTAATGTACGTGATCAAACAACTCCAAACCTGACAGAACTATGTCAGTTCATCCAAGGGAACAGCCTGCTCTTGCTAAGCTCACAGCAGGGAAAGGAAGGGATTGTGGCAGGTCACTGTTTTCACACCTAAGCAAGGATTTCTGGAGCATTTCAAATCTTGGTTACATTCCCTCCACACTTCTGATTCCTGTGTTAATTTTCCCAAACATGCCCTGCTGAGCAGAGCTGGAAGCGTGCAGGAATGCAGACCTGCCCTTGCTCTGTGTGCCGCCAGCCAGAGCAAACAAGGAGAGGAAGAAGGAGGAATTACCCTGGTGATCCCTCCTGTGATTCCCCAGCAGCTGCAGTCCTCAGCTGACCCCGGCAGGGAGAGACTGTGTGAGTTACACTGGATTACAGATCCCAGCTGCTCTTAAGCCGGGGGCAGCCGTGACTGACTTGGCCAATGGTGCAGCAGGAACCGCCTGCATTCATGGTTTCATTACAGCCAGGCAGCTAGTTACACGGTCTTCTGAGTTCCCTTTGTCCTTCTTTACCAAATCCTCACTGTATCATTGTGGGGCAATAATATTTTTGCCATTAAATCTGAAACTGTTCAATTCTTACATCTTTGAATTCAAGTGAATGGCTAGAATTGTCCTGGGAAGTCCTATAGCTCAGCAGAGCAAGGAGTTTGTGGACGGGCCAGATGCTGCTATGTTTGAATGTTAATGGAAGTCAATGGATCTTTCCTCTTCTCCTCCCTTCAAAGGCCCTTTCTACATATTTCAGTCCAAACTGGTAAAAAATGAGAGGTGCGATGCCCTCGTCACTGTCAACCTGTCTGGTCACCAAGGTAGTTCCCAGAGACAGAGAAACTGTCTCAATGAGCACAACTGCACTGATGTGGATCACCCAATGGTAGCTGGGACCTCACTTTTTTTACTTGTTTGATCTGACTGGGAATTTGCACCCCTTGTGCACAGTGCATCGTTGTTTCCTTATGGGGGGAAAGAGTGCATTTCTCCTTGCTGGCTTTGGAATCTTTATTTTTTATATTTGGTCTTCAAGGGAAAAAATATTTAGACCACCTACATCACTTCTGTTTCAATATCTTGTTGTTCTGGATATAGTTTTACTATATAGGGAAACACATAGCTGAGTGGAACACCTACATCTGTGACTTTTACCCCTTAGAGGCTTCCTGCACTGCTGCAATGTATGCCCAGAGCTGTCCTGTGAGAACAAGGTGGTGTTGGGATGATCAAGAGAGAAGAGTCCCCTCTGCCCCCTCCCCTTTGCCTATCCTGAAGAAGCCCTAGTTGTGTGTTTCATTCACTGGAGACAGTCCAGGAACTGGATTGAACCCACACATTGCAGGGTGCAGTCGCACATCTTTTCTTTGCAGCATAAGAATGTTCCAGGTTCGAGTCAGCAGAATGTATAACCTACATGGGGTTTTCTGCCCTGACAGAAAGTCTTGGGCTGCCTCGATTGGCAGATTTAGGTTCCAAGTCCTCAGACTGAGGGGAAATAGTGGAGGGAATGTAGCTCTTGTAACCACTAGAATTTGGTAGAAAATCTAGGATTTGCCTCTTCCTCTATCAAAAGTCTTTCAAGGTAGCACTGTTTTGGTTATTTAAAAATAAGAGAAGGGGACAGGTTGTTTATTTTTTGCTATTTGAGCTTTGAAGTACATCGTACTTTACTCACGTAGAGTCCTTCTGAAAAACTTAAGATTTGTGTAATATATACTTGTACTTAGTCCTGTTAATATCCCATAGGTCTTAGGGATCTCCATTGCAGGTTTCATTACCACAGAGCTGGATCAAATGAGTGGAAAATATCCATTGAATCGGTTCCTAATTAAATTATTTTCTAAAGTTATCAATCACATTATTTTAAAAAATTCTCTGAATTCTATGGAAGATGATCAGGTCTAGGAATAAACACTGTTGTTTAGCACCAGTGCTTTTACATCATATGAAAAAAAAATAACACGTTCATATCTCTTTAAGGACAACTGTTATCATCCTGCTTGTCTCCTGCAGATGCTTCTGACTCTATGTCACATTAATCACCACACCAAAAGCTTGCTGGCAAGAACAGGGGAGGTCAGATTTTTGCTGATGAGTTTTGCTTTTTTTTTCCTTAAGAAAGACCACACCAAAAGCTTGCTGGCAAGAACAGGGGAGGTCAGATTTTTGCTGATGAGTTTTGCTTTTTTTTTCCTTAAGAAAGATCTAATCCATTCAACATGTGTGAGAGAGTGCACCTCTTCAGTGCAGTATTTAAGCACATGCTTGTCTTTTGGCCTTAACTGTGAGCAGAAATGAGCAGTTACCTGGTTTTGCTGAGTCAGAGGCTGTATTATCCAGCGTACACATTGTTCCTTCGCTTATCTAAGTCATTCTAACCCTTAATGACTGAGTAAAATCCGTATGTAATAAATGAGTTTACATTGCTAAAAATATAACTCTAGAAATCAATTATAATGACAGTCAACATGGTCTTAAAGGCACTAGAATGTGGGCGAGATCCATGCTGCAGAGGCGTGAAACAAGAAGTGCTGAGGTAGAAGCTGTGCAGACCTGGAATGTCCTGCAAGCAAGCAGAGGACAGGCTGTCTCTTTGTGACACACACTTTCCAACTGCCATAAAGTCAAGTTAGAAACCCTGAGCAGGTAAAAACAATTCCTGCTGGTTTTCAGCCTTATATGCTAATAATGTCCTTTTGTTATCAACAGTGGATAGGAATAAACAAGCTATTTTCTCTTCACAGGTAGTAAAACGTGGTGTAGATTTAGCTCCTTATGCAAACTGTAAGAATGGGCCACCGTTTCATAAATTTGGGGATTAAGTTGCCTGGTATCAGGAACAGAAACCCCTATGTAATGCCGTCATTGGTGCCCACAGCACAGCAATGACTCTGCAATCCCAGTACTTTCTGTTAAATAAAATCAGTCCCCGCTTTGGTTAATACACTGGATATTTAAAACTTGTTATTCTTGATCTGCATTTGTGTTAGAGGCATAGTAGCCAACTCCAGATGATGGGACAGATGGAGTTTTACGGTGCATAAAAAAAATCAGGTTCTCAATAATGTCATATGTTACACTTACACATTCTTCTACACAATTAAGATATTTCCTTTAACAATTAGCAAAAATGGAAGAGAATTGGCACCACAGTGTTTTGACTTAGCTGTAATAAAACTGCAGAGCTGAGGCTGTGGAACTTGCATATTCTTCCCACAGGACTCTACCCAGAAAAACAGATTTAAGCAAGCACAGTGAGCACACTGGGTTACGCTGTAGCAGAATTTTCTCCTTTTTCTGGGTCGGAAAGAAATCTTTTGATAAAGAAGGATGCTCTAACTCTCTGGTGCTTAAGTCTGCTCTCACTCTGTGCAATGGGCTGACTCAGCTTCCAAATACGAACTTCTCCAAAGAAGTGCTATGGTAAAGGAGAGTAAAAGTTTTTGATGACATTAATTTGCTCCCTCTCCATTACCTTTTAGCCGCTAGCATTGGATATGACCTTCACCTCATAGCCTTCTAGTGGTTCCATCCCTCAAACTGGTAGGAAGTGCTGGGCAAGAGAGAGGAAACTATCTGTCCTCAGAGAGCAGGAAGCACCCTCTTCAGTATCTGGGGCTTTGATGCATGACTTTGTTGAACCTCATATCTAGGTAACAACTAAAACCACTTACAAAGATCGCCTAAGGACTCTGGTAAGGATACTGAAGGTGTGTCAGCAGCTTCTTCTAGTGTAGGTCTGGCCCTAGCCCACAAGCCGAAATGCACTCGCTCTGTAAATCTGCACCTTCTCTTTCCAAGGAAGTTGTTTGTTTCCTTGGTGATTACCATGACCTGCAAGGTTTTATGCTTGCAAAAGGAAAAAAAAGAAAAAAAGAAGTTAGAAAAAAAAATAAAAGGAGAAACCAAAAACAGAGAGAAATGTGTATTGAAACATACTAAAACAGTTTCCATCTCCTTGCTAACTGCAGTGATTATCCAGAAAAGAAAGTCAGTACCTGTCTACTTTCCGCTCAAAGATATTTTTAATATACCAACTGTGGTGCTGGGAGTGTGATATTGCAGCCACTAAAGTCAATGGATGTTGCATTATTAACTGAAGGAGGAGCCGGGTCAGATCCTGAAAGGGAAATAGTTTCAACAGCATCCTAATTGCAAATGCCCTCATTGACAAGATGGAGCCCAGCTGCCACCACGTACTTTAGTGAAGTGCTTCAGTGAGCAGTTGCAGGATGAGCAGGAATTTTACCTGCTTCTGCAGAATCACGGAATGGTCAGAGTTACAAGGGACCTCTGGAAATCATCTAGTCCAACGCTCTCTTACCAACAGGCTGCACAGGAATGTGTCCAAGTGGGGTTTGAATATGTCCAGAGAAGGAGACTCTACAACCTCCCTGGCAGAGTGTTCCAGTGCTCTGTCACCCTCAAAGTACAGATTTTTTAACTTGTACTCAGGTGGAACTTCCTGTGCTCCAGTTCATGGTCATTGCCCCTTGTCCTGTCACTGGGAACCGTTCAAAAAACTCTGACCCCATCCTCCTGACACAGTCCCTTTAGATATTTGTAAGCATTGATAAGATCCCCTTTCATTCTTCCTTTCTCCAGGCTGAACAGACACAGGATAAATCCTCTCAGTCCCTTGGCAAAATGTGCTGTCTTGTAATAGCCACAGGACCAGAAAACTTTTCCTAGCAACTGTTCTCACAATAAGCCCCAGAGCTCAGCCAAATGTTACACTGATCACTCTGCTGATGGGCTGGGAGCAGTCAAGTAGGGGAAGTGAAGGGTGCTCAGCTTCTCAAAGGAGACCTTCAGCATCGTGAAGATCTGAGCCCTCTTCTCCTTCCAGTAAGTCCATAGCTAAGCAATACTGGAACATATGATTTTCTTACGGTTTCCACTAATATTTAAGGCTTTATCATTCCCTGTGATGGCACTAGGTAAAGTAATTTCCTCCCTATTATACTTGCATAAAGTAACAGATATTGAGTGCTGTCGGGTACATCCCAGTATCAATAAGTATAAGTGATCCATTCTTACAAATACATCCACTGGTCTGAGCTGTAAAAGAGCCATCGAATGTGAAGTAGATGTCTGGGAAGGAAATCCAGGGAGCCACGGAGAGAAAACAGCTTCTAGAGTGCCCACAGCTGCTTTTTGGAAACACCTCATGCAATGGCTCCATCCTGTGCAATCCTTTTATTTAGGTTTTTTTTTTTTTCCTCCAAGAACCTCATAGCACAAATCATCACTGAGGGCACTGCTCATACCTGTATTTGAAAACAGTCTTAGCTAACAAATCCCTCTCAGGCAAGGAATGAGGCAGCTCTTAAAATGTGCTCTTCCGTTGGGCTGAATACTGAATTTGAGGTAACCAGCTGCTTGGTCTCACACAATCTCAACAGACAGCAGTGGAAAAGTATGAAAGCTTTTGGGAAAAAAAAGGATCTGTAATTTTTCTTGCATTTTTCCCCTAAAGAATTTGCTGAAATAATCTTTTCTCTGGCATCTTCTCATTTTAAAAATACATTTTTTTTCTTACAAACAAATCCTTTATTTGTGATAATTTTCAGCTGATAGCAGAGAAGCTATCCAGCTGTTATTGGTTACCAGGGGTAGGTTTTTTGTGCCTCACACCTTATCAAACAGTTTTATGAGTAATTCTAGTGACTACCCAGTTTCCATGGCCTTGAATGACTGCCTTATCTAACTGAATCATACTCATACTTTCTGTCACCTCTGAATATGTCTATTTTGGTGATAAAATGCAAGTGACTATATTTACTCATAGAAAATGTAGGTCAGGGTAAAAATATTTAGGTGGACATTAGAAACTGAGACGTAGGGAGGACTTGTTGGTTTTTTTCTTAACGTATTCAGCTTTTTAAATATTTCTAAATATTCTGCATGTCTGTAAGCATTTTAATTTATATTTTCCATATCATTATGAGTTTGTCATTTATTTTCATCTATTTCTTGCAGAACCGTAAACACCTGAGGAAGAATGAGAACTAAAGATGGATTCTGAGTTTCATGACTACTCCTGTTGGGAACATATGAAACTTGTATGTTGTTGCTTGTTTGTATGTAAAAATGTCAGAGGAACGTGCTGATAGTAAACTGAATCTCAGAAGCATAAGGAGCCAGATAATATACTGCTATGAAAAAAGCTACCATAGGGAAACACTCTTTGACTCTTGGGCATGGATGTTTATCTTATATTATAAACTTCAGGGATTTATGTTCCTTGTATAGGAACACTTCTCATTTCACTGCAGATATTCACATTGTCTACATGTGCTTTAAATCCCTTTTGCAATACTCACATTTATATTTGCTGCTCTTTTTGCATCATGCTAGGTTCCTAGTACCTGCAGTAGATTGTGATACCAGGCTCCTCAAGTTAATGATGAATTAAACAGGGTGTTTCCCCTTTTACAGGCCAGTACTACTTGAATTCTTCTGTCTCAACAGCCCTGTTTCCCTGGTAGCACCTCTGTAAGTTTATGACAAAGTCACAGGTAGGCTGAACTTTATCAGCATACTATGGTTTGCAAACAACTTGTTAAAGAAGTCATAAACCAGCAGGTAGGTAACCCTTCTGGGGAGAGGAAATGAAAGCCTAATTATAGTTCATTTATGAATCCTTTCTTCCAAAATGGGCCAAAGGGTTTGAAACAAGAAAAACACCCAACCTCCTGACACTGCCTTATATCAGAGGTCTTTCCAGCTTTATTCAAGCTCTGAGGGGAAATGGCATGCCCTAATACTAGAACTATCCCTCCCAGAGAGTTGCCAGGGATTCCTTTCCCACCATATCTGACCTCAGTTTTCCTTTCACCATGTCTTGAAGGCAAACCTTTTTTTCTAGAAAGCATGACTCTGAGAAGCCCAGCAATCTCTCTTCTGATGGGAGCATGATGGCTGTTTTCCTTCAGTTTCATTGTTGCTGCTGTAGATGCCCTCCTGAAAAACTTAAAAAGTTTCTGGACATTTTTCCTAGCTTCTATTGACTAATTGGTGAAGAAGTGAGGTTTGGTTGTCTGCTGTTTGGGGTCCTTAAATACAGTGATTTAATGTGAACATTTGTCACCAGTTATATTTCACTGCATAACTTGCTATAATATTGTTCTCACCACTTAGTAGGCAGAAAGTTGAGAAATGAGTCACCTGCATCCAATGGATTTTTTCCGGTTAATTCATGTTGAATGACTGGGTCCTTCAACTAGCCAAATGTTACTTTGGAAATCAATTATTTGGAAAGGGGTAGATCACACTTTGTGTAATGAACCACATCTCTTAGTTTGTAGCATATCCCTACAGCCAGCCTTTAGCATTTTGCACTGAAGTAAATGTGCCACCCTATAAATAAATTGTAGTGGATGAAAAAGCAATAAACATGCATGAGCTTTGCTGTAGTACTGAGGGAAATATCAACAAAGCAGTGAAGAGTCAACATATTAATTCACCTTGTACTTCCCTGGTACTGATTCTCACGTGCATATATACACAGGAAAATCATCTCTGTGACCTCTGCTTGACAATGATAATATGGTAGTAATTGACTTTTCACTATTGTGTGCTTATGAGAACTAAAATTGGTGTACTTCAAGAAGCAAGGTTATCATTAGTTATAGCTCCATCAGAAATCCTTTCTACCTTAATTCAGCTTTGTAGCCTAATTCTCTTCATAATTAGCAATTACTGTGCATATTGAAAAAAGCACATAGAGGTGGTAAATTATTGTGAAATGAATGTGTATCATTCACACCATGTTCCTTGAAACCTACTATTTCTGTTTTTCTTTTTCATAAAATGGACAAGTGAGTCTACTTTAAAGGAAATTACTTCTTGGCAACAGTGACCCAAGAGGACCGCAAGTCTGCATAGCAAACAATTTCAACAGCTTGATTATTTGTTATAAAAACAGGTCTGAAACATTTAATCCATAGAGCATGTTATGATTTCAGCTGAGAAATTTCATCTTCAATGTTCCTGAGGACTAAACTAAAGTGAGAGGCGGGCAACTGCAAGTCACTCATTAGTATCCATACCATGGTTTAATCCTTGTTAGAGGAGAATAACAAATGTAGAAGGGTTCATTTTTCCCTCTCACATGGGAAATGTGATTCAAGGGTGTATTTTTTAGTTTGTTCAGAAGCATGCAAAAATAATGTTCATTAACATTAGAAAAGATACAGATGCCGTGTGAGAAAAGGATATAGCAATGATCATTGATTCTGGCAGAAGACTTCAGGAGCTCTCTTTGAAGTCTGACAACAGGAATCTGTGCCCAGATTTGCCAGGCTTTAATCTGTGACAGTTAAATTAGGAGATAATGAAGGAAGATGGTGCTGTCTTTACTCTTGGTTAAATTAATGATTTCTGAGATGTGAGGGATACTTACCTTTTTGGATGGTCATTACAGAACTTTCGTTCCACCAAACTCTGATTATAAGCCTGAATTTAAAGCCCTGAAAGCACTTATAATTCTTTATTATGACTCCACTGTCATTTCTAGGGACTACCAAATGCATACTTTATTAATGCTATGGAGAGATATATTAGTGTAGCTCATCCAAGGGTGCATGGAACATATAGAAGCACCAGTCATCCCTGAACAGGGAAGAGGACCTTGCAGGCCAGGAAGTGTGGCCAGACGTAGAGCGGACAGCTTTCACTGGGAGGAAGTTTCACCTCTTTCCATCCCTGCACCGCCTCCCTCTTTTCTCTGTCACATTGCCACATGCTGAGCATCACTTCTGCCTAAAGCTACCCATGGTCAGTGCCTGCTCAACTACGTCATGCCTGTGTTTCTTTCTCAGCTGAATCAGGCTCAGATGACCTGTTATAAAACCATGTTATTGTCTGGCTTAAAACCAGCATAGTTTAAAAATGCCCCGGAGCAGCTCAATTTTTTTCTTCTGGAGAACTCTTCAAATAAGATTTACAACACTTATATTTAAAAATCATGCCATCTAACAAAAAGAAATTGCTATTTTATTCAGCTACAGCTGGATAACGTATTGCAAGAGGTACAAAGAGAATAGTAATTTGGAGATTATTATTTGCACTCATTTTTTTACTTAGAACATTTCCTCATAACCCAAGGCTTTCCCTGTGTCCCTCAGGCAATATTTATTTATCATTGCAGTCAGTATTTAGAATATATTATGTGACAGTTAATATTTATATCAATGGTACAGTAAAAAATACACTGCATTGTTCCCTGAGTGACCAAGCAATCTCTGTCTAAAGTAGAACATGATCCTTAAAATTGCTAGAGAAAAGGTGAATTTGCCGTCAGTCAGGTATTTTGTTTCCAAAAAAGCCTGTTTTATGTCAGCTATAACGAAAAATCTGACTATTGTTTATAAATTCTTCTAACTATGGGAGAAACCCAGTATGTTTCTCCCTGAATGTAGAGTGGCAACATATGTAAACAAGGGAAAGAAAGAGTTGATTTGCCTTAAGATGAACTGCAATTGGGGAAGGGAGACACACACCATTGCAGCTTTTTAAGCTCCAAATCTGGAAATGTATTAAACTTTATTAAGCTTCCAACATATTTTATATGTTTCACTCCAGTCATGCCCCGTCTAGGCAGGATACATCTGTTTTAACTCAGTCATCTGAAAGTCAAACATTTAGGTAAGACTTGAGTCACCCAAAGTTGCTTTATGGTCAAAGAACAGAGGTAGATACCTGCAGAGGGCAGTCCATCTCATCTTCTTGCTGGGATCTAACACAAGGTCAGACCAACTGCCCTGGGGGAGTGCCAGTGGCTCACCACTGATTACAAAAAAGCCCCGAGTGACTAGCTCTGGTCAGATCTTTCAGACACCCCAAGGTAAATGTGATGACTCCACGCTTAGGCAGAGACATCTCCCTTACACTGTTGATGGCAGAATACTCATGCCCATTAACAGAGTAGGAGGTTTCAGATTGGTTCCTGCACAAAAGACATGATATGCACCAGATGTATATGAGTGACTTCTCTTGCCAAATACTTTGTATGATAATTGACTAGGTCTCTGTGAGACTTCAAAGGGACTAATGGATGCCAAACTTCTTGAGACCTGATTAGTTTCAGCAATGCAGAACCTTCATGGGGCTGCTACAGATTTGCACTGAGAAGAAAGCAAGGAATAATTATTCTGTTCAGTGTGTTAATTAGTTGAGGTTATCTGGCAAGGTAGGCTGGCTGCTTTTTATTTTCAGCCCAGTTCCAATAAGAAGACAAGAAAAAAAAGAATCAGAGAGTTAGCCTGAAAAAGCAGTTGTCGTGGTGTAGGCAGGCATTTCGTGTACACACATTTGAGTCGCATTACAGTTTTGAATATGTTGGGCTTGACATAGTAGCTGAAGTTGTACATGGTGTGTTATAGTGCTTCCACTGATATTTGCCTTCTGCCCTAACAGAAAATGAGAACTTTTGTCTTTGGTAAAATGAAAGAAAATGTTTAAATTTTTTTCCCACCTAATTTAATGTAACTATTCAATTATTTAACAAGTTATTATATTTTCAGTCCTACTGTGTCTTTCTGTTTTGAACTTGCCTGCCAGCCTTTATGGTTTTAGCTGTCTCTTGGCTGCTTATAGCACAAGACAGCCACCTGAATTCCACCTCAGGAAAAGTCTTTACTGTTTGCTTCTCAGCTGAGAGACTTTGCATATTCTTGTCACCCTTCCCCAGCACTGGCAGAGACTAGTGAGAGAATCAAGCCCTGCATCGCACTGTAGTCATTCCAGCCTAACATGGAGAAATCTGTCAGTGTCCCCAAAAGATTAACTACTGTTAAACTGAACTCAGGCAAGAGCCTGGAGTGAGCTGCATGCGGTTAGTTGGTCTGGAGGTTTGTGTTGTGTGCTTCTGGTACAGAATTATATGACATAAGGGCCATAGAAATGCCAGTCAGCGAGCCAAGGAGGGTTTACTAGCCAGTTAAGGGCAGGAGAAGATTCTCAGCCAACAGAGAGGGAGTTCACTATCTAAGAAGGAAAAAAACCCGTCAATTTACTTAAGAGGGTGGCCAGAGCGCCTCCCAATAAAGGAAAGAATAGTGTAAGCTGCAGGATGACAGAAGAAACCCGTCTGGACCCCCAAAAGAGCTCAAAGTGAAGCCTGAACACAAAAGCTAAAGTGATTGTGAAAGAGAAGTGAGCCAATCATGAAGGAGGGGTCATCCGAGGTGAAAACAGGGAAGGTAGGCACTTAGAACTGCTCTCTGGTGGGGTAGTTCAGAGAAGCCGTGCACCTTGAGAGAGGTACCTCGGGGGTCTTCTAGCAGATGGGTATCATGCGTGATACCTGAAGCCCAGTCTGAACTTGCTGGTAGCTGAGGGATGTCTATCCAATACAACCACACACCTTCCTATTTTATTTCATCCATTGGTTCTTGTATATACATCTGTAACTGTGTTTCCTGTTTTGGATACTATGATTAAGTGACTGTATTTGCCTTTTAGCTTAACCTGGTTTGAGTTAAGTGTGATTTCAGGTAACTGGATAACAACAAGTCATTCTTTCCCAAGGATGTAGTGAATTTGTGAATGAGGGGCTGGTTAGGATGACAGGTCACTCCTGCTATCTTTTTCTCTGCCATCTCAAATGATGAGTGTCCGTGTGGGGTATCAGTTCAAACTGCGGCAACATGCTGTAATGAATATGATGTCCCAGGGTGGAATTTCAGTCGTCTTCTTTTGACTTTTTTATAAACTTAGGAAATTAAAAGCACACACCCACACATGCTGTACAGAAAGGTATCAGTAAGTTTCTGTGTCAAGCAACCAAAAGTTAGTATCAGAACTAAGGTCCTCTACACAAACTAAATTTGGACTCTTGGTAAGTATGCACAACAGCAAAGTTTTTAATTATGTGATCAGCCACTGCTCATTTTCCCAGATCCTTCTTCATTCAGCAAACATCTAACCCACTCAAGGGATGTGCCAGTGGTGTACAAGACATGACCTCCTTCTTAGGGTAAACTCTGGAGAAGGCTGTCAGTGAGACACCCACATACTGCCTGAACAGGGATTTTGTCCTTGTCTCCTTGGAGAGCCTATTGAAAGCCAGAGAAATCAAACAAGTCCCCTCTGGATGGTTACTTAATGTGTGACTTAGGATTCTGAGGTCTCACCTGTGCTGAGCACTAGCATCATCTGGTGGCACCAAAGTCATGGGGCTGTGCTAAAGAAACTGTGCATAGCCTTCTCCTCTCCACCCCCAATTAGTTGCTTGCTACCATAACCTCTCTGCAGTTGAAGTATGTCTTGTGCCTGTGATCACTTCACTAGGATACTGTGCGTATTAACTTACTAGTGCCAGAGATACTATATGAAGATCATCACAGACAAATTAGTGTTCCAAACTTCAAAATGGATTTTGAAAAAATGGACTAAATAAGAAAAGGAGTTACCTACCAAACAAGAAGAAAATAATGGTTCAAAATACTATCTGGTTAACTGAGCAAATGGTACCTGCCTTGTGATCTAGGGGGGAAAAATCAGAAAAGGTACACAAACATTTCTAACACTATGTCTATTTGGTATAGCCCAATGACTTTTAAGGGAGACATTGAAATACATAATTAGACATACTGAGAAGTCATGGATGCCCCATCCCTGTAAGTGTTCAAGATCAGACTGCATGACACTATGAGCAATCTGATCTAGCCCATGGCATGGGGCTTAGAACTGGATGATCTTTAAGGTCCCTTCCGACTCAAACCATTCTATGAATCTGTGAAATTGACCAGAAATTATCCAGTTTTCAACTGCTTGATTTTGAAAAGTCAGCAATGGCAGTATAACATAATTTATAGGCTATGTAAAAGCTGTGTATATGTGCATGTTGTGTATATCTACATGTAGAATGTATGTACAATGACTTGATGTCAAGTGGTGTCCCTCAGGGATCATACAGGGACCAGTGCTGTTTAATATCTACATCAGTGATATAGACAGCGAGACCAAATGCACCCTCAGAAAGTTTGCAGATGACACAAAACAGAGCAATTGTCACACCAGAAGGACAGGATGTCATCCAGAGGGACCTGGACAAGCTGGAGAAATGGACCTGTGAGAACATCATGAGGTTCAACAAGTGCAAAGTCCTGCATCTAGTTTGGGGCAATCCACAGTTTCACTACACAACAGGGGATGACGTGATTGAGAGCTGCCCGGCAGAGAAGGACTTGGGGGTGCTGGTTGATGAAAAGCTTGACATGAGCCAGCAGTGTGTGTTCACAGCCCAGAAGGCCAACTGAATCCTGGGCTGCATCAAAAGAAGCATGGCCAGCAGGTTGAGGGAAGTGATTCTGCCCCTCTACTCTGCTCTTGTGAGACCCCTATCTATCCAGTTCTGGAATTCCCAACACAGGAGATGGAATTGTTGGAATGAGTCCAGAGGAGGTTACAAAGATGATCAGAGGGCTGGAGCACCTTCCATATAAGGACAGGTTGAGAGAGTTGGGATTGTTCAGCCTTGAGAAGAAAAGGTTCCAGGGAGACCTTATAGCAGCCTCCAGTACCCGGAGGTGGCTTACAAGAAAGCTGTGGAGGGACTTTTTACAAGGGCACATAGTGACAAGATGAGGAGGAATGACTATAAATTGGAGGGGGGAAGATTTAGATTAGACATTAGGAAGAAATTCTTCATGACGAGGGTGGTGAGGTGCTAGCACAGATTGCCCAAGTAAGTTGTGGATGCCCCTTCCGTGGAAGTGTTCAGTGACAGGTTGGATGAATACTTGAACAGCCTGATCTAGTAGGAGGTGTCCCTACCCATGGCAGAGGAGTTGGAACTAGTTGATCTTTAAGGTCCCTTCCAACCCAAACCATTCTATGATTCTATGATTCTATGATACATGTCCTGGTTTAGCTCCACACCCCTCACCCATCCCAGCCAGGTCAGCAGCTGAACTGGGCTGTTGTGTACCAGTTTCCCCCAACAGAGAAAGAGGAAAGAGAGATGAGAAAGAGAGGCTTGTGGGTTGGAAACTAAAACTGGATCAGTTTTAATAAAACAATGATAATAAAAAGGAAAATAGTAATATTAATAAGAGAATAATTAAATATATACAAGTATATAAAACCAAATAAAAATTCCCTGATGACTGTACATCATCACTAACACTGCAGGACAGGTGCATGGAAAGGTTCTGGACTGGACTCAGCAGCAGCCAGGACTTGGGCCTGGGAACTGGATTCAAGAACATATGAATTGAGATCAGGGGCAGACAGATGGAGAAGGTCCTCGCTGGATGTTGGCCATTGAAGAAGAGTGTTTGACCCAATTCCTAAGCTTTATACTGAATATGCTGTATATGGAATGATATGTTGAACACTTCTACGTCACCTGTCCTGTCTGATTCTCTCTGCAGCTGTGATCCTCTTTTTTGCCATTCAATTTATAGCATTCTACCAAATCTAGGATGACCTTGATTTACATAGGATTAACTATAAACAATTGACTCTCTATGTACCAGCGCCTTTATACTTTGGCGATAACATCAGGCATTATCACTTCTAGAGGCAAACACTATTGAAAAACATGTTGTTAACTTTCAGAAACTGAAGTTACTTAGAAAAGGTTTAGTTGAAAAGTTAGAGAAAGGGTTCTGTTTTAGCTCAAACCAGAACAGTACATTGCACGTGGATACATACCACACAAACACAGATGTATATGTAGGTACATTTTAAGGTGCCAAATTCAATATAAAGAACGGCTTAGTTCCTCTCCCAGGACTTTGTAACTAGTATAAGGTAGAGCCAGCTCTGTACATACACATAACACTGACCAAAGATAAGGTCCTTTCAAATCTCTCTGTTGCCTCAAGAAATGTACAGTATCTTCTACTGGTTTCTCACTGAAATACATGATGAAGAGGCCTTTCAGGACCTCTACATACCATCTAATAATTCATGCAAAACACAACATCATTTTGACTCTGGAACAGTTAGCTACAAATTGAATACTGGATTCTCAGCAGTCAGCAGTGCAGAAACAACTTGTGGATTTATCAAAGGTATAATAGGACAATCCAGGTTGGAAGGGACTTCAGAATGTCTCTGATCCAACCTCTAGCTCAAAGCAGGGCTAGCTCTGAGGCCAGTTTCAGGGCTTTGTTTCAAACCCTCCAAGCAAGGACATGGAACAGCTTCTTGGGGCAATTAGCTCCGTGGCCTGGCTGTCCTCATCAGGACATTGCCCTGGTGCCAAGAAATTGTCTCTTTATATCCAAAGCAAACCTCTCATTTTTCAACTTATGTTCAACGTTTCTCACCCTTATACTATGTGACGCTGTGAAGAGCCTGGCTCCATCTTCTTGATGGCCTGTCCCAGATTCTGGCAGGCTCTTAGGACCCCTCAAATCTGTCTCTTCTGAGGCTGAGCAAGTCCAGTTCCCTCCTGCTCCGTTTGTTCCACATGTTGGTGCATAGGCATTACATCTCTGTCTGCTTCATCCCCCAAAGATGAGTAAAAGCACCGTGTGTCCCCCTGGATGTGGGTTGCATATTCCCTCCTACATTGCACCGGCATCAGGGGCTTTTGAGGGGCAAATCTTGCGGCATTCACTGGGTGAATCTGGTTCCTACACTTGTTCTTACAATTCCATACAGACATTAGAAGCTTTGGGCTTTTACGGTAATTCTGTCTTTGTCTCCCATTCATTTGAGAGTGAGAGAGATAGGCTGGATTGTGTTATCTCTCATCCTCAGCTAGGTGCACTGTGCTGTGGTGTCATTTTTCAAACAAAGCCAAAAGACTAGCTCTATCTATCTATTTGGACAATTTTGATTTCTTACTTTACCCACTCCCATCTCCCTCCTCCCTGCAACAAGATGAAAATATCAATATCTGTTTTGGGCTCCCAAGGCATGACACAATGTCAATGGAATTTGTTTTTAATCTGGGTGACTAAGAGTTATCTGACAATTCATGTAATATTTCTCTACATCCATCTGTCAAACTCCAGCAAACTTACAAGGGAAGACAGCATCAGATTTAGCAGCCAAGCGAGCCCATTAACACCCTAGGATTGAAACTTCAGCTCCCTGTGATACGATTTTCCCCTAGCCTGTCCTGTGCTGCCCTTTTCATTTTTTATTTACGTAAAATTAGAACACTTGCGTTTGAAAGTCATCCTCTTTTATTTCTGAGGCGGTTTCCTACAGTGAGTCAGGTCAGGCAAACTATTATTAGGACCATGTTTATTTATAACGGGTAGTTTAGCATTAAGCAACGAGTTGTGACAGGCTGTGCATTTCTGGAGGACGATGGCAGGCTCAGGGTGCCTGTGCAGGCACAGTGCTGAAGGCAGAGGGCTCCTGCCATCCCAGCTGGCCTCCGGACACACTCTGCCGCCAGCCGCTTGCTGCCGTTATGAAACAAAACATTGAGAGCAAAACGAGGACATGCTGGAATCTGGCGCCTGGTACTGGGGGACACAATGGAATGCAACTGATGGCTGCCTGGCTGCACTGTTCCTGCCCCTGGCTAAGGGCAGCTCATGAGGTGGGACTCATGAAACTCAGAGTAGCATCCAGGAGAGGCCCACTGCCCCTATTTTTTAACATGTACCCCTTCTTTTCAGCCTCTGTGTGCTTCCCTGACACTGCTGGTGAATTGCTCCCTCTTCACTGTGCATAAAGCAGCTGGCTCTGCTGTACTCCACAGACTTCTCTGCCTTTACAGCAGCACTTTCAGTATAATTAAGTTATTTCTTAATTTTTATTCTATTCTATCTTCCCTGACAACTTTAGGTCCTGTAAGCCTGACTGGAGGGCCTGCTGAAGGCTGCAGAAAGTGGAGGACAGGGACACATTCCTTCAGTAATACCCAAACTGGAGCAGCAAAGAAAGTGAGGGACCATGGAGACTCCTTCCCAATAGCAGAAGGTTAAATGGGCAGTAACTCACCACTGCTACGCGGTGGGGCAGCCTATGAAACCTGCTTTGGCTGCTCCAGGAAGAACAAGCTGCTTCTGTTTTGTCAACTTTCCTCTGGTCCCATACCATGATGGGGAGCTTCTGCCACCTGGGGAACTCCTTGCAGAAATGTGTTAGGTTCTGGGACACTATTTCTCTCCCACAGACCCAAGTGTCCACCTGCAGCTGGCATGGAAAGGCAGCTTGTTTAGCATGATGAACCCTGCTGCTGGAGGCCCAAGCAGGCATCTGCTGCTGAATGTCTCCTTAGGAAGGGTCTGACCCCTCAATGCTGGCAGGCATAGGATACAGGCGTCAAGGCTCTGACTCATGTCCGGTTACTTGCCAAAGTTAGACCCACATGGCAGGCTTGCAGCTGGGGAAGCTTTCATCTTGCCTCTTAGCTGACTCCAGTGCCTCTTTTATTTCCCTGCAAACATGAGAAGCAGCAAGGAGTGTGGTGCTGGGGACTGGTAAGGGGCTAATCTCCCCTGGTTTTCCTCCTCATAGTAAATCTCTGCCCACCCTTCTCTTCTTACCAATCTATTTGCATTTGGTTTACCTCTGTTTATAGAGGAGATAGGGGACATAACTTTGATGCTTATCATCCAGCAAACTCAAGATGACATCTGTGCTTTTGCATCTGTCCCTCAAAGTGAGAAGTTGTGACCATGGCTGTCAGGAGACCAATGTCCAAATCAGCTACCAACAGAGCTAAATGAAGCAACCCTTATTCAGTTCTTAGCTTGGCAAAACCCCAATGAATATTAGGAGGATTCTAACTGATTGGGGATGTCAGGTTCCAATAATGAGCATGGCCATGGTTCCAGAAATCTGTTTTCATGATTTCACTCAAGACTATATTGCATAGGTGTTTCTGACATTTGGCAACATTAATATTTAAGCCTTCCTGGTTTTGCTAAAGGAATTAGAAATTAGCATGTCATGATCATAATACAGCAGCTGAAAATAAAGGGCCAGATTGTGCCCTCAATCCACATGCCCAATTCCCAAGGATGTCATTGGAAATTTTGTGCACATGCCTCTGAGGGCAGAAATTGGCCTAACGTGCCTCTTCTCCTTCTGCAATGCGCATGTTACTCTCACTGCTGCTAACAGTACTTCTAAGCAACAAGAGAGAAGTGCGTGCCTAAATTACTTAGAACCCTAATAATCCATGGTATTTTCCTTCCTTTTTATAATGATTGAAACTGCAATTATTCCTGTAGCTAAAGCTGATGTCTTTGTGGATGAGTCCTGCACACCTCTATTAGCAGAAGTGGAGTGAATTGCCTACAAGGCATGTCTCCAGCAGATGAATGTTTTGGAGTCTATACCAATAGGCTCAATCTGGTTCTGTCAGGAGTGACAGAGGTGTCACTGTGCCTGCCTTGGGCAGGGAAATGGGCTAGATGGTCTCTTGTCATTCATTCCAACTCAATGTGTGATAAGTTACTGCATCTCTTCTGCCCTTGAGCTGGGGAACTGGTGGGCTTGGCATGTATTCAATGTTACCTTAGTGAAGGATCCTTTCCTGAGCCAAAGTAAAACGTTTTGGTTTTACTCTACAAGACTTCACAGAATACATAGTTACATCACATTTATAATGACTGCTTAAAGAAAAGTCCCTGCTAGAAGAACTACTCAAAGATAGGGTTTGCCATAGCCCATGCAAAAACAGTTGACTTCTTACTTCACTTTCCTCCTCCAAAATATTCAGAAGTAAACTAGTCCTCAAAACAGCTTGATTCATCAGCAGCAGAGTACTCTCATGTAGCTAAATCAAAAAAAGGTGTCAGCAGTGACAAGGCTATATGTACTATACATATGCTTTAAAAATGAGTGGTAGCAGACATTTTGAGACACCATACTGTGATACAGCAAACTACATAAATACAAGTCTTCATCACTGAAGCTAGGGATCTGACTCGAACCTTGATGAGATCTGAATGACTGCTCTCCCATTGACTTTGATGACACCCATGATGTTCCAGCTGCTCGGTAGGGAAACTTCTGAGTAGTGCTCCACCAGGTCACTGCTGTGAATTGCAGAGAATTGTGCTGGCCCATGGTCTCACTCCCTTATTTGTCCCCAGGTGCTAAATGGCAGTAAGTGAAACACACTGAATACTTTCCCAATACTATTCACAAATGAAAGCAGTGGTTTTATCATAGTTGCCGCAGAGATCAGCTGCCATTGCAACTAGAAGGGGATATGGTCTTTATGAGAGGAGGTGGTCTGTTATGTATATTGCTTTGAATCCAACTTAACCTGTAAATGTGTTTGGGAGGAGTCCCCTATGTGCTGCATGTTTGTAACTAATTAGCCTTTCCTGTACTTGCACTTTGAGACAGTGAATTTTGAGAAGATGGATGTGCAGTATATAAATCTTACCAAATGGAGAACATCTAAATTTCAGTCCCTATCTCAACAAAGCCACAGCCCATCACTTCAGAAAGTTTAGGATTTCAAGCACACAAATGTACACTGGAAAAAAAAAATCCAACTTTTTTGGTCCACAATTAAGTCATGCAGCCAGTGAAACCAAAGCCAAAAAGCACCAATAGCAGATTTATGCATCTGCTGGCATAACAAGAAAGAGGAATTAATGCTGAAAGTAGCACAAAGAAAATCATTACACAAGATTCTGTACACTGTACTTTTGAAACTGGAGTTGATAAGAGGCTTTCAGAGCTCCAGGACAGCATTTCTGGCATTATTATTAAACATTTTGTATGAAATAGTTATGGCAGATTGGGGGAGAGGGGGTCAGGGGTTGCAAATCTTGCTGTCAGTACTAAGGCCCTGCTCCTGCTCTCAATGAAGGGAAGGGGAATCTCCCAGGGCACATTGGAGAAAATATATGAGTTGACACTTTTAAAATTAAGCCTCCTGGAATTGCTGTGTCGATTATTATCCCAGAGACAGCTTAAGTGATTTGCCCACAGTCACGCAGTGAATTGGGGCTGAGCCAGGAATAGAAGATAGTACTCCCAGCTTCTGTTCTTGTTCTTTTACCAACAAGGCACAGCCCCAGATGTAGAGTGTAATCCACATGGGTACAAAAATCCAAAATCAAAGATTTATCTCACTTCCTAACACAGCTGTAGGCAGCTCTGCAGCACAGACACAGAGGCAAATCTTACTGTCCTAGTTAAGCAGTATAACCCAGTGATTCCAAAGGCTTCACAATACCAAATAACTCAAATCCCTGTAACATCAGTGTTCATGGGAAGAAGAAGAGACTGATTGGTAGTCTGAACTATGTGCCCGGGATTAGTGACAAGCAATTTCAGATAAACCTATTACATAAATTTACAGTTGTATGTTACTAATGAGTGCTTCACTCATTAATGAGAAAAGGCAAGTAGTGTTTCTGGAGCTCTTGATATTACCTGGCTGTGCAGGAAGAAGAGGTTAAATACAGAGCAGACCATACTTGTAAGAAGATTAATACATACAAGAGGGATAGTATCAGGCTTCTGCTGCGTCTAATCTGGCATCTGACCGGGACAGAGAAAGAGGAGGAAACTCTAAGCCAGTTAAAGTAGTGGATTATTGATGACAGAGGATTCACAGCTGATAGGGGAGCTGGAAAGAGTAGGTAGCAGGGATGAAATACAGGGCAGAGCGCATAGCAAATTGTAGGTAGTAGATACTAGATTTCACAGCAAAAGTCTAACAAATGTGGAAGAAATATTAGTGGGTAGGACAACAAAGATAGGAGCTTTCCAAGACTACAGAACTGCCATGAGCAAGGAGAGAAGAATCCATACCCATCCCACCTTCTTCTTTAAAATTGTATCTTGCACACAAAAAAAAAAAAATCACACCAAGCTACTGCTTAGGGATTTGAACTTGGACAAATAAACTATCTGTGAAGATAGGGAAAGAGGCTTCCAAGACCTCCTTGTCATCCTCTGTAGAGATAAACACTGAATGGAGAATAACATTGCAAATCACTAATAATTACAGAAAGTCTCTCTACGACTTCCATGTAGATAATGTTATCTTGGGTAACAGGCAGCTGAGGGCAGGCTGGGGTAGTGCAGGCCTTCTGCAGCACAGCTGGCTAATCAGGATAACCTTTGACAGCCATTTTTAAACCACTGATAATTTTAAAGAAAATGATTTTGTAAAGTTCTGAAGCAATGTTTAACGGTGACATTTGGGAGTAGCTTGCTTCTTCTTGTTTGCTTGCTTGTTTCTGAGGAAGAGTGCTTCGGGCACTGAGTAGGGCTTCAAGGTATCAGGAATAGGTGGAAACCAATTGCCTCCACCAGCAAGAAATCTAGGATGGCAGACTGGTAAATTCACAGCTGGGAAGCATTTATTAGGGTTTTCCTATTGTATCTAACAGGTCAGTGTGCTTCTAGGCAATTAAAATCAATTCACATACAGTGCTCCTACCCCAGGATAGATTTTGTTGAAGCCAGCAGTAGCACTGCTTTACAATTTCTTCCCATACCTTATCTGTGCATCTTCTAGGTCTTAACCAATTCTGACTGAGCTGCTCCTTTTTTTTTATATTTTAGTAAGGTTTTTCTCTTTGTTTACGGTGTGAATGGGACGACTTGCTTGTAGCAATGTGTTAAGAAATCATACTGCAGTCTAGGTCATGATTAAGTTACAGTAAAATTACAGGCTGTCTAGAAGAAAACAAGCAATCTCAGCTGTGAATATTGCAGAATGCATTATCTCACAGATTTACTTATTTTAATACAGCCTGTTTAAAATTCTACGGGGCTTCTTGAGCCGTATGTAGGTGCTAACGTATATCAGAAAGGAAAAAAAATCTATGTTGAATTACATTCAGACATACAATGTGCAAAATGAGATAGGATTTTGATGCACTTAGCTTTGTCAAGATACCACTAACAGTTGATATTTAAGAGTGAGTTAAAGAAACAAAAGTCTAAATGGCTTGGAAACCTAATTTCCGTCTCCACAACGGCTTTGTCAACATACAACCTGTTACTAACTTTCTTAGGGGAATGTATTTATTTGCTATGTGGATACTACAATTTAAAAGAAAACTTTTTTCTTTTATTTTATATCGATTTCTTATCAACTTAGCCAGGAATAAATAAACTAGACTTAAGTATGTAATTGTTCGTTAAACATCCACATTTCTACTCATTGTCCTATACTTGTTTAAATTGACGCCTTTAGTTAAACTGACCCAAAGATGCACGTATCTCAGTGCCTCTCAGTGACAGGTGCAGAGGAGTAGATCTGTGATGTGTGCCAATAACGAAAAGAATGCAGGGCACTGAATCTCTGGTCACAGACACTGCTTAATTGCTAGCTTGATCTCTTGGTCTGGTACTGAGCTCTTGTACCTAGGGACTGCTCAAGGACTGCTAGGTCAGCCCAAGGACTGCTCCTCAGAATCAATACAAATATGAAAACATCAGCTTTTGACTGCTTTATCCTATGCAGCTCTCTTGGGGCTCCTGCATGACCCTATCCTACTGCCCATTGCCCTTGATATGTCTTGGTCAGATGCATAGATAGACAAACCTTCATGGCTGTCTCACGAGCAATGTGAGACTGGGATTTTCAGAAGCATGGTAGCACAAATAAATTATGGCGATAGCAATAAAAACAAAATTCCCTCTTGACTTTTGGTGCATAGGCATATGCAGGTTCATTCAGCTGCACATATTAATGTAGTTTTCCTGTTGGTTAGCAACAATCTGATGATGCTTGCTGAGCAGCTACACTGAATGGTTAATTGCCCTGTTTGAGTGATGTCACTTGTCTTGCCGGTCTTGTCTTTGTACTAGAAAACAGGAGGTGCAGAGAGTCATCCCTAACCTCCAGGCCAAGTGGCACAGCCTGGCTCTCCCCACAGTGCTCAGAGGTATTCCCTTTGGCTCCAAGTTGCCTTGCAGGGTTAGTGAACTATAAAAGAGATTGAGGGAATGAGCCAACACCGATGCAGCCCATACAGTCAGCAGGGGATTAAAGTGCCTGCACACAGCCATATCCCTCTTGTTTGGCTATACAGACACCCTCTCTGAGTGGTAGAAGGACTCGGAAAATCCACAGCACCCTGGAAGTTAAGCATGCTCCAGATATCACACATTGGGTATCAGGAAAATGTGCAAGCATGGGCTTGAGTGTGTGTTGTTCACTCACAGTCTTTTGGCTGTTTACTCCTACAATAATGGATTCCCTGTCACCAGCAACAGGAATACTGGGAAAGGCTATATCAATCTTTATCATCTTCACAGTCCCCAAGAAAGTATACAAGAAAAGTTAGTCAGTACAGCAGGAATTAAATAAAGTATGTAGGAGTCTGGATGAGTATAACCAAAATACAGACTTTCAAGCTTCAGCTGGGTTGCACGGAGGTACAATTTTACCTGAAAGCTGCACATTGAAAGGCACTGTGCCATCCTTATAGTTTTTGGGTTGGTTTTTTTTTTTTTTTTTTGTCAAGTGATAGAAAAGTTAAAAAAAAACCTCCTGAGAGAAAACTGGAAACCAGGATTCTGAGCTCTCAAACCACTCTTTGCTTGGTCACTACTGAGTTTGGGTCTCATTTTTAATGCACTAAGAAGGCAGGCATATACCTGAGACTGTAACTATGCCCACACATCCTTGGGGAAATTTGAAATAGCAGAAATAATATCAGCCCAGTTACCATATGCTTTCAGCCTGCCCGGGCAATGATTGTATAATAATCCCTAACAGAATACTGAAGACAAGATTTCAAGTGTCTGCCAGAAAACAGTTTTTCACTTAGAGTGGCAACTCTGAATAAGGAAGCATCTGGCACATTTGATCAGACAAAGAAAATTAGGTCACTCAGAAAAATATTTGATGCTCTTCCTGAGGAACATAATACTAAAAATGCATCTTTCTAGAATGGTAGAATTCTCCTCTTCAGCACTGCTTCTCGTATTGTGATATTTTGTATTGTTCTGAGTAACTGTGCTACATTTAGTATCTGTTAAATAGTAGAATATGGATTATATAACTGATAATTTTCCTCCTGTCAGTAGCAGGAGTTTAAGACCAGAGGGTTTTGTTGGCTGTGGATTTTAAAAAGGATTCAAGGACAACTGCTTTGATGCAATTAACTGATGGATGTTTTCCATCAGGTTTTTAAAATAATCAAGTTGAATGAAAAACATAGAGTGATCTTTGGTTTAATATTTTTCTTCTCTTGGTTTTAAGCATATCCTGTTTTTTTTTATCATTCCTGGACAGTCAGTAGAGTGAGACTTCACCAATAAGTTCCCCAAGATGGAGAAGTACAGTGCTTAACATCCCTTGTCAGGGGGAATGGGATTGCAGGGAGGCTCACAGCAGGAGCTGAGCCTTGCAGGAGGGAGAGAGTAAGGGTCCAGCCCTGCGAGGTGCAGAGTAGTATTTCTGCTGACTATTCTTTCCTGGGAGCCAGGTGACCTCCCTATCCCAGGGAGATGCCTTCTTCAATGTGCTCAAACTGTTGGGGGAATAAATACAAACCAACATCAGTATGAGGATTGTTGAGATGCTCTGATTAGTTCAATGAAGGGAAAACCCAGAAGCTGAGAAGTCCAAGCTGTTGGGTTCCTACAGTTTCACAGAAAGGATCATTGGGCACTGGAACAGTCTGCCAAGGGAGGTGGTTGAGTCACCTTCCCTGGAGGTGTTTAAAAGATGAATGTATGAGGTGCTGAGGGGCATGGTTTAGTGGTTGATAGGAATGGTTGGACTCGATGATCCGGTCTCTTCCAACCTGGTTGTTCTATGATTCTATATAGAGTGAGAGATGGGCTTAGGCCATTGTTTAATCCTGGGCCTGGGTTACTTCTTGCACCAGCCAGTAGTTCAGCAGAACAGCCCAAGAACTTCAGGCAGCTAGCTAGAAGTAAACTGATGCTTAATGCTATTAATCAACACCTGGTTGGCATGGCTCATCATCAATTTCTGCTCTGGGAGGCTAAGGAAAAATAGGTATCCTAAAGACAAGCCCTGGCTGGATAGTCAGCCTCAAATGTGGCTTACGGTCTAATTGCCCATGGGAAAAACATCTATCTCAGGCAACCTTTCTCCAATGAGCTAATTTCCAAGAATGTCTCATCAAAGAATCTTTTAAAGGGAAAAGAGTGGTTAATTAATCTCAATTTTTCCAGCTTCCTAAACCCAAGAACAGAAACAGTGACCACAGAATTTTCAGAGCCTACAAACTCCAGTCTGATTTAATGCATAAAGATATTGCTGTTCCTACATTTGTCTTTCCAGCTGGTAAATGAATCAGTGATTGTGAAGACATCAGATAACCAAAACGGAGTACAAAGCTGCCATCTTGGCCTAATTTATTATAGTGTGGTACCATGACTGGGTTAGTCACATCAAATCCATGATTCTTCAAATACTGTATAAGGAACCAAATTATTTTCATGACATACATAAATAGTTATCTTGATTTTCAAAATATTTTAAACACAGATGCAAGTATGTCCTCATGCCCTGGTAAATTTTATCAGCAAGTAAAAGAAGGTAAGATAAAATGCTTGCCCGAGACCAAGTGGCATATTAATTCAGAAGTGGAATTATGCTTCAGGAGGTAAAATGCTTGCCTAGGATCAAGTGACATGTTAATTTAGAAGTGGAATTAAGCTTCAGGAGGTTTCTAGCATTTAATCATAACCTTCATGCATTGGTCCTGCCTCTTTCCAGACTCTCTCATTAGTCCTTTAATTTGTACAGGGGCTTAACTGCCCCCCATAAATCATAAAACCAAAAGTTTTGAGAGGCTTATTTACTTCAACAGCTTCAGAATGGAGTTTTAGCCTACCTAAAAGGTGTTTTTGAGAGAATATAAATACAAAGCATCTGGTGTAAAAGGTGGCTGAATAAATGGGATCGTTTTAGCTTCTCATCATCCATCCCACTCCCTCGCCTGGAGGAGCTTCTTCAACACATGTTTCTTTTTTCCATCCTTCAGGCTAACCACTACGTTTCCAATTCAAATGGGTTATCGCACTTTCTCATTCTGTTTGTGAAGCTGTATGAGTGAGTAAACACCTACTTACTTTAGTTTGTTCTGGGGTCAGGTATAGTCCACACCAAAGGTTTGCTAGGATGAGTATATCAGTGTACTGACATTCAAATTCTGTTGACAAAACCACATTTTTATCCCTGGGAGCTATAGATTGAGTAGGAGTTATACTGCTATTTATATTTTACTGCTATTTATATATCATCACAAAGTTGTCTGTAACAAGGAATTCATACCAATGGCCATTACAGATACAAGCTTTGGACAGAATCCTCTTTTTTTTTTTTTTTTTTTTCCTTGCTGCAACTCCCAGAGAATACATCACAGAATTTCATTCCTTATTCAGTGTTTTCTTAGGGAAAAATCTCCAAAATTCTTTTGTTGCACATCAATATTTTACTCCTTTGCTCTATTGACCAAACACCTGAAAAATTCCAAGTTCAAGGAGTAGATGTCAGCTAATCCCATAGTCTGTGCTAAGAACATGATGGCAACTCACAGAAAGTTCAACAGAATATAAATGTCTTGTGGGTTTGGTACAAGATTATGCTCTGAGCAGATAAGCCCCTGAATTTTAACTTCAGAGCTCAAAATGGATAAATAACATTTCTGGAGCCAGGCAGCCAAAAAAAGGAATTTCTTAGTACAATGCAATCTTGCTGTGGGGGTTTTCTCAGACATGTGTTTCCCATCAGGTGTTATTACAGTACTGAGTACCCAGGGCTTGCCTCTAATCAAAGGTGGTAATACTCAACATTGATACCGCACAACTTATTGAACTTGTAAGATGGATGAGGAAGGAATACTTAAGCCATTTGATTCATAGCTAATACTTATTAAGTAAGTTTAAGGATATGACATCAGTATTTGTCATAAGTGTTCTTGTTGTGGTAGGGTGTGTACATGGCAGGAGGGGAGCTGTCATCACATAGACAGGCCAGAGAGCTCTAAATCACTAGTAATGAATAATGCACTGAGCAGGAAAAAAAATCGGACAATGTCAGGCAACAGAATAGTGCTAGTTCAGTTACATCTTTTTTTGTCTCTGATGAAAGATTTTTAACCCTGATTATAGGCTGTCTTAACTGTGAGATTTGCTTTCTATAGGGATATTCAGCCCCAAGCAAGAAAGAAGGATGTTCCCAAATCCAGTAACTGGGTCAAAACTAATTATCATAGATAATTTGCACATTTCCTTTATGGTAAATGAAATGTGTCTGAAGGTAGGTGAATCCAGTTTGATTTGTCAAAGGCCAACCAAGACAGATTATAAAAAGAAAAACACTACTCCAAGTTGATGAAATGGGAACACAATATTAAAACCATCATTCCAAACCAATTTCAACGATAAAAATGAACAACACTGTGACAGAAGATAAATACCCCTGAACTTCCAGTGTCTAAAATCTGGAGTTCCCCTTTGTCTGAAATGCTGAAAAGTCCTCATGCCTCAGAACTCAAGGGAAAATGGGAATCTCCTAAATTCTTGTGCAGAACAATAACACAGGATGTTTTCTTACAAATTTAAGCATCTACTCCATGCAAATATAACCTTCAGATAAAACAAGATTAAAACATTGACAATGAGTCATTTTGACACTTAATCTGATATATTGCAAATAAACAAAACATTTCAATGCATTATGTTACAGAATAAAAGTCAAAACAATAGTATTGAAATCAAACTTCCTATATCATTGGAAGGAAAAAAAACCAATTGGCTATCATCCCTAAATAGGTTTGATAAACTAATACAAACCTAGAGAATATTATTCTGGTGATTCTATGATTCTATGATTGGTTTTGTTAAATCAGTGTTTCCATTTGGAAAATAATTCTGCTGGATTCTAGACTTTTGGAGGTGGGATGACTATTCCTTAAGGACTTCTTTGAACTCTCTATGCATTGTAATAAAAGCAGCCCAACCAGGTGTAAAAGCCTACAAAAACTTTAAGTATATAAAATCAACTAAAACACATTTTTTGTTACAGTAGAAATCTTATTTCTTTATATTATCATTTTTTTTAAATGGCTTTCCTCAAGTATATGTTTGTTCTCTCTCTGTCTCCTTTTTCTCTCTGCTTAGGTAAATAATAAATTCAAAACCCCTCATAAAAATGCATACAGCTGTAATGACTGGAAAATTTGTAACATTTTAGCAGTCAGTATCATCAAGTAACTTTACAGAAAAATATTCTATGGTCTTGGATAAGCAAAATTCAACACACCTTCATAAATGTTCCTAAATTTAATATTCTATGTACATGTCAGCTTTCTGAAAAATTATGTGCATCTAGTATATTAGATGCAGAATTTGTTTATGCACAAAGTGTATACCTTTACGTATTTGAGCCCAGGTGCTTGGTGAGAGCAGGCTCAATCAATACATCTATGTGTTTTCCTCTGCTTCATTTTCCACTCTAAGGTATTTGGTATTTGTTCCCTAACATAGAGATGTGATGAAAGCATTCAAAAGGCAAGTGGAGCAATTCATAATAGAGGCTTTTTGAAAAGAAGGGAAAAAGGGAAAAGGGGAAAGGAAGGGAAGGGAAGGCAAGGCAAGGTAGGCAAACATTACATATTGTTCCATATGTGACATATAAATTGGCTGAAAAACTCCTTGTGGTTTTTTTTTTGGTTGTTGTAACAAAAAAGATTAATCCTAGAAGTGTTTTTAATTTCTTTTACCATGAAGTCCAAAGTTTTCAGATGCTCTACTTTAGCTCGATTCCTATTTTAATACCTCAGGCTAATTTCTACCTCCTGACTTTTTCTTTCTTTATTGAGAAACAAGTGGAAAGGCAGCTGGGCATACTGGCATGCCAGGAGTCTCAGAAGGTATCAGCTCTTTCATTAATTACTTCTTTGCTCTCCCTCTGCTTTATGTTAAAAACAGTCTAGTTGAGTATGCAGAAGTTGCATAGGCTTCAGTGAAAACGTACTTATGGGACCCTTTAAACTGTCAGGTTACATCACATAAACTGAAAGGATCATATTCAAACAATTGTAAAACTATTTTCTTGCCCGAAAGAGCACACCATGATGCCATTTAGCTGGAACCTGAAGCTATGGGTATCCTGCTGTGGTATCATGTGCAGCGAGAGCATGTGATTGTTCTCCTGAGGCATTTGTTACATGCATCTTGTTAACCCTAGTTCAGTCAAAATAACTGCCTTCACTGCTGCTTGACCTATTTTAGCATAATTTAGCCCTGAATGTGGTGCATTTCAGTAGTTATTCTACTATCACTAATACCATAAGAACTTAAAGTGGAACCATAAGAGTTTGAAAATATTATTCTTATTAAGTCACCATTTTGGTTTCCGTAGTTTACTCATCTCTCAGAACTGATATAATACATAAACATACATGAAAGAGGAATAATAAATCACAGACTTTAAAAATTCTTTGCTTCATAACAAAACAGGCTTTTCCCAAGCTTTGGAAAAAAAGGACTATGTTTAAGAGTTCTCTAAGCCTTGTTAATAGCTACATCTGTAGGAGTTGTAAAAGTGCTAAGAGTGCAGTGAGGATTTACTGCCACATCTGGAGCAGCAGAAGAGTTAGATTTGTTTAAGACTTGAGCACCACTGGCAAGATCCAGACCACTTCCTTACCATCTGCACTGGGACTGAGGCACCATTCAGGCACCTGTTCAGAAACTCCCCAAATCCCAGCAGGCACCTACCAGCTGGAGCATTCTGGTACCTACAGCTTTTGTCCAACTCTTTGGCTGTATGGAGGGTAGCACCTCGTACCTGAGAGTGCCCAACTGGTACCTGAGCCCACAGCACAGGAACACAATTCAGCATGAAAATCTATAGCAGTGAGGAACACCATCTGTGTAAAGATGCAGGGAAAATTCCAGGTAATGTATCTTCCCTAGGATAAACGTAAAGCTCCAGATATACAGGCTTATCACCAGGCTAAAGAGAAAACAGCGCAAACAGTAGGAAAATGCTGTGCTGGGTAACTCCTGTGTGAGTGTTGCTGCTCTAAAAGGGAGGCCCCAGACTCGTTCCCAAGACTGATTTTGATTTTCCCCAGTAACTGCTGCATGGTGAAAGCATGAGGAGTGAAAGGAGCAAGAACCTCCCAGCTGAGAGCCATAAGCAGCATAAAGGGATTGCATCTCACCGTCTTCTAGGAGATGCACACCGAGGGAGGCTGTCTGGGCCTGCAAAGTCCAGTCTCTGTATGCCTGTTCAAATCACCCCATCAGCTTCTCAGCCTGGAAAAGGTATAAAGCTCCAAGTTTCTCATGAGAACAGTTACCACTGAAATGCTCAGAGGCACGTGACAACACCAATCCTTGTCAGTGCCTCTCAGGCATGAGAGGACTGTATGATCCTGGTCCTTCAGGGCCAAACAAACTCTTTGTTGGTCAAGAATCGGGCTCCCAAGCTACGGATGAGAGGTGTCTAGACTATCATCAGTGTTCCAGAAACTCTGTCCTCAATATTCTGGAATGCCCTTTGCACCAGTTACCCTCCCCACTGGCAGAATCGAATGCCTCATTACCAAACTGGGCAGTCTGGGGCCTGGCAGTTACTGCTGAGACATAACAAAAATGTCAGCCAGAGAATTAAGGTACAGAGTCTGCATCATGCACTAAAATCTCATTCAGAAGAGTGCTATTTAACTAGTAAAACTGCCATAAACCTTGTCCCTGTTAGTGCATCAATCAGGATAGTCTTTGGGGTTTTTTCCAAGGATTGCTGTGTGTTTAAGCTTAGACACATGCTTACAGACCTTGCTGAAATGGGGTCAGAGAACGCAGCTCTTAGTCCTCACTTCAGGAGTTGTACAGCAAGCTGTCATGACCTAAATATTGTGGCCTGTGCTGACACTTAGTGTGAGAAGGCAAGATCCGTTTCAGAAGTTTTAAGGGTGACATATTCGGTGGTGGGGAGAGACAGGGGACGGAGTTAGCCGATACTGGAAGTATTCCTTTCGTCCCTCATGCTTAAATCAGTGTGACATAATTCAAGGTTTAGACTTGCAGCCTTTTTTCAAGGGATGTAAATTCCAGTTTTTCACCTACAGACTCCTGTGTGAGCTGTTCGACTGTCAGAAACGCCTACAACTCATATTTCGAGGTGTAGCCAAAGACTCACGGTAACAAATACACATCCTTTGAAAGTGAAGGTCCATCCTAGACTGGGTTCAAAGGAGGGAAAAGAAGCCAGAGTGGTGCTCAGCAAACTGCACAGCAGAAAGGTTCTGCAGGAACTTTGTATGAAGTCGAACTTGACTTTACTTGTCAGCCTGCTCTGTGTGACTCACGGAAGGCGCTGAACAGACTAACGAGTGGGAGGAGGAAACGGGGAGAGAGGAAGAAAGGGAGACAGGCAGCCGAATGAAACTAAGAACACTGATTTATGACAAAAAAAAAAAGAGACTGTTTTTCAGAAAGTTATACTAGTTCTTTTTCAGCTGTAATGTGAGTGGCATACAATCCAAGATCTCCCAGACTTGAGAAAAGAAAAAAAGTATGAATCAGAACTTTTAGCTAAAATGAGGCAGTAACACTTTTAACCTGATGCTTATGATGGAATGCCAGGGGTTTGATTTATTCAGCTGTCATGTACCACGCATCCCCAGTGTAATAGAGGACATGTTCAAATTGCAACCTTTATTTAGGGTTTGCTGGCATGATTTCATTTTATACTGGTCTTCTGGGAGTTATTTTTCATCTTTAGGCAGTTATCACTGTTAAGAGGAAAAGGGAAAGCCTTTCTTTTTTTTATTTGGTTAGCTGCTAGTGTGTGGTTGTTTTCAAGAATGTGGGAATTTGAGTTTGCAGCACTGTGTGCAGGGCTGTCTCCTGACCTGCACCAGGAAGGAGATACGACAGTGGTGGGTTTTTTTAGAGCAACTGAACTGTGGGGTAGAAGTGATTCCTTTGGACACCTCTACTTTCATGATACTGAAAAAGAGCAAGTATGGGTAACACCAAACCAGATTTTTTACTGGCATTGAAGAAAGACTATTTCCCTCAGGGAACTGTGATTGGCAGAGGGGCACATGGTGCCTCTAAAGGCCAAAAGTCATGTTTGTTATTTTTCCTGGAGAGGCTCCTCGCATCCTGACCTGGCTATGTTCCCCTTGTCCTTCCCCTATGCCATCCTACTTTCAGTCTTACCTGAGTCTCCTGGGAACTATTTCTCATCAGAGCC
The DNA here is from genome assembly GCA_033558105.1 of Coccyzus lansbergi. Lineage (NCBI taxonomy): Eukaryota > Metazoa > Chordata > Aves > Cuculiformes > Coccyzidae > Coccyzus > Coccyzus lansbergi. The sequence continues at coordinate 718,703 of JAUMJK010000332.1, read as the reverse complement.
TCTGAGCTTGCCAAACTCTGTAACGGTATTGCGATGTACACACAAAAAGATTTCATTGAGGTAATTGTCTTCTCTTGCGATCTAAGTTGAGATTTTATATTGGTATCCAGAAATAAAAGGCCACAGAGTCTGTGGTTTGAACACAAATATCCCTGCCCACCCGATGACCCCAGATGAACTTTTGGGGGAGATGCTGTAAAGCTCCTCCAGTAAGACTCTCATGAGGCAGTCAGTAAGTATTGTGAAGTGGCTTTTCCATCCAAAGAAGGGCTGACATGAAGGTACATCAAAGAAAACAATGAATGCCTCCTGCTCTGACCTACATATTTCATTCTGAGAGACTCAACTACATCTGCTAGATCACTTGGAACAACTGTTATCCTTTAGAAATGAAAAATCCTTTCTTCGGGGAATAAGACAGGGTGGGGAGGGGGGAACCCTGTAGTGGTTTGCAAGGGCACAGAACATTTAAACTCTGCTGTATTGATTGTAGTTTATGATTGAATGCAATCATTACTGTGTCTATATTTTTCTGTTTCAATGAAACCATCAGGCAGTGAGTCATGCTGTGCATGTAACCTGGAGGAAAGTGCAAAGAGGCTGCTGAGGAGTAGCAGTACAAAAATACCATTGGCATCTTTTCCCTAGGAGAGCAGGGCTCTGGACAATTTCCACAGTCTGTTGCTGCTTTTCTATTACATGCATTCACTGCTAAAATGTGTAATAGAATTGAGGACACAGTTATGAGTAGTCAGTCTTCTTGCACATGCTGTTCCATAATTAAAGAACAGCTATAATAGAAAACCTACTTTTTTTTTTTTTTGCATTAATGAGCTCAAATTCTTATAGGCATTAAAAGGGCATATGCTTTTCCTCTAATTTAGAGATTAAAAAATCTGACAGCAGATCAAGAGGAAGGCTGTAGTCTGAACTTTTTAGTGAAAGAAGATGCACTATCATTAGCAACAAAACAATTTTAATTAGCCCATTCCTGGATCTGCAGTGACACATGCCAAATGCATAGAAGTTTGGAAGAATGGAAGATACTATCCTCTTGGCTTACTAAAGGGAATTCAAGTCCACCAGAAATAAACACTTTCAAAATATTAATTTGTAATTTTTAATTACCTGGATTTTATATTATATTTTTGGGTTTGGCGTTTCTTTAAACTGAAGACACTAGAATTCAGTTTGGGCATTTCCCCTTTCCCCCCTCGCCCCCTAGAACTGTGCTTCTTCCAGTCCCATTTCTGGATGGAGCATATTTTCATTAAACTAAAGAGAAGAAAGCCATCCTAATTAGCAATCCCTCATTGCTTTAGAACTCAAGGTCTGTGGCTACCAGCCTGTGGAGACACAGTGGGAAGACATGGTTGCAGTTTGATTCATTTGTACTAGGCACTGAGTAAAGATTAGGCAGTCACAGACAGGTAACCCTGACTTGAAGCCTAAGCGGGGAACACTGTCCTTCCTAACTGCACCAACCAGTGTTGTGGCAGTGCATGAGCAATGGCAGCAGAGCCTTTGTTTTGTGGTTTGAAACCTCAGCTCTATTGTTTCTGAAAAAAAAAAAAAAAAGAAAAAAGAAAAAAAAAGAGAGAGAGAGAGATATTTTTAAGGGAATTTCTCACAAGCCTCATATCTGGGACATAATACATTCCAAAACCACCCCAGCAGCTGTGTGCTGCAGCACAGTGGCTTGCCGGCTGTCCCAGCAGGCCTGGAAGGATTTTAAAGAGAAAGGCTAATTGCTACACAGGGTAGCTGCATGCTAGAGCTGGCTAACATATAAGTCCCAATTTCTCATCCTCTTGCTTGCCAACTTATATCTGACGTGGTTAATGGAAAGCAGCTGTAGAGCTACAGTAAAGGTGCCCAGCAGCATGTTTTCTGGGTCTCCCATCCCACATATTCCTAGTTGAGGGAGATGTACTGGAATTAGTCTGGGAAAAGTAGGAGGTTTGTGCATGCCTTCATGGCCACGGTGCCCAGCCCTTGCACTTCTCTCCCACACTGCACTACTAAATCACACAGAGGAGCACCTATCCACTGAGGTGCCTGGCATGCAGAGCCCTGTGAGCCAGCACCCAGCACCCAGAGCAAGTTGGGGCTGCACCTCAGGGCCCTGGGGAACACAGGAGGGCAGAAGTCAGGTCAAGGCATCCCATGCTTTGACTTTGTAGCCAAGTCAGATTTTAATATCTCCCTTTTCAAAAGAAAAAAAAGAACAGAAGTCCTAGAAGCATCCCCAGAAGGAGAAGGCAGCATAAGGTGCACGCTGGAACCTGCACAGATTGATACAGCCTCTTTAAGCATTTAATATCTGTTGTGATGTGATGTGTCTTTCCGTCTCTTGGGAGACAATTTTTATACCTTTTTATTTTTCTGAGGGCCACTTTAGTCTTCTGGCTCTGAAGTCCATTTTAGGTATCTTGGCACATGTTACAGGTACTCTGAGGCGATCTGGTCCACTGAAGACTAAATGGACTCTGTAAGTCTAGCAGGAGTAGCACTGCTGGTATTTTGTGCAATTTAATTTGATGGGGGACTTCTCCCCATTATTGAAAAGGATACAGACACTATAAGCAGAGGGTAGGTTTGTTTTTTCACCCTCTTTTTTAACAGAGTAGTACGAGGTGACATTTTTGCACCCAGAGTGTGGTTAAATCAGATGATGTGACTTAGAGGTAAACATGAAAAAGTGGTTTTTACAAAATCACTAAGTGAGGTGCAGCATAGCAGATCCATCTTTTGAAGAAACTCCTTCCTGATATCTGTCAAAAACAGCCAGCCACAGCTAGCTGAATGAAAGACCTTGACCCAGTGGCTTTGCCAAAAAAGGGGGCAGTGTTTCAATAGCAACATCTTTCTAGGTTGTTGAATCCTATGTTGCATGGAAACAGCATAAAACAGAACTATGAGGGCAAGGATCAGAGAAGACATTAAAAAAAGTGAGCTGAGAAATTTATCTTCTTGCTTTATACTGGAGCAGAAGTATGTTTTAGAGCTGTCACGTGTGTCACTGTCCCCAAGGGTGACACAGGCGTTCTCCCACCACCAGCAGCTTCCTCCCTGTCCAGACTGCTGGTTAGAAACCTTGTTCTTCTGCTAGTAAACAGATCAGATTTGAGCTAGTTGTCATTTTGATGGCAGAAACAGCAGAATATAAGCATAAAAGTAATTTTTTTCCTCTGTAGAACTGTATTTTAAAGACATTTTTGCAACTTAATGGGAATATTCTTCCACCTTGAAGAAAGAAATGAATGGTAATGGTAGTCTGCAAGCTTATATGGACAGCTGTTATCTATTTTATTAGTGCTTGGATCTCAGAATCAAAATCTGAAATTCACTGACATTGGAAACACCCTACAGTGGCTTCACAAGAAATAAATACTTCTAATCATAAGCATTTGGAAGCAGCTTTCATAACTGCATTAAATTTCTGTTCAGGATAATTTCTTAGGGAGCAGATTTTATAAAACTTCCTTTGTTAAGTGGCAATGCATCATAACAAAACACAGACATTTGGATCTAAATCTCAATAGGAAGACTTGTCTTCATGAAAAAGACAGTGCACTGTCTTAGCCCACTCTGTTTTTCCTACAGATGGGTTAGATGCTAGGAGATAACTTCTAGGATCTTCTCTTTGCTTTTTTATTTGGGTACCCTGTCCTGGCAAAGGCAGCACACTGTGGTAGTCTTAAAACCTTTTCAAAATACAAGCAAATTCTCCTTAATTTTTTTTTTCCCCTGAAGTTACATGCTAAATTGTAACAAGGAGCTAGTTCATGTTCCACTCATCTGTCTCAGGCAAATAAGCACATAAAAATCAGAAGTAATTCATAATCTACAGACAACATTGGGTTGTTTTCAGGGTGAGACAGTACTTTCCTTCTATCATACTGCCACACAGTCCTCCCAAAGAGCAACTGGTGAGTAACTCTGGTATTATGCTGTAGCCTAACACAGAGAAAAACTGAGCTGATCAGGAAAATATTCTGAAAGTGTACTTATGTGCCCCAGAATGACATTTTTTTCTCTTAGAATAGCAAAATGCACTCCAAGCTGGGATTTTCCAGCTATGCACTCTCCACATGTGTCTGGATTTGTGTGCCCATATATATGTAGCCTTTCATTCCCCCTTTATTGCCAGATTTCCTGATGGGTAGATGGATAATATCTACTCCTATCTCCAGGTGCTTTGATACATGTGATATAGAGATATTTCAGTAAAGGAACTTATCTAGGAATGGTTGGACTCGATGATCCAGTGGTTCTCTTCCAACCTGGTTATTCCATGGTTCTATGATCTGCAGAGGTTAATTTTCAAACACTTCACATAAACTGAACTGTCCTCAGCTATGAGAAGAGTTGTTGAAAACTGAACTAGCTGTGTGAACAAATCACTAATTCACCAATGAGGCTGAGATGTCCTTCTAAAAATATTTAACCTGGTAAGAAAAAGCAGCCAGGTCTTGCACCATTGTGCACCAGTATGTTAGTGATCAACTGAGCTCCCTCTTCCCGCTCTTGGAAGTTCTTTGTCGAGAGAGGAGGAATCAATTGACCCTGTTGCATCTCTTTGTGAGTGCAGCCTAGTGCCATGTATTGCTGCCTTGCAACTGACCACCACCTCCAGCCCCTCTTATCTTCTGGGGCATCAGCTCTCTGAGTAGAGGCATTTTTTTTCTTATATCGGTGACGCGACATGTTCTACAGGAATTTTTTTCATTTAAATGTTCCTCAGTGTTCCTCTAAAATGCATATTAATTTTTTTTTTTACCTTTTGAAAGGAATGCTTGGCCCCTCTTCTTTATCACCTAGAAAGATGAAATTAGCTTCTCCACTGACAGTAGACAAGATATACTTCATATTCCAGAGGCAATCTACCTACAAGACCTGAACTGAGCAACAGTAATTCAATTGACTTCACTGAAGCTGCACTAATTTACACCAACTATAAATTAATCTTTTCTTGTGAAATATGTCTAGGAGTGACCTTGTGGCATCTAGCTGCCTGAATTAATTCTGAGTAGCACCTCACCCTGGAAATAAAGCAGAAATTGGGGAACTCCTTTTTTAGGAAATTGACTGAAAATTTGCATTTTCACCTTTTACAAGAGTAAATGAAAGGGCAGTACTGGAATAAAGACGAGGAAAGAATTAAGCCAATGCCTTACAGAATCCACACACTAACCACAATTTATCCATAATGTTCCTAAGATATGGATGAAGAAAACATAGTATCTTTCTTTCCTTGCCTTGCCTGTTTCTTTTTTTTCACAGTAATTTTTTCCCCTTCAAGGTTGGCATGTTTCTAAATAAAAACCTACTCTGTATACTTCATTAATATGAAATTCCACACAAGATGAAAGATCCAGGTGGCTACATAAAGACGGTGAGTCTGTAAAATAGACCTTTGCAGCCTTTTCTGAAGCTACCTGTGTTTCGCTTCTTTGTTCAGGGTCACAGCTCTTGATAGTGTGACCACAGTGACATCATCATGCTGGAGGACCAGGGTGCTATTCTAGCCAAGTGAGGGAAGGCAAAAATAAGCATAGGTAGTTTTCTTAAAACGGTGCTCAGTTTCACTTAATGAACTAGGGCTCAGGTCAACCAAACCTAGCCATGCCATGCTGCCTGCAATTTGTTTAACCATCACCATAGAAATCCAAATGCATCGGCTTATTCTAGTTTAACAATGCTGTGCTATTTGGGAATTTAATGGCAAAGACCCCAGTTGGCATGATGCTTCCTGATCTCCCTGTGCCCACATGAAAAGGCCACTGTCAGGAGCATTCAGGAGAACCATGTTCTGAAAAATGAAAAACCAAACAACTCAGAAAAATCTGACTTGACTTACTGTCCCCATTAAAAGTAGAGCCAACACCCCGACTGCCCCTTCTACCTGACAAATGAAATCATAGCTCTTCACTTAAAGTAAATAACTGAATACATTTGCCTTAAGCTACCATAGCTCCTTTTTAATCAGGGAGAGAAAGCACTTAGAGTAATTAAAGCAAAAATCAGTGTATAAAAATCAGCTTATGAATTAGTTTCTCTGTACTGTCAATTATTTTAGAAATATTTTTGACTGCTTAAATTAACTTCAATTTGAATTCAAGATGCACACTGTCACAGAGTGAACTTCAGGATACCAATTTTTTCTCACCACTACTGATTCTTACAGTCATATCTTTTCTCTTTATTTTTTTCTGCTTGTCTTGAGTCATCACTAATGAAAGTTCTAAATATAGGTATGACTAACAATGCAAACTTTAGAAACTGTATGTAAACTACCACCAGAAAAACAGATCAGAGAGTTATGCTCACCAGAAATTCAAGCAACTGTTGCCAACCACTACATACAAGTAATGATTACTGCATTTTTCTCATTAGGAAGGCAGCTGTCATATAGCTTACGGTTTGGACAGAAAGAAAGAAGTTAGCATATTGCTTAAGAGCTGTCTGCTATATCCTTAAATGTGACTCTCTTACTGCATTTTGCCAAAAATATGCTAGAACATAAAATCCTTCATTCTGCAGAATAATAAATGTCGTGTTTCCATTTCCCAGTGTCTTGTCAGATTGTTTAAGATAATCAGGATCAAATGAGACAAGCACAATGAGCTCAGGACCTCAGACTTGAGAGTAGTGATTTTGACACTGTCAAAGACAAGTGACAAACTGAGCAAAAACTGAATGCCTGGTACCATTGCTGAACCCATCACAGGGATATCGTTTTTATATTTTAGCCGCAGCTTTTGACAAGAAGCTACCAATACAACCTGGGAACTCTGCTATCAGACAGAAATACTTAACGACTCTGGCAGGCATGCAGTCAGGACCAAAAGTAATTAGCTTGCCTGCCCAAGTGGAGGCATCTAAATCAGACAGGCAACCAAGTATCACTTTAGATTTTTTTTTTTTTTTTTTTTTTTGTGCTGGAGGACCCAGAACAACAACCAGTTCTGGGAATCTCAGTCAAATGATGATAATACTGATTTTACCAGTGGATGAGTAATGCAAAAAGAAGTTCACCACTGAGTCCCTTTTCCCCAGTCATTCTTTGTCACTAATTCCCCATGATTAGGTCCATCTTTCCCAGTATCTAACAGCACAGATTATCTGAGTATTTCTTTTCAACAGCTCATATATTTAAACACATGAATTATGTGTGGTGAAAGGCATTCATAGAATCATAGAATCATAGAATCATAGAACAACCAGGTTGGAAGGGACCCGTCAGATCTTCTAGTCCAACCATTCCTATCAAACACTAAACCAAGTCCCTCAGGACCTCACCCACCCGTGCCTTAAACACCTCCAGGGAAGGTGACTCAACCACCTCCCTGGGCAGCCTATTCCAATGCCCAATGACCCTCTGTGTGAAGAACTTCCTCCTAATCTCCAACCTAAATCTCCCCTGGCGGAGCTTGAGGCCATTCCCTCTTCTCCTGTCTCCTGTCACTTGGGAGAAGAGGCCAGCTCCCTCCTCTCTACAACCTCCCTTCAGGTAGTTTTAGAGAGTAATGAGGTCTCCTCTCAGCCTCCTCTTCTCCAGGTTAAACAACCCCAGCTCTCTCAGCCGCTCCTCATAGGTCCTGTTCTTCCTGCATAGTTGCAATACATGGTGGACAGAATCAGGGTTGATTATTTCTAGCACATGGGTTAATTATGTATTCTGTGTTATTAAGTGCAATTTATTATCTCTAAACTGTGTAAAGAAGTAAAACTAACTTGACCAACATCTAACCAGTGCTAATGCTGGATTTAGTGAACTCAATGACACTGAATTTAGCAAAGATCTACTATCTTATGTGGACTTTCACTGGAGTCTTATTCTCACTATATCCAGCACTGTAATATCTGAACATGAGACTAGCTTGGAGCAAATCTCCCAGCGTAAGTTGAGATACTTAGCGGGATTTTCAAAAGAACTTACGTGTTTTTTTACCTTGGCGTTTATATAAGTGACACGTTGATGAGAACGATTCCCTGAGTTTTGCTGTACCATATGGTCCATGTGCTGTTAGGAGGCCATCAACTGTGTTTCCTTGTTAGTCATTCAACTACATATTGCATCCATCTGCAACTGTCATATGTAGTTTCACTGTAATTGCCCTTTTCAGAGCAGTGCATTTCATTCTGCTTTGTGCTGGCTTGTGATAATGTTCTTTCCAAGACACATTTCACCATATACTTTTTAAAAGGTGCATGCTGAATGGCACAATAGATGAGTATGTAGAGTGCATTCATGATGTAAAGCAAGAAAAGGATTGGTGTTCAGCTTACAGATGAAAAGAGCACGTTCCTTTCCTTGTTCTCCCCTTACCCTCTCTCCCCCCTGACACCCCCGAACCCGACTTCAGTAAAGCATTTCAGCTATTCCAGAGATGCAAAGGATCCCCTCAAGCAGCTGGGCTTACACTATTCTTCCTTTACTGCCACTCTGCCACACTTCAGAAGGTTTTGTCCCAGTTCAGTGCCTCCTGAGGAGTCTTTAATAAAATCTTCCTCAGCCACTACCTCACAGCATCTTCAAGACCCCTGAAAGCAGTAGTACAAGCGGCATTAGTGAGAGACTGGAGCTGTGAATGTATTATCACCCTGGTGCCAGACAGCTCTGTGCTGTGATCACACCACAGGCTCCGACCTGGGCAGGAGTGGCCGGTGTGAAGGTCAGACACTGCACTCTGGTGTCAGCAGAGTGAGCAGAAGGCACCTTCCTCTGCACTAGCACTGTATAAATCCTCCAGCACAGTACTGGCTTTCAGGACAATTCGAGGCTGACACAATTTGTATTCCCTTAAAGACCTCATTACACACATTGCTCATTTAACCTTTAAAAAAGCTGTAAGAAAGTGTGCCAATGGATTCTGGTTGATAAATATCTAAATTAAGTAAATTTAATTAAAAACTGTTGTAAATGTCATCTAATCTGTGGATGCCCTGACAATTATGGTTCTAGCTTTGAACCAGTTTCAAAATGTGTGAGGATCTCCTAACACAATTTTGTACAGAATCATTTTTTTTTTCATCTTGATTTCAGGAGAAGACTCAGATTGGACTTATATTTTATTGCTTATTAAGAACAGTGAACTGAAATCTTGGAGAACTTTCTTGCATCTTGTTACTGCCAGGTGATGCTGACTGGAACAGTAGCTTCCCTCTAAAGCCATTAAGTGTTTTTTGCCAGATAAAAGGCTGGGGAGGAAAGAAAGATATGTGCTAAGTTCAATCTAGGGAATCCTTCTTCTCAGTACACAAGAAATTAAACAACTAATGCATTTTTTTCGGCCTCTATTCTGACCACATTGTGCTGCTTGGGTGAAACCTATGTTACTTTATTGGACATCATTGATAGTTACTCATTGGGGAGCATAATTTGATGAATTTAGCAAAATCTTGTTGGCTGACCTTTCCATGCTGGAGACATGATTTCATTTCTGTTGTCTGAAAATGAGCACCGGCAAAGCAAATTATTTCCGTGGCCCAGCTGAAATATCACAGTGCTAATATGTTTCCACATATTTCTTTATCTGAACAATGCTATTACTTTCAGGTCTGTCTAAGAACAATATCATTTTTTTCTTTTTTGTGCTTTTTTCATGTACCAGAAAAAAAGTCAGTTTATTTCACACTGTTTTGGGTTTTTTTTCCAGTCACTCTGTATGCTGCAAATATCAAACCCCAAAAGGTCCTTCTTGGAACAGTGAACTAGGAAACTTCCCAGAGATGTATTTGCAAACCAAAGTTAAAGCATGTGCAGAAACTGGTTCAAGAACTAGTTCACTACTAGTACCCACAGTATGTAGGATCTCAGACAGACAAACTGACTGAAGTACTGTCCATCTGCGTTCAGTCATTATTTTACTCTAGCAATCATCTGATATTGCTGCCAAAATAGTTCTGGTTTAATCAATCATTCCTCTGAGGCCGTTGACCCCCAGCTTTAAAAGCCCACCCCTGCTACATAGAAGTTTGGGGGCTATTTGGTTTTGGTTTTTATATAGGAAAAAGGGATCATTCAGTAGATCATTCACATTGGGAGTGACCAGGAGATGGTCACTGCCCATCCAGCAGAACTGAGTGGTGAACCTGAGGGATGACCAGCGGCTGGCAGAGTAAAGGACCAATAAACAGATACAGCAGGGCAGAACAGGTAACCTACACCAGCCACAGGAACAGCTTATCAGGCTGTGCTTTTAAACTCACTGTTCTCCATGGAGATGTCAAAACTAACCACCTCTGATCTGTTTCCCTAAGGCCTACAGTGATGTAAAGCCAGTGTCTCTGGTAAGATTTCAAGAGGCAGTAAGTGCCTCAGTGCCCTTGGTACTTTTGCTAAAAGGATCCTGGAATTGCACCCTTTATCAAAGTGGTTTATGAATCCCAAAGAAACTCAAGAAGGACATAAAAAATATTCAGATAATTAAAAATATTCAAATCACCATTCACCAGGTCACAAGTCAACCTCTATCACAGTCTGAAAAATACTTTCATCTCATTTAATAATTCACCTTTTGAAGATGTTTGAAACCTTTCTGTGCTGCCAGAGAGCAGATTTGGGTTAAAGGAACACATATAGGTTTATTGCTCACTGTTGAGATAGTCCAAGGCAGGGTACAAATCCTGCTCCCACTGAAGCCAGTGACACATGTATGACAGAATCTATGGAACAGGTTCCATAAAAGGTGAAATAATCCAACTAGTATGTGAATAGATGTGTATAAACTTGTGTTTTGAGTCAATCTTGGTTTGTGATAAGGAGAGGGAACGAACAATGTTTCACTTTTTAAGTCCAACTCTCAGCTTTTCATAGTTATGCTTCTTTCAGAAAGAAATCCTTTCTGCCTTTTTCTTTCCTGGTACCTCTTGTGCAGAGGTGAGCAATCTTTTCTTCCAGTTTCAGTTAAGGATTACCGTAGCAGCTACAATATAGAAAATCATACGTAAGCTAGATTGATTTCTATTTACAAACATATTTTCTGCTTTGCCCACAGCTTACTCTTGAGACCTTATTTCTTTACTTTTATGTCCTGCTACTAAAACCAGCCTTTGCCTAGAAAAAAAGTCTTCCAGCACTTCCAGATCAAACTGGTATACACATTCCAGCTAATTGCAGGATCTCCTCAGATGACATTTTTCTCTCTCCCTTCTGCTAACACTGCCTTTCTTGTGATGTTCCACAATATAGGCTTCTCCTGGAAGTATTATGACGTCGCGTATGGTCTTTCTCTTCACAGCTGTGCCCTAACCTAGACGCTCTGCCTTAGGAGGGCATTTACAGGCAGGAGTTCCTGCCAGAGCTGGGACCTGATACCTGGCAGCCTTCAAAGCACAGCCAAGAACAAGCCCCAGTGATGAGAACAAATGTGTCTTACTTAGGTCTTGGGGCAACAGTAGTGGGACCCCATCACCCAACATCCTCCTCTACCAGAGCAGTCCTCAACTGCTTGGCACTAAAGTTAGGCAAGAGGGGAGGGAAGGAGGCACCATCCTGCAGGAACATCAGCGAGGGGGCAAAATATGCTCTCTGTTTGCCGGCATCTCCCCTTGCTTCCCAGTTAGTCATGAAGGAAACCCCAGTGCTGTAAGTACAATTTGTTTCCTTCTTCAAAACCTGATTCAATGGAGCAGTTGGACAGAGACTGAAGGGCCAATTTACAAGAATAAGTTCTAGTCATGTTAGTAAGAGCATTTAACATGGAGCTGTAATGAGGTCAACTCGAATCTGAATGTGTGTAGCCCCAAATCTTACTGTCTAAATTTCCATAGAGACTGTCTTGCATTCAACAGAGCAGAACATTCGAGTGAATTAGGCTAAAAATCACCATTCTTTAACATTAATTTGCACACATTTTCTTTCAATGCCTTCTTCTCCTTTGAAAAAAATAAAAACGATGGCTGGTCCCCCACCCCCAACATTAATATAAAGTCACAGAGCTGATTCCTTCGCACGCACAGTCAGCAACAGAAATGGCAGGTGATCTGCACAATTCTGCTGCATGCAAGATGCATATCATATTGCTCCCTTATAGCTTGTATTCTTTTCCTCTGAGCTGGACACCCAGCATTGTCACTCCCAAAAAATTTGTGAGTGCTACAGGATTTTCTAGGGAAAGATTTCCTGGGGCAAGACTTAGTCAAATTTAATCTAAGTCATTCTGTGCAGCTCCATTTGTTAAGAAGAGCTCCTGTGCTGAGACGAGCCCATCGCTGTGTTTTACCTCATGATGTTGCAGAACACAATAACAACAACATTAAACTCAATACCCTTAAGGGGCAGTTGTAGTCAAGGGTCACATTTTCCTTCATTCCAATTAACCTACTTGTCATATTGGATGGTAGATGCACTCCGTAAACTGCCCTCAAGTGCTTCTCATGCTCTTTTAGTAATAGAAAGTGGGGAGAAATAAAATAGTTCATGCTTTGTCGTTTGACTTGTCCTTGGTATTTTATCTTATTGGGAAACCCACAAGAAATGAATACTATTGTAAATATTTTAAGGGTCTGAAAGTGCAAAGAAGCTTCCGACTTGTGCTGGAAGCACAAGAATGCCTGGAACAGTCACGCTGGTAAAACCAGTCTTAAGGAGGAAAGAGACCCAGAACCCTGGGTTCTCTTCCAGATTTTGTTTAACTCATCAGCTCCCATGCCAAATAAAGAGTAAATAAAAATTTGGCTAGACTACACCTTCTCCAGCATAATCTTACATGCAGGGGCATGATGTCGCTTAGGTGCTCCACTGAAGCGGTCTCCTCTCTCTAAAGAGGAACATGATTTGGCAGTCCCTGAGGGCATGACCAGCTCATCCTGGTCACAGTCCAGGATGATATGTCAGCCTCATGGGCTATCAGCAATACCACAGCTCCCCACAGCCCTGCTGATCTGGGCCAAGGTCCTGCCCCAGCCTCAGTCTGCCCCTATCCCCAGGAAGGTGCCCAATGCCTGGGGCGGGAACTGTGTTGGTGTCACCTGGCTGCCCTGATCCTGGCTGGGGCAGGACTGATCCTGGTCACCAGGTCTGTCCCGAGTCCCATGAGGACATCCCAGCTCCCCTACACCATGGCTATGTAGGAGGCTGCCATGGTAGATACACACACCATTCATCTTGTGCTCTTTCCTTCTCATCTCCAAATTTGCACTGCCCAGAGTTACTGTTCTCAACACCGTACCCGCCATATCCCACAAAACCTCTCAGAGTCAGGCTGCTCACCAAGCTCACTGGCAGTGTTCAGTTTCCACAGCCACATGAACCTTTGTGTCTCCCTTTAGACAGGAGGGGCCAAAGTCAGTCTATCTAGAAACTTGCCCTTAGCCTGCCCCAACAGGGCTGGTGAGCCTTCGGGCAGAAGAACAGGACCAATGCCCTCTGAAGAGATCCTTTCCAAGAGAAGGCTTGTCCACTGTTGTACATCCCAGGAGACTGGACAAGTCCTCCAAACAGCTGCATCTCTCTTTACAAGCATTAGTTTCCAACTCCCATTGCATGTGGACTGTTGTCTCCTCTTTCTTTGACCCCAAATCATGATTTCCCTGGATCGGCCTCATCTGTTTCTTTATAAGTTTGCATATCCCACTTCCTCTGACTTCAGTTTCTGACACTGAAGGGATTCTGATACTCGTTTAAATACATTTTTCTTTTAAATAAACCATTAGCTTGTGGTTGTGTGTGTTTTGCTGGCAATGACTTCTAATTCCACTGTATAAAATACAGATCAGTGTTTGAGTCTACCTTTTTTTCCTTGGTGCTTTTTTTTTCACTCTGTTTCCACCAGTCTTCTGGTCTAATGTGAGACAGACTACAGGTTTCATGTCTAAACCTCTGCTTCACTGCAAACCACTCAAACTCATGTCATTAGATTGTTAAACAGTGCATCAGACACATCAACTGATAATGAACTTGACATCAACACAAGTCTTCTGGACTCTAATGTTCACCATTAAAATTATTTCAAGGGAATGAATAAAATAACTTAGAATAACTATGTGCTTTTCCCAGAAAATGAAAAAGATAATAATCTACACTTACTTTTTTTTCAAGAGAGCAGTGAATTTCATGAGTGTTAATATCCACAGGACCTTTGTGTTAGATTTCCATGTCTCTGTATCAGTTCCTAACATTTTTTTATACCTACTTTACTGTGTTACCTAGGGGGCTAGTATCCAGGTGTCTCTAAGGGAAGATCTGTCTAGAGAGGAAAGCTCTCCTTTGGATGGTGGAGGAACCCCATAGACAATTGTTTTCTTGGTGGGACAGGCAAGTACTTTTCACTTTCTGCTCCTCACAACAGTCTTGACTTGTGGCTTTTCTGAGACTACTTAGGTTATTTTTCCCGTTTGCAAGCACCTCATCTACACTTCTTTTAAGTACTTCCAGGGACGGTGTCTCAACCACCTCCCTGAGCAGCCTGTGTCAGTGCTTGATAACCCTTTCAGTGAATAACTTTTTCCTGATGTCCAGTCTGAACATCCGTTGGGGCAGCTTGAGGCCATTGCCTCTCATCCTGTCACTTGGGTGAAGAGATGAACACCTACCTCTCTACAACCTCCTTTCTGTTCTCCCCTCAGCCTCCTCTCCTCTAGGCTAAACAACACCAGTTCCCTCAGCTGCTCCTTGAAAGACTTGATCTACAGGCCCTTCACCAGTTTCGTTGCTCTTCTCTGGACACACTCCAGGACCTCAATGTCTATCTTGTAGTGAAGGGCACAAAACTGAACACAGTATTTGAGGTGTGGTCTCACCAATTCTGATGACATCCTTGGTCCTGCTGGCCACATTGTTTCTAATACAAGTCAAGATGCCATTGGCCTTCTTGGCCACCTGGGTACACTGCTGGCCCATGTTCAGTCAGCTATCAACGAACAACCCCAGAACTTTCTCTGCTAGGCAGCTTTCCAGCTGCTCTTCCCTAGGCCTGCAGCACTGCATAGGATTGTTTTGTCTGAAGTGCAGGACTCAGCACTAGGCCTTATTAAACCTCATCTTATTTGCCTTAGCTCAGCCAGTCAGCTTGTTCAGATCCTTTTGCAGGGCCTCAAGACCCTCAAGCAGATCGACACTTCCTCCCAGCTTAGTGTCATCTGCGAATTTACTAAGGATACATTCAATCCCTTCACCCAGGTCATTGATAAAGATATTGATCAGAACTGGACCTAGCTCATTGGGCAACTTTACAAAGATTACAGATAAAAGAAATAAAATCATGAATAAATTTCACCTCTCCAGTTCACAGTTTCAAGGAATGTTTGTGTCTCTTCTTCATCTGGTTAGAACAAGGATTGCATTAGGAACAGCAGCCTAGTGCTGCTGAAGGACATGGTTTAGTGTTTGATAGGAATGGTTGGACTTGAGGATCCGGTGGGTCTCTTCCAACCTGGTGATTCTATGATTCTGTGATTCTAATGCAAGTTCCCCTTATGCCCTGCTGCATTAATTTCTCTCCTGTTCATTTTGTGTGGAGTCTGGCACTTTCAACATTTCCATGCTAAAGTTTTATTGTCAACTTCCCCTGTTTGAATTAACTGAAAGCTATAAAGCACCTGAAATGCCTTAGAGGCTTCCACTGTCAATAACGAGATGAGCTTTCTGCACATCTTCATTTTCATTGTAACGCTTTGCTTGTAGATACAGAATAAAATGCCACCAGAGCTTTATTTGGGTTTTTTTCTCTGTTTCCAGTCAGTTTCAAGCTAAGGTGATGCTCTTAACTGCTCCAATAATCTATTAAAAGCAAAATAAAACCCCTAACAAAATTAATCTTGATACTGTGAGATGGTAGGAGATCTCTCTGAAAACAATCTCTGTGCTGCAGCCAGGAGATAGACTGATATTTCCAGACAGGAAGGACTTGTGGTTTTTCACAGTTGTGAAACAATCTTCTCCTTGCTGGCTCTGTAAGAGGTAAGAGCTCTGTAACCCTTGATGGCAGCAGCCTGCCATCATTTTTCTCTTTGGTTTTCCCCAACTTACACTTGGATTCTCCTCCTCGCTCCCTGCATCCCTCTTTCACTGCATCCCTGACCATCATCTGTTCTTCTGTGCTCTGGGTATTCCTGACCTTAGATTGTAATGTCTAGAAAAATAGGGTTTGTCTTCATTGTAGCCCAAGCCTGAAACATCCCTTTACAAAAGCAAATTAGCAAGTACTAAGCAAAAGGATAAGGGGATCACTCCCCACCCCCATCTTCAGACTACAGATGGCTGATGATACCTGCTAAGCAGCACATAGCATCAGGCAGCTGTGAGGACAGGAGCCTAATGGGACACCTATCTGCATGTATCTCCTTCCCAGGTGGCTTGCAGGTGATTTGGCATCACATTGAAGCAGCAGTAGCATTCTGCTCTCTCCTTGTGGTGTGGGGCAGAGGGTTGTCACATGCATCCAATCCTCTGATAAACTGGCAGGTAGCTGAAAAGGCCGCATACCATTTCCCTGGAGATAAAGATATTTAGCAGTCCTGCAAGGTCACTAGGGAAAGGAGGGAGCCCTGCTTTTTCACCAGTACCTTTAACTCTGGGACTTCAACTGGCGTTCTGGGGAACAGCTTGCTTTGAATGTGAGAATATGGATCTGCTTTGCTAGTGGTTTCTGCAGAGCACAGTGGTTTTGCTCTCTGCTTGTAAGCAGGAAGAGGGAAAGGGTTGAATGGAGGGTCAGGGAAAGGGGCTATCCCACCAGTCAGATCTCAGCCTGCTGCTCAGCCCCAGCCCACAGCTGCAGGGAAAATCCCCACAGCTCAGGGCCCAGCCATGGATGAGCAGTATTCTTATCTGGTTATGTCTTGAACCCGTACAGTTTATCCTGACCCTTGCTATTCCACTCTGCTTCCTAAGGAAGCATTAAGTTGCCTGAGTTTATATGAGCACAGAATCCCCGTCATCTCTGTCATTTCAGGGACCTAATCAAGAAGGCGAAATGACCCCATACAGATAATTTGTTTCTGTCATCGCTTCCTGAATTTTTTCTCCCCATAAAAACTCCTTCAAGCATCTTGTTATTCTCTGACAGTTAAAGAGATAATAGGAGGTTTGTTTTTTTTTTAACTACGGTGCTATTCCTCATCAGAAGACTTCACATCATAAAACATCATCAAAGTGTGAATTCAAGGTTGAGAAAGATGAGGCCTTTATAAGACTAATGCAATTAATTCTGCTTGTTAACTACAGCTTCAAAATATGTACATAGAGCCTGATCTCACTTCTGCTGTGGAGAGTTACATATGAAAAATTATTCCTTTCCAGTGGATTTCCCAGTGATAAGGGAGCATGGAGTGTTCCTCGTATTACATACCAATGAACACAAAGTCACTGCACAAGGAACACTATGCTCTAAATCTTTTAGTGCTGTAACTTCTTGTCAAAGAAAGAAGCTTAAATAAATTAAGGTCCAATAATAGAACAAATCAGTAATTGGAAACTATCAGGTTGAAAGCAAGTTTTTTTGCTTGTTTTTTTTTATTTGCTTTTCAATGTAACCCTTCTCACTCTGCAATTTACCTCAGCGCTTGAATTTTGGAAAGCCTCAATTTTTTACAGTTTACCAGAGCTAATTCCAGTCTCAGTCCTTCTTGCTTTCTTTTCACAGAGGAATTTGCACAGTGGGACATTTTTTATATAAGGGAACTTTGATGCAAAAAAGCAATTTATATTGCCAGCAGTTTTCAGTATTCCCTTTGCTATAGCTGAAGATATAGCAATATCATCCACACAATCAGCCTCTTCTTTCTGTTTGGTTCTACAAGGAAGACTATGCTTACATTTGCCTGCAATCATTAAATCAGTGTGTTTGTATGCATGTGAGAGAAAGAAGACAAATATCTGTCCTACCAATGTACAGCCCTATCAGCTGGGCTCTGCAGAGCATCCCTTATCTCCTTCATCCTTTGCACATTTTCACATGGCTTTCCTTCTCTGTCCAGTGATTACCCACATCATGTTGGCATGCTCTGGCGGCTCCTTGGGGCAGAGACTTCATCCTGTGTCCCAAAAAGCAGAGTGTCAGCACCATAAGGTAGCCATTCTGAAAACAGTTAAAGTGATGTATTCTGCTCTTTTTCGGTCTTGAGAGGGAGAGTGAGAAGGGAGACAGTGAAGAGGAAATCGGGAAGCTCTTAGCTCTTCCCTGCAGGGGCCAGAGGGGAGCAGATAGCAGGGTAGCTTGAGAAAAATGAATTCACAGGAAGATTTTAGAGCTAACTCAGACTACTAGCTAAACCTAATGACCACCAGAAACTTGATTCAATGCAGTGTATTTGGTGTTCTCCCTTGCTTGCGCCAAAAATATTGCCTCAGTTTAATTTTTATCCTTGTGTGAATGCATCTCTTTAATGCTTGTTTCATAGATTTTTGTTTCCATCTTATGGCCTTAATATCTATTAGAAACACAGCCTTAAGGCAAACTTTCTCACAGTAGTGCCTTACTTTGTTGTATGCTGGAGTACACATAGCTGGCTCTGACAGCATTAGTTCTGCACCGGTACACTGTCAAACTGGCTGCAAGAAGTATTGTGAAAAAATCCTGTGTGCTTAGTACAAAAAAAAAAAAAATCCCCATTTCAGCTTTTATTGACTTTTCAACTAGATTTTAATGTCCTCTTTTTTCACACCTGAGTTTTGAAACCAAAACCTTACCACAGCAGTTGAATTTGACCTGACTTTGTCAATCTGATTCCAATTGTTACTGCTTAGTATGCCTTTCAGACACCTCTTCATGCAAGTCCTTCTCTGAATTGACCAAAACTCAAGCTAAGCTGTGCTCTGACTGGTTCCTTGGGTCATTCTTTAGTCAAAATCACTGGAGATAATTTCAGCCTGAGGATAAAATTCAGATAAAGCTTCTTAAAGACCCAGGGCATTTTTAGTAAGTCTAGGCCAAATACGTGTACTTATAAGAGTCAAGGGATTTTGCAAAGAAAATGTAAATAATGCTCATACTGTATGGATAACTTCAACAGTGCTAAATTTATGCCTGATTAAGCATTTACCCAAAGTTTTGAAGCCTAAACGGACCAGTCATAGAAGTGTTTCAGACTGGGGCACTGAAGGCATTTCTCTAAACACAAGTAGGACACTCATTTTCTATGACATAGGAGGTATAAAGTGATCAGTAGACTTCTTTCAAACACAAAAATAAAATTTTACCTGCTAGGGAAAATAAGATAAGAGGTGATACTCTGCTTATGCTCTGTGGTGTTTGGGGCTGTTTTAAAGGTCCTCCAAAGGTAAGAATAGTTCACAGGACACTGCTGCCTTCAGAGAAAGAAACAGATCACTTGAACACTCAGGTTTTCATGAGGCCAAAGAATTCTTACTGTCTTCAGTTCCTCTTTTTCATTCAACAGTGAAGAGGCTCTACATCACCATTGTAGAGCTAGAAACAGGCAGCTATATATATATAAACAAGTTTTTACATCTTGGCTATGGGGTCAGGGTAGGTGTGTGCAGAGTAATACCTTTACTACCTTTTCTCTCACATCCCTGGAAGATGTATACTTATGCAGCAGAAGTAGCAGTGAATACTTTGCATTTCTTATATATTTTTTCTCTGGTTGCTGTAATGTTGTTCATTACTTCTTCTCACTTGACTGGAATTCTCCAGCTGGCAGAAATGTAATGAGAAAGCTACTCTCATAAGGGCATTAGGTGAGAAAAAAATATTGTTTTCAAAAGGATCTCATTGATGAGATCCTGAAAACTGTGTTTGCATAGCTTTTAACATTTTGCCATGTTGTTTATACTTAGCCAAGTGTAAAACTGAAGATATCAGTGTTGCCTAGGAATTAATCTAGGCAGCTAAGACAATGTTAGCATTCACTTCCTGTTTTAAAAAATATGTTGTGTATTTGCGTATGGAAAACTACAGTGAACTTTTCAAAACAATGCAATTATTTAACTGTACTGACACCATGATTTTCTTATAAAGAAGGAAATGCGTCTCAAATTTATACAAAGACTCTGAACCATGTACCTGTTTTTACCATAACACGTAAATCCTTATGTGTCTAGAATTAATACAAAATATACGAACAATACTCTATGTCTCTGTATTACTCTGTCTTTAGAATTGCAAATGTGTAACTTAAAATACTATTTAAGTTATCTCCCTTCTCAAGTATTTTTAGAAACATAACCAAATTTGTTAGCTTAAAGCTACTATCCCAACTTGCAGTTTGTTTGTTTTCTCTGTTAAACTCAGGTACGAAGTTTGTATCATTAGAATTTCTACTGAACACAGAAATGTGTAGCCACGCCCTATTACATTCTTATAAAAATAAAACAAAGAAAATATGAAATAAATAAATATTGTTTGACTTTTATGTTCATTTTATGGACTCTCTGCTTAGAGAAATTTATAATTCTACTGCAGTCTGGTTTTCAGCCCACTGGTTTACTTGAATCAAATACTGATGAAAAGCTCCAGGCTAACAATCCAGGGCTCTCAAGGATGAGATTCTGGCCCCACTAGCATCAGAGTGAATTTTGTCATTTAGGCACACAGAATCCAGATTTCAAGTAGGTTTCCAAAACAGCACCCAGGCAATATTTATGCTGTCCTTCCAATTGGTAGCTTTCTTCCCTTCCATCTTCCTCACCATCAGTTGGTCTGAAAATTATGAACCTACTTTGGAAACCCTTCCTGACCAACGCTCTTGGTTACTCTCTCAGCACGAGTCCTTGCACTGACTCCATAAATTAATTTCCAGCAAATTTTCTCTAAGACAGCCTGCAGCTGTGACTGTACATCAAACCAAAGTTTAAATGGTGACCAAGGTGGCTCCTGGTGCACCTCTTGAATACAGTGGAACTCACAGTTTCAACTTGCATGCTGGGACATGCCCCTGAAGTAGCATGTCCTTCTGAGAGTATCTGGCTGGGCATTAGAGGGATGATACATGCTTTTAAAGCAGCTGCAGCTGTAAGTTGCACTGAGAGATATTTACATCAGCTGGTTTTGGGTATTGAACTCAACTGCTCGAGGTAAATGTTCCTTAGAATCTCTGCATGTCTAGAAGCAGAAGTCAAAAGTCGTGTGGAGACGCAGACTTAGATCTAGAGGGTGAAACAGTCAGCATTGATGCTTGCATCTCTGCATTATACACATTTATTTGGGACTAGACCTGGTCAGTCCTGCATGCCAAACATGCATGCACTCATGGCTGTAGCACTTTGGATGCCCCTCTGGAGTACCTCATCCAGTTTGGCTTCACCTGGAAGGTGAAAAAAAAAGTATTGTAGGCAGGGATAATCAGCACAGTCCCTCCTAAATTGCACTCCTGATCTGAACTGAAATACCAATGTAGTTCATCCAGAGGCTCTGCCAAAGAATGACTCAAAGCATCTGCTCTGAGCTGCTCTTTGGAAGTCCAGTGGCTGAAGAGGAATGTAAGGGAAACTATGCCTAAATGTCACTGGCCTGAGCTGGCATGAGCTGTCCCTCTCTTCCCTTCCTTCCCTGCCTTGCTACCCCCCACATCACTTAGATCATTCTTCTAGTTCAGCTTTTTGTAAATTAAGAAATAATTTTAGTTATTGGTTTGAAAGTCTTCTCTTATCATCCACAGTCTATATTTTATTGTGCATATATCTGGTATCCAGCTTTTCCAAGCCACAGTGATTGTAATTAGGATGTACGGTAAATTTAGCTCTTGATTTTTCTGGCAGAAGTTACTATGGGAAATCAAAGTTTCCATTTCCCAGTTTCGGAAAAAAAAAAGGACAATCAAGTAAGAGTTCAGAAAAAATAGTTTCTGAATTCTTTCCCTTTTTTCCTGTGGAAAATCAGGGGAAGTATCAGGTATTTCAGACACAAATACCAGCTCCTTGTTTACTGTCCTCATTCTCCCCATGTCAAAGTGCAGTTGGGAAGGAAACCGCTAGTGGGCTAACATGCTAATTTTTCTCATTGCCTCTTTATCTTGCACAGATTTTTCAAATATTGACTAGGCTTTGAACTTGACCTACTTAAAACACTGGATATGGGTTTCAATTAAACAAACACCCCTTCAGATCATGTCAGTATTACAAAGGGGCCTTGCAGCTACTATGAACATTGAGAATATCAGTATCTTAATGCCCCTTTCTACTGCTAGACATACTGTGATGGAAAACAGCTGTTGTTCTCTGCTTCACATGACTTTTGTGGCTTTCAGTTTTCCTCTGATAACTGATACAGAATTGAATTCTGGAGCTGCTAATCACCTGTATATTGAATCCTCCAAACAAACCTTCTCCTTGAGCTGTGCCTGAAGTGAAAAGCTGATTCTGAAGCAGGGTTGGAGGATGAGGCTTAGCCTGACAGGTCCCCTACATGTCCTCTCCTTGCCTGCTAACAGCAAACTTAGAATTCATCTTCCTTTCACAGCTCATCTGTCCTCTCAGCTGCCTGGCATTTGGCCTGCTTTATTTACTCCTTGTTGTTCAGGGAGGCATTTTCTGCTTTTCACAAAATCTCTCCAGGTTTCTGATGACACTCAACAGGCAAATCAGCAAAATACAATTCAAAGTTGGCTTGGTGTGAAAACTCACAGGCATCTGCTGACAGAAAAGAAGAAAAATGATGCAACATTGTGGCTTGCATGGATTTCTGAAATGGAGACTTGCAAGGGTTTCTTGATATATAAAAACCATTTTCTCCTACACAGTTTCACAAGGAATAATCTTGTAGCCATTGAGTATTCTCAGCTCACCTGATGAAAAAAAGACAAATTACCTTTGTAATCTAACAAGATTTCAGTTGCTCAAGAAGAAAAATATTTTTTTCTACTCCAGCAAAATCAAACTACTCCAGTCTAAAAAGACAAGGAGAATGATAATAGCAATAATAGTAAAACTAAAACTTTATCAAGCTTCCTGTTATGAAGCTAAATATAGTCTAGGGTGCTGGAGGGCAAAAGAGGCAGGGAGAATGAGAAGGGACAGACCTTTCCCCTCCATGGAATCATAGAATCACTAGGTTGGAAAAGACCCACTGGATCATCGAGTCCAACCATTCCTATCAACCCCTAAACTATGTCTCTCAGCACCTCATCCACCTGTGCAGCTGCAGGGAAGGTGACTCAACCACCTCCCTGGGCAGCCTCTGCCAGTGCCCAATGACCCTTTCAGTGAAAATTTTTTTCCTAACATCCAGCCTGAACCTCCCCTGATGGAGATTGAGACTATGAGAGTGGTAGTAAATGGTGTTAAATCCAGCTGGAGGCCAGTTACAAGTAGGGTTCCCCAGGGCTCAGTGCTGGGTCCAGCCCTGTTCAATGTCTTCATCAATGACCTGGATGAGGGCATTGAGTGTACCCTTAGCAAGTTTGCAGATGACACTAAGCTGGGTGGAAGTGTCATCTGCTGGAGGGTAGGGAGGCTCTGCAAAGGGATCTGAACAGGCTGGACCACTGGGCTGAGACCAATGGAATGAGGTTTAACACAGCCAAATGCCAGGTCCTGCACTTGGGGCACAACAACCCTATGCAGAGCTACAGACTGGGAGAAGTCTGGCTGGAAAGCTGCCTGGAGGAGAAGGACTTTGGGGTGTTGATTGACAGCCGACTGAACATGAGCCAGCAGTGTGCCCAGGTGGCCAAGAAGGCCAATGGCATCCTGGCTTGTATCAGAAATGGTGTGACCAGCAGGTCCAGGGAGGTTATTCTCCCTCTGTACTCAGCACTGGTGAGACTGCTCCTTGAATCCTGTGTTGAGTTCTGGGCCCCTCAGCACAAGAAGGATGTTGAGGCTCTGGAGCGAGTCCAGAGAAGAGCAACAAAGCTGGTGAAGGGGCTGGAGAACAGGCCTTATGAGGAACAGCTGAGAGAACTGGGGTTGTTTAGCCTAGAGAAGAGGAGACCTCATTACTCTCTCCAACTACCTGAAAGGAGGTTGTAGAGAGGAGGGAGCTGGCCTCTTCTGCCAAGTGACAGGGGACAGGACAAGAGGGAATGACCCAGTGGTCCAGACTGTTCAGATCCCTTTGCAGAGCCTCCCTACCCTCCAGCAGATTCACATTTCCACTCAGCTTAGTGTCATCCGCAAACTTGCTAAGGGTGCACTCAATGCCTTCATCCAGGTCATTGATGAAGACATTGAACAGGGCTGGACCCAGCACTGAGCCCTGGGGAACCCCACTTATCACTGGCCTCCAGATGGATTTAACACCTTTTACTACCACTCTCTGGGCCCGGCCAGCCAACCAGTTTTCCACCCAGGAGAGTGTGTGCCTGTCCAGGCAGAGGCTGACAGTTTCCATAGCAGAATGCTGTGAGAAACTGTGTCAGAAGCTTTACCTAAGTCCAGGAAGATACATCCACAGCCTTTCTCTCATCCAGCAGCCCAGTCAGTTTGTCATAGAAGGCGATCAAGTTAATTTGGCAAGACCTGCCTTTCATGAACCTGTGTTGACTGGGCCTGATCACCTGGTTCTCTTGCATGTGCTTCATGATAGCACTCAAGATCACCTGTTCCATGACTTTCCCTGGCACTGAGGTCAGACTGACTGCCCTGTAGTGTCCCGGATCCTCCCTGTGACCCGTCTTGTAGATGGGCACAACATCAGCCAGCCTCCAGTCCAGTGGAAATTCCCCAGTCTTCCAGGACTGCTGGAAGATAATGGAAAGGGGTTTGGCCAGCACATCCGCCAGCTCCTTCAATGCCCTTGCATGGATCCCGTCCGGTCCCGTAGACTTGTGAGTGTCTAGCTGGGCAAGCAAGTCTCTAACCAACTCCTCTTGAATCATGGGAGATTCGTTCTGCTCCTCTGTCTCCTGGGTATGTACATACAGGGAACAACTTTCTTTATTATTAAAGATTGAGGCAAAGAAGGCATTTATTACCTCAACCTTGTCCTCATCCTTTGTCACAGTTGTTCCATTTGCATCCAACAGGGACTGAATATTCTCCCTGGTCCTCCAGAGTTCCTTTATGAGCAGGAGGAAGTGGCTTGTAGGCTGGAGATTTGCAAAAGGAAGGAGATGCAGGGACCTGATGAGGGCTGGAGAAGCATGACATGTCCATCAGCTCCACAGCTGAGGAAAGAAGGAGGTGGGTGTCTCAGCTGGAGTGTGGTGGAGTGCAAAGGAGGGCTGCAACAGAGCAGATGGGCAAATTTAGCTGGGGACTGGGGCACACTGATGAGTGACTGGCAGGTAAAAGGCCAAGTAGCTCTGCAAGGCGGAATGGAGTTTTATACCTCTATCTTCTGTGCCACCTGCTCATCCCTGGTCCTTGCTCCCTCCAGTTCTCTCCCCAACCCAAAGGGCTGTGAGATACAGACTCGCATGTTTGTCCTGCTTGCCACTGAAGCACACCAGCAGTGGCAGGTTCCCATGCTGCTCTGTCAGCGGGTGTTCACAGGGATGCTTCTGTGCTGCACAGCCCCCCCAGGGCGCCTGACAGCATTGCTGTCATGCTGTCACAGCACGACCACCAGCCCCATGCTGCGATAGCCGCCTTGTGTGAAGAGCCTTCATCCATCAGATGAGTGTTGTTTAATTCTTAAACTTATGTGTACTTTAACCAGATTCTTTTATGCAGACTGATGAAAAATATTCTGTTTGATGTTTTCTGAGAGAGCATCTTAAGGCGTTACTTCAACTTCTTCTCTAGTGCTGCCCTTTCCAAAGTCATTATTACTCATTAGGCACATTGTGCAGAAAACAAAGTAGGTCATGGATGAAAAGCCCCATCTTAGTGAGAGGCACCAGTATTGCACAGAGCTATTTTCAACTTTCATGAGATAAAAAATGTTTTCTGTAGGATGAAAGCTGTCACTGCCAACTTACAAATGAATGCCAAGTATGTAAAAACTTTAATTTCGGATTCCCAGGCTTTCATATGTTAAATGCATTGTTTTAGAAATCCATTTCAAAGATAATTCCCCCTGTATGACCCATACTTGCTGACTCCCCTGTAGGGTACACACTGAGTTAAGGAGGGCTACCCAACTGTTGTAAATAACTTGGCTTCATCGCGATTGTGCCACTTCCACTCCATGAGGATTCATCCTCAAGAGTCCTACTGGGGAGTAATCACAGAATGACAGAACTTGGTCAAGGTTTGAAAGGGCTTTTGGAGATCATCTAGTCCAACCCCCCTGCTAAAGCAGGTTCACCTACAGCAGGTGACAGGACAGGAGCATGTCATAGAATCATACAATCATAGACTCACTAGGTTGGAAGAGACCCACTGGACCATCAAGTCCAACCATTCCTATCAAACACTAAACCAAGTCCCTCACCACCTCGTCCACCCATCCCTTAAACACTTCCAGGGAAGGTGAATCAACCACCTTCCTGGGCAGCCTCTGACACTTCCCAATGACCCTCTGTGTGAAAAACTTTCTCCTAATCTCTAGCCTAAAGCTCCCCTGGTGGAGCTTGAGGTCATTCCCTCTTGTCTTGTCCCCTGTCACTTGGGAGAAGAGACCAGTTCCCTCCTGTCCAGGTGGATTTTGAATAACTCTAGAGAAGGAGATTCACAACCTCTCTGGGAAGCCTGTTCAGGTGCTTTGTCACCCTCACAGTAAAGAAGGTTTTCCTCATATTCAGCTGGAACTTCCTGTGTTCCAATTTGTGCTCATTGCCCCTTGTCCTATTGCTGGGTAGCAATGAAAAGTCTGGCCCCATCCCCTTGACATCTGCCCTTTAGTTATTTAGGAATATTGATCATCTTCTAGTCTTCCATTCTCCAAGCTAAACAGATCCAGGTGTCCCAGGCTTTCCTCATTAGAGAGATGGATCCAGTCCCCTAATCATCTTTGTGGTCCTCCACTGGACTCTTTCCAGCAGTTCCTGGAGGGCAGCAACAGAGGAAATGGTCCCTGGGGGCAGGATGACAACGTGGGACTTGTCTGTCATAAAAATCCCTCACGGTCCCTGCCCATGTGAGTGTGGCACTGAAAGAGTGGATTTCCACGTGCAGTCCAGGATGACCTCCATGGCCAAGAGGACAAATTCAACAGTGGTACCTCAGTGCAAATCATTCTTACATCACAATTACTTTGCATCATGACCCATGAGTTAAAACAAAGCTGTATTGTTTTGTTGACTGCTCACTCAACTTCTATTTTCATGTTACTTGGAGAAGTGAAGTAGATACTTAGAGTTTCTGGAGTGATCCTTAATCTCTTTAAATTAGAGGGTATCCCTCTTCTGACTCTCAATTTAAAAAAAACAATTAGCAAATCCTCCATTTTATTCCATTTCCATGAGGACTTAAACACGGGATTCGAGTAGAAATTAGACTGCACTCATGGTATGTCCGTTCATCAACAGAATGTCTGAAGCACTTTCAACTGCAAGAGAGGTAATTAATAAAATTATGCTTTCAAGCTATTACTGCATAAAATAAGTTGACATATATAGCAACAGTAATGTTGCTAAATTTGTTTTCTTGGTGTAATCACCTTGCTCTGCTGATTAAAGTCGATTAATATTTTCATTAAAAATGTGGATATTATAGTTAGAATTTTATTTTTCTTTTTAAAACAATTTAAAGCCTGGATGTAAAATAAGACAACATAAAAGAAGGTCAAAATTTATTATTATGTATTAGTATAATATAAATTACATTAAAAGCAGAAAGTAGAATATTCTTGCAGCCACAGTTTTAAAGAAAGTCATCCTACCCCTAGAGGTAAACAGTAACATTTGGAAGTAGAGTTTTCTACAGTGACAAATATTTTTTTAATCTGACACAACTTCTGCTGTAAATTCAAATGGAACATTTTCTGCTTTACAATTATTTTTCAAGTAGGCAGGACTAGGTCATTTCAATTGAAAACTAAGTATTCTCTTAAAAACTAAAAAACTAGTTTCAATCCTCAGGTCTGTGAGTAAAAAATAATGTAAGAGTTTGAAAAAAACTGGTTCAAATATAACCAAAAAGGCAAGGGTCTGTAAACAACCGATTTCACTAAACAAACAGGAAAGTCACCTTCTTTGTTAAATAAAACTGTTCAGTTGCTTAAAGTGCTGTGGCACGTTTTCTTCTTCCCAGGCATACAGCACATCTAAATTAGCGTTACTGAAATAATTCAAACAGTAACAAAGTGTTGATTTCACATATTTTAATTAATTCCATTTTCATTCAAGTTGTAAGTAAGAAGGAAGCATCATATAATAAATAAGAGATGCTTTGTCTGGCATTTCAAAATTAAGTAACTTATCAAATTAAGGTTCTGAATAAATATTTGTAAACCACAACTCCACAGATATATTCATGTTTACCTTCTAGCCTTAGAAAATTAAATATAAATTCTCCTCAGTTATTGAGCAGACGCCTTTATGTGGGGAAGTATCTGGAAGTATAGATTTAAAACAAGCAGCAAACAAGGATTAGCCATTCTTTGTTAATGACTGAAATCATAATTAAAGACAATTGCTTAAATCACTTTGAATTAAATCAGGATCTACAACCTGTAGGCAGTATTTTATTACATACTTCTTTCAAGAACACAATATCAATTATGTGTTATGCAATCCAGCGGTGAGGACCGCACATGGGAACCGGGAGGCTCATCCTCCATTCCTCCTGCTGTTGACCTGCTGCCTGCACCAGGTGAATTGTTTCAGCCTTAAAAGGATCACAGGCTGTCCAGGCCAGGATAAGATGTTTGGGTCTGTGATGTTAGTAGGCACCCAGAAAGACCTCAGTATTTAGTAGAGTTATGCTACACTGCTTTAACGTACACAGTTACGTGCTGTTGCTGCATGCATCATTTGATTGGTGCATTTCAGAAGAGTATGAGCTAAATCAGGCAGGATAGTATACGGGATGTGCCTGTCTTGTGGTTTGTTTTTTTTCATGACACCATGTCTGCACTCAGGTGTTTCAAGTGGCCCAGAAGAGATATAAGGCCAGTCAAAAGTTAAGTCAAACAAGTGCAAGGAAATTATTGTACAGAAGAGAAATAAGAAATCTTATCTCCAGACTTCTATCTTTGCATGTGTGTAATTTTTTCATGACTCTAGCCACCAAAAGACTATTTTGTTTTCAGATGCCTCTTAGAACTAACATAACATGAATGATTTCCAAGCTCTCAGTGGATTTCTTAACCACTGACTTTGGATTTCCTCAAAAAGGGCTTTCCAGGGGCAGGGGTGTGAGCATGTGGAATCAAAAACTCTGATGCAAAAAAAAAAAAAAAAAACTCTGATTAAGTTAAAAAACAGACGGAAAAAAATCCCAAAGTTACCCAAGTGTTTAATTCCTTTATCAGAAGAGAAAAATCTGTAAAAAACTCAGATTTGCTTGACTGAATCTTACAACCCCCCACCTCAAAAAAAAAAAAAAAAAAAAAACAGAACAAAAACAAAAAAAAAACCCTAAGCAGGCTTCTACCAAGAGAGGTAAACTAAGCATAAATGAAATGACTCAGAAAGCCAGAAGCTGAAGATTGCTATTGGTGGATCTCCATTGGGTGTCCTGGATGAGGTAAGTGTTAGACTGGAGGGGATCTGCTGAGCAGTAGGCTGTGAGTCAGCAAGGACCTCAGGATTCCATCTTCCCCTCTGTACCTAAGGGAATGAGAGTTGCTTTAAGCCTCTCCCTGCCTCATGTCCTTCACTACATGTAAGGGGAAAGCTGCAAAGTAGCTACAGGTGCAAGTCTGCAGGTGGAAATTCCCAGTGTTGTATCTGTCATGTCTTCTTGGAAAATAAAAAGTAAAGAATACTTCAGGTTTTTAGGATAGCATAGGAAGATGACAAACATTTTAAGGGTTAAATGACTTGGTCATGACTTAGGTTTCTAAAAATTACTTGCAATGTACTTAGGTCACAGAACTTGTTATTTACATTGCTCTTTGAGTGTGAAAACCCCTCTATCTATGGGATGCAATTTGTGAGGCCCATACAATATGAGGGGATGAAAGTATTTCAAACTCTGTGATGTCCTCAGATCTGGGTTTTGGCTTGCAGTGCTTGAACTGTAATGCCTATTTAGTGGAAATGATACGCAAGGAGTGTGTCGAATAGATGAATGTGCTAAATCTTTTCCTTTTCAGTGGGTCGGGGTTTATTTCCCATCAGGTTTGCATTAATGACCCACTGACCTACTTTTCTGATCCACCTGGCAGAACTCTGCATCCCTGAAACCTGAGATCTTGTCTGCTTCACAGATTTGTTTTGTTTAGGTTTTGTGACAGAAACCATTAGGGGAGTGACACTGCAGATAAAAATGAAATGTGCTCTGCATTTTGGTATTGCAAGTGTATTTTTATTTAATTGTGTAAGTGTTATCCATCATGATAGAATTGTCTGTTGCTTTTTTTTAATGCCTCTGTGTTTTATAATGTTTTCTTCACCCTCCCTCAAATTACAAAGAAAAATGAACTGTGTACATTTATTCAGTGATTTCTAAGCAAAGCTGCTTCTTCGCCTGCTGCAGACCAAGAGTAAGGGGAAAAGGCAGACATAATGGATCAGTGAGAAAAAGGCATCTTCTGCCTGTCTTAAATCATCTACTTTACAGAGAAGCTTAAATTGCTAGAAATAAAAAAAGCTCCTTGGCAGCTCAACAACTGCATATAAAACAAAGCATATTTTTCAGTGAACCGTAAATGTCACCATCTCAGATAACTTTTATGCTTTCATAGAAATAGGAACTTAATTTTCCCCAGTTATATTATTAACTCACTTTGGTGAATCAGATCACCTACATTAGAACAGAGGCAGCTGGTGACTCAGAACAATGATACGTTTAAAGATCAAGTGCAGTGTTTGCAAGTACCAAACTGCACACAGATGGAACTGCTTCTTTGAACCACCAGATAAAGATTGATCTGTTAAAATCCTACTAAAAATGGGCACCAAATGCTTGCTGTCAGACGTGACTGACAGCCCATGTCCCAAGCCGAAATGAGGTTGGGTTTGCCTATTCATTCAGTGGGTGCACAGTGACAGCACAGGAGAGAAGGAGGGCTGTGATGGGCTGTGATATGTCGAACTGATTGCTATCGCTTTATTGTCCTTGTAGAAATTTTCCTAGTTGGAAAAATAAATAAAATTTGCTGTTATTCCAACGTATTAACATTTCAAACTTTCCGCTTTGCTCCCTCTCGCTTGGTATTTGTATGGCCCCCACATCCTATTGCGCAAACCTGTCGTGACTGTTTATAAAGTCATCCTTGTACTCGTTAA
Organism: Coccyzus lansbergi; assembly: GCA_033558105.1. Lineage (NCBI taxonomy): Eukaryota > Metazoa > Chordata > Aves > Cuculiformes > Coccyzidae > Coccyzus > Coccyzus lansbergi. The sequence continues at coordinate 687,572 of JAUMJK010000332.1, read as the reverse complement.
AAAGCAGTAACTTTACCCCAGTTTTCAGATAAGGAATCAAGATGGGACTAAAAGGAATAACTAGCCTGAGGCTGCATAGGAAAATGCAGACTCAGTCTCGCATCATGACCAATACCCTCCCATGCCTTTATGTCCACGCTTGCACACTTCATTTGTTTAAGAGTTGGGAGATGTTGACTAGGATGTATCCATGCCTCTTTGCAGGCAGAAAAAGTATTGCTTTGGATGTGTTCTGGAGCAGCGAGATATGTGTTGTTCTGAATCAAAACCGGAGTGGCCATAGCCAGCCTATCACCAAGTATGAACCCTTTAGCTCTGCCATGTCTTGGCATATGCTGGATTAAGCACTACACTCATGCATCTCCAAGAACGCTCAGAGCACTATCAAGGCTTGCTTGCTTTCTCCTGTAGAGGTATCCTTAGCAGGAATACAGCATGTGGGGAAAAGACCTACCTTTCAGAGGACAGGAATGTCCCCTACAAGACACAGCGAGCTCATTTCTCCTATTATGAGCCCAACCAATTAGCATTGAAAACACTAAAGAAGAAAAAAAGTAGCTCTGTACCTCAGTCCTGGCAAGTAGAGGGCTGATAGCTACATATAAGGTAGGTATTACTTGATTATCATTTAAATTCTGCTTGACTCATCGTCACTTTAAGAAATGCTGCTGGTGACACTGCCAATATTTTTCAAGCAGTTATATATTTAATTTAGAGCAAAGGAGCCCAGAGACTGACACAAATACTTTGAAAATATGAGCTGCAAGTCTAACTCACACAAAAATATATGTGTGAATGATGATAGCAAATCCTGTATGCCTGCAGAATACTGGCTGGTGGTAGCATTTGAGAATTACACTTAAACCAATGGTTCTTTGTTAGTTAAGGGATTGTGGCATCCAACCTGTGTTTTCTTGAATTAGTAGTTTTCACCTCATGAAACATATTGACATATATTAATGAAAGCAATGAAAAAACTGTATGTCACTGTCGGCTTCCAAGCTGAAAAAGGTGGTTATATTTTCTTACTGTAAATACTCCAACCATTTCAGCTACACGTATATTCCATTTTGTCCTAGCATCCCTTACTCGTGAAAGCAAAATGAATCACAGGGTAGACTGGACAGCTATTTGATTTAGTCCCTGTAGATTGTATTGATTTTTGTAACACAATAAACATTCTCTTCACCAGTATGTTTTGCTCAAAAGATGTTTATATTGCATTTATTAGGCTTCAGGGCTGTTGAGTTTGGAACTATCTTTTAAGGAAAGTCTGTGGGCTTTATTTTTTATGTTTCTGATTTTAAAGATTGTCTTGACATGTGGCTGATTTAAGTCTTTTTTTAGAGTGAATAAAACAATTTTTCAGGTGTCCCTGTATTCAACCATGGTTCTTCTAGAAACCCCAAAGGCCCCAAACTGCCCACAATTGACCTCAGAAGCACGGAGACACAAATGATAGTCCAATTTATTTATTTAACTGTGCAGCGTTAGACTCTGTGACCCAAGAAACAGCCGTTGAGGAAAGATGTGGAATTGCTGAATGCTTCTGAGCTGACCCAGTTTGAGTGTTTATCTCTATTGAAGTGCCCTATGGCTTAAAAAAATGCAGCCTAATACGAATTTCAGGCATCTGAGATTCTTTTCAGCAATTTCTATTCGTTCCATCCATCTCAGTCTTCATTACTTGGCTTCATGATCTTTGGGTCAGCAACAGCTTGTTTTTCAACCTAAGCCTGTATTGAGCTAAATCCTCAAATACACTCTGGCATACACACGTTCATAGAAGTTACTTCATAAAAAAATAAAAAGTACTTGGAAAGAAGCAAATTCAAAGGTTGCACATGGCTTAATGTTCTCTGAACTGCAGAATATGATATTTGCAAAGAAATGAATTTTTACTTCACAAATGGGAGCTCCATCCTGCATTCCTCTGAGGTGTTCAAGACTCTCCTTTTCAACAACCCTTGGGTGGAAATGGGGGCACTTGGTGCATCGCAGCCTGGCTCGGTATTTTGCAGGAGCAAGCCCCTAGGCCTCTCTCTTTCCTCCATGTCTTTTCTTTCACAACTTCAGCTAAAGAGCTATCTATAACTTTTGTCACTTTCATTTCCAGTGTGTCACCATGGATTATGAAAAGTAAGCCACTGTCTGCCCATTTAATGGAGTGCATCACTGCAGATAATTGCTCCAGAATGTAAATCAGTTTACTGTTACCTGGTTACTGCTGGTACACACATAAAATAGAGAGGAGATAGCTCTAGTGGGCTATAGGTTTAATGTATGGTGGTGAATTTGAATCGAACTCCCCTTATTTTAATAGCTAAGCTCAGAACAACACGGCAGTGTGATGCATTCATCTGCATGCACAGGAACGTGTCTGCCTGTATTTACAACATCATACTGACGAGAAGCATTCCCACAAGCAGGTTTTAAATGGAAGTTGCCTATCACATCCATTTTTCTTCCAGAGATGTGGCTCGTGGTCTTTCTGGAGGCAGCAGAGCAGATTGGCTGCAGGAAAGAAGAGGGCATTGTGCCACCTAGAAGGAAGTTCAGTTTGAGTTACACACCTCGTTTCCTAGCCTCAGGTCCAGCTCCAATGGTCTGAAGGAGCTCATGGGAATCAGCCTCAGGTGGCACGGTATACTACTCCTCAGCCCTGCACATTGTCTCCAAACTGGATGAAAACATTGCAGAAAGGTATGAGATCCAAACTGAGCCCCAAGAGTAGTCATGGGAGAAGAAGGTGTGGGGATAAGGAGAGCATTAGAGGGTGGCCTGCAGAAAAGGTGCTACAAGCACTGGGAACAGCAAACCCATGATGATTCATGGGATGACTGCTGTACAGTGATCCTAAACAAAGCTGATCAGGGAAACAGCTGACAAATTGCTATGCAGTGCAGGGAATGTGGGGCACTTAAAACCTGCGCTCAGGAAAGGTTGTGACCTTTCCTGAGGAGCAACATGGGAGCAGCATCACATCTGGTGCTGTTTACTCACCTGACAATGACATTACTGCTGCTGCTGTAGCTTTAAGTTGACTGTCACTATAGGATCCAACATCCTTTAAATCAGTTTTTCTCTTACACGCAGACTTCCTCCCATATAGTCTCAGAAAAGGTTTGCCCTTGAACTGGAGGCATTTTTTCTGGCAGTGCTCAATGGAAAAGTACTGGATAGATTACAATAATGATGCAGGCTTGCCTTGCTTTTGTTCCCACAGAGTGCTTAAGTTAAACATAGAGATGCAGGTCTACTGTTTCTGAAAGCTTGTGAAAAAGCAGACACGTGCATGTGCATATATGAATATACACACTTATCCCTGTGCCCTCAGAGATACTGTCACAAAAAGATACTTAACACTTTCAATGGACGTGTCAAAAATTAAATTCTTTGAATTCAAAAAAGCTGATGGTGTTTCAACGGTGGTGTTCAACACACTTAGGATTGCTACCCATGTAGAGAGGTATCCGCTACCAGAAGCAAGGGCATTTCCATGCAACAAATGCACTGCCTGGATGGGTTTTTAACATGTTTCAGCACAGAATGATGCAAAACTTACAAGAGTGACCAGAAATGCCTGATGTTGACCCCTAGTGGCACAATTTCTTGTTCTTACAAGATGCCACTTCTTCAGAAGGGTTGTTTATTCACAGAATCACAGAATCACAGAACAACCAGGTTGGAAGGGACCCATCGGATCTTCTAGTCCAACCACTGTGCATAAGCTGTGAGACTGTCATTTCACATCTTGTTGCATCCCTAGTTATGGTCTTCAGATCCTGCCAGGAGGGAGAAATCCCCATTGGTAAGAAAGTCCCAGGGTGAAAGGGACACAGAACAAGGCTGTAAAGGTAACTAGTCTTCCTTCATTGCTTTGGGGAGAATTCAAAGACTGTCTCACAAGGAAACCAAATTTGTCTCAATATCTGCATAGCAGTGTCCAGGATTGCTGATTTAATGGGCATTTTCCAGATTGAGGCGGTGTAACCAGTACCTAACCAGACCTCTGATAATTTGCCAAAATTTTTGAAATATGAAGCCCTGTATTCAGAATTTATTGTTCCTTTTTATTGTGAGCCTTTATTTCATGCCACTGAGCAATGACTGACTAGTGGAATTTTTTCTTGAAGTGGGAAAATATTTTTTCTTTTTTCACCCCCTCCCCCAAGTTTTCAAATTTCCTTTTTCTCTGCCAACAAATCCACTCTGCAATAGTTCTGATTTTACTGCCAACATAAAAGAATTTAGAGACATTTTTCTGGATTATGCTTAACAACTCGTTCAAGCAGCCTCTTGAGCCCACAGAGGAATCTTTTACATTATCTGTTGGCACAGACACTTTTCCTACAATTGTACCTAAAGTTTGTGCTTATTTCTTTCAGGTTCTTTCCTTGAAATGTATAAAGTTAAAAGACGAAAAATTCTTGACAGCTTATTGTGTAAATCCTTCTGACACAATTTCTGCATTTCTGTAAGAAATGAGAACTGATCAGTATGAAGTAGGTCAAGAACTCCTAAGAGACACAGTGACTGCCTTTGATTTTTCTACCTTGAAGTTCAAAGAGCATGAGTAAGTTCATTGAAAGTGGAAGAAATGAGTTATTTAAAGAAATAAGGATTCCATTTTGCATGCAGTGCCTGGAAAACTTAAGTAAGAATGGGTCATGAACCACATGGTGAACCTGTGTCTGTATGTACTTCCCAAACATTGTTTTGAGACCACACTACTTACTATTAATTGATAATGAAGTCTTCCTAGATTTGAAACCTCTTCTAATGAGTTCTATGAGGTTGATACTACATGCTACACTAATACATTATGCCTTATATCAGCCTGAGTAAAGCAACTGTTTCTTAAAACAATTTACTCAGGCTAAGGACCACATGGACTAAAATTTAGAGAATACAGCAACTACCCTCTTCTTCAGCTTGAGTGAACTTAAGGTAAGAAGAATTTCATGGTGGGAATTGTGTATTTGTAAAGGAGATGCACCAATTGAGTCACTTGTTTTAGGGTCAGATACTGGTACCTAATCCTCTTTTGTTTGCAGCCCAGACTTTGCCTACATGATTATGTTGTAGAACAGTAAAAACATTAAAGACCACGATGATACACACTGGTGAGGAGTTATAGGGCTAGGACTTAGATCATCTATGAGAGGACTACATCCATCAAGAAGAATGGTATTTTTCATTGCTTTTCTCTTGAAGGGAGGAATTAACCAGGGAACTCTCAGAGGCTTCAATCTCAACTGCCACATAAGCATTACATGATGTACGTGCGCAAGACGGGTAATGAGGAAAGAGCTGTGCTATCTCAAGGCCCTCCTGGCCATGTTGTAGCTGCCTCTGACCCTGGTTAGCTGACATTTAGAAGAGACAAATCAAAGGAAGGTTAATGTGACAGATGGAGACAAACACTGAGAAATGATGGAGATCTTATCCCAGAAATACTAGCATGGTCAATTTAAAAGCTGTTACTTGGATAAATTCCCTTTATGAACAGTGAAAGATGTTCTGATTAAAGCTGTGTAGGTGGCTAAATTCTGTTGTGTATGGCTTTATCACTGCTAGAGATATTGCCTTTGTTTCATACAAAGAGAGAGACAGCAAGTAAGCCTGTCCACTGAATTAGAAGTAATATGAGTAAAAATTGAGAGTGAGTAGTTCCAATCTACCTTGGCTTTAGTTTATATATATTTTTTTAAACACTACACGTTACTGCCATATGAAAAGTGGGTTTTTTTATGCTCCATGCCACTGGGAAGATGTGCTATAGCATTACAATGTGCTCCTCCTCATGAGTGTTTTCGCTGGCTCACTCTGCAAACAGGCCTGAGACACCAGGAGGATATGCCTCTGGGCTCTTCATGGAAGAACTCTAGATGTGCTTTACAGGAAATAAAATGAATCCACCACTCAATTAGTTCTCTTCTCTCACCCGAACACTAGGAGACTAGGTTGCCCAAGTGAACCTCCCGCTCCAGAGAGTTAACCTCTCATCTGGCCAGGAAGGGGTGCCCTTTGAAAGAGTTAAGTGATGGGGGAGCTGTATATAGGCAGGAACCATGTCACTAGGGCATGGGCTGTACCTCCTGTAGCTGGAAAAGGTGGTGTCTGTCTCTTCAGTGAGTCCCAGCTCTGCCTCAAGGACTCCCTCTTGTCCTCCAGATTGTGTGTCAATCCCCCACCACGCAGGTGCATTTGCTCTGCGGTAGCAAGAAAGGAAAACAGCTTCAGCACACAGGGTTGAGTTTCACTCTATTTATGTGGTTTTCTCAAGACAGAGGAATGATAGGAAAATATTCCTAAGGAATACAGGATTGCTGTGCCCCCACAAAACATCACCTACGTACCATACTGAGATCTGTTGGAGTGCTCAGCTCTCTCTGAGCCCAGCACAAGGCACCAGGGCTGTCCATGGTGACCTGAGAGCACAACCCACTCCAGAGAACCAACGGCTTTAGTGTTTACAGGCTGTGCCTGTAAAACAAAGCTGTTTACAAACACAATAGCATTGAACATAGTAAGGTTATTTTAAAAGGTGTCTCAGCCATGCAATTGTTTGATAGCGACAGGAATTAAGAGCAACGTTACAGTAGCTATGACTGTCAAAGATTGAATTAAGTCACAGTTTATATGGAGGCGATATTTCTTCCCAGATCAGCTGATGTAACTGAAAGAAAAGTCCAGATGAGACCCTGGGAGCAGAAGCCCTTCTTCGGGTTGCCAGATTCTGTTTCAGATCTTGCTTGCAGCCCAACAGCTGGTCCACTCTTTCCTAACCAGTTCAGTTGGTGTAAGGAAAGATGTTACTTCTGCTAACAACCCTCATCTATATAAAGTGGAAAAATCAGATTGGCAGCTCAGAGATAGGCTGTTTGTGAATAGCTCTGATTTTTTTTCTGCTGTGTCCTCAGCCAACATGAAGTACATAGCCCCCACTTGCTAACCTATTGGTCTGATATTCTGTAAAAAAACCTCGCAATGCCTTTTAGTTAAAGCAAATGTCAGAAAACACAAAGTCCTGTTTTCGTTGTGAAAATTGCCCCAAAGGGAATTGTATGAACCCAAACTGCACAAATACTACCTCTCAGCACAAGCTTAGTTTGGGCTTTTGAAAGCAGGTCTGTGCACTACAGGCTTCAAGATGTTTACTTTCCTAAGCCTCTTTCTGGCCAAGAAGAATGACTTAATTCACAGGGTGGTCCAAGCCTCATTCTAGCCAAGAAGAATGACTTAATTCATGGGGTGGTCCAAGCTTTGTTTAGTGTTCCTGGAGTCCAGATGCCCATTTGGAGATTCCCTTCAAGAGCCATGTGGACACAGCACCTCCTGGGCTGAGGGTACTGGCTACACACAAGCATGGTAGGAGGCATTAGGAACTGCTGGACTTTACCCAGGTCACTAACAGCTGCTCTCCATCACCTCCTATCCCACCACGTAGCCACAGCAGAAGCAGAGCTAAGCCGGTTGGAATCAGCCCACAGACTGGATTTGGACTCCAGTTGGAACTGTCAGACTTCATAGACTGGAGCTAATTAAGCTAATTATTGACAAGGTAGTTTTTTTCTTCTTTAATGCCATTTACCTTATCTGTGAAAAGAACTGCAGTTTTAATCTGATGGCTGCTGGGAATCTCACCTAACTTTGTATTCCTGTAAATGAGGTATTGAAGTCTGAAGCAATTATACTCCTTGTATAGATGATGCAGGTAAATGGGCTTCTCTTAAGAATGAGCATTCTGATCTGCATTCACCATCTCTTCAGCTTTTCCTACTAATTACAAAGGCTGGTTGGCTCGGGCTTGGATATTTTTACTTGCAGATACCTAACTTAAGGCAGATGACTCTCCCACTCAGTAAGGCAGATTATAAAATTAACTAGAAGTTCTCACTAGCCCCTTTCCCCAAAAACTAGCCCTTAGAAAGCTGATAAATAAGTAGGATCCTCACTCAAGAAATCCTTATGCCCTATATGTGCAAAAATAAAGATTACAGTCTCTGGAGTGTGGTGATTTTCTGGCCTGTTTCTGGGTCAGCCTAATTTCCTGTGCCCAAGAGCTTTCCTTTTATAAGAAAGCACTGCAAGCCTCCAACACATTTGCCTTTTCCATCCCCTTTAAATAAGGAAAGCAGCAACTTCAGTGAGCTTGGGAATCCCTGTGTGCCACCACTCTTACTGAGGTCCATCACTTGCTGAGCAGCTCCGCAGTGCACCTGAGCAGCGGGTCCACCTCCAGCAAGGCTCTCAGCTCAGCTGTACCTGTTGCAGCGCCTCCAAAATCCAGTTGTCTCTCAAAGCTGAACCCCCTTCACCTGGGAGCTTCTCTCTGGCAATTTAGATGGGAAAATGGGAAAGAAACCTTGCTCACCTCCGTACTTCTATTTCTTCCTGCTTGACAAGAGAGCTTTCAGATGGTAGACAGGTATTGAATTTCTGTGTGTCTGAGCCATGCATGGTGCAAAGCGAGGTTAATAGATTTTTATGGCCAGAGGGAGTATCCTGATCACCTCATCCAACCTCTGGCATCACACAGGCCAGAGACAGGAGTTGTAATTACAGAAAGTTTCCAGAAGAAATGAGAGAATGCAGCCCATATCTAATTGTGCTGCCAATCAGATCACCCCATGAGTCCCCAAATTCTTTGACCCTCAGCAATTTTGCTGAGGAGGCTTTATAATCACAATGTGTCTCAAGACGCAGCTCATGTCTTTGTGCAAAAGATGACCAATGTCTCTGGCTTCAGAACAGAAAGAGAAGTAATCTACATGTAGCTTCCTGCAAGATGATTTTTTTAATTTTGTACCTTTTTATTCTTTATGTAAGGTAAATAGCAAAATGGGGGTGTAGCTTTCTTCTTCCCTGATAGCTTTTTACAGCTGTGCTATGCACTCTCTGGCTTAACAAGGCTGAAGGTTAGTGTTTTGGCTTCTGCCTAGCTACAATACAATTATTAGTGGCTATTGACCCTCTGATCTCTCAACTGGTGATTTGTCTCCCAGTGCATTTCCACACAGCTCTAAGTCACAAATAGTCTCCAAGATAAACTTACAGACCTACATTTAAAAGTATCGAAAAGGTGAGGAGACAATTCCCAGACAGACATCTTGTTGATTTTTTTCTGTCAGGTATGTTAATAAAACCACATTCTGATGCAAGGAGACTTAGGCTAAAGAGTATTTATACACTATTGAAATCATTCCTTGGAGCTGGTCTAACGTAAGCTTCTGTGTTAATGAGGAAATCATTCCTATTTGCACCATTTCACCAGCAGCATGATCAGAAAGCGATTAAATTCTTTCAAGCACAAGGCTTGCAAGAGGACTCCCTGCACACTGGCTGAGGTTGCTTGGCCTTAAACCAACCAAACAGGGAGTGTAACTTTCCTTTTCTCACCCAGCCACCCCCTTGCACCTAATTTATATATCGATTTTTTCCTGTTAGTATTGTGGTACATCCTTATCAATTAATATTTCATCAAGTCCTATGGAATGTATAAATTCTCTTTCTTCTAGAGAGTAGTCCTATTTGGCAGAGCATTACAAGGGTTGCACCAAGGGTGACTGAGAGGTTGCAGCAGAAAGCCAGAGGAGGAAGATTGCCAGTGTGTGCTTGGCTGCAGTGGCCAACTTGGCAGTCTTCATATCATCTCTTCCCATTTCCATCCTTTTACGTACTCAGCCACCGTTTAGAGCGGGTGTAATTCTCCTTCCTGGATTGCCCTGATAATACTGTTCTAACAACCCCTGGCAATGCTAGGCCAGCTGAAGAAGACAGAAGGGAAATTTGCCTTCCTTACTTGAATGATCTAGAAAGAGATGAGCTTTCCAGAGAGTGATACTGCTCCAAGTGCCCCTGGGAAAGTCAGCAGCTCAAAGCTGCCAAGTGCAGCCCAGTACCAAAACATATAAACATGTTTACATTTTGTTATTTCTGTGTCACCTTATAATATTTTAATGTTGACATACCTAGCTTGAACCATGATTTTAAAAGTTTGTAGGATGTAGAAAAATATTAATAAAAAGTTTATTCATTTTTTTTCAACTTGCCTTTTTAGCAGTAGCTGAATTTTCAGGTGAATTACTTTCCTCTAAAATGTCATAATAATAGTTCCTCTAACTCCCAAGGTCATCTGTTCCTTTCCTTTGCCCAGGGGAAAAAGTAGCTTAATTTGGTTTTAAAAACTTCCAGGGGGGGCTATAACCTATCTCTTCAGACCATCCTGTCCAGTGCTTCATTTTTCTTCCTGTTAGAAAGCTTTTTTCATAGTGTCTAACTTGCTCTCCTTGCTGCAATTTGAACCCATTATTTCTCTTGCTTTCCACCAGGGAGAAGAAATTTTTCCTCCTCTTTTAGCAGCAGGTTTTTGCATATTTAAGGAATATTATCACTCTCCCTTCCCCCATCTTTAATCTTCTTTTCTTTAAGCAAAGCAACCCCAATGCATTCATTTTTCATTGTAGGTCATTGTAGATTTCCAGCCCCCTGATCCTTCCTGCAACTCCCTTCTGGATTCACTCCAACTGGTACGTATCACTCCAGGAATGTAGCACTCAATGTCACACAAAGTAGTCCACTGAGATATTATCTCTGCTGAGTAAAGGAGACGGTTATTTGTTCAAGAAGGTACAAGTGTTTTCTGTGCTACATTTAGTAATTTCTAAAGGTAAAAGATAATCTGCACTTCTACAAAGAGCAATAAACTATCCCTTTGATCCTGATCCAAATAGGTTTTCTTACTGAAAAAAAATGGGAGAGTAAATGATAGAATTCAAAACTTAATTTGAATGTGTCTAAGAAAAGCATACATTCTTAATCCTGTACACAGTGTACTAAATACTCCCTCCTGCATGAATACACATTTTCTGAAACATACTGGCAGAAAAAATTCAGGAAGTGAAAATAAGAAGGTTTAGCCGCTAGTGGGTAAAGAGTTCTTGCATCTTCCCAGTGATCTTGTGCAGAGAGCAGACTTTAGTCTCAGTCTTTGTGGCTCCCAGAATCACCACTTTTTTGGGGAGCCCTGGGAAAGAGCATAGTACCAAACGAAGCAGTATAACTAAGGTGGTAGTTACTCTTTTTAGGAAAAGGCTAACTTAGAGTCTAGCTTTTCTTACTCCTATGCTTGCATGCTTCTAACAGTCATCACCAACAGTAAGGATCAACACATCCAAAGCTCAGACCATGGTATTTAAATATGGTTGTGGCTTTGACAGCAGCAGAGCAAGGCATTTCAGCTGGAGTGTAGTGAGGTTGAAGACTACCCCACTTGCTCAGTGCTCCAGAGTCCTGATGTAAAGCCTGCTTAGCACCAGCCTCCTTTCCTGTGGAGGCCATGCTGCTGTGACGTTGCTGCTACTCTTCCAGTAGCTCAGCTACACTCATACAGGCAGAGCTACAGAGATTACAGGTAGCCCAAAGCCTACCTTTGCCCCACCATCCCTTTCCCTGCATCATAGAGAATGGGAACCCACAGCCAGATGCAGTTTTTCTGCTAGCAGACTCCTGAAGAGGTCAGCCCAGACCCCAGCATGTCCTCCTGAAGTCTATGAATGTCAGCTTTTAGAAGGATTATTAGTTGGCATTGTCTGACTGACAAGCATTTGTGTTTTGCCTCAAATCTTTGAAGGCAGGCAGGCAAGGGACCAAAGAGCACTAATAGAATTCTTCAGTGTCATTTGACTAGGATCACTGTTTTGTGGTAGTTATTTTTTCCCCCTATCTTTCTCTGTCTTCTGTGTTAATGCCCTCAGGTGATACTGAATTCTTTCCAAGTTTCTAAAAAAAAAATTTAGAAAAAACCCACCAGCATTAAATATTGTTCCAGGACGATATCTTCCCTTAAAGATGCAAGGTTTCTCTGAAGCCATCTGCCTGGATTTTCTTCCCTTGGGATAGAGAGAACAGTTAGCAACTCAGTATTTCCAAAAGAAAACTTGCCGCTCGTGTAGACAATGCGAGTGACCCATTTGCCCTGGGAAGTGCCGTCTCATGTGAAGTGTGTTCCATATGCTACCCATCCACCTTCCTCAGTTAATGAGGCTCAGACTTCTTCATGCTGGTCAAGATAAATATAAAGCTCCCTAGCCCTGAAATCACCATAGTGAGGTTGCCATGGTAAAATAAAAAAAAAGTTCAGTCCATCACAGTTTAGGCTAAAACCTCATACAAAGAGAGGCACAAGCATTGCATTGAGGCACAGAAACATGCCTGTGATGTTCTCCAAATTACCACAACCTAGGTGCAGTTTAAATTTTTTAAAACATCCTGTTCTGTTGATTTTCCTGACGAGACACATTGGCATCCTGTCTTATGAGAAGATGTTTTGAGAACAGAGCTGAAAAATTGGAGCTTCCTAAACATCCAACTGAAGTACCGATACTAACCTATGACAGAAGCATGGAAATCCTGGTCCTGTTTTGTGACCTGGCCCACAAAGCAAAAGGATATCTCCTCCAAAATTTAGATCCCAACTCTATATTTCAGTTCCACTGCCAATAACCAGGTGGCTTAATTACCTCCCAGAGTGATTATGAAGCTGGGTTATTTAAGGTTTGAAAAGCTCTATGGAGGATCTAATAACAGTATGTCAGTCAAGTACAGGAATAGAGATGTACAGGGTGCACAGCTTGCAGGGCACAGGCAACAAGCTCATGTGAACACTGCATGTGCCCAAATCCAGAAATTTACTGGCCCACCATGCGCAATCATGCCATGCACATGCCCTTGGAGAGCCCTTCTGCCTGTGAAAAGCATAAATTGTGGATTGTGTCTACTACAAATTAGAAAACTAAGATTAGAATACTAAACTGCAGAATCCTGCCTGGATAGGGCTCTGAAGAAGAGAACAAATTGTCCAGTGGCCAGTCCATCTCAAGGAACTTCACCTGTTGCTTGGCAAAATATTTTTTGTTCTGTTCTGAGAGGCTACACACATTCAAAGCAACAGCTAGTCCACCAAGACATTGGATCCTGAAATCTCACAGAACAGCACTACAACTTTGCAAAGCATGACATTAGATCACGAAACTTTAGAGACCACACATCCTCCTTGAATGTAAAGGGGATGTCTACCCTGCCATCATTAACTGTATATTGGATGCTGCATGCTCCAGTAGTAGTTCTAGGCAGGTCCTCCTTGGCCATTTCTCAGTTTGTCCATCCAGAGTCTAGCTCTGATGTAGAATTGGTTCTAATTGCCTTCCTCCTCATCATACCCAATGGTGAAATTGAGAAGATTTTCACTTAGAAAACCTAGGGGTCAACCTAAACAATCTCTTCTTCCATAAACAAAGCATCAAAATAATACTGTCTGGCATGCATGATAGTGTGCTCAGGAAGAACAGACAAAGGCAAATCTATGAAGATGAGCTGCATCACCACCTGTAGCAGCGATTTGAGATAAGAGCTTTTTAAGAAGCATTGCATTAGGGTTAAGATCCCCTTACTCTATTCAATGAGCGATAGACATTGAAAATGAGTAGGGAGGTCCTGAGAGACATCAATAAGAAGAGGAAGGCCTATGAGCTTTGGAGGAAGGGGCAGGCATCCTGGATGGACTATAGGGAGGAAGCAAGAATGTCCAGGGAAAAAAAATCAGGGAGGTTATTCTCCCGCTGTACTCTGCACTGGTGAAACTGCACCTCAAATACTGTGCTTGGTTCTGGGCCCCTCACCACAAGAAGGATGTTGAGGCTCTGGAGTGAGCCCAGAGAAGAGCAACAAAGCTGGTGAAGGGGCTGGAGAACAAGCCTTACAAGGAGCAACTGAGAGAGCTGGGGTTGTTTAGCCTTGAGAAGAGGAGGCTGAGGGGAGACCTCATTGTTCTCTACAACTACCTTGAAGGGACTGGCCTCCCTAGTGACAGGGGACAGGACAAGAGGGAATGGCCTCAAGCTCCACAAGGGGAGATTTAGGCTCGACATAAGGAAAAAGGGTCGTTAGGCAATGGAACGGTCTGCTCAGGGAGGTGGTTGACTCATCTTCCCTGGAGGTGTTTAAGGTGCAGGTGGATAAGGTACAGAGGGGCGTGGTTTAGAGAGTGGTGGGAATGGTTGGACTTGATGATCCCATGGGTTTCTTCGAACCTGGTGATTTTATGATTCTATGATTCTGTCACTTGGGATAAGAGGCCAGCTCCCTTCTCTCTATAACCTCCTAGCAGTTATAGAGAGCAATGAGGTCTCCTCTCAGCCTCCTCTTCTCAAGGCTAAACAATCCCATTTCCTTCAGCTGCTCCTTATAAGACTTGTTCTCCAGCCCCTTCACCAGCTTTGTTGCTCTTCTCTGGACTCACTCCAGAGCCTCAACATCCTTCTTGTAGTGAGGGGCCCAGAACTGCACACAGGATTCAAGGAGCAGCTTCGCCAGTGCTGAGTACAGAGGGAGAATAACCTCCCCGGACCTGCTGGTCACACTGTTGCTGATACAAGCCAGGATGCCATTGGCCTTCTTGGCCACCTGGGCACACTGCTGGCTCATGTTCAGTCACTGTCAACCAACACCCCCAGGTAGCTTTCTAGCCAGACTTCTCCTAGTCTGTAGCTGCATAGGGTTATTGTGCCCCAAGTGCAGGACTCGGCATTTTGGCCTTGTTAAGCCTCATCCCATTGGTCTCTGCCCAGTGGTCCAGACTGTTCAGATCCCTTTGTAAAGCTTCTCTACCCTCCAGCAGATCGACACTTCCACACAGCTTAGTGTCATCTGCAAACTTGCTAAAGGTACTCTCAATGTCTTCATCCAGGTCGTTGATGAAGACTTTGAACAGGGCTGGACCCAGCAGTGAGCCCTGGGGAACCCTACTTGTCACTGGCCTCCAGCTGGATTTAACACCATTTCCCACCACTCTCTGGGCCCGGCCATCCAGCCAGTTTTCCACCCAGGAGAGTGTGCACCTGTCCAGGCCAGAGGCTGACAGTTTCCATAGCAGAATGCTGTGAGAAACTGTGTCAAAGGCTTTTTTACTGAAGTCCAAGACTACATCCACAGCTTTCCCCAGGCTGGCTGTCTGCTGACAGACTTCCCTGAGGCTGATCAGAAAAAATGAAGTTCTGTGAAGGGACTGTGCATAATAAGTTTGGATGAATATTTTATCAATGTCCTCCTTTCAAACCAATACAATGTCCAGTACAAACTTTTGGTGTTTAAGCTTCTGGGTCTTTTTTAACATCTGTGACAGACATCAGCTCTCAGCTTCTTCACTTAATATAGTTTGTCAGTCTGGAGACATCTGCTCCTGGTCCAGGGTGCTCTCTACTCTCTGAACTGTGAAAGTCCTAATGTTTAACCCACAGAGTTTACCCAGTAAAAGCCATCTGTTTATCAAGGCATTTCTCCAAAAGAGAAGTAGACCATCCTAGAGAAAGGCATGGAAAAGTTCTTACCTCAGACAGGGATGACAGCAAGGAACTGGCACACTTCAGTTCTGTGAAGACTTTCACATCTCACACTGGGATGGGCCTGCTTTGCACACAAACAGGTTGAGCATATTTCTCAGCATTTACCAGACTTTGATTCAAGCTCCTTCTGGAGACAGATTTAGATGTGATGTTTTTGTGGACAAGATGCCTGGAGCTGTGGTGATGAGTGAATCAGAAGTGTGTGTGGCCAACTACTCATGACCAGTGTAGTGACAGATGTATTCCTCCTGAAAAACAGTCTTGCAGAGCTCTAGACACCATGTTCCTGTGCAATAACAGGCAGGTCAGAATGCAGAAAAAACAAGCTGCTGTCTGGTGTGTTAGCTAAAGCTGTTAGAAACCTGTGGGACAAATTTACACATGCTTGCAGTGAGATGTATTTGAACATACAGCTGGTGTGCATATCTCACTGTATGTATTCACAGAGACTTCAATTCCACACACAGCAGAACTGAGCATCTGAAGTGATGCCATTGATATTTCACTGAAACCAGCATTATGTCTAGAAGTACACAGGCAGACTACAGGGAAGGAAGGAAAGGTCCTTTTTGTGGAGAACATTGCCATCTTGTGCACAATTGCATTTACTTTTGCCTGCAATACTTCTGAAACATGATACTACTATTGTTTCTCATCGTTTTTGCCTCTCCTGAAAACACCAACATGCCTGAAGCAGCATTTGAACCCTTCAGCAAAGACAGCTTCCTGAATAGGATTAGCTTGTTCCAGTGCCCAGACAGTTAAGAACAGAATCTGAATTGCATTCTCGGTTAGCAAATATTTCCTTTTTATCTTGTGAATCACCTCATTAAGTACATTTAATGAAAAAGGCCAGCTGTATCACAATTTAATCTATAAAATTGAGGAAAATCAGGGCTAACCAAGTTCTACAATAGCCTATTATACTTTAACAAGTGGAATAGCAGCATTTACTCAGATTATCTGCAAGTGCCAGCAACCATGCGCCCACACAGTAAGCACAGCAAAAGCAGAGAATTCCTGTACAGGAAAATCTGGCATAGATGGACGAATAGACAAAATAACAATTACTCTAGAGCAGCAGTTACCCAGGTAGTGTTTCATAGCCCACTAAAGATGTAAATCACTACAACTCTGAAAAACCAGTATGTGGTCAGTAAACATAAATATGCATTTTACTGGGATGAGGCCCAGTGAAGCCATAGTGTTTATGTCAGAAAAAGCTGTCACACCCATAAAGAGTAGTCAAATCCATTTCCATGCCTTATCCATGAGTACACCTTCCCTAAACCAGAGTACTATATACCACAACAGCCTAGGAGTCCTCTTGCAGTGGTATGTGAAAGATCTGGCATCTGACCTCCTATGAAATAAAAACCATTCCCAGGACTTACACACTATACTGCCTCCTCCCATACTTTTTTTTTTAACTATCACCTGTAAGCTTTTGTCTCAGTGCTAGGAAATCTGGGAGGTGAGTCAGCAGTTCCAAGTGCTCCCTGGATCCTGGTGGCTCTGATCACCTATCCTGCATAGCCCCACCAGCTGCTCACCCTCAGCAAGGATTCCATCTGCACCGACTGCCACACCATCACCAGGGCAGGATGTGTGCCTGTTTGTATATATAGAATCATTGAATCATAGAACAACCAGGTTGGAAGAGACTCACTGGATCATCGAGTCCAACCATATTTCTCATTTGATAGAGTAACAGTGTAAAATCCACCAGCACTGGCATGGAGCACACAACTTCTGAGTGTGCCCTTCCCCAAGGGGTCATTTGCACCGTGGGAGAAACTCCTTTGTGTTTTGGGGGGCTTTCTATAGAGGGAAGCTGAATTGGCAGAAAACTCACCATTTCCCTCTGCCTGCTTTCTAAGCAAGGTGATGCCTGTAACCCGCTGAGCACCTAGAATTACCAGGTTGGAAGAGACCCACCAGATCATCAAGTCCAACCACTCCCACCAAACTCTAAACCATGCCCCTCAGGACCTCATCCACCCGCACCTTAAACACCTCCAGGGAAGATGAGTCAACCACCTCCCTGGGCAGCCCGTTCCATTGCCTAATGACCCTTTCTGTGACAAATTTTTTTCCGTATGTCAAGCCTGAAGCTTCCCTGGTGGAGCTTGAGGCCATTCCCTTTTCAAAACAAGCTGAATGAGACCCAGCGAGGAGATATTGTAGGGACCGATTTCTTGCATGACTCCCCAAGGAAATCCCATGTGCTCCATGGAGACTTGGAGTCACAGTTACAGCTGATGTGGATTTAACATCAAGATTTCCCCCTGGTTGAAGCCCATAGCAATGGAAGTATGACAATGTTTTAGCTAAGACGATATGCTGGTTATCCTACCACAAGAAGAGGAAGAGGACAGGGTATTTGTGTTCTTTGTAGAAGTGCCACCAAAGCTTTTGGTCACCATTTTCTCATGAGCACCATGAAGTTGTAAGGCCTGAAGTATCAGCTACTAGTCAGCAAAAGGAAAAGCATGTTTTCTCCCCTTTTCCAAATCTGCTTTCAGATTGGGAATGCTACCAATAAGCCAGCAATAGCATAGTTACCAAATTGTTTTAAAAATTGTCTCAATCTCTCTTTTATAATACAACACAAATGCACAGTGCAGCAAAGTTTAAAAATGTCAGTGTAGTCCTGTTAAACTGAAAGCAACTTCTGACATCTTAATGAAGAGAAAGCCCATCTTACCCTCTGGGTTGGATCTGTAACATATGCCAGATGACATGTTGTCACTAGTGCTTAATGTGTCTTGAAAAACTGGACATAAATAGCTCCTCTCACCTTAAAGATTTATAGCTTTTGCTTAGCCTATGCTTAAGACAGCTTATTAGCATTCAAATAATACAGCAGTACCTTTGCCTAGCTGAAATTACACGCAATTTTTTTTTACCAATGTTGTTTATCGAAAACCTGACTGATTACTACTCTCATTAACACTAGCACTAACTTGCAGTTTTACCCTCTAACATTTCTCTATGGATCAGTGAGTCCATATGTATCTGACTTTTTTCTTCCCACACACTGAAGCACCAGGGATGAAGCATTCGTGGGTCCATACCAGGCTCTTGGTCTGACTTAATGCTCTCGTCCACTCTGCTATCCCCTGTGCACAGTCTCCAGCTACACACATGAAGCCCATCCTTTGAGAAGAAAAGTGTTCTGGTGTGTCCCAGCACCCAAAATCCTTGAATCTTCATCGTAATGCAAGTTCTGCATTTTTTCTTTAATATGTTCCTTACCTCTACCTTTCTTGCCTAGCAAAGGATCAACCTCTCATTTAAGTCTCCCGTCGGATTCCTTTTTTACCTGCCTGTGCCTGTTGCCCTTCATCTTTCCCATTTTCTCAAAGAATCTCCCTCTCTTCTCAGTCAGAGAAGGAAGACAAGAAGTGTCAAGCACTTCTAGGATTAACTCTTTTGTCTGCACTTGGTTCACACGGCAGGATCCAGTTCACATCCCATTCCCCAGCACTATTAAATTTGCTAGCTACATACAATAAGAAGGAATGCATCTCAGCTGAAGAAGCTTGGGGACTACCAGACGGAAACAGAACTAGACATTTTACATACTCTCCTGTTTTCGCTTGGTCCCACAAAACTTTGCATCTTTTTACCACCAGCACTTTCTTACTTAAAAGAATAGTCACTGCCTTGGTGGTGTGGCAGATGCCAAACTTAGCTGGTCTTCCCTGCTACAGAGGAGGCCCTCACAATTGCTCCTCTAATCACCTGAGGCCAAAACCAACTAATCCACAGTAAGGGATAGTCAGCTTGAAGAATCCAGGACATCTCTACTTTCAGCTTTACATAACAGTAATTATCTGCATATGGGCAGATAATTAATGAGGTTTCCCAACACCTCCAGACAATCTGTACTATTTCACAGAAGGATAAGCTGCAATCAGGCAAGAAGGAAAGTTCAGTAGCTAGCTTTGCTGCCCTCCTTGCAAATGAAAGTATTCCCATAGATATTTAGGGGAGTGGAATCAGGATGACACTTGCCATAGCAGGTGTCACTGTCACTTTGGGGGTAGGCAACAGCTGTATGGAAAATCAAGACCTGTTCTCACTAGTAAATGCTGTAACTTTTGCCTCCACAAGAAGTATCTCTGTGATTAAGATGTTCAATAAACCAGAAGAAATATGACTTCTTATAGGGACTAGATGAAACTTACAAATATGCATAATTACATTAATCTCATTAATTGTCCATTAACATCTGTTACATGGAATGTTATGCCTTAGATAATTTCTTGCTTATTTAACATTTTAAGTGTTAAACAGAAAAAAACCACCTTCAGAATTACTTGATACTTTTCCTGCCATTTTTTAATCAGACCTCAATTTCTTCAGTCAGCTGTGTAAATTAAAATTAACTTGGTGAAGTCTTGAAAAAATTTCCTATGGTGTCAAGAGATAAAAGTTTTAAGACTTTATATGAAAACAAATCAGATCATTCATCAATCTCCCACACAAGCCTAGAGAGAGTTTCTCAGTGCTTCATTTGTTTTTAATGATTCTGCCTTCCACAGGAAGGAATGAAGCCTTTCCCTGCATCGCAAAAGTCATCTGCAAATAGATAGACCTAAGTAGTTCAATACTACTTATAATTCTGTGAAGAGCTAAGTGCATGAGTAAAATACTTCTTGTCTCCTGCAATCCTTTGATGACTGAATTAGCTAAATGAGATTGAAATGAGGAGTGATTTATAATGGGCTGTAATGAGAAGTGAGTTCAACTGCCTTCCAAACAATTGACAGGGAATAGATTAGTTTCAGCAATGTAGTGATTTAAAAGGATGGAGAAGGAAAAGCATTTCCCTTTGATCTCAGTGACAGTAAAGTTTCTTTAAACATGATCTGCAAATCTGCAGCAAAAACAAATATGCAGCAAAAGGTTCGTATAATGGTAGGAGGGTTTACCCCTTCACAAAACAAGAGCTAGTTCAAACTAAGTTGCTGAGGTTTCTACTAGAAGTCTCATTTCCCATTGCTACACAGCCAGTGAAATAGGAAACTTCCTTGGATTTCCAGAGAATTCTTAAAATTATTGTGATTTTGAGTTTATAATACAGGAATCAGTAGTATACCATCATTTTCATGGGAATTGCTGTTGATCAGAGCTACTTTCTTCATGAACACTATGAAGACAAATATTTGTGTTCAGACATCATAAAAATTTACAGCTTAATATAGTGTTCTTATTTTGTATCCTAATCCTACAAGGCTGGAAGCACACACCCAGCTTTCATATAGTGAATCATCTCACCTAAATTAAACTAACCCCATCAGTAAGACAAACTAAATATCCACCTGAGCATATTTGGTAGGGGAGGGAGGTGATAGGCCAGACCTTAACAGAAAGCAGGTAAGACTGAGCTGAGTCTCGGGAAAGGAGGACGTGACCAAACTAGATACAGCACAACATGGGTATTCAAAGCACACTCCTTTTCACCTTCTGCGATCACAGTACTGCAAACACTTCTGTCTAGACCATGGTTGGATTAAGTACCTAAAGAACTGGCAGCTTAACTTGCCCCTCCGTGGCATTGCCCTGCTTGCACAACATCTGGCTCTCCCTCTCATGTGAATTGGATACAAAACATTACTCTCCAGATTTGGCAAGGTTTGGTGAGTGCAGGCAAGTGCATCTGGGTAAAGGAGAATCAGAGAGGTAACTTACCTGCGTAAGAGCAACCTGCCCTGAAGCTAATGTAGCTGCTCACATAACCTGGGTAAGCAGTAGTCTTTAGGCCTGTACCATGAAGAAAGCACTTTTTATTACTAGTGGTTCACTTGCATTTCACACAAAAAACTCCAGAGTTACTGTCCACCAATAGTAAATCATCTGTTCTCCACCTATGGCCCAGAGTTACTTTCCCTTCTGACCTACTGGCACCACTGCAGCATGGGATGAGTCATGGATGCTTTCATAGCAGTACGCAAGACAGTACTCATATGAGTCTCAACACTGTTTACAGGATTGCTGCCTCTGACTTCTCCCACAGTAGCTGACAAACACCACTCTTGCACCAATGAGAAGCAAGCATCGATCTGACACTAACCATTGACAGGTTCCAAAAATACTGACAGTGCATTTAGCAACAATGCCCCAAATCTGGGCAAATGAAGAGTTCATGCTCTCCACTTATTTTTCTCATTATATTGCTTCACTCTGTGTATATTAATTGGTTGTTTGGGTCTGCTATTTAGCAGCCAGCTTCCTTTTAAGCTAAAGCTCATTCCCCTTAACTGCATGCTTCCATAGCTTCTGCTCTGCTAAAAGGTTAAACAGATCTCATTATCCATTTCCTGCAGAGATCCAATTTCTACAAAAGGCCTTGAGCAGGGTGATATGACTGCCAAGAAAGAGAATAAGATTACAAGAAACTGTTTTCACACTTAGCCAAATACCAAGAAGCACAAAGAGTTGACTGAAATAATTCTCTGTATGGGTCTCAACAACTGGGCAGAACATCCAGCCTCTTCTGGTGTTTTTTTGTTATTCTCACATCTGCCTCAGACAGCATCTCCCAACACATGAACAAATTAAGAAGCTCAGGATAAAAATAAAATAAATGGTACAAGAAAAACTTTGTCTCCATTTCTCCTGAGTTGTTATATCTTGCTCAATACTACCTATCAAATGGCAGAGCAGCTGCTGCTGCAGTCCTGACAGCAAGGAACAGGCTAGAGACCTGTGTTGGGTTGGAGGGGACCTTAAAGCCCATCCAGCTCAAACCCCCTTGCCATAGACAGGGACACCTTCCACTACAACAGGTTGCTCAAAGCCTCATTCAACCTTGTCTTGAACACTTCCAGAGACAGGGCTTCCACAACTTCTCTGGACAACCTATTTCAGTGCTGCACCAGCCTCAATTTATTGTCATCTCCACCTGCCCTACCTAGTCTCCTGGATAGACCTGGTCCACTACTACCTGGGGGTGCCATAAGTGTCATTCACAGGCTATCTACCTCATCACAGCTAGGCAGCTTGGGGTAACAAGATGCCAATACATCTGGTCCTTTCCAGGAGCCCTGTCCTCTTCATCATCTCATCATCTGTGCACCCCACAGGGCTCCATGCAAGAGGAAAAGGCAGCTATCATATTCTTTGAAGACCATGCTGAATGAGAAGGCTTTTGTATAAACAGTCCAAAGTCCCACCTTCCCCTTTTATCTACTCAAGGGTTTATCATACCACACACCAAGGGTGCTGGAAATTCAGTTTCTCACTTCTGCTTGAGGGGCTCAAACCCGCACCAGGGTAGTGCCTCATTCACATGAGCAAACAAGAAGCTTTAAAGGAAGACTTGCAGAGGTTTTTTGAACAGGAATCAAGCAACATACCCTAAGCAAGGAGCCCTTGGCTAAGGTCATTGCAAGCTGGTCAAAAGATGCACCCTGTCCTTCAGCTTTTTCTATTTATTAACTCTAGTAGGTCTATAGTCAGTATCTGAGGGTATATGTCTATCTGCCTTTTAAACACCAGTTCTCCTGATTGAGCAAGCACTTTTGGATCAAGCTCTGGACAACAGATACATCTGTCTTTAGTCATTCTGGGTCAAGGTCTCGCTGTCTACACTGTCCCATGCATGATGCAAGTAACAGAGGGAGCCAGTCAAGCACTGGGACAATTTGAGAAGTCTTCATTCCTAGATGTTTCCAACACCCTACAGGACAGAACCCTCAGCAGCCCTATCCACATGCAGTGGTTATCCTGCTTTAAGCTCTTCTCCTGCTTTAGACTATTAATCATCCATGGTCTAAAAGACAGTGAAAGGGCAGCTGCAACATTATTGCTACTCTGACTCCACAGAAGCACTGAAGTGGGAAATAAAAGAAGGAACAATAGAAGAAAGTATCCAAACCATTGCCTACTTCTAAAATTAGATTTCAGATTGAAGTTGTCACACAAGCAACATAAGATAGATCACAGACTCTACCTCCCCTTCCTAAAAATGGTCTGATGATAAAATTAAAAAAAAAGTTGAGAATAGCATGGCAGGTCTGTCTGCAATGGCAATTCAGACAGCCTGACAGCAGTGGATCTGGAGGGAAAGGCTGAGGATATGGCATCCACTCTACAGGTATTTCAGATGGCCTTAGTTCAGGTTAGCTTTGGTCTAGATCTTTGGACTGAACATCCTTTGGTCATATGTTCTTCTAGACAGTTTCCTTCAAGTGGAACTCAGTTCTCATGATCAGAGGTCACTGTATAGCACAGTTGCTTGTCCTCATTTAAAAGATAAGTAGGCTTCTAAGGGAAGAAAGCATTGTCCTCTTTCTAGACTGTAAGAACATGCAAGCACATACAGAAATGCATCAAGTCTGACAATATTTTGGACAGTCCTGCATCAAGAGAAGTGTGATGGTATTTATGACAGCATTCAGCATTTATCAGCCTGTACTCCAAAACATTTGGTTCACTTGCTCAGTGTTAGTATTTTAGCTCTTTTGTCAAAAAAAGAGAGGGAAAAAAATACTTAAGTGAAACTCAAATCACCATTTGGATCTCAAGAAGGAAGCTCTCTATAAGCATCTTACAACTTCACCTTACGTCTAAGGAACAGTCCAAACAATTGTTTGAACTACATCCTGATTTGACTGAGGAGACCATGCAGGAAACACTTCAGAGTTGCTATGAACTAACACAAAACTAAAATAAAAATTGCTGCCTATCGAGTGTTGCATTCTGTACCATCCACCCACAGAATCCATCAGCAATATAACAAAATGTCCTTGGGGCAGCCTTGTTAGCAAAAGCTCTTGGAGCTTGTTAGCCCAAGAGCAGACAAATTGAAAGTGTAGGTGGACATTAAATCCAACCCAAAATAAGCAAGTAGCTGTAAGCGTCAGCAGATCTATAATTAAGGTGGTATTTCAATTCATTCTTTTCTAAAGCTCCAATTATTACTGTACCTAGAAAAAGATGGAAGTCTTTAACACAGAAAGCCATCGAGTCTTCAAATATGATTTTCCCTCCCATTTGTCAATGGCATTACTGTAGCAGTGCATCAAACTTCTCATTTTGTGGAAGCGAGCAATTCCGCACTCAAGCACAATCTTGAACTTCCCTTCCCAATCAGCTGATAAGCTGGTGCAGGAAGCCCAGCTCTTGTGAAAGGCAAAATACTATTGCTAAATGAAAGAAGGTTCTGGGCCTAGCATGTCTCAGTTGATGTTGCCCATTTCTAAGGCATCTCTGAAGACATCTGGCTTCTCATCTCATGGCAGCCCCCCAGCCAACATGCCTCTGCAAAGGATCATGCCTCACTTTTAGTGGGACCCATACCATGGGTCACCTCCTCTAGCTATCCATGCAGGTCAGGCTGTTGGACATCTATGCACAATGGGCTAAGAGAAGGCCCAACTAAGTGCTATAACCAATCGCTTAAGACTAATTTACATTTGACTCCCACAAAGTTGTCAAAAACAGTACACTTAAGGCCAATTCAGATGTCAGACTTGTTTAAAGAAGTCAGCAATTTACTAGGAAAATAAAAACAACACACCTGTCTCTATTGATGTTTATATTTTAAAACTTTGAGTAAGATTTACTCAGGTTTCAAATATAAAATGTCTTTCAGGATTTCAAGTGAAGCTGCAACAAGGTCAATTTAAAAAAAAAAAAAACAACCAAACTTTAAGAGTTTCCAGGAGTTTCTGGATAAATAGCAGTCTTGTAATACCACCCTTCTGAGGCTCAGCAAGATCTTGATGAGTATCTCCAGTGCTGTAGTGGGAACATTGGCTGCAAATGTACTGTATCAATTTTGATGCCATCACAGGAGTTAGTCATCATCTGAGTCATTCTCCCCACTGGCTGGGACACACATTCTAATTGAGGACATGAGTTGATCTTGGATCTGCTTCCTGGGGTTCTCCTCAAGGTCTGTCTTGATGGCACCCGACTCTGAAATCTTCCACTCCAATTCTGTGCAGAGTAAAACAAAAGAACCATGAATGCAGGGGAGAAAACTGGAAAAAGCTCACCCTTGCTTTCCCAGCTGACTTCTCTTATCAACCTGCGATCACTAAAACCAGGGCTCAGTTCTATTCCTCCCCTAGGTCCAGCTCCCATCCCATCTCCCACACTCACTCCAGTCAAGCCCTCCCTTCAGTCACTAGTGCTGGCAAAGGTTTCAGCCTAGGGCACAGAGCTCAAGGTACTGCTCTTCAGACCACTGATGGCATCCCCACTGTCTCCCTACTCCTTTTACAACCAGAAGTGCAGAAGAGGTTATTACTGCAGAGCACCAGCTTTAGAGGCAGCTCTCCTGGTGAAAGTGAATTCCACCTCCTTCTAATTACATAAGGACAGAAGAGAGGTTTGTACTTCCATCACATCCCCACCAAAGGAATACTGCTCATACTCACATAGAACCACTAGGTTGGAAAAGACCCACAGGATCTTCAAGTCTAACCACTCCTATCAATCACTAAACCATGCCCCTCAGCACTTCAGAGAAATGTTACAGCACTTCCTGTCACAACTAGAAGAGGCAGGGAACAGACTTGCTGAGGTACAACAAAATTGTAGTAGTTCAATTCACACAACTCAGCTACAGGTATTTTTTCGGGGACATACTCTAAACATAATTCTCCCCTCTCTCACTATGCCCTGCACTGATTATTAGTTCCTTAGCAAGGCAGTAAAAGAGAACTACTACTGACGGTAGAGTCTATTTACTATACAGGCCCAAATTGGATTGCTTCCCAGAAGTCGAAGAAAGTCAATACAACACATTCAGTTGACACCTTTATCCTAATCCTGCTGGCAACCTTATAATTAAATCTAATTTCTCTCAGACATTACAGAGTAGTGAATACAACCTCACACTTTCTTTAATCTCTAGTGGAAGGCACCTGGACTTAGGGCACAAGGAAAGAAGAAATAAAAAGTGAAGAATTTTAGTGCCCAGCTTTTTGTGAAGACTGAATTAAGCTGTCTCAGTCAGTTATTTATGTGCTAGAAGCGGGATAATGTTAACTGTGGTCTCTGCTACACCACTGCTCACTTCAGCACATAATTAGGCAGCTGCTGTAGAGAGTCACCTGTTCTCAAATCAGCAATGTCATTGGTGAGCTTTCCCCCTTCTGACAGTTCAGCATAGGGGAGCATTTCCCTACTTTTCCCTACTTTTTACTAAAAAAAACAAAAAAAACAAAAAAAACAACCCCTCTTTGTATCCCATCCCAGTACATGATTCAGCAGGGACCTTGAAATGCTACCTAATTGTGCTTCACTTCAGGTAAAGTTGTCCTTAAAGTCTGACCTCGAAAAAGTTTGAAGGCACCTGGACTGATATGCCTACTCAGAAAGCTCATCAGTAGGCTTTTAAGTGAAGTAAAACCCACTAGGTTACACCCTAGTCACATTTTCTTTCCAAGAAGAACCTTATTCACTGCTGACTTCTGTCTTCAAGCACTACTGTAGGATACCATCCCCAACAAATGACCTCCAAATAGCAGCTTTTACTACAGAGCCACAGTGCTCTGTGAGACCTGTATCACCGCTTTTATCTCCTAAAAAGGATGTCATACTAGTGAGGCTGCTGAGAGGGACAAGGAGAAATAGGTCTAGGGGAAACCATCACCTCCAGGAAAGGTAACGGCCTTTCTCCATAGAGCCCTATGTCCCCTGAACCACTGAAGCAGGATGCTGCCATCCCAGGAGATGGCAAGAGGAAAAGGAAGCAGTCCAATTTCAGGCTAGAAGCCTCATTTCAATAAACAGAGAGGCTCTCTTTAAAAGAGTATGAGGAGTGAAGCCAACAAACAACCTAACATGATTTTTAGTACCTCCTATTTCCTACTAAGCTTCATTTCCAGCAAAGCAGTTTTGCTTTTCCCTTAGACGACCGAAGACAGACACTCACCATCCCTCGTTAGGTTCATGCCACCAAACACCAAAGGCCCAATGAACTGAGCTTTGATGTCTCCCTCCAGGTAGACAAATATTGTAGGTAGGTTCTTATCAGGGTAGTTGGGGATGCAGGTGGTCGAGATAGCTTTGATGAATTTGACATCTCTGAACTTCTTTGCGAGCCCACTCATATGTTGATTTATTAAGGCACAGAGTGGAATTCTGTGCAGAACAATAGACACACATGAGGAAAAGAAAGAAATTAGATAATCTGCTCCAGAAATACCAGCTCAATGAGGACCAATTACAGAAAGACCTTAAGTAACTCCTAAATAATTTTTTGTTCAGTACTCTAGCATTCAAAAGAAATCAGCATCACTGGAGATTTGGGTGGGTGGTGGGTTTTTTGTTTTAAGATACTAGCAATGCAACCTTCCCCTCAATCCTACAGAGAAATTTGCTTATAAATATAGAATTATTTAGAAACTGCATGAGCAAGGGCAAAATAGAAAGAAAAGCAGCTCCTGGAAGAAAGTATATAAATGATGAACCCCTGTGAGGTGATTGGAGACAATGAACAAAATCAAGTATTTCTAAAATTCTCTGGAAAATTCTAGCAACTTTTTAACAAGTTTTTCCATCACACTGACAAGATGGCAAACCTTGTCCACTCCATTTTTGTAACTCTAAAAACCACGTGGTCCTTCTAATGCACAGCCCCTCACACTTTATTCAGAATAATTTCCAAAGTCCAGATACTTCAGCAGCACCAGCTACCTCTACGGTACTTGTTGTAGCAGAAGTTGTGCTGTAGAGATGGATTAAAAATGCCACTTCATGGTAATATTTTAGAGCTAAGTTCAGCAGTCTTGATGAATCAACAAAAAATAAATTGGTAACCTGATCTAGTAATCTTGGGTAACCTGATCTAGTGGGATGTCTCTGCCCATGGCAGGGTAGTTGGAACTAGGTGATCTTTAAGGTCCCTTCCAACCCTTACTACTCTATATTCCAATTTATTTCTTAGAATTCCAAAAGAGTATTCTTAATTTCCACAGTAACTACACATTCATATAAGAGTATTTTTCCCTGTTGATAGTGAAAGGTTTTGAGGTTAACAAGAAATTCTTACCCTTGTTTGTAGAGGTGCAGGACTACCCATATACCTTTTCCAGCTTTTGTAACCTCTTGAACATAATCTTTTCCCGAAATCTCCAAAACTTCCCCAAATTTATTCTTCATTTGAGCTGCCTTCATTTCTGCTAACCTTTGCTGCCTGAACAAGGAATGGAAAAGACACCTTTAGAATAGATGCATTTTTGATAGAACAACACAAAGGAGCTGGACTGAAGCCTGGACTTCAGAGGCACATTACAAACTTCTTCAAATCCCAGTACAACAAAAGCAAGTCAACATAGTCAGTAGATGCTTTCATATTTGCATCACAAGTTAAAACTGCCAGCATACAAGAAGTACAACTGTGGTTCATAAGAAACTTTCCTCATTTCTACCCTCAGCAGATATTTGCACAGATAATAAACTAATGAACTAAACAGCAAAACCCAAGAAACGTGGGAGAGAGAGATAATGGAAAGTCAACACTGTAATTATGTAAATCTGTAGCACCTTAATCTTGTTCAAGCAAAAACTGAGAAATCTTGGAGACAATTTTCAAAGCTCTCAGAATCCCCAGGCCTGCACGCAGCAGGTGCACACTACTACTGCAAAACTAGGCTAAGCATAACAGATACGGAATTTAAACCCAGCTACTCTATTAAAGATACTTAGAAGCTCTGTTAGAGACCAGAAACAACCCATTTATTCCACCATCAGGCCTAACAATACATAGAAGAAAAAATTTCCAGTTTTCATCAAAGCAAGACTCTGCATGCAGCTCTGACCTGTACATTTCAATAGCTCTCTCGTCTTCTTCGTTAAATTCATCTTCATTCTCTTCTAGCTCTTCCAGAGTCATATCCTCATAAGTTTTCACTAGAACAGAAGAAACATCAAACCAAGAAAAGCCTTGTTCCAGGATTAAAACTCAGCTTTTATCAGCCCAATGGAATTTATTTACTTTAATGACAGATTAACTATGGGAAACACAAGGTTTTTGAAGTATTGTTGTTAACTGGATTTTTAGAATAATATTATGCACTTCAGACATATCAATTTAAAGACAATGGTGTAAAGGACTTCAAGCTGAAAGCTGCCTAGACTAGCACACGAACACCTGCACTGGCTTTCAAGTTTGGTGACTGCAGCAAAGATGCATCTAACACACACACAACATGACAGTGATGCCTGAACAGGGGAGGAAGGAAGAAGCATACAACATGAAATGTTGCAAGATACTTTTACTTACACGTTCACATAGCAGATTCCCTTCACACTGTTCTTACTTCAGTTTTCAAACATTTACTTATATAAAAATACAGAGCAGACATCGAGAACAAAGCTCTCCTCTGCTGCAATAATCCATGTGTTCAGGAACATATTTGTTAGATACTGTTAACAGCCAATCACCCTACAAGAGAAGCAGCTTTGGTATCCCTTAGAGACTTGGAAAAGGACACATTGTTTTATAGCCATATAAATATTACTGCTGGCTATTTCTTTGTTACAAGCTT
This sequence comes from Coccyzus lansbergi, assembly GCA_033558105.1. Taxonomy (NCBI): domain Eukaryota; kingdom Metazoa; phylum Chordata; class Aves; order Cuculiformes; family Coccyzidae; genus Coccyzus; species Coccyzus lansbergi. The sequence goes on along the minus strand of JAUMJK010000332.1, from coordinate 657,649 downwards.
CCTGCAAGAAGTATTCCAAGACGACTTGTGTTGCTGCTGCCCAAGATGGCTAGTCACTCACCAACAGACTTCTGAAGGATGGCAAATTGCTCCTCTTCCTTTGCACGCTCCTTTTCCTCCAAGTCTTCCTTTGGAGGAAGGATACCTTTCTTGCGGAGGATGTCATTCCACTCTGTGTCCTCATTCGGGTCCTAGAAGAGAACAAGAAATGGATGTGTGTTTCAGAAGAACTTTGCCACTGCTAGAAGCTAACACAGGCAAGTTTTTCCAACAGACACATCAAACTGTCTTGATGGTGCCAGAAAATCACAGCGCACATCCTCCTAGTACAGAGGCTTCTTTGTTAGCCTTGGGCTGGTATCCTGTAGACTATTTTATCCCACCCCATTCACAAAACATGGAGGAGGTCTTGGTAGAGTAGAAAAGTTTGAAGCATTATAGCCATCACTGCACCTCTCACAAAGTGAAAGGAAAGGGGAGGAAAGCAACACTCATGTACAGAGCCTCAGCAGAGCAACAGGCCACTAAATCAGTGGTCAGTACACTGGGAAGCACTGGTGAGACGACGTACAGACACCAGTTGTACAGATTTAACTCTGGGCACACGGGAAGTCGCATTGGTAGATTCAAGTCTGGATGACTATAAAAGTGCTTTGAGAATAGCATAGCCTCTGCCAGACATTGCAATGAAATCAGATCTAAACCTATGCCTACACTGCACCTAAAAGTTTAAAAAGAAATTTAAAAAAAGAAAAAAAAACCAAACAAAACCCCCACACCACCACAAAACACACACAAACCCACCAGACTTTGAAACAGTCACAATAATCCTGAACAACAAAGCCAATAGACACCCACATATTGATAAGAAGGCCAGCATAAATTTTGCTGAGTTAGACAGTGATTATATTTTTCTAAATATCTGAAAATTCAGTGGTAAACACTCACAAGCTGGTTTGGCTTCCTCACTGTCTTGACAAAGCCCACTTTGAAAACCAAATACAACATCTACTGCTCTGTTGTGGCATAGCCAGAAAGACCTTACACTAACTTTCTATTCAAAACCATGTCACATCTCTAGATCACGAGAGAGTACATCTGGTCTACTAAAAAAAAAAAAAAAATTAAAAGAAAGAAAGAGAGAAAGAAGGGGCAAAGTGGAAAAAAAGTGAATACAGAAAGAATTTGAAAAGCAGAAAGAAATAAAAGAAAGAAAGGGTGTGCAAAGTAACAAAAAAAAAAAATCAGAATGGTTTGGGTCGGAAAGGACTTTAAAGACCGTCTAGTTCCAACCCTCCTACCATGGGCAGGGACACCTCCCAATACAGCAGCGCTTCTGGACTACTAAATAGGTAAAAGAAACATAGAATCACCAGGTTGGAAGAGACCCACCAGGTCATCGAGTCCAACCATTCCTATCAAACACTAAACCATGTCCCTCAGGACCTCATCCAACTGTGACTTAAACACCTCCAGGGAAGGTGAATCAACCACCTCCCTGGGCAGCCTGTTCCAGTGCCCAATGACCCTTTGTGTGAAAAACTTCCTCCTGATGTCTAGCCTAAATCTCCCCTGGCAGAGCTTGAGAAAGAAAGAGCATACAAAGTCAAAAGAGAAAAAAATAAAAGAGAAGGAAAAGAATGGGCAAAGAAAGAATGCATAAAGTGAAACAAAAATCAAAGGAAGCAAGCAAAGCAGCACAGCCAATAGCAGGCCAGATTTTCCTTTTCTGGCTTCAACTGGGGTCAGTTTCCCTATCAATGTAGGACATAGGTAAGAATCTAGACATAAGGAAGAACGTCTTTATGTTGAGAGTGGTGAGGCACTGGCACAGGTTGCCTAAGGAAGCTGCGGCTGCCCCATCCCTGGAGGTGTTCAAGGCCAGGCTGGACGGGGCCTTGAGCAGCCTGGTCTTGTGGGAGGTGTCCCTGCTCGTGAGAGAGGAATTGGAACTAGATGATCTTTAAGGTCCCCACCAACCTAACCCATCCCATCACTCCACTGCCGGGCCCCGCGCCCCGCGGCGATGGCTCAGCCCCGGCCCCGCCCCGCGACCCAGCGCTGCGCCCGGACCCGACTGGGCTCCTGCCCGCGGGGACCCTGCGGCTCACCTGCATCTTCCTGGCTGGGCCGGCAGCAGCAGGGCTGAGCTGGGCTGGGCCGGGCCGGGTTTGCTTCTCCCAGTCCCGGCGTGCGCGGCGCGGGCGGAGGAGGCGGCGCTGCCGGTCGGGGCGGGCACAGCTAGGCTGGCGCTGCCTGCGCAGCCTAATAAGGGCTGGTGCCGGGGAGCGAGGAGGGGCAGCGCCAGGCTGATCCCCGGGAGGAGGCGTCCGGGCCGAGACGCTTAGTTTCCGGTGCTTAAAGGGAGCTTGCAGGCAGAGCGGGTTGGAACTACGGGAGCTGGGGCATAACAACCCTGTGCAGAGCTACAGACTTGGAGAAGTCTGGCTGAAAAGCTGCCAGGAGGAGAGGGAACTGGGGGTGCTGGTCGACAGCCGACTGGACATGAGCCGGCAGTGTGCCCAGGTGGCCAAGAAGGCCAATGGCATCATGGCTTGGATCAGAAATGGTGTGACCAGCAGGTCCAGGGAGGTTATTCTCCCTCTGTACTCAGCACTGGTGAGGCCACTCCTTATGTGTTCATTTCTGGGCCCCTCACCACAAGAAGGATGTTTAGGCTTTGGAGCGAGTTCAGGGAAGAGCAACAAAGCTAGTGAAGGGGCTGGAGAATCACAGAATCACAGAACAACCAGGTTGGAAGGGACCCATCGGATCTTCTAGTCCAACCATATGAGGAGCGGCTGAGAGAGCTGGGGTTGTTTAGCCTGGAGAAGAGGAGGCTGAGAGGAGACCTCATTGCTCTCTACAGCTACCTGAAAGGAGGTTGTAGAGAGGAGGGAGCTGGCCTCTTCTCCCAAGTGACAGGGGACAGGACAAGAGGGAATGGCCTCAAGCTCCGCCAGGGGAGATTTAGGCTGGAGATTAGGAGGAAGTTTTTCACACAGACGGTCATTGGGCATTGGAATAGGCTGCCCAGGGAGGTGGTTGAGGCACGGGTAGATGAGGTCCTGAGGGACATGGTTTAGTGTTTGATAGGAATGGTTGGACTCGATGATCCAATGGGTCCCTTCCAACCTGGTTGTTCTATGATTCTATGAAAGCTGGTGAAGGGGCTTGAGAACAGGCCTTATGAGGAACGTCTGAGAGAGCTGGGGTTGTTTAGCCTGGAGAAGAGGAGGCTGAGGGGAGACCTCATTGCTCTCTACAGCCTCCTGAAAGGGGTTGTAGCAAGGTGGGTGTTGGTATCTTCTCCCAAGTAACAAGTGACAGGCCAAGAGGAAACTGCCTCAAGTTGCACCACAGAAGGTTTAGATTGGTTATTGGGAAAAAAAAAATTCTTTACAGAAATAGTGGTGAAGCATTGGATCAGGCCGCCCAGGGAAGTGGTTGAGTCTCCATCACCTGAGGTGTGCAAAAAGCATGCAGATGTGGCACCTGGGGACATGGTTTAGTAGGCATGATAGTGTTGGGCTGATGGTCAGACTGGTTGATCTTGGAGGTCTTTTCCAATCTTAATGATTTTGTGACTCTATGATCTGCACTGGTCTAACCTCTGTTCCCAATGAGGACCTAACTTTTTTTTTTCCCCCAGGCATGCACACTTTGAAGAATATCATGATTCAGACACACGCAGTCCCCACCTGTCCAGCCTCCTGCTGTCAGGTACCCTGCTGCTCCCTGTCCTCCTGCAAGTGGGAAGGTGCAGGAGCTCCAAGGGGCAGCCTGGGGCTGATGGGCACCAGTCCCTCCTGCAAGCAGCTGGGACTGGTGCCTTCTCGTTCCCTGGCCTGCGTGGAGCTGTGCCCATGTGCCACCCACAAGTGCTTCTGGAAGGGGTTTGTACAAATGTTATTTGTGTAAGTCATGATTCTGCATGAACCTAGCAAGGCTCTGTGTGAGATATGGCCCTGCCCCGAATCCATCTCAGCTGGGCTTTATCCCAAGCACCATTCAGTGACGTTCGGCAACAGGACAAGGAGCAACAGGCATGAACTGGAGCACAGGAAGTTCTGTCTGAACATAAGGAAAAACTTCTTTACCATGAGAGTGACAAAGCGCTGGAACAGCCTGCCCAGGGAGGCTGTTAACTCTTGTCTGGAGATGTTCAAAACCAGCCTGGACCCATTCCTGTGCAGCCTGCTGTAGGTGAACCTGCTTTAGCAGGGAAGGTTGGACCAGATGATCTCCAAAGGTCCCTTCTAACCCCAACCATTCTGTGATTGGAAGAAATGTCCTTACTCTCTCCTCATAACTCTCAAACCCACATAAACTCAGAAACAATGCAAGATGTAGGTCATGGAGGACAGAGGATGTCCTGCCAGGCTTCCATGTGGCCATCAGTGCTTGGCCAGATTGCAGTGCAGTTCTACTCCTGCCTTGTTCCTTTTACCACTGTTTCAGCAATGCAGCAAGGGATACAAAATCTTGTCCTCTAAAAGTAGTCAGCGGAATACAACCTGGAAAAATGTTACACAAACAAGAACAAAACAAAGCATTCGGTATCAGATTGAAAAAAATGTACCATATGCTAAAAACCTTGTTTCAGAAGTTCAAAAGAAACAGGGAGCTGCTTCCTAGCACTTTCCAACACTCTTTTCTCACTTATAAAACAATCAGGCAGTAAGAGAAAGTGTATTTTCTGTGGGTCAGCCCTACTAAAATGAGTTCATAGGCACCCTTGTGATGTGATGGCAGAGCTGTGGGCCGCACCTGCCCAGCCCCAGGTGGCTTGTCCCTGTTGGATGGTGTAGCTTTGCAGGGCACGCAGGTGAACCAGCATGGTCATGAGATGTGGGATCCCAGCCAGACAGTGTGCTGAGCCTGGCGTGGCCTCAGCCCCTCACACTCACCAGCAAGTGTCCTGGAGCTACTGTAAACCTCAATGCATAAACCAAATTGGGCACCATCACATCAACAGCTCAAGTAAATTGTCAGCCACCTCTCTAGGAGCATCCATATACCATTAGTGATTTTTCAGGCTCTCTTCTGCCTTAGTTTTTCACTGCAGCTCTTCCCTTCCCTCTTCATTGAGTCTCTTTTTGTCTACTTGTATTTCATATCTTGCTTTATTTCCCCACTGGCTTCTCTCCTCATTTTTCTTTCCCTGTTTTTTTTTTTGTTTCTATAAAAAAGGAAAATCAAACATATATTCTTATCAGATGTAATTATCAGTACTTCAAACATTGTTAAGAATCAGGTCATAGCTAGTTAACATTGCAAGTAGTTTTTTTTAATTCTTATTTTTATACTTCATTTTATTATTGAGTACATCTTAAAGCACCACTTATCAAACACTGAGGAGTGGGTCAAGTACGGTGATTCAAATCCATTTGTGATCAGCACCTCATTCCCTAAAAATAGGCACCTCTGCCCTTTTAAAGCATTGAGCAGACCTTGCCCTTTCTTCTAAAGGACACACAGCAGAAGGGAAAGAAGTCAACTCCCACCTCCCCCTCCTTTTATGCTCTAGCCTGATATTCAGCATGCTCATCCAGAAAGGCAGATCCCAGCTCTGAGTCCCCCCAAAAATGCCTTACATGGCCTCCTGGCAAGCCTTAAGATTGTGTTTGTTCTGGGCTTGCAGAGAAATGACTGTCTCTCTTCCACCTAGGGACATTTGGAAGCCCCTTTATAAGATATTGTAGCATCGTGGGCATCCTGTTCATGCCCACATATCCTGAAACATGATGGGGCACTTACCCTGCATTCATACTCTGGCCTGTGCTGTATGGTTTATGGAAGGGAAAGCACAGTCACATTTTATGCCTCTAAATGAAATGAAATGACAGCTGCACCTTAAGAGGATGTCACTTCTTATGGTGAGGATTTAGGTGCATACAGGGTGCCCCACACCCATCTTCCAGTACCCTGAGGTGGAGGGGGATTCAGCCTTACCCATCTTGGACTAAATGCTCATCTTTGTGGAAAAAATGGCTGTTTGAGGGATAGATGGAGCCACAAGTACAACATAAATACACAGGAGTTTAAATCAGAGAGTCAAAAGCTACAGAGCCTTATGGAGACGCAGCATCTGAGCTAAAGTTTGCAGGATCACAATTTTGGAGTCTTTAGCAGGCACCCCAAAGTCTTTTGGCTCTGACCTGCGGTTAGTACCCAGCGTGCAGAACGGAAACTTTAGCTGTCAGTGCTGATGTTGTTTTACGAATGTTTTGTAAGAGCCTGGCCTTTCAGGAGGACCTGCTGGTTTAATACTCATCTTCTGTGGCTGAAATACCATTCAAACCCAAGGTTCTTGCAAGTTGCTCATTGGAAACTGCCTTGAACACCAGAAAATGAACATAGGAAGGGTGTGAGCATGGAGTATGTGCTTATTTTTTTAAAGGTGCTTGAAAATATTCACTTACCCAGGTGAACTGCGGGGAAGGAACCAAGGACCCTTCACACCAGAATCCCCTTGTTTCCACGGTAAAACCTGAGCCCCATCTGGATCAGAGAGTTACCAGAAGACTGGGCAGAAGTCCAAATCTTAGGATGAGCCTTGTCACATCACTTTTTAGGGCTTGGACACAATGCAAATGAAGCATAACTCTCCCTGCCCAGGACACACATAAGGCAATGCACAATGCCATCATTTTCCCCCCAACTAAAAATACATAGTACTTATAAAGCATATTTTCTCTATGTACTTTTTTAAAGCAAGCTTCAGCGGGAAGATGACTGTTTTTAAACACATTATACAAACAGAAATACTCCAGCCAGAGCAGATGAGAGCTGGCAGTATCATAGTAAGACTGAAATACAGCTGTGGCCCAGGCCTTAGAGACAGCCTCACTTCTCCCCCTGGAGAATTGAGTGCCACACATTTCTAACATATTTCTTCCCTTTTCCCCAAGTCAGGGATTAGAAGGAAGATGAACCACATGTGAAAGTGATTCATTAATCATCCAGGTGACCCACTGATGAGGATAAAACATTGCTAATAAAAAGGTTCTGCTGAGGGGCAAGGGGAATGAAGTTAGGTGGTTGGTTTGCCTTTGAGTACAGGCTGTAGTAATGCCCAGACTAGACCAAGCTATGAGTTTTTAAAGGTAATGGGATTTAGTTTTTATTTATGATAACTATTGAAAGACTTGGTGTTATTGTGGATTTTGTTATTTTGTAAGTTAGCTGCATTTATGTATGACTATAACATGAGTAATCAGAAGATGAAAATTCTTGCCTGATAAGAGGAATAAGGATTTACAGTTTGGTTTGCTTGGATTTTATGATAGACTGGGATTTTTTTTCCTCCTCTCTCAAATCTTATTCTGATTTTTCTTAAATATTTATGTAAAAGGTACACAAACCCCTAACATGTTAATCTAGTGCTGTATGGTTTTGTATATTGGAACTAGCTGTGCTGAAAGTGAATTGTCCTATTTAATTGTAGATTAGAAATGTTAGCTAAATAAGTGGTTTGGCTACTCCAATTGTAAGAGTACTCTAACTGGACTGAATTTCCTTAATCTTGAGTAAATAACTGGAAATCTCTATTCTTCAGTCTGTGTGCTGTCCAAGGCACTTCTTCCTTTTCCTGGTGCAGAACACCTCCAATATTCTTAGAGCAGACAGAGAATACGTCTTGTGGAATTAATTTAGAACTTTGTACAAAAACTTATTTAAGTATTTAGGGTATAAGATACTGAAATAAGAGCAGAAAGTGTAACTTCCTTGTTGTGCCTTCCTCTTGCTATCAGTCAGCTGTAGCCTAAGCACCTGGGGAATTTGAAGATCTCCAACCTGCTGTGTTTCCTCACACCTCAGAATGTCTGGACGTGGAAAGAAACCTGCAGTGGCTGGCAAATCTGGAGCTGCACAGAAGAAAAACAAATCGGCCAAGGCTGGTCTGCAGTTCCCTGTGGGTTGTATCTACAGGCTCCTTAGAAATGGGAACTACACTAGCAGAGTCAGTCCTGGTGCTGCCATCTACCTGGCTGCAGTGCTGGAGTACCTGAGTGCAGAGATAATGGAGCTGGCAGGGATCGCTGCACAGGAAAACAAGAAATCCAGAATTGCACCCAGGCACATCCAGCTGGCTGTGAGAAATGATGATGAGCTCAACAAGCTCTTCTCCTCTGTGACCATTGCTCAAGGAGGGGTCATGCCAAATATCCATTCCCAGCTCCTTCCCAAGAGAACTGGCAGTGAAGCTGCTTCTTCTGAGCACTAAGTGTCAGAACTTGCTTTTTCTGGTCTGATCTGTGCATTTATGGATGATGGGACTCAGTAGCACTAATTTGGATGTTTCTTTGTCAAGTATTTTTTCTGGTAATTTTAATGTATTTTTAAAACTTGTAATAAAGTTCCTAGAATGCAACACTCTTCTCTGTTCATTTTTCAGCTACCCTTGTAGGGATGGAAGAACATAGAAAAAAGTTATTCCAGCATATCACCTTTGGAAGTTTTTAAAAACACGAGCACGTAGTTACCTACAACATGTTTTCCATAGTAAGTGTTGTGGAGCAGGCAGAAAAGTTAAAACACACATTGCTGTTTGTATTTGTATCAACTTTTCCTCCATCATGGATTTATAGTGCAATTAATTTATTGTTTCAGAGGTAGTTTAACTCTACTTGAAGATAGTAATCTTGTGCTGTAAAGTTTTATTGCTTGTGAAGCTGTAGTGAGCAACTACATTTCTTTAAGCTGTTCCAAAATGACACAAACTCTGTACCCTCCATCTTGTCATAACAACCAGAGGTAGTTTATTTAACATCTGTTGTAATATTGGTGATGCTACTAGAAGAAATGCTCTTGCTTTTAGTTTCACAGTACAGAAAAGCAATGGTCTTTGCTTCCCCTAGGGAAGTGCTTAGGGTTTCTGTGTCTATAGTGGATGCTGAGGCTTGTTGTTAAACTGGAAACCAAGGATTAGCTGCATTAGGATCAATCTGTCTTGAGGCTGGATGTCACATATTTCATAGTGACTTGCACAGAGAAGAGCTGGCTAGGACCATCTTACTAAACTGACGTTGGAGCATGAACTTAGTTGAAAAAGGTCTACCTGTCCTGTTAAGTCTGACCTAGCTCTTTCATCCCCTCGAGGTATGATGGTGTTAGAGCATACTGGTGAGGTTTTAGGATCTTGATAGAAAATTGGAGCTATATGTAGCTGAGTTAAGAACTTACTCCAAATTCTGCTTGCACAGAAATGGAAAAAAGAGAATACCTGACTAAGCAGACACCATGATTTCAAGGTGGTGGGCAGCTGGAACAGTCATTTTATGCTGCATGGTTTTCAAGAGGTGGATGAGATCTTGGCTGCTCTGCAGTTAACCCAGTGAAGTGAGTTAAAAGTAGAGGATGCTCTAGTGGTAAGACCTAAAAATGTCTGAGAGCGGATCTTAAGTTTTGTCCGTATGTAAAGATATGCTGTATGTCTCTTGCCTTCTGCTGAGTGTTTACACTCAGCAGGGGCTGAGAAGCTTTAAAGGAGGTAAATGAGAAATGAACACATGAAACTCATATTTCCTCAATTTGATCATGACAAGAAAGCAGGTTTGGGAATTATTACTTCCTTGGACCAAAGTTTTGCAGCAATGGTCAGAGACTACAGTTTAAAACATTTAAAACTGCAGTTTTAAATATGGCACAGCACCTTTTGTTAGCCTAGAGAAGTGTCTGTTAGTTATCATGCCACTCCTGGATGCAAGTAGTTCCTGTGAGCCTGCTCTGCAGCACACAAAACAGGCCCTGGAAGTAGCTTCCAGAAATGCCTTCACCTGCTATGTTCTGTTGATATGAGAGACAGAATGAGCTGTGTGGTCCTGCCTGTGTGGTCTTTCATGCAAAGACAGAGTATGTGGTGGAGCAGTGGCTCAATTCAAAAATCATTTTTTTAGGTATTTCTTTTCAAGAACAATATTGTTTGCCCATAGTTCAATCCATTTGTAAATTAACTAGATAGCACAGCGATCTGAAAATTTACCCACGCAGTTCTTCCCCACAACCTTGACCCTGGAAAGGATATATTATGCCTTGCAACACAGCTGTGCATGACTTCAGAAAAACAATGGAATGTGACAGATAGGACAAATCCTAGAAGAGAGAGAATCCAGTGCCAGAGGTCCTGAGCTTTCCTAGGTTCTGTATTGTGGTCACAAAGCAGTTTGGCTGCTGCTGGTAGCAAGAAGGACAATGGTACATGATGTTGGATTTAATTCTTTATGACTGCAGCAAGGTGAGGTGTGGCCCCTTCCAGCTCTAACAAATTAACTGTCAATCAGAGAGACTGCAGTTCTCTGAGGCACAAAATATTAGGCTTGTTTCCAGAGAATATTAGCTAACAAGGTGGTAAACAGCTCTACAAGGAGTAGTGACCAGTTCTCATGCTCTGAAGGCCTGTACTGAGCTGCTCTTGTGTTGCGACCCAGGCTGTTTTTCTAATTTTGAGTGGCTGAACTGTTGCTCATCCAGGTGGTGTTAAATGATGCAAGAGCTAATGATGACCTGGCTACCATCATGGAGTTTAAAAGGGGCCAGCTCTTGACAGAAGTTGTATTTTGAGGAATTTGGGTAGTGACATAGTAGGAAAAGAGGTTAACTCCATAGCTTCTTCAGGTGAGGGTTTATTCTTAAGAAATTACTGTATGTTTTCTTTGTCTCTGTTAAACTCCTGAGTGAAATAATGGTTTTGTAAGTTCTGTGTTTAGTATAAGGCTACTTAAGAGAGCTTTTAATCTTTTGAATTTATTTCTTTGTGTAGACTATTTTAAAAGCCTGTCTTTCTAGGATCCAGAAAAATTTCCTAAAATAACTTTTTCATTGTACTTTTAAGCACTTCATTTTGATATCTGATATAGTTTCTCCACACACCTGTGTGGAGCTTCTTATTACTTAAAAAAATCTAGTGATTAAAACTTGAGAACAATTCTATATACCTGAACAGTATCCTGTGACTTTCTTGCATTGATAGAGTGCAATCCAAGAAGTCTTCAAACCTTGTTAGTACTTGAACCTTAAAGATCCTCTAGAAACTCTTCTTAAGAATGAATCAAAACATAGCTTTTATCTCTCTGGTACAAAGAATCTCCTTAGCTGCTTCTAGGCTTGTTCCATTAGGATCCAGATCAAGGAAATCTATGCACTAAAAGGCAGTGCAGGAAGTTGCATTTTTCAGGCCTTTCCAAAACTTGTCTTCCACCTATTAAGCTTGAAAGGCTACCTAAGCACTATTCAATTTGCACCTAGAGTCTGATTTGCATTCTGGATTGTGGCATTATGCTGGACACACACTAGTGTTACTCTGTTGTGTTGCAGAAGATTTTCCTTAACAGCTTCACCAGCTGGATGCCACTCAAACTTAAGAGCTTTGAAAGTGCGTTATTCAATGTTAGAATTATCCTGTTTGTAACGCATAACTGGCAGCCCCTAGTGTCCAATGGCTTAAAATATTTTAATCCAGCAGGGTAAAAAGGTGTTTAGAGAAATGCCTCAAGACTGATTCTACCAGCCCAAGACTTGGGAGCCTCTGTTTCCGTATCTGCCCCATAGCAATTCATAGCATGCTGCTACTTTCTGTAGTGTAACTCAGGTATCTCCTTGGTTTTCTGGTCTTGTGAGAACTGAGACCTTTTGAAGGATGGGCTGCAGAGAGTTCACCTCTTTGTATAGGCAGACTAGGGCATTTAAACAAAGGGCAGGAAGCTGGGGATGAGGTATTGCGAGACTGCAGCTAGGGAACTCGCCATATGTGAAACTTCTAGTGTGTATGTAAACTGCAAACACCTACTCAGGGCCATGCCATGAGAAAGCATAGAGAATAGAGTGTTGATATCAGGTCAGTCCCAGCACAACTGTCTGCGATGGACACTGGAAACGTGATCTATAATGTGGATAGCAGATAAACGTCATTTTGAGGGCAGTAATAAGATCAGCTATTGCTGTCTGTGTAAACATGACAACTTCTGGCTAGAGAGCTAGAGGGTGAAACAGTACTAAACTGCTGCCCTGTACTATAAACCAAACCCTCCGTGCTTTTGTCTTGGAAAGAAAAAAGCAGCACCTTAGGGGGCTGCTGCGTGTTTTTCTACAGCAGCTTAAGTCAACATTGACCATATGAGCTGCATCTGAAGAAAAACAGTCCCCTGTTTTCCTGTCAGGCTAACTGGTATGTTTGATGCTGTGTTGGCTCAGAGGCTTGTTCCTGGCCTGGCTGAGCGAGCTTCCCGCAGCATGGGTGCTCTTTATCAACTTGAGCTTGTGCATCTCCTGCCACACTGCACTGCTCCCTCTGCTGAGCCAACACAGCTTCTAATGGCACCAGCTACAAACCCACCTGCTGCTGCTGGGCTTATATATATATTTTTTTTTTCCATTTAAAAAGCAAAACTCACATTAAAGTTCTTGTGTGTGCCTTTCACAGTGGTGTTGGCACAACTGAAGTGTTTACACGGGGGCAGGGAGACTGAGAGTGAGATGATGCCTGGAGCTGCTGAGGCAGAGACCTCCAGCACCTCCATGGTGTAGTCTGTGACTGTGAATCTTCAAGGGAATTTCAAAGGTCTCTGCCTGGAGTGAAGCTGTATCACACCAGGTATTAAATTTGGGGAGCTTGTTAATTTTCCCAGTTCTGTTTCTCTCCTGCAGCTATTAAGTAAATTTTGTCTTTCTTTTGAGGATACATATGCTTACAGCATTATGCATGCTTCAGTGAAAAAAATCCACTGTCAGTTTAAATACACAATAACACATATATTCAGTCAACTTGTGTATTCTCAGCCCTACTAATTATCAGCTTATGAACTACTCTAACCCAAATAAATACCTTGGTAATATATGAAACACGTGGTTTGGGGAGACTATGCTAGCAGCTGGGTCAGATTTTGCTCCTGCTTCCACCGCTGCTGCCAGTTTTGATTCTTTCTCAGTCTCTTTTCCCCAGCTCTCCCTGCTGTGACAACTTATGTACTTCCCTGACTTCAGGGGGCTAATTGCTTATCAACTAGCTAAAGTTCATTGACTATTCTGAGGCTTATGAGTGTTAGAATTACTGGAAATTATTATATTATAGAAGTAGCTCATTAGACTCCCAAAGAAAGGGCTATATGAAGAGAGTGCATGGGAGAGAACAGCACTACCCTTTCCAGCATTGCACTGAAAATTATCTTCTTTCCAGATTTTTCCAACTGTCTGTGCAGTTTTCTTTGCAATGCTGTGTGTAACATCTGTGAGAATATTTTGCCAGTGGCATTGTGGTGGGGTTTCTTAATCATTCTGCCCAAAAAAAGGCAAGTTCACTTAAACTCAATCAGTAATCATTTGAGCATTTATCATGCCTGCAACAACTTGGCATCTAGGGAGAGAAGTCAGTTATGCTATTAGAAATGTGTAACCAATGATCCAACAAAATACAGAAGCTCATCCTGTGTTATTTCTCTGCTCTGATCTCCCTTGAAAGCAGCAAATGGAGTGGTGCTTGAAAGCACCACGATTTAGGTATCTTTCTACAAATGCCTCTGATCCGGGAGGTTTTCATGAAGCTGCCTAAGGCAGAATTTGGCCACTATACATTCTTTCAGACTTGCTGCTGTCAGCCCGTGGCATTAGCAAGCTCTGCTGCTAACAGCATGCCTTGGAGCTGTGTTATCCCAGCACCTTGCTTTCCACTGTGGATTGAATCTAGGGCTTTGAACTGCCACCAAGGATTCATGGCAAGTGAATTTACCATACAGAGCCAGTACAGCAACAGAAAAAGGCAGCCTGATTTTCTTACTTAGCAGTTAGGTACATTAATAGAGACAGTGACATTTCTTTTTTTTTTTTAACATTTTCCAGATATGATCTCAGCCCATGAGTACCCTTCCAGATACCATGCCACACAGCAATAAAAGGCAGAGCCAACAGGCCTACTTTGTATAATGCAAAACAAAAGAGAAGTGCAAGTTAGTTAGTTAGTAACCTGAATATAGCTGTTCTTCATCTAGGTCAGAGGAGAAACTTGGCTCTTTCTCCTTATAGTATGCACTGAATTCAGGGCACTGCTTAAGCTGGAATTAATGACATAAAGGAACAAGTGGTAAGGGCCTGTCTCAAGCTAGCACAGCACTTGGCCGACTTTTTCTTTTGAAACTCAGTCATATCTGAGTCTTTCAGGCATGCCCAGAAAACAGTGAAGACCGCTGCTTGAACAGATTTATTTTTTATGAGCTTCTCTGTTCATTCAAACATCATGCTGTTGCTTGATGGGGCTTAAATCATAATCCACTATCTGAATTCACCAAGGAAGGTACCCACTGCTCTAAGGGAACTCAGTCATAGCCCATGCATCAGTTGGGAAACGTTAAGCATCTGTCACATGTCCTGGTCTATCTCCCTTCTCAAGTTTTGACATCCTTACTTATTTCAGATTTACTTTTCCCTTATTGATCTCTCCTATCAGGGTCATCGTGAAACACCGGATAATCTACTTGGGACTCAACTTGTCTAGGGAACCCTATACATGTACCCTGCTTACTGGGACAGCATTCTGTATTAGACCAGGAAACCTTGCCTCAATGTGGTTCCTATTTACCAGTTTGGGAGCTTCTTACTACATGTTATCTCAAGGTCCAATTGTCACTATGACCTGGGTTTAAATCTGTTTGTATTGATGGAAATACACTGGTGTGAAATTGTTTCAAGATGTAGATCATAGAATCATAGAATAACCAGGTTGGAAGAGACCCACCAGATCCTCGAGTCCAACCATTCCCATCAAACACCAACCCATGTCCCTCAGCACCTCATCTACCCATCCCTTAAACCCCTCCAGGGAAGGTAAATCAACCATTTCCCTGGGCAGCCTCTGCCAGTGCCCAATGACCCTTTCTGTAAAAAAATTTTTCCTAACATCTAGCTTAAATCTCCCCTGGTGGAGCTTGAGGCCATTCCCTCTCGCCCTGTCCCTTGGGAGAAGAGCCCAGCTTCCTCCTCTCCACAACCTCCTTTCAGGTAGTTATAGAGAGCAATGAGGTCTCTCCTTAGCTTCCTCTTCTCTCAGGTGCTTCTGAAGCAGAGAGGCCATCTAGCCTCTAGTTGGAAATGGCCTACTTCTGCCTGAGTACTTCCCTTGTGCTCTTTTGATGGGCATAAGGAGTTGTCTTCCATGAGAAGACAATGGCAGCAATATTAAATCCCAGAAAAGAGAGCTGCGAAGGGATCTGAACAGGCTGGACCGCTGGGCAGAGTCCAATGGCATGAGGTTTAACAAGGCCAAATGCCGAGTCCTGCACTTGGGGCACAACAACCCTATGCAGAGCTACAGACTGGGAGAAGTCCGTCCAGAAAGCTAACTGGAGAAGAAAGTCCTGAGGGTGTTTGTTGACAGTGACTGAACATGAGCCAACAGTGTGCCCAGGTGGCCAAGAAGGCCAATGGTATCCTGGCTTGTATCAGAAACGGTGTGACCAGCAGATCCAGGGAGGTTCTTCTCCCTCTGTACTCAGCACTGGTGAGACCACTCCTTGAATCCTGTGTTCAGTTCTGGGCCCCTCACCACAAGAACGATGTTGAGGCTCTGGAACGAGTCCAGAGAAGAGCAGGAAAGCTGGTGAAGGGGCTGGAGAACAGGCCTTATGAGGAATGGCTGAGAGAGCTGGGGTTGTTTAGCCTGGAGGAGGCTGAGGGGAGACCTCATTGCTCTCTACAGCTACCTGAAAAGAGGTTGTAGAGAGGAGGGAGCTGGCCTCTTCTCCCAAGTGACAGGGGACAGGACAAGAGGGAATGGCCTCAAGCTCTGCCAGGGGAGGTTTAGGCTGGACATTGGGAAAAACTTTTTTTCACGGAAAGGGTCATTGGGCTCTGAAACAGGCTGCCCAGGGATGTGGTTGATTCACCATCCCTGGAGGTGTTTAAGGCACAGGTGGATGAGGTGCTGAGGGACATGGTTTAGTGTTTGATAGGAATGATTGGACTCGATGATCCGATGCGTCTCTTCCAACCTGGTTATTCTATGATTCTATGAAAAATAATATCCTTGTAAACAAGTGACTGCCTCACTATCAGTCAATACTGCTAATTGAAGCATTCTTCTGAGAAATTCAAAGTTGTACATATCAGAACTCCTCATGTCTTCAAACTATTTCTCTTTGAAGTTCATAATCTCTCCAGATTAACATAGTCTTCCTTCCCCTGAAAATATGCCTAAAGGTCCTGAAACTGATGAAGTGTCTTCTCTTCTAACACAGATTACAAATTCAGTACTGGCCTGTGATAGAAATGAGTATACAAGTTGTTAAGAACTTAAGAAGAAGTCTACACGCCTTCTGCGACCCATGTTTTTTTCTGCATGGATCCATCAGTTTTATTAATAGTAATTTTTGTGATTTTTTAGAAAAGTAAAATGACTCTTCCACATCCAGGAGATTTTAACTTACTTTCCCTAGAGGAACAATCTACAATTCGTGTGAAAGGAAACTTGGTCTTGTACCTGCATCACAGCATGTTCCCTCTCATAGCATATCCTTTTACTTCTCTGTACCAGGACACTCCATGCTGGGGCAAATGAAGAAGGAAAAGCTAAAGTAGAAGTTGTTGGGAGAAATGGTGCTGCAGTAGCAAGAAACTATGAAACGGGAGAACAGAGATGAAAATGCTGTAAAAATACAAAGAAAAATGTAGACAGTGAAGGAGAGCAGCATAAATATCAGCAGGAAACAAACGTATTATTTACTTTGTGAAGTAGCGTTTCATGATAGAATAAAACAAAACAAAGAATAATTCCCTTCACGTCAGGAATTACTCAGTGATGTTCTTTCATTAATGCTATAAAGGTTGTCAGGCAAGATGAATGCCAGAGTACTTTCCAACTGTTCTGGTTGTGCATTTACACCTTCTGTCCCATTACCTACTCAACAGGATCACTGATATTTTCCAGAGATATTGTTCCTTCCACAGCATTTGTTAAAGGTGAATGCAGCTCATTAAGCTTCATACCAACCCTGGCAGGGGCCACCAAGATATTAAACATCTGCTTCTGAAGAGAAAACAAACACAGATATGACACTTTGCTGCTTCTTTATAACACATCAGCAGAGAAATGATATATACTCAGAAACCTGGGGATAGAATAGCAAGAAGTTTTTTAATTAGAGCTGTTACCCATCTGAATGGGGTGAATGCAGAACTATACTTTGGCACCTGGTTTTGCAAGATGTACACTGAGGAGTACTTAAATAGTTATATTGATATATAATGATGCATTAAAACAATAAGACAAGAGCTTTTCTTTGGGGATAAATTTAAGTGTAAGGATAAAGTCTCATTTGATTAGAAGGTAAACTCTATGAACAAATATTACTAGTCTGTTACAGTAGTTAATGTCATTATTTATTCTAGACATAGTGACTGTGAACAAATTCAGACAGATAACCAGATCATCAACATTTGGCACACTTGGAAGGTTGGGGTTTTATCCAGGCTAGTTAAAATGCAGTCTTGAAGATTTTGAAGTTATTTCTGAACTGGGTACAACAGCAAAACTTTGAGGCTATGTAACCATACGCTTATTTCACAAAGGTGGAAATATGCCATTTTGGTAGTGCATATGTTTAGTTCCATTCCAAGTGATAAACCCCTGTTCAACAAAGCTCTTGGTAAGTATGGAAATTGTGCCCTTGAAAGATTTAGTTAAATGCAGGGTTACCATTATACATCAAGAGAGCCCTAGAGCTCAGGCATCCATTTTCCCATTTTAGGCACTCAGCTTCCTTACTTCCTTCAGTTTTGGGTTTTTCTCCTAAGAAATTAACTTTTATGACAGCACACTGTTATTTTTGCCAATCCATCCGTCCTCTTCTATTAACTTTTGAGTCTTCAAAGTACAAATCTGATAGAAATAACTTCCCTAGTTCTCTTGATCACAGAAGTACTCACTTACTTTGGTAGAAAAGGATATTAATTACATGGTAGTTTTGCACATTACTAGTTTTTCATATACCATACTACACATTTCAGCTTAGGTCTAGCCACCTGTAGCTGAGGTTGGTACATGACTTAGTTGTAAAGCAAAGCAGGAAAAGCAACTTGTAAAGCAAAGCGATGAAAAATTTCAGAACACAGCCTGTGTGGCACCTCTGTTGCAAACCACATTTGTTTTGATGTAGCGTTACTTCCCTAACTCGATTACGGTATGGTGCAATTGTCTGTCAAGGAAAATGAATGTTTTCAATAACACGCATTAGAAAGTGCGTGTACATGGTACTCCACAATTCAATGAAGCTGTGGGCAAATGGAAGCATAGAGATGGAATGGTGCCTGGAAAAGCTCTTCTTTTATCAGTCGAGAGGACTGATGTCACCGATGGATGTTTCGGTTGTGCAGAATGCCTGCAATTCACTCTACACTGAGATTTGTGTGTTTATAAGCTTGCCATCTTCTGTCACCTCTGCTTTCTTTGTAAGGAGAGGAAGCATCCCAAGTTATCATCTTGGAGAGCTTTGTCCAGGCGAGTGCAAGGGCTGCGTAAAGTCTGAACTCATTCTTTACCCGAGTCAGGAGCAGATTAAGAACAGGGCACCAGCAGCCACTGTTCGGAGGAGCAGGATAGGGTCCATCCTACCTCTGCTTTGAGCATCACAAATATTGATATTGGCGTTGCCCTCTGCTGACCAGTCCTAATATTGCAATGCGAAACATCCTTGTCTTCTTGAAAGTGCATGCTCTATTGCAAATCACAAAATAATGTCTTTGGGTTATTTTAGATTATACGTGGACTACTGAACCATGCAGACTATACACAGCTGTGGAAATGAAGGAAAAGATGTGGTATAAGACGACCAAGTCATAATCAAAGGCTATTTTTATGTTTATTTGGTGTAGCAGAAACTTTGATGTATTCCCCAGAGAGACTGTGCTGTCCAGCAGGAGAGGTGGCTTTGGCACATCCTTTCACTCCGTAATCATGAGAGGGAATATGAGCTCAGTCCTATGCTGAATGAGGCTCCAGGATTTTGTTACTTTTCTGATGGGTCACATATGATTGCAAGTCCTTCGTGTTCTGAGGTCAGTTCATGTGTATTCTGCAATTGTGCCTTTTCTGTTCAGAAGTTCTAGCCCATATTTAGGTCTTTGGCTGGTTGATGATTAGATAGCTATACCCCAGAAGCACATATTTCTGTGCATGCATCCCCATCTCCATGCAGTAATACAGCACACATCACCTGAACTACTGTATAGAAACCTCTGGGTGCAGAGGCTTTGTAGTAAAGATATTAAAAAAAATATCTAATAAAAACTTTTTTCTTTCCAGTTTGCCATGTTTTCCCTCTGACTTTCTCTATGGTTCTCTCAGCAGGTTTAAGGTTAATAGATAGATGATATTGGATGTATAAGGTTTTTTGCCCCAGACAAATGTCAGAATTTTAGATGGTGAATCATAATCAGCTATGAGATCTGTCACATTTCTACTTCTTGAGAAAAAGTAGATCCAGAAAGGACTGGAGAAGGATACTTGATATCTGCTTCTAGAAGTTCAGTACAGAAATGATTCTATGATTCTTTGAAATCTATCAAGGTGAAAGATGTTTAGTTTTACACAGTTTATGCAGTCCAGCCCAGTCAAACATGTTTTTAACCTGTTTAATAAGTTAGAGGGGTGGCAATTGCTATGTGTGAGTTGCCTGGAACAGATAAAAAAGACAAATCCTCAGAGCAATCTCCGCATAAGCATCCGTCTTAGCTGCCAACAGAGATCCTGATCTAGTCTAATATCTCAGCAATGAAATAAACAGTTTGCTGCTGTGTTTAGAATAACATACATATCCATCTTGTAGCTGGAATTCTTCATGTACACTAGGAAAGCTGGAATAGGATGCTTGCAGCTTTTGGCCAGCCTTTCAAGCACTTGCACACCATCTGCTAAACCAGCTACATTAAGCAAATGGTTTTAAACCTCCAGCAGGTAGATTTGCAGTTTCTGGAGCTACTTCTTTCTCATTACTTGCTGAGAATTGTAAAGATGAAACAAGCAGTCATCTGATGTGTTTTTAGTTTCTAAAACCAAATGGCAGTTATGTTATTGGTTGTTGGCCATGTATCTGAGTCTTCTTTGCCTTTTTAAAGGACTCTTGTTTGTGTACAGCATGAGTTTGTGGGTCACAAATGAGCTTTTCCATTTTTTTCTGTAATCTATATGCTTCCTTTGCCATGCCAGGATGCTTTCTCCTGTTTAACAGAAGCATTCTAGACAAGCCAATGTCCTTCTCAGGGCCACCCTGCAACTCTGGGGACATAGTTATAAGTGTTAGGTGCTACTTGTCACACAAGTTGGTAAGATGAGGCAAAGTACATGACATGCTGGCTTCTCTAAGATTGAATCTTCCACTTCAAGAGAAGCCACCAGAGCAACTTCTACCTGAAGTATGCCAGATACTCAACAAAACATTGGTACTATTCTACTACTTTTTCATTACATGAAACATAATTAGGAATAAACATTGCACTGTGATGTAATACTGAAGAGAAAAACTGTTGTCTGTGATTATTTCAGAACTGGAGCTTTTGTAATTCAGAATCCAAATGAGGTATCATAGAATAGAATCATAGATGCCCAGGCTGGGAAAGACCCACTGGATCATCGAATCCAACCATCTCTATCAAATACTAAACCATCAGTCACACTGGAGAATTTTTATGACCAAGAAATGTGTCTATCAGTCAGTGCTTCACTCTCCTGATCATCGGACCTAATATGAATCTTTCTTCATCCTAAGATTAACTGTCCCAGTTGACATCCATCTGTGGGCATGATGGATGCTGCCAGCAGTGGTAAACTTGAAATGAAGGAAGCATTTTGTCATTCCCCACTTCAAACTTTCCCTCTTGAAAACCAAATTCACTTCCTTCAGAGTGCCAACTTTCCTTATCCTCTGCCTTTCCTTTCTGCTGGGCTCACTCCTGTTTGTCCCCCTCTTTCCTCTCTAGTGCTACTCTGTACATGAGGTCTTCCCTACAACCAGTAGTGTGACACCTTCTATGTCAGAGCTACAGCTTCTTATGCATTACTCATAGTATTTTTGTATTCTCCTCAATGGTGTTATATGTGACTGTCTATAGTTACCTATTCCCTTTGCTGCAAAGCTGCATTTGACTATTCCTCAGCACATCTGAAACCTTCCTTTCATCCTCAGAAAGCTCTAGATATTTTTTCCAGGTATATCTTTGCCAAAAACCATCCTAAATGCTGACTCTGTCCTCCAGCACTTGCCACCCCTCCCAGTTTGCCTGGTGATTTTGTAATGTGTTTTTTCCTGTGGAAGCTGAGGAGGGAGTGAGGCTATCTGAGGCACCAGAGCATGAAGGGACCAGAGGAAATGAAGTAAAGCACCAAGATGGTTTTCCTCCCGTGCTTCATGTTCTGGTTTTTTGGTGAGCGGCCTGTCATGAGCCGAGGTAGCACTCACTCCCTGCTCCAGCAAGTGCTTTTCCAGGTCCCTCACTGTGCACTCTGCTGAGCAATGCCTTGCTGAGCCCAGCTCAGGCAGGCCAGGTTTTTAATGCAGGAGGTCCTGGTCCAACCTGAAGTGATTTGCAAAGCAAATTGGGCAGCATGAAGGTGTGTGTTCCTGAATGTGCCTGCCTTCCCAAGAGCCAGCAGAGCTGTCTCTCACTGTATGCTCTGAGCTATGGCAAAATGTCTCAGGAGTTGATTAAGTCTTAGGAAAAAAAATATGCCTCTGTGGCTTAAATGTATCACCTCTCAGTACAATTGAGTCTCCCTCCTTTCTCCTTTTTATTACAAGAGGATGGATAAGCATTAGATTTACTCTTCTAAACACACTCATTACTTTGTATACATTCTCATATCATTCTTCATTTGTCCCTTCTCTTGCTGATGATGGGAACTGAACTTTCACTTCTTTTTCTTGCTTCTAATTGTTTTTGTTGTCTGTGACTGTGCTCCTCAATTTTCAAGCTGTGGGTTTTGCAGTGGGATATACAGAAAGAGTTTCAGGCCATGGATGACCTTTATTTTTCAATATTACTGATCTCTCCTATTCCACATGTGACATTTGCTCCAGGGAGCAAAGGTTTGCACTGAGCAGTGACCAAGAACTCTCTCGTGCTTGTATACAAAGGAGTTACTCCAGAAATATGGCTAGGGAACTTAAGCTAGTCCTCACCTGGAAATTACCACCTGTTTGTCAGTCTTATTTAACCAGTTTCAAGTAAAAAAATAGATGCTAATCTCCAAACCTGTGGGTTGTGAGAGTGCAGCGTGAGTCACCAGTGGTGCAGTACTGCTGTTGCTTAATACCTGCCAGCAGCTCAGCCCCTCATAGCCACACACTCACTTCCCTCAGCAGGATGGAGAAGAGAATTGGAAGGGTAAAAGTGAAAAAACTCGTGGGTCGAGGTAAGCACAGTTTAATTGGTAAAGCCAAGCAGAACAAGAAATTCATTCACTGCTTCTCGTCAACAGACAAGTGTTCATCTATCTCTTGGAAATCAGGGCTCCATCATGCTTAATGGAGACTTGAGAAGACAGATGAGATCACTTGAAATACGTCTGCTTTCTCCTTCTTCCCTCAGCTCTTATTGCTGAGCACAATGTCACACGGTGTGGGATTTCCCTTTGGTTAGTTGGGGTCAACTGTCCTGGCTCTGTCCTCTCCCATTTTTTGTGTACCCCTAGACCGCTTGCTCACGGGGCAGGGTGGGACACAAACTTCCTTGAGGCTGTGCAAGTGCTCACCAATAGCTGAAGCATCCCTGTATTATCAACACTGTTGTGATCACTGGTCTAAAACACAGCATGTTACAAGCTGTTATGAAGAAAATTCACTCTACCCCAGTCCAAACCAGTACAAATATTTATGCAGAAGTGAGCAAAACTTGATGACATTCAGCTTTGGCCTCTGAGTGAAACAAGCCAGAAGTACCATTGCTGTGTAGTGTTTTTGTATCATTATCATGTATTTATTTCTGTCACCACAGTACATCCCCACTTCTTGCATTTAGCTTAGGTGTTTCTCCCAGTGGGACACCCCAGCTAGCTCAAAAATACTTGAGAAGCTGGAAGAGCCAGCATTTTTTATGTAGTCTTTCCATAGGCTAATTATTTCCAACCTTCCACTCCATCAGCACTCTCTGCCTAGGTGGAGGCATAGGAGCCACAATTCAGCCAGGTCTTGATCCTGTTAGAGGCTGAAATATGTAACATAATATTGTACTCGCATCACAAAATAACTGAGGCTGGCAGGAATGTCAGGAAGTCTCTAGTCTGATCACAAGCAGGAATTCAGACCAGATTTTGTCCTCTCTGGTCTTGAAACCTCTAGGGACTGGATGGCACAACTTCTCTGGACAACCTGTTGCACTGCCTGGATGTCTCAGCCTCTCTTGCTTCAACTTTTGACTAGTTGTCCTCCCATCCCATACTATGAGGAGCATGACTGTCTCCTTGATGACCCCTCATAGGAACTGGAAGAGCTGTTTAGGTGCCCCTGAAGGCATCTCTCCTCTAGGCTGAACCAACTCGGTTGCCCTTGTATCTCTTCATGGGGCAAGCACTCCAGTCCCTAACACCTTGGAAGTCCTCCACAAGATCCCTCCAGTTTGCCCACTTCCTTCCTATGTTGTGGGGTCTGAACCTGGACACTCTACCCTGGACATTGTCTAATACTTGAAAATAATTAATCTCTTCCCTCTATCTACCATCCAAACTTCTGTTAATGCAGCCCAAATCAGGAACTTATCCAGTCAAGAAACTCTGAAAATACTCCAGAGTTTTCTCAGGTTTTGTTTTTAAAGACAGAGGAGCTCCCAAATCCAATTCCCCTGTGGCTGTGCCAGCATAATGGAGATGGTACCATGCCATGGTGCAAGGACTGAGAAGCCAAGAATAGGAATGGGGGGATAAAAAAAGGCTTGAGGAAGCCAATGCTGTGGGACACTGTTGGGGAAACCCAACATGGTGTGCATCTCCAGACCCAGGTTTTTATGATATTCTTTTCTTCCTAAGGAAACAACTGTTTACTACTTAAAGTTTTCTGCCCATAAGTGTCTCCACCTACAGAAACACATCACCCCATTTCATACAGTGTAAGTGCAATTGGCTGCACCACAGATTTAATTGTATGATTTCAGTAAAAAGAGCAGATGTTCAGGATATCTCTTATAAGTGATTCATTTGTGCTATATAAGAGCCAATAAGGCAGGGCTGAAAAAAAAATTACATCATCTGATCAAATAGCGCTTGTTTGTAACCACAGTACTTGTTCCATCTCTTTCAAATGGCTTTGGATTCATCAGTTATCTTACTTGGCCCCTTAGTTCCTCAAAATAAGAATTAAATCATTAAAACGTCTGATAGTTTTAATATCTTATTATGCTGTGTGGGATGCACGTTCTAAAATGCTGTGGAAATACATTTAGCCAAAAAGGCAAGCTTACCATTCATGAGCCTGTTAGTGATGATGTTATAAATACAAAATGCACTGTTGGAATTAAAAATTATAGATATTCAGATGACAGATTTCCTTTGAATACAGTTGGAACCAGGCAATGCTATACTACAACCCAATGAAATCTAGTACCTCCTTCAATAATAAAGGACAAGAAGAATTAATGATTGCAAGTTTATTTCATGGAACAGCAAATCCCAGACAAATGAGTCACACAGTGGACAACCAGTGCGACAGGAAGTCTCTTTTCTTTGCACAGAGTCTTAAAGCTGGTAAATTGACCCACAAACTTCATATTCCGTGGTAGTCTGAAACAAATCAACACAATTATGTTTTAAGTTGAGATATTGACCTGAATGTGTATTCATATTCAGTTATGCATGTGTGGTCGTTCTAAAAGTTAGACAGAAAACAGCTTCAAATTCTAGCACCATACATTAGGATGAATGTGACTTCAGAAGTTTGGATAAGTGTCCAGGTCTGTTATTTGTACTCAAATATTAATCCTTCCCCCTCACACAGTTCTCTTTCCACCATGTTCTAATTCCACTATCCTTCTTTTAGGGTATGGAGGCATGATGTGAATCTTGCCGCCAGGTGGGCAGTGTATAACATTGACTACTATAGACAAGGCTAGGGCATCATTATAGAGTTGTGGCTTCTACACTAGCCATTTAACAAGATCTTTTTGATATCATAGCAATTCTACTAACATCCGAGTACTTCAGAGTACTGTGAAGCAAGTTTACTCGTTTCTGAACTGTTTTGCCCAAAAGCTATAGGGACTGTCTCCGTTTGACTTATCTTAGTGGTTATCAGCTCCTGCTTCCAGTTTTTCTAACCAGATCTGGCCTGCACACTACCTGTCCCTAGAGGTTTCATAGCTAAGAAACATTGTCTGCACACCTGTGTACCTAACACAAGAACAGCTGCACTGGGTTAAACCAGAGATTCATCTAGCTCCTAATCTACCTTTCATCCATGAGAAACAATGCACACCCAGGGCAAGTCGTAACTATGCTGCAGTGCAGCATTTTCACAGGTCTTTGGTCCCTTTCTTTCTCAAATGGTTTAATCCTGAATATACAGCAAGAGTATTATTTGCTTGTATTTTCTTCACAGCTTTTCTTTCCTATCTTCTGTACTATCCCCTCAAACCCTGGCCCTTTCAGTCAACATCTGGAAGTAATTTTTATATTGCAAACAGAAAATGGTGGTCTTTTATCGTGGGGGTAAAAGAAGAAGAGAGACAAGAGGAGGGGACAACACGTACATTTCCTGTCTTGTACCTTTCCCATTAAGACCATTAATAGACACTTTCAAAGAAGGATATGCAAGTGCTACATGATACTGTTAATCTCACTGTCTTCCTTCCTTACCTTATCCTTACCCCTGCTCTTTCTAGATAATATTTACTCCCAAACAGGTCATAATTCTGATGTGAGGATGACTACTGCCTACATGCAGAAATCTGTATTGCTGGGGTCTCATGTAGGATTTGGTGACTTAAGGTATCCTGGAACAGAGAGGAGTCTAGCTAGTCTTTCAAATATGATCTACACCCTCTGTTTTTAAAGTTTATAATTTCTGTATCCAGAGGATGAAAGCTCCTCCTTACTGAACCTTAAAGAGAGAAGAAAACAATCCTTTTGTCAAGTGTGTACATTGTAAGTCTGATCATGAAAAAAAAAAAGCATTTTGGCCAGACACTTCCTAGTGACCACATGAAACATGCATGTGGCTATCTAGGTTTGTACTAGTTCAGTACTACCTCTCTAGTAACTCATTCTGTCACAAGGATCACAGTCAGTAAAAAAATAGAACAATTTTTTGTCACTTTTGTATGCCTACTTACCATTGCCTTCAATAGTTCTTCCATTACGAGGCTGAAAAATGTAACAGTTAGAGAGCGGGGCAGAAGTATTAGATGCTAGATTTACAAGTACACCAAAACATCTCTCATCATGCAGACACAGCACAGAAGAAGGTGGCAGGGAAGATTTCCTTTAAAGGGACAACATGTCAAATACCAGGGGATCCATGCAGGGTGGGGTTTTGCCTTTGAATCCAAGAAATATTCATTCAGTCTCTGTCTAATCAGCTAAACAGTCTGGCTTTAATTATTCTCATTAAGGGTCGTTGTCCTAATTCATTGGGGTACTATGTAGATGCCTAAGAGAGAGCATATAAATACCAGCACTGGAAGTATCTGGCTGAATACACTTGAAGTGAGCTAAAATGCCAATGACAGCTGAAGTGGGGGTCTGGTTACCTCCTACAACCTGCACTATAACTTTATTTAAAATGTGTTGAAGATATTCCTAAAAACTAGTTTGCTGTTAATTGTACAATGGCTAAACCAGCATATTCTGCATTAGACCATGCCATAGTTCAGCTAGTCAGTGGGTGAAAAACATAACAGAAATAATGATGATGTTCATAATTTTGCTCTAGGTTTTCACTCTGTTGTGCAGTGTGCCATTGCTTATTGGCCAGACCTTTCAGACCAATCATACATTCAGCTCACACCCATGTTTTATCTGGTGAATGTAGTATCAATGCACCTTGGCAGTTTCGACGACACAAGACACATACTGCTTTTGTCTTTGGATGATTTGCCTCAAAATAAATATTTGCATAGTCTCCTCTTCAAATAATAAAAAAAATGTTTAGTCCATTACTACCCCAGATTTCTCATTATGTTGTTGTCTCCCAGTTGAAGCAGAGCTTTTTAAGGCTCTCTAAGTTTTCAAGTAATGGAAATTTAGCCTCTGCTCAAAACCAGTGCAGTAAGAATTTGTAAAGGGAAACAGCTGCTTATCTACAGGTATTTAACATCATCTGTGATGCAGAATCTTTAAAAAGTATGATACCCTGAAAAGGAAAAAAGGCCGTCCCAGGGTCCCATGACTATCCTGTAAAACAAAACACAAACAATAACAAAATACTTCAAACTCAGTTCCATAGATCTGTTGACAAGTTTCAATGTCATTCCATCAGAATATCAATAATTCAGGGCCTTTTTCAGCAGCATGCATGCAAGATGTTTGATAGTCCCCAATGCCCATTCATCTGGAATGCTGATTAAAAATTAATACCCAAAGGGCATTGTCAAGAATTATCCATTCCATCTAGTGTAAATATACTAAATTACCATAATTAAAGATTCACGGGCTTTAGAAAAATCTATAAAAGCTTTACACATGGTAGATATTTCTGCAGAAGCAGGGTCAGAACACTTCCCAACCACTGAAAAAAAAAAAAAAAAAAAAAAGAAAAGCTGACTTAAAAAAAAGCAACAAAATAAAAAAAAGGAAAGGACTGTACTCTTTTTGTCCATGGCTACTCACTTGTCTTTATATTTACATACCTTCTTGGTAAACTTCGCAGCAGCAGTCTGTAATTCCTGCAAGGGAACAGTGTAAGTTAAACAAGATGCTGTCATATATAGCAGCCTTCCAGTACTTAAAGGGGGCCTATAGGAGAGATGGAGAGGGGCTTTTTATCAGAGAGTGCCGTGATAGGATGGAGGGTAATGGCTTTAAGCTAAAAGAGGGGAGATTTAGGTTAGATTATAAGAAGATTTCTTTTCCTGTTAGGATGGCAAGACACCAGAATGTGTTGCACAGAGAAGTATAGGATGCCCTATCCCTGGAGTTGTTCAGAGCCAGGCTGGATGACATTTTGACCAACCCAGTTGAGGGGAAAGTGTCCCTGCCTATGGCAAGGGAGCTTAGAACTGGATGACCTTTAGGGTCCCTCCTGACCCAAACCATTCTATGATTCTATGATTTCTTTGGTTTGCTACAATAATCCTCCTTCACCAATGAGGTTGCTCCACTCCTTGTGAGAAAAAGAACCTTACACATAGCACAAACAGACGCAAGAACAGAAGCAAATGGATCTTTTTAAAGATTGATTTTAAGTCTTGCCTTAACCAATCTTACCCCATTCATTACCATCATTGAATATGTTTCCTTTGCTGTGTAGTTGCCACTAGGAGGTGAGGCAGAGATCCAACACAGCAGCTCCATTCGTCAGGCTTGAATGGTACTGATAGCTCTTCCCTTGTTAAAATGCAGCTGCCCTCCAACTTTCAGACTGCCCTTGTATTTATACCCAGGCATGACTGCTGATTTTAAGCCTCCCCTGTACCTTTCACTCTTTCAGTAATTGTTTATTTTTTTACTCAGCCTTACATCAAGGAAAAGAAACTTTTCTATGTCTTTATGGGAGGAGACCGAGTTTGGAGCTTAACAAAGCCCTGAATCTGCAGCCTGGTACATCTGGTTTGGGAGACCTCCTGCTTGTGGCAGAGCTACCTGGCTGCATGATCCTGGCTGGGGATAGCTCTGTGTGCCGCAGCCACAGTTATATAAATGAATGGGTTTGGTTACTTGGAGTTGACTTGAAAAAATAGCACATATGAGCAAGGATATGAAGAAAGGGGAGGAAAACACAGCAGAAACATGTAGATGGGAAACTGGAGAGGAGTAATTTAAAAAAAACCCAAAATATACAAGCAAGGAGGAGAGACTCAAGCATCATGCTATGAGATCAGGATTACCTCTTGTTAAACCTCTAAGTGTTGATTTATAGAGCAACTGACATCAAATTACAGGGTTATGGAAGAAAATACTGCTTGTTCAAACAAGGTGCTTTAAAGGATGCAAAGGAGGAGACTACAAGGAGATATTATGAACACTAGATTTGTGCCAAGATTATTATTATACACAAATTAAAGATAAACTGACTCATGACTTAGCCTGTAGCTTCAACTATCCTTCCCAATTTATAACAGATGAGAGTTTACTATGCGGAAGAAACTTGGTCAAAACTGCGCTTCTAAACATTATGTTGGCTTGATTTTAAGATGGAAATCGCAAACTCTGATGGGGATGATTGCAATGTAGCTAGGTTTTGATAATTCTAGACTCTTTTTGATTTGTTTGAAAGTGCTATCTGCAAGATTTACCCAAAGATTAAATATTGAAACTAAATAGTCTGTTAGGACTCCCAAAAGATTTTAAGTTCCCCAGATGGATTTCAAGTTCCATTAGTGCTAAGAATGACACTGAGTTTGCCTTTCATCATGTTGAGGTATTGCTCCTTTTCTTGAAATACCATCTACCTTCTCTACATGATCTATAACTCTGAATGAATCATGGGGTTTTTTTTTTTTCAAATCCACACAAATATGGGATTATACAGAAAGTTTAAGTCCAGCTGAAATCAGTAGGATTTTGTAACTCCTCTTTTGGGTGTACAACCTATAGGCTTGAGTTTGCAGTGTATTCTCAAGGTTCCTTGTGGGCTGAGAAAATACAACTTCCTGTTATAAGAGATTTGACCAGCTAAGGAAAAATTTGTACTTTTCGCACGGCTCTCTTTTTTGTATCTCACATTCAGATTTGATCTACCACTTAATCAGACCTCACTGAGAAATCATATTGCAGATATCATAGAATCATAGAATCACCAGGTTGGAAGAGACCCACTGGATCATCGAGTCCAACCATTCCCACCAATCTCTAAACCATGCCCCTCAGCACCTCATCCACCCGCACCTTAAACACCTCCAGGAAAGGTGAGTCAACCACCTCCCTGGGCAGCCCGTTCCAGTGCCTAATGACCCTTTCTGTGAAGAATTTTTTAATATGTAGCTGATATAGTCATATCTCTTTCAAAAGATACTATATAAGACCCATCTCACAATCTTGAAGATGCATAACAGAGGGTGAATTTTTTGCAAAGTTAGTAACTAAAATAGTAACCAGGAATAAGGCTCCATTCAAAGTTACCTTATAATTGTGGATGTCCCCTCATTAGCTAAGCTGCATAAGTCTAGGAATGAACACTGAACTCAAAACATTAATTAGGCTTTTAAGACTGAAATGCTAGAGTTTTTTATATGATCAATTTCTGTATTGTAGAGTTTGTGGTTGCTTTAGGAAAACATGCCTGGAATTATAATAAAATAAAGACACTGACAAGAACAGATATTGAAATAAATATCGAAATACTTTCTATTGTTTTCTTGAAAGCCCCACTTGTGATGTGAAAAAACAGAGGACCCAAACTCCACAGGTTAATTGGCCTTTTTAACACAGTCAGGGGCTGACTGAACTTTATGGGAAAGGCTCTCAATAAACTGGTGATAATAAACAAGTGATATAAAGCAGAACTGACATTGAGCTAGATCCTGACATGACTGCACCAGTGTTGGAGAGCTATACTCAGTAACTCCTCAACTTAATCTTTTGGTTCTGAATAAGAAATATATCAAAACTCAACCTCAAGTAAAGTATTAAAATCAGTAAAGCAACACATACACCTACATATTTAGCATGAGCCTAAGTGGGCTTTTGATCCAAAATTGCATATATTTTTAGCACATTAATCCCTTTATTACTCAAAAGTGAGGGTCTGGTTAAAATATTGACCCCAGCTCCAAGTAGATGATTCAGTTCTTTATCTCTGAATTGGTGAAAACCGGTAATTTGACATATTATTTAATGGATTTAAGAATTACTTGCAATTTTAATAAAGGAGAATTAAAAAATCTTTAGTATACTCCACTACATCACCTAAACTGTGATGGGATTA
Organism: Coccyzus lansbergi; assembly: GCA_033558105.1. Lineage (NCBI taxonomy): Eukaryota > Metazoa > Chordata > Aves > Cuculiformes > Coccyzidae > Coccyzus > Coccyzus lansbergi. The sequence continues at coordinate 626,600 of JAUMJK010000332.1, read as the reverse complement.
GATGATACCTTATTGTTTGAAAAGAAGTATCAAAAAGCTGTTTTCAGAGTGGTTATTTTTAAAAGACAGAGGGTATGCTTTGAAGTAGAAGAAGCAATTACACCTTACCTCATTTGTATGCAGGCTGTTGAATATTGAATAACAAAGATCCAAAATAGTGCTGGAGATCTACAAAATCAAACAACACTTAAATATTTTTATTTAAAAGATGTGGTGTACATGGTTTGCCAAAGAACAGGCTTGATTTTGATCCCAGAACAGCGTAAATTGAACACAGTTCCACTAAAACCACCCAAAGCAGGGTAAGATTTACTGCAGATATTATGAACTGAAAACCTAGCATTTAGTAGGAGAAGAATACACTCAGTGCTACCAATGATTACAGTTTAGCCTTGTGCTATGAAGAAACAGAAATCTACCTTGTATATTTAGAATACACTTTCCAGTGCTAGACTGTTCTACAAATAGGTTTTGGAGTTTGGAACATTTAATCTACACTTGGTTTAATCTATAAGCATTTCAATCAATCGGTGCTATCATCCTTAGCCATATATTAAAATATACTGTTCCATACTCACTGCTACAGGATAAGAATTTGCTTATGCATGTAATCACGTTAGATCAGAAATAACTAGAGCTCCAAAGGAAGTAAAATGTAAAGACACCTGAACAACTGACTTGGTTTACAAAACTCAAAGACTTAACACCCTCCCCCCAAGAACAAAATCAAAACAAAATTTCCAGATATCTGCTGTTTCTACAAAGATTTTCTCTTCCCCTTGAAAAGCAAAATGACCCTTGGTATCAAATGCAGTGGGGCTGTTTTTTTCAAAGTTACTTGGTAGTCTAAAGGGTTTGCAAGCTCTGGGCATGATACACCACAGCAGAAACATGCTGTGAAGCCTGCCCCTCACTTCCATCTCCTCTGAGCACCAGCTACCTATCATCACAGAGCCAGTGCCAGGCAGGACCCTGCCTGTAACCCCTACAGCACTGACTGGCGCTTCTTGCTTCAGTGCTCATTACCACTGTGATTGGAAGAAAAGTGTATTTTTTTCCCCCTGTGTCTGAGTTAGCTCTGCAGGAAGGAGAGTACATACATCAGAAATTTTGCTCTGCTCCCCAGAGCCACTGGCTCTCTGGAGGAGGCTCTGCCACTTGCAGTAACCGATGGTGAGCATATAGTATGGTATAGTATGGTATAGTGTCTACAGTGTACTATAGTATAATATAGAGTCTCAGCTGATCGTACAGATTACCGAAGTCATTTTACCTGAGGCTGGTTAGACAGTTCCATCCATTGACTGAAACACAGCGCCAGACGCTTTAAAAAGTAAAGATCAGGCATTAACAGTGGGGCTGTCATACCTTGAGACCTGCATTATAGTTCAGGGAGTCAGGACTGGCTGGTTATTAGCCCTCCTGGCTCTTCCTGACCCAGGTATCCTATGCTGCACAAAGCTGTGCATCACATCCCTGCCCATATCTGTCCCACTGAACTCCCCTGGGCAGCAAAAGGGTCTCATATCCCTCCTTCTTCAGCCAGCCCGGGCACAGACCTGGGCACAGACCTGGGCACAGACTGGCTCTGCCTTTACACCTACACCGCACATCACTGCCGGACAGGTTGGTGGGGCAGGTAAAGACACACCTGGCTTTAGGATGGCATGCAAAGACAGACACACCTGGTTTGGGGAGTGAAAGAAACACTTATTCACTGGTAAAATATTGAAAAGGGCAAAGTCTTCAAAGCAAAGGCAATAATATTTTTATTTTACAATTCAGCGCAGAATTGGATGCCCTTCTGAAAAAAGGCATCCCATCTTAACAAAAGCAGTAGGTAGATATACTAGTTTTAGACAAAGAATAGTATTGAGTCCCCGAAGAATGTTTAGTTTTCTGGGTTATCCAACCAGAGAATCCCTTCAGTTTATCTCTTGTTCTAAGACAACTACATCTTACAAGACAATTAAGCATATCAATAAACTCTTGCAACATTAAGAGAGCGCTTATTCTTTCAAGTTATTTGTCCATGTCTGGAGACTGTCCCGTTTGATACAAGACAGATTGATATGACTAGATAATTAAACATACAGAGCAGCTGCAGCAAAACTTATCGATTAATTCTCACAGAGGGCAGGGAAAGACGGACATACCTGGCTTTGGGGCAGCTCCGCACCGTCCCCGTAGCGCGAGAAAGGCTGTGGGAACCCTGCGGGGACACGGGTGGGGACAAGGCTGTGCGGAGATGGTTTCCCCAAGGTTTTTGGGGGGGGGGGGGGGGGGGGGAGTTGCTTGTGTTCCCCTCCCCAAAAGACATCCACCTCCAGCCCGTCGGGACGGGACGTACCTGAGCCCCACTGGAGGGCGCAGAGGCAGCAGGCGACCAGCAGCCAAGGCAGGGCGGGCATAGTGGGGTGTCTGCCGGCGGACAGAAGGAATATCAGACGGACGGACGGACGGACGGGCTGGCTTTATGGGCAGCAGCCGAGCCAATGGGCGGCCCCGCGCCTCCCGCAGAAACCCACCTCCCCAAAGGTGGGATGGGTGTGTGTGTGGGGGGGGGGGGGGGGGGGTGTTTAGAAGAGATGACAAGAAGGAAGAGAGGGAGGAAAGAGGGAGGGAGAGGAGAGGCTGTGCACTCAGAATCATAGAATCGTTAAGCTGGAAAAGACATTTAAGATCATCAAACCGTCAGCCAAACACTGCTGTGCCTACTCAAACCATGTCCTGAAGAGACACATCTGCGTATCCTTTAAACATCTCCAGGGATGGTGACTCCAGCACTTCCCTGGGTAGCCTGTTCTGATGCCTCACCACTCTTTTGGTAAAGAAATTTTTCCTAATGTCTAACCTAAACCTGCCCTGGCACAACTTGAGGCCATTTCCTCTCGTCCTACCACTTGTTACTTGGGAGAAGAGACCAGCACTCACCTCGTTACAAGCTCCTTTCAGGGAGTTGTAGAGAGCAATGAGATCCCCCCTCAGCCTCCTCTTCTCCAGGCTAAACAACCCCAGCTCTCTCAGCTGCTCCTCTTAAAACTTGTGCTGAAGCCCCTTCACCAGTCTTGTTGCCCACCTCTGGAAACACCTAGCAGCTCAATATCTTTCTTGTACTGAGGAGCCCAAAGCTGCACACAGTATTCAACATGTGGCCTCACCAGTGCTGAGCACAAGGGCACAATCTCTTTTTTGCTCCTGCTGGCCACACCATTTTTTATACAAGCCAGGACACTGTTGGCCTTCTTGGCCACCTGGGCACACTGCTGGCTCATGTTCACCCAGCTTCAACCACTGCTGGGTTTTCATTTTACACAGAAAATTCAGTTTTGTGCTAGGACTTACTGAATCTCTGGAAAATATTTCTCCTTATGGCAGCTTAGGAAAAAAGTTTGCCTTCTAATCAGAAAGGATGTGAACTTGCATGTCAAACAAGCTTTGGTCAGTCTTGATATATTTACCTTCAAGTGAAATAAGGAAAGCAACCACCTCTTATTTCATTTTGTAGTAAGTATGGTTGGAGACAAGACATAGATCTGCTCAAAACAGAAAGGTGATTGTCTTTTCTTCCCAATTTAATAGTTTGATTTGACATTGGAAAACACTTCCTGATTTTCTTAGTGTTAGTTCTAAGGAGGATGCTTTCTAATCAGGTCCGAGATGAGGAAAGAGATAGGGTGCTCCCAAATCTCTGTTTTGTAGACTTGGAGCCTGCTGAAGCAAATGCATAACCAGTTGTCCAACCTCTCCTATAAGTAGCAGAGATGTTTGGAAGGCAATGGCTACATGTAGGACATAAGACATAAAAATCTGTAGAAGGTATTATTGGCATAGCAGCCTACCTTGTCTTGTAATGTCCTCAGTGGCTGCACTGCACACTAAAAGGATGGTAGCAGGACTGATCTTGGTATGAACACCTCAGAGCAGTCAGGAGATGCTGCTGCTTTCTTGCAGAGAAGAGCAGGGGAGCCAGGCTTCATGTGACTTCGTTAGCTTCACAGCTGTGTGTCTTGAGTACATGAGGCACAGGAGCATCTGAGCGACCCCAGCACCATTAGTTCACCCTTTGTTCCTTCACTTGAGAGAGGTGGCCGTCTTTGCCTCATCACAGCCTTTCAGGTGCAACAATCTGAGTGGTGAGCTGTCAGGAGAGGTCAGATGCTGCTATAGCAGGCTCTCAGCTGTCAGCTTCTCACCTGTCTTGATTGGAAATGGGAATGTCAAGGCAGGATAGTATTCAAAGAGATTATTCCCTCTGACTGCAGATTTTTTACCCTTTGCTGGAACTAAAGCAGATTGCAGTGAGTTTTGTGATGGTGGTTTCTCATAGCAAATCCTCCCAGGCTTTGAGTAATGAGGAAATGTAGGGTTCCAGAAAGATAATACCCCTTTTCCACTGTGGCTCTGCTTTCTGTCCAAACCTGTGCAGTGCTGGAGTAAAGGGAATCTCTGTGCTTGTTAAGTTTTCTCAGAAAAGGAGGATAGCATTTTATTTTTGATGGCAGCAGGAAGCAGGTTCCTCCTTGGTATAATGTCATCTATGCCATGTGGTCACAGAAAGGCCAAAACAGAGCCCCACTAGTGTGAACTGGGCCCATCAGAGGCAGATGGGCAAAGACACTCCTAAGGATTGCACGATTTCATATTCATTATCTTTGTTCTGTCTTTTGACAATATACTTTAATCAAACTGAAAAACATTGCTCATCAACATTGTTTCTGTTGCTATGCTTTTCACAGATTTTGCACCCAAATCACTCTTGTGCTACATGTATCTTAGAGAGTCATTCTAGAGTCAGTGCTTGTTATTATCTTTTTTAATATTACCAGATTAGATACTACTATTTTTAAATACTATTTGCTATGTTTTACAGTAGAATCTGATTAATACGCTACCAAGTTGCTAGAGATTATTCACTGTAACAGGACATAGTTTTCTGGCTTTCCCTGTCTTTCTTCCTCAGACTACTCATTATCTGCCTAAAATCCCACTGCTCTAACACACAGCCTCTTAAATAACAACCTCTTTCAAAGTATTTACCTATGTCTTGAGTGTAATTTTTTTGCAACAGCATAGGGGAAGGAGTTTGCAATTACCCGGTGTGGGTAAAACCTACCCATAAGAAGTAAAACAGTAAATGCTGTCTGAACCTTTCTTTCCTCCTTCTCATTGCTTTACTGTACACTTTCCCAGCAAGTACCCTAAATGAATCCTGTGCTTCAGCAAATTTTGCCCAACTGTTGGTCCTGTGAAGCCTATGGAGTTACTAATTTGCTCCAAATGAGACTCATATTTGAGATAAAAATTACAAGTTCTGTTAAAAAAATATCAGTACAACTTAATAAAAAGATGAAAATAGTATTTTATCAGTGGCTGTGCAGTATGAGGGAAGAATGGGAAGAAGTGTTTAAAAGTAAAGTTTCAAAGAGCTGAATGCGTCGTATTATCAACACATCCCCCTTCCTTAAATCAGAACTTTCTTCTACTGCTGTACATTTAATTTCAGAGATGCTGGCTAAAGTGCAGCTCCAGCAATTAATATATCAGCACCAAGCCACTTTAATGAGCCATACTTTTACTGCACAAATGAAATTTTCAGTACCCACAATTATTCACAAATGAGTTAAAAATGAAGCTTCATTGGGGAGTCAATGAGAAACAAAAGGATGTTTTGCAGTGAGTCAGGAAGCTTGACATATATTTAGCAACAGCAATGTTGTGGCACCCATAATTCTAGATTAAAACATGCTGTGATTGATAAGTGAAGAAGAAGAAAATTTGGCTTCAACAGACATAAGGGTGAAGAGATTTTTGTAAACTATCTCTGCAATGAAATCAGCAGGTAATCACAGTGCAGACAGAGTCAGCAAAATGTCACCATCATGCCGTTCCAGAGTGCATCCCAACTGGCTGCTTCTGCTCCCACCTCTCACCCTCTGCAGCTCAGCAGTGTATAAAGCCTTATCTTGTTCTGAGGGCTTTCTATAACTAACCCATGACCTTTTTGGAAAGATGAGAAAATTTGCAAAAGTTGGAGGGTATTTATTAGGCCAATCTGCCATAACACGTGCTCATCTTGTGTTAAATATGATAGTGCCTGTTTATGCTGAATACTAGTCTGGTTTACTGTGGGTATAGTTACCATGCATTTACCTTTCCAGTGCAGGCAAGCAATCCAAACAGGGAGAGCTCACCTCATTTTTTTGTTTCTACGTGGGCAAGGCTCCTCACAGCTCTCAGAGCTGTGGGCTGCAACTTGACTCCTACCAGTATGCACTGACCATTGAATTTCTGGTGTTAAAAAAATCATGGGAAAAAAACCTCCCACATTTATGTAAAATAGACACTTAGTTTATTTTTTACTATAGGGGTTGATTTGGTTGTCAGAATGTCCAATAAGCACAGAATAGTTAGTTTTGTTCTTTTGTTTGTGGTTGGATTCCTAGACTTTACAGATATACAAACTATAGTCTTAAAGTTCAGTAAGGCAGCAAGGGATCAGCAAAAGTATGCCTTGTACAGCTGGAGTTCAAAGACAAGACATTAACCAAGAGTGCTGAAATGGACAAGTAATAATGGGGAAGTTATGGAACTAGATCAGGAATCTGAATGTTTCTGTTGCTTTGAACAGCTTCTTGGCCGATTTCTTGGACGAACTTGATTTTATGTCTGCTGAGTTCAGCCAGAGAACTGGAAATTCCTCAGAAATGAAGCAATTTACACATAGCAGGTTGTTCTGTGTGGAAAACTGGTTGGATGGCCAGGCCCAGAGAGGGGTGGTAAATGGTGTTAAGTCCAGCTGGAGGCCAGTGACAAGTGGGGTTCCTCAGAGCTCAGTGCTGGGTCCAGCTCTGCTCAATGTCTTTATCAATGACCTGGATGAAGGCATTGAGTGTACCCTTAGCAAGTTTGTGGATGACATTAAGCTGGGTAGAAGTGCTGATCAGCTGGAGGGTAGGGAGGCTTTGCAAAGGGATCTGAACAGGCTAGACTGCTGGGCTGAGTCCAGTGGGATGAGATTTAACACAGCCACATGCCGGGTCCTGCACTTGGGGCACAACAACCCAGTGCAGAGCTACAGACTGGGAGAAGCCTGTCTAGAAAGCTGCCAGGAGGAGAGGGACCTGGAGGTGTTGGTCGACAGCCGAGTGAACGTGAGCCAGCAGTGTGCCCAGGTGGCCAAGAAGGCCAATGGCATCCTGGCTTGTATCAGAAACGATGTGACCAGCAGGTCCAGGGAGGTAATTCTCCCTCTGTACTCAGCACTGGTGAGGCTGCTCCTTGAATCCTATGTTCATTTCTGGGCCCCTCACCACAAGAAGGATGTTTAGGCTCTGGAGCGAGTCAAGAGAAGAGCAAGGAAGCTGGTGAAGGGGCTACAGAATAGGCCTTATGAGGAACGACTGAGAGAGCTGGGGTTGTTTATCCTGGGGAAGAGGAGGCTGAGGGGAGACCTCATTACTCTCTACAACTACCTGAAAGGAGGTTGTGGAGAGGAGGGAGCTGGGCTCTTCTCCCGAGTGCCAGGGGACAGGACAAGAAGGAATGGCCTCAAGCTCCACCAGGGGAGATTTAGGCTGGACATTAGGAAAAAATTTTTTACAGAAAGGGTCACTGGGCACTGGAACAGGCTGCCCAGGGAGGTAGTTGAGTCACCTTCCCTGGAGGTGTTTAAGGCATGGGTGGACGAGGTGCTAAGAGGCATGGTTTAGTGTTTGATAGGAATGGTTGGACTCGAGGATCTGGTGGGTCTCTTCCAACCTGGTTATTCTATGATTCTATGAAATAGAACCGTGGCAACGGGTTATGTTGGGCTATACTGGGCTGAATGTTCATTACAATTATTACACTTTGAGGCATTCTAAAAGATCTTCAATCTGGAACTTTTGCTTAGTTTAATTTTATTTGGTGCTTCCCCAGCCAGACAGGGAAGCAGTATACTGTTCTGCTTAGGCAACTGGTGGGATAACTCAGTCAGTTTATGTGATTGAGCTTTCATCAAGGATTTATCCAGAATTATTTATTCCCGACTCCTTAGCTTCTTCTTTACCTGAAATTTCCATGTGGTCTCCCAGAGAAATACTGGAGTTGCTGACATATCCTTAGCATCGTCAACTGAACAGATCTGATTTTTGTAGTTAAATTGTAATGCTGACACTTATTCGTCCATTCCTAGATAAGAATGATTTAATTTGTAGCTTTAATGTTCTTTGAGTGTAGTTATATGTAAATTGTAATTTTGTGGTTAGAAGGGGATTACCACAGCGTAGTAAAGGATATTTTACAATGATTACTAGAGGATATAGGTTAATGTATGTACCATACACCTCAGATGTCTGGCTAATACCCAAATCTTACATCTCCATTAGTTTATGTGAAGAGACTATGTAAGAATATGTTAAAGCAAGTGTTTGTTTCACCAAGAGCTGGCTACAGGGAAAAATGATCCCAGACCATTTTTATGACCTGACCAAGTTTCTTCAACCTTTCTAAACTCATTAACCAGAGAGCAGAAACTACCAGATGACATTAATCCATTTCAATACCCTGTGAGCTACCACACCTCTGTTGGTGAAGTTGCTCATCGTCTGCCTAAGTTTAAGGCAATGCACAGAAACAACTCATCTAGAAAGCTGTGTGTGTAAATAACTGGGAGCTCAGGCCTTCAGACACTCCAAGTATTCCATCTATCACTGAGTGAGGAGCAAAGCGTTTAACCTAAAGCTTTGTTTCCATACCCATATTTAGCAGCATTTACTCCTGTCAGAGATATGAGTTGAGTGCCATTCAAAATGAGCAAGTGCTTGAACACTGTCACTTCCAATTCTTGCTGAAGATACCTGTCTTTGTATTATTAAGTAATTTGACTCATATAATCTGAATCTCACTCTGTTTAAATTCAAATGTATTTACACAGAATTTTACTGGCATTTAAAATTCACTGATTGCTTCTTTGACATGTTAAACTTCATTTGTATGAATGCTTATAAGTCTTCTGACTTGTAACAAATGTAAGACTTGAGCTAACTTTCACTCTTCCCTTTGGCTGAAGTTGTTATGCCTGGACACTACTTAGCCTGAATATTTTCTTATTTCATTAGATTACATTACTCTGCAAATGCTTTACTGTAGCAAAAAAAGCAAAAGCTTTTCAGCTTTGGAAGCACTTTATTGGCCTGAACATACTGGAACTATACGTTTCATGGGAATGGCCACTCTAATGATCAGACCAGGCTGTCCAAGAGCAATAAACTAACATCTGTTAATACTGTCTGTCTATACTATTTGGATCAGGGTCCAAACTAGCCTGTAGGTAGTGATGCCTCGCCTGTAGACTCTATTTAGAAGTGCATTTCACCCCGAGGGGTGTTTCTGTGCACACCTGAGTCCCAGAGCCCTTCGTGCACAGAGAATACATGACATGTCCCCTAAGGGGGATTGCAAAATATCTTCCTGGTCAGCCTTTAAGTAGCTAGCCAGAAGAGTCACTGGCAACTGAAGCCAGGCTCTCCTTCAGAGGGGATTCTCCATTTCACAGTTGAATGTCTTTTAAAATCTTTTAATATCCTCAAATAAATTTGAATGCAGTTTTTTAAACTGTTATTGTTTCCCAAAGGTCTGTTTGCAGAAGCACAGTAGCTTTTGTTACAGGCATAGAATTAAGGACTATTTTACAGCCTTTAGCTACATTAACTCCCTAATTACACATCATCTTCCTGAGTTTAGTTGTTCTATGTAGGCCAAATCTTGAACTGAGAGGGCTCTTCCTGCTCAGGCTAGGAGGAACTCCAGACCTGAGAGAGTCTTTCTGCTCACTTTGGCCTCTACTCTGGAGACTGTTGCTGAGCTACTCCAGAGCTCAACAGGGATTAAAGTTTCCATTCAAAGATCCAGAGCCAGTGTTAGACATAAATGTCTAGCAAAAGAGTTCCCTTAACGTGATGCAGCAGCTGGACAAGAAAAACAAGGGAGAATGGTAGTGTGCTGGCGAAAGTACAGACATTTTGTGCCTCCTACTCCCCATCTGCATTTACATTCTCTTCATTATGAGTATTTCTTGCCAGCAAAACATTTGTCTGTGGGATTGCTCTTGAGGAGTACCCTTGGCAAAATGACCTGGTAAGGCAGGAATGTGAGTGTCAAAAGTGTGCACGAGCGAAGCAGCAGAAACCACCTGAGAGAACATTTGCCCAAACTCATCCTGCTAAGGAAGAAGATGACCATTGCTGGGATTTAACAGTACCAGGGTATTAAAGTCTTTTGAAACAAAAGAGTGAGATTGAAAAGAAGTAGAAAAGATGAACCAAGATTTGTCACAGAGGGTAGTGCCCTGGAAGGGGAACAGAGCAGGGCTCCTTGGCCCCTGCCCAGTGATGAGCATGCAGCATTCCCATAGGATCGGCAGCACAGATGGCACCCAGCAGATGTGACCCAATGGGTGCAGTGTAGAGGGACCTCCTGCCTGTAGTCCCAGGTGGGAGTCCAGTGTGCGTCGGGAGAAGTGGAGGGTCACACATAGCCCGAGGAGAAGTGGGCTAGGAAGGAATCCCTACATCCAGGGGAGGGAGGTGGGCACTTCTCATTCCCAGTGCAGGATTTAAATTTCTGGTTACAGAAAGTTGTTCAAAAATTTGTAGGAGTTCAGTAACACTTTGTGAGCTTCGAGTGTTGTGGCTTATCTGTTGGCATTCATCTTGACTATATTATTCACCAATTTCTGGTTAATTATGTGATGTTAATAAATCAATAAACTTCTTTGATCTTCATTTGGTTGAAACTATCAGCAGTTTTTCCCTGTGACAGTTAGGCACCTGAATACTAACAAGGAAACACAATACGGTGTGCTTTCTTTTCCCTTTCATATTGTCACATCTCAAGAATGCATCTTGTCTGTCTTAAAGGGCAACTGATACACTTTCTATGGGTTCTGAAGTCTCCAAAATAAAAAAGCAATTATTCCAAAGCAAAAAAAAAAAGTTCAAATATTCAGAGAGAACGAGCATGACAAAGAATGCAGCAGAGAGCTACGTCTCTCCAAGTTACTGTCTGCAGAGAAAACCAAGTTCTGACTCAATAGTGGATCTCTTTATCCCTCATATTTTGTCAAAAGCAGTACCTGCTTGTCTCAGCCCTACTACCAGAAACAAGCAGAGGCTAGAGCCTCTCAATCATTCTTGTCTGCAAGTAACTGGAGAAGAGAGAGTTTCCTCCAAAGGATGATTTACTTTTAGACCCCACACTTAAAACATGGAATGCTGATGGTTTTTATATGGAAAGACTTAACTGATGAAGAATCAGAAAACAAGCAGCCACACCAGCAGTCATGTCAGCTGCCTTTTCCTAAGTACAATTTACTGGGGAGAGGTTTTAGCAGAGGTGACACAGTGGGACTCTATCTCCTCACTTGTTAATACAAAAATACATAGTGCAGTGACTGGTGAATCTTGTTTGTTTATCACTGCTAACGTCATTGTTAGGGATCAAAATAAGTTTACTTACAAAATGTTAGTATTAAGTCTGATTGCTTAGAGTTAAGTTAAACTGTTACTTGCGTAGCTTAGCGTGACTGGGCCTTGTTGAAGACTTACCATTAATGAACTTCATTTATTGGTGTAAATGACTAAGCAGGGGAGGAAACAGAGATATATTCCACATCCTGCACCACAAAATAAGAGGAACCAAACCTCTAACTCCAGGAAAAAGACTTTCAAAAAGAGGCAGCAGATGACTGATGAAATCTTGGTAGAGGTAGACAGCAGGATTAGCTTCTAGTGCCAGACCTGTCCAGATGATAAAGAAGCTACAGCCCAGCTGCAAAGTTTGAAGATAAGAAAGGTGATGGCCTGCATAGAGGCAGGGAAGCAACCCAAGGGGGTACAAGAAAGCACTAGTCCTTGAAACACCATTGGACCAACCATTGCAAGGACAGAGCATGAAGAGTGCATATGGGGTTGGATCTTAGATTGTAAAGATGTAATTTCCCAGGGGTTTCTTCATTTGCGGTCCCTTGCAGGAGGGTCCCAATTTGAGCTGAAATGAATTGTCTCTGTGGTGTGAATGCTGCATTACAGAGTGAATCTCAACATAGTGAGAGAGTGAGTATTTGTGTGTGGAAAAGTAAGCCAAAAAGGGCATCTTAGTTTCTGTATGTCTGTGTATGGACCTTGGTCCTAGCAGCTGAAGTCTCAGGTGGTGTGGGTATGGATCTTGGTGCCTGGTGTGTCTGCTCTGGTGAGATTTTTCCTGTAGCACTCAGAGACGGCTAGAAGTATGAGACTTCCAGGAAGCCATACAAAACGGGAGATCACATTGTGCGTATTTAGTTGGATTAATAGTCCTGAACAGGAGAAATAATTGTATGAAATTTAAATTTTATTTTTCTTTCGGTTGATATATTTATCATATTCCTAGCCAGCAACATAGAGTCTAAAGACAATAGTGTTTAATAGAAAAATGAGGAAGGCCATAAAATTAAAAATCAGTTCACCTATGATGAAATGCAGTCAGATATATGAGTACAACAATAAGCCAATAAAGACTTTATTAAAGCTTCATGATGCATAATGAAATTTCAAAACCAAATTCTAGAAAGTGCTTTGGATACACTTAAAAATCCAACCTATCAATTGAAAATTATTTTCACATGTCCTTAATTCTACCAAAGAAATATATGTGTGTGTACAATTTCTGCTGTTTTACAATAAAAAACCAACCAACCAAACAAACAAAAACCCACAAAAAAATCCACATGCACCTTGCAGAGTAACCTGAGAGTTATTGGAATTTGCTGAGGGTTTGGCACATAAAAATGATGCTACTGCAGTCTGTGATCTTCCTGCAACTCTGAAAGGCAGTGCTGAGGCAACTTCAGTATCAAACTATCATTCACAAGCGTATTTTTAAAGCAGCTTTATTTACACATTATTTAATGTACTTCACTTATTCATTTGTGAAATCCTAGTGAACAAAAGGGGGTTTTCCTGGAGGAGGTTGGTTAAGATAAAACCAGCACATGGTGGCTTAATGTTAACCTCATACTGACTACAGTGTAAAAATAAATAAAGAAGCAGAGCTCCCCACCTTCTCTTCAGAGAAATTATAACCAAAATTAATTTTTCATATTCTAACTCTAGCAACATCACTGAGAGGACAGCAGAGTTGATTTGACCTAATAACTTCTTTAACAGGAACGCATTTAGACAACAATGCTAAAAGCACAATCTACCACGGAATTTCCCCAAGAGAATGAAGTCCAATATGTTGCTGTTATGATTCCCGGAGAACAAAATAATCTGCTCTCTTTGCATTGCTTGGATCAGTCACTTCTCAGTGCATGGTTTCCTTAATGAAGTGAGTGCTCAAGGAAGTTGCATGTAAATTGGGAAATAAGGATGTCTGTCACAACAAAACACATTCTAACTGCTGTGGTGCTTTTTCTAAACTGGGGAAAACCCACTGGTTAAATGAAATTAAAGGACAGAACTCTAGAATGAATCATAAGTGGGTGGATGGATGGAAGCTTCCTTCTTTTCTTGGGATACAGTTTAAAATAAAGACTGTGTTGCTGGAGAAACATGCTTAAATGTTGTGATGCTTCCAAATGCAGAGTTGGGGCATCCCTTATACTAAAAAAAGAAATAGTTGTGATTCTGTAAGATTTTTGTGAGCAGGGCCTACGGATGAACAGAGGACCTGGTGCCCTGCAGCAAGAGCTTTCAGCTGAAAAAAGGGGAAAGATTGCCTCTGAGTTATCAAAAAAAAGATTGTATTCAATAAGAATTTATGGTTGGATTGCAGGAAGAATGCTTAATAAGCTGATCTGGGCTATCCACAATATTTATAAAGGAACCAAGAACAGAGTCATATCAGTAGTGTCTGTATTCCAAGATGGTATCCTGGACAACCAAAAATTCCGCTTTTTGTGATAATACTTAGTTCATATTTGAAAACCAGGTCTTCGCTTGGCATGGTCATTTTTAAAATTAATTTCTTCATTTTGAGCCCAGTTGTAGATTCTGTAGTTTAGAGCAACATCAGCTGAAAAACCAAATCCTGATACTTTTCTTTGAGCACTACAGTGATGGAAGTAAAGCATAGTCTAATACATTAAACAACAATGGCTTTTTTCTTTATTCAAAGTATAAAACTGGCATCTTCAATATTGCTATTTAGCAAATATCAGGTGAAATAGCAACAGTGACTTCTTCATTTAGCTGTATTTTTTAATTAAGTAGTTGTGAGAGATTGCTTGTGAATACAGATATCGTCTCATTAACCCTCTTTAATTTAAGTAAGTTGAAAACATAGAAAAAAGGTATAAAAACATCCTCCCTCTTTTCAGATGAAGAAATTCCTGGGGATAAGCCACGATGCTTCTCATGGTTGATCTATCATGGTTGGTCCTGACATAAGTTTTGATGAATGGTTGGTGGTCACACAGTTCCAAAACATCAACTGCTCTTAAGAGTGAGATGAATAAATGGAGTAGTTGGTTGGTGACCATCAATTATATTTGAGGAGATGTCAAAGCTTTATATTCAATGTTGAAATAAGGCTGAAACATGTCTCATAAAACTTTCTATATTTACCCAACCCCTCATATTTTCAGGACTCTTCTTGGTCTTTGCCATAACTGGTTAAAATAATTTTTAAAACGGGACCTATCAAATTGGCAACCCCATATGTTCTCACCTTAGTGGCAACAAGATTTTATTGTTTCAGTCCTAGACTGTCTGTGCAGTAATATCTTGGGAAACATTAAGCTGAAAGAAATACAAATTTGGCACAGAATATCAAGGTAAAGCTACAAGATTTTGTGAAACTGATGTCTCAGTTTTTCAAGAGCAAGAAACTTCTATGTAAGCTTTGGTGACTGAAGAATTCCATTGATCTCCATGTTACACACTCTTGAAAACAATTCAACTTTTCTCTTTCAGCTCAATTTCCTATCCCTATTTCTCTCTACATGTTGACTGGGGAAGTTTCTTGTCCTTTTTTCCTTTATTATTTTAGTCAGTCTTATATTATAATAGTCTGTTTAATCATGCATGTTAATATCATTAACAGCTCACATTTGGGAAGGCAGCAGGATAATCCCCTAAAAAAAAAAAGACATTTCCACCTTGTGTTTCTCTTTTATTTATTAAATGAAGAATCAAGGGAACTATGGACAAGACTCTAGATGCTATTAAAAAAAATAGACTCTTAATTTCCATTGGAATCAATCTGACATAAACAGCTTCAAAATTACTCTTGGTTGATGATGCACTCAGGGGACCATTCATTGAAGTAAGGCCAGTGGCTGCACTGGGGAGTGACTCCCCGCGGCCGGAGCACAGACTGCCTTTGCACTGCCTTGCCAAGAAGGGTTGTGAAGTAAAGTGTCAGTTCTCACAACCTTGCCTTCCTGAGTTCATACTGTAGAGCAATGCCTGGCATTTCAGGATAACCCTTCTAGACTTACATACCCCAGAATTTCTTGCATGAAAATTTTTTTCTCACCTTCATAAGAGTGGTGCTGTTGCCAGTTAATTATTGGGCTGCTGGGATATGGGAAACAAATGTTTACATTCTTACTAATAGAAATCACATTGGTCTCCTCCTAAGAGACACTCCAACTAGCACGTTATAAATTATTTGAAGCATTCAATGTCCCTGTGAAAGCTGTTCTACTTAATGTGAAACACTGATCCTACACACATTCATTAGCAAATGGGACCCAGGTTCTGTGCCTGTTCCTCCCTCCACCTCTCTATTTCTCTTCTCACACTCCCATGACCCTAATCACCCCTCTCTCCTCCTTCAGGTGTTTTTGCTTGCCCCCAAACTGGTTAGTTTTCTAAAAGGGAGATAATCAAGCAGAAGACAATAGTGATATTAAACGCGGGCAAGATAAATTGTTGGCTCAGAGTAGCACAGCTGCCTCCACCCAATACTCCCTTTTGAGAATCTATGACAAAAAAAAATCTTCAAAACTTGCCTCACCGCTTTATCTGTGTCCAGAGCAGCTCTGGTGCTGTGTGTCTGCTCGTTGTCACTCATGCAGCTCCTGGTGAGGAGGTAAGGCACAGTAGGGGCATGTGCACCTTGTCCTTCTGGAAGCTTAAATCATAGTTGCAACAGTGAATACCATATCTGCAGTGCCACAGAACCTTTGTCAACTGAAAATAATGTAGAACTAATTTGTCCCGTGGTGGATGCAGCAGCTGAATTTAAGACTCATCTACTTGCCAGTTTAACTCTGCCAGCCATAGAGAAAAATGAAAGATAGTAAATCCAGCTGTCTGTTTCAGGACATGGGGAAAGTGAAGGTTTAAGTGAGAGGAACAGTTTATTCTGAAGTAAAGTAACTTGTTTTGAATACTAATCTATTCAGTCAATTGTCTTAATTTCTCTGCTTTAGAAAATATCCCTAACTGAGACTTAAAACTCAATTGTTATCTCTGATTCTTGTTTAAAGAACTGACTTATCTTGCTACATTGACATGATAATTTGCTTGTTGGCTGTGCTCATTTCTGACCTATATAATTAAGTTTGAATTATTGGATTCAATTTTAATTGACATTGATTTGATAATTCTATGTTCTTCTTAGCTACCTAGTCCTGGCAACATGTGGTTTCACTGCTGTTAATCAATCCCACAAAGCTGTTTTCTCTTTCAAACTACCTGCTCAGTCTAAGTGCCTTAAGAATATAAGGTAAACTAGATGGTTCAGGTAACAACCTACTTAACTCAGTCTCAACTTTTTGTCTCCCACTCAGAAGGCAATCAAATGGTGTAATCATATACAGAGGTTTAACAATTTCCAAGGTACTTCTCATGAAATAAAACTTGCCTCTGTCCTGAAATAAAAAGTGGACTTTATCTTCAAATGAAAACAAGTCTCAGTTGCTGCTTATGAATCTGATCTTGCCCCTACTACAGCCAGTCTGATTTTGCTGCAGATATCAGCCCTAAGCCCCACACTCCCTCAGACTTTTCTATGCAGCCGCTACTTTAGACATGCACCTTATAGGTCACTCCTTTCTCAAGTTATTTTATATTAAAAATAAATTAATACTTTACTGTATCATATTACATATAACACTTCATTGGAGTTAATATTTACACCATACTAATAAATCCTGCGTCTGTATGAGGCTGTATACTCTTGCTGGTATTCCTGCACTCCTCATCCTGATTTTTGTGATTGCTGCAGTGTCTCTTGAAAGACTGTAGAGGCCACAAGCTATTCTATATGTTCTATCCTCTATCAGCCAGACCCACATTAAACTACCTCACTCAAGCTCCATAAAGAAACAGAATGTGGTGATGAAGATCATGACCTCATAAATGTATTATGTTCCACAAGATCATGACCTCATAAATGTACTATATTCCAGAGGTAACATGTCTGATGAATTCAAAAGCAACGTACTTGTACACAAGTTAGACCTCCTATGGTGATCACTCAGGCCTCAAAAATGCAGCCATGAAGCACATCAGTGATTTCACTAATAATGGCACTGAACTAGGAAAAGCACGTGTTCCTGCTAATTTAAATAAGATTTATTCTTCCTGAGTACTTGATGCTGAACAGGTGACTTGCCTTAAGGTCAGTTCTTATGGAGGCAAAGTATGGCCAAAAGGACTATCAAGACTAATCCTAGTAATTGACATTGGATTAAAACCTGGAATAAGTGCAAAAAGCAAAAAATAAACATAGCATAAGTTTAACAATATGCATAAGCCAAAGTTTCTGCTGAATGGGGTAAGATTGGAAGGTCAAGAAAAATGAGGGTGCTTGCAGCGCAATTAGGCTGGATGTGTTCAAATGCAAACTGCAATATGGATGACTGCTTATCCTGTCCAAGGCAGGGGCTCATTTAAATGTTCTGGTATGCCTAAATGCTATTTAGAATTAACTTATACTGAGTGCAGTCAAGACAGCCTGCCACTAAGAGATAATAATTTCTTAAAATGCCTGAATGTGCTCCTGCAGCTCAGGTGTCCAGTGCCACATCTCATCCTACCAATTCGCAAATGTTGATCTTTTGCAAATAAGACTCCTCCTGGAATAAAGACATGCAAGAGTTATTAGGACATAAAAACCTTTTTCAATCGCATAAATATTGAATGTATTAGCAGGATGGAATTTTCCAGTTTAGGCCCATGTCCTTGGAGAAAAATGGATGTGTTACTTCCATTGGTTTCAGTGGTGTATCTCTGAGGATGCTGAAGTCACTCCAGACTGTCCCAAAGACAGCAGGGTGACTTTTCACCAGCACAATAGTCCTTTATATTGCTCTGGTACTGCAAAAATTCTCAAGTGTTACAAAGAACCCAGCCTCAAATGTTGATTTTGCTGCCTATTTAAAGCACTAAAACCCACTACAGTTTAGGATTATAAGTAGCAAGAATCCTGTCGACCTGAACTAGCAACTGTATAATCCAACTGTACAGTTGCCTATGCAACACATTCTTCAACTTCATCAGACACTTTCAGGCCCAATTACTGACAAGAAAGCTTATTAAGTGTGCTTAGGTTGGAAAATTGGTTCTTTTTATACTGGATTAATTATTATACATGTCAGTAACAACATATTTGAAAAGTCAACATATTTGGGCTGAGCCTGTTAGTCTGGCACAAATTGGTTCCACAGCTAGAGACTGCTTGTTAATAAACCTATGCTTGGCTGCAATTGTAGTCATCACTCTTACGATCAAGAAAGAAGCAACTTTCTAGCCTGTGCAAGACTCAGACTGGTGACAAGCATAGGCTCTCAACGTGCTTTGCCAACTAGATAATTCTCACTATTACCGTTTCTGCTTCACATGTAGAGGAAGAGAGGCACAAGGGTGTGGTATCCCAAGGTGCTGGTACAAACAAACAATCAGGCAGAGAACTTGAGTTTCTGATTACCGTTTTTTTGGTCGCTGGTTCACAGTGAGATCTACATTTTGACTGTTTCACTGTAGTCTAGCAGCTGTCAACATAGCACTGAAAGCACTGCTGTTAACGCATTTCCTTTAGCGTGTTGTCCTCCATAGGCTGGCCACATCATCCATACCAAGGACAGCATCCTTCAGCTTCCTTCCATCAGGCTTCAGCATAGCACACTGCGGTAGGCAAGTCTGGAAAGTCGTGGATAAGAAGTATTAATGAGGCATCTAATCTGCACGTGGAGTCCTAATACTTGCTAATCGGGACTGGATATGCAAGTTAAATGTCCATGTGTGTCAGTGAGTACTGAACTCAGGCTCCACACAGTGACGCAAACTATAAAATAAGAGACTGGGAAGTATGGAAGGTGACTAAGTTAAGGTTGCTTGTTCTAACCTATGTTTCTTCTCCCTAGAGGCACTAGTTTAAACTTGCTTCTAGCATTTTTTGATTTGGATTTTAATAAATTTACAATATATTTTTCAGTGTGAAAGCATTTTAAACTCTATTTCTTTCAGATTACTTTCATGAATGGGTAACTAGTCTCATGGACATAGACAGAAAATTCTGTTATGATTCTGTCCTTTCTGATTTTGTCCCATTGTCAACTGTTGGCCCTGATCCCACATCCACCTTGCCTGTGTTCCTCACAGACTTCATTAGGGTTCAAGTCTCCTGCGCAAACCCGTTTCAAGGGACTGAATGTTATGTAGGTGTTTACTTTATTCACACAATCCTAAACTGAAAAGCTTAACCTTAAAATGCAAGAGGGTAGATTTAGATTAGAGACTAGGAAGAATTTTATTACTGTGAAGGTTTCGTGGGGCACTGGAACAGGTTACCCAGAGAAGTTGTGGAAGACCTATCCCTACAGGTGTTCAAGGACAGGCTGGATGGGGGTTTGAGCAACCTGATCCCGTGGAAGTTGTCCCTGTCCATGGCAGGGGTGTGGAAGTGGATGTTCTTTAAGGTTCTATCCAGCCCAAACCATCCTATCATTCTATAACTGGCAATTTTGTCTTAGGTTTTCCATATAAGACCTCACAGGAAAAACAGGGCTAACTGCTGCATAGCACAAACTGCAAACCTGCTGCAGAGAGGGCCAGTTCTGAGTGGTGCGGACATCAGGACACCTGGCCTGGGATTCAAGGGTTGTCCCTCGCAGCCTGAAATTCCACTTAGGTTTCTTAGTCATGTTTTCATACTTGTTTGGATTTTGGAACTCTCACCTTTCCCATCACTGTGCTCAAAATTATATTGCTTGCGCAGGTCTTCCCAAGGACAAAACATACTGTGCGTATAAGATGCAGAGACGGAAGAAGAGATGTAGGCTGGAAGCAGAATCCACCAAGGGCCTGTACAAGTCAATTGGGATGATCCACAAGACTGTTAGTAGGATGCTGTTTATTCTGATTCTTCACCCGAAAGACGGGATTTCCCTGTGCTCCCCACTCAAATTACCAGTTTCCAGAGAGGAAATAAAGTCTAATGACCAGACACAAGGGACATGAGGACAGTTCTTGTGCTAAGTCAGGTAACAGGAGTATATCTTTCAGGTTCACGTGACACAGCCCATTCTTTGTGTTGCATTCCCTGATTTCCTGCTGGAAGATGTATCCCCAGCACCTCAGTGTTCAATGAGCTTTAAAGTAAGATGGCTTTGCTCTGATGTTGCCCACTACTCCAGGCACCATCCAGAGGGCCCTGCTCCACTATTTGAGTTTCATTTCTACAGACTTTAGGAAAAAACACATCAGCACTATGACACCTCCCTATAGCCATGCACTGTGATACATCCCCAAAAGGAGCTGTTTAAATGACTGTTAAAAACAGACCCAGCACCAGCACCTGGTTTTGACAGGAATTGCAGGTATTGGAGTCTGGCAGGTGCATAGAAGTTGTCTTTTCAGTCTTCTTTTTTTTCTGAAAAAATGAGTGTTAAGGACCTCTTAAAGATACTTTTTAACAGTAAAAGAAACAAGTGTTGTCTCTGTCCACTCATAGGTGGACATGTGATGGTTCATTTCATTTATAATCTTGGAGTGCAAAGGAAAAAGCAATAATTCAACAAGTCAAGGGAGTAAAATTTCAATCCAAACTGGAACTTAATTGTGCCTGTAAAGAGGCTTGCAATAGAAAGAGAGAGAGCAAGGAAAGAGATGGCAAGAAAAGGGGAGGAAAAGGGGTTTATAGCTACTACCACTGCAGGTATAAAGATTCCAGTATTGCATGTATGCTGGGGCAAGTGGCCAATGCCTTGGTGTACCTGCAATACTACCAGCAAGCACAGAACAAACAGCTGATGTTCTCATGCTTGCTAGCTTGTTGAGACCTTGGAATATTTTTTAAGACCTGTGGGTTAATAGGAAAGGAATTCACTAGGTGGAAAACATGAAGATAATCTGTAGAAAACAGAGAGTTGCACTCTGTTGCTGCACTGCGGAATTCTCATGGGTGGAAATTCACTGGGATAGCTGTTACTGGATATAGAGGTACTATATAAGGTTTACACCCTCTCAATAAAGTTGATCTCACTTGTTGCCTCATCGACAGGGTCTGTGCCTTCATCGCTACACACCACAGGTCCACAGGTCCACAGACGTCTGGCGTCTCTGGGGGTCCCGGTCCAAAAGGAATTCCACTGCCTCTGTCTTCAATCAAGGTGATCTCACAGTGGGGAAGATCTTCAGAATTCAGCTGCTCCAGAGCTGCCTTTTTTGCTAACCAATACACCTGAGATCCGCCTTTGCCTGTGGAGATGTGCCAGTCTCCACCTAGCAGGCCACGCATGCCAAGAGAGGAGCGCCTGAGGTGTGGTCGGCTTTTGAGGCAGGTCTCCTCCCCTTTCACATGCACTTCTCCTGGCAACAGTGGTGGACCTGGAGTCTCCTGGTGAAGGCCGGTAGTCATCATCACCTTGCGCGCATGCTCTGTTGAGGTACGGGTCTGTGCTAAGTCCTGTCATTAATTTTCCTGTCCTTTTCCTCCTTGCTTCATGGATCTTTCATGATGGTAGGGAGCAAAGAGGCATGGAGATAGGTACAAAACATTTTTGAGATAAGGTGATAGGTATGGGTAGATAGGTACAAAGCATTCGTTCTGCACCAGCTTTGGCTGTTTTCGCCAGGCCTGCATCTGTGATTTATACAAGTTCTGAGGCTTAGCACCTGATGAGAAAATGTTGAGGCGGAAATCAATCCTTTGATTGACCCTTAAAGGTGTATACTCATGTATATATGTGAGTTCAGCTGAGCACTGGTTGTGGGTCCCTCTGAGAAGCACAAGCCATCCTGTGAAAATTGGAAGCCACCCCGGGACAGCAAGGGCTTGCACCAAGCTAGTGAAGGGTCTGGAGAACAAGTGTCATGAGAAGCGGATGAGGTAACTGGGGTTGTTCAGCCTGCAGGAGGCTGAGGGGAGATCACTGTCTGGAAATACCTGAAACGAGGTTGCTGAGGGGTGGGTGTTGGTCTATTCTCCCAAGTGATAGGTGAAAGGATGAGAAGGAATGGCCTAAGGTTGCACCAGGGGAGGTTCAGATTGCATATTAGAAAAAAAAAAATCCCTCCTGAAAGAGCGGTGAAGCACTGGCACAGGCTGCCCAGGGCAGCAGTGGAGTCTCCTTCCTGTGAGGGCTTCAAAAAACACGTGTAGATGTGGCACTTGGTGACTGGCACTTGGCCAAAAGGCCGATCATGTCCTGGGCTGCATCCAAAGAAGCGCAGCCAGCAGGTCCAGGGAGGTGATTCTGCCCCTCTGTTCCTTTCTTGTAAGGCCTCATCTGGACTATTGTGTCCAGTTATGGAATCCTCAACATAAGAAGGACATGGAGCTGTTGGAATGGGTCCAGAGGAGGCTACAAGGAGGCTCAGAAGACTGGAGCACCTCCCATACAAGGACAAGATGAGAGAGTTGTAATTGTTCAGCCTGGAGAAGAGAAGGTTCTGAGGAGATCTTACAGTGACATTCCAGTACCTGAAGGGGCTACGGGAAAGCCGGGGAGAGACTTTTTACAAAGGCTTGTGGTGGTAGG
Organism: Coccyzus lansbergi; assembly: GCA_033558105.1. NCBI lineage: Eukaryota > Metazoa > Chordata > Aves > Cuculiformes > Coccyzidae > Coccyzus > Coccyzus lansbergi. The sequence goes on along the minus strand of JAUMJK010000332.1, from coordinate 603,643 downwards.
ACTAGGGGCAATGGCTATAAACTGGAGAGGGGCAGATTTAGACTAGGCATAAGGAAGAATTCCTTCACCATGGGAGTGGTGAGGCACTGGCACAGGTTGCCCAGGGAAGCTGTGGCTGCTCCATCCCTGGAGATGTTCAAAGCCTGGTTGGATGGGGCCTTGGGAGGCCTGATCTGGTGGGAGGTGTCCCTGCCCGTGGCAAGGGGGTTGGAACTGATGGGCTTTAAGGTCCCTTCAAGGGTTGGGAAATGTATGATTTCATGGTTTAAGGGGCACGGCGGCGTCGTGTTGACAGCTAGACTGGATTTTAAGAGATCCTTTCCAACATCTACACCCCCTTCCCCACCCCCGCGCCAGGGACGTGCCGGGACGGTGGCAGCAGCCGCAGCAGCACCAGCGTGTCGGGGAGCGGCCGCTCCCCCCGGGGCGGCGCATCCCGCCCTCCCGGCGTCCATCCATCATCCCCCTCCCGCTCCTCCTCGGCCGCCGCGCGCCGGCCTCCGCCTCCCGCTCCGTCGCGGAGGAAATGGAGGCGGCGGCGGGCGGCGAGCGGGGTGCGGGGCTGCAGCAGCCGCAGCGCCGCGGCCGCGCCGCCCCGTGAAGCCGGTAAGCCGGGAACGGGGATGGGCGGCGGGGATGGCCGGGAGCCCCGGAGCGCCGGGGCGGGGCAGAGCCTGGAGGAGCCGCGGGGAGGCTGCAAGGCGGCGGGTCCCCGCGGGGTGGGGGGGGGTGGGGGGGGGGAAGGTCGGTCGTGGAAGCATAAGGTGGTTTGGGTTGGAAGGGACCTTAAAGATCATCCGGTCCCACCCTTCCCCCCCGCCAACCGCTACGGGCAGGGACATCCCGCTGGATGAGGCTCCTCCAAGCCCCATCCGACCTCGGGCACCTCCAGGGATGGGGCAGCCACAGCCACCCTGGGCAACCTGTGCCAGCGCCTCAGCCACCCTGACGCGTTTCTTCTTAATATCTACTCCGAATCTCCCTTCTTTCAGCCTAAAACCGTTGCCTCTCGTCCTGTGCGCAGAAATGCTAATATTTTTTTTTCCCTTCTTATAATCCCGCTTCCTCCTCCGGAACGCGAAAAGTTGCTGCCTGTGCATCCCGGGTCCCCGAGCCGGCGCATCCCTGCCGTGTCCATCATCCCGGCGGCGACCCGCTGCTCCCATCCCTGCCCCTTGCAGCCAGCGGAGCCCCCCGGGGAGCTGCGATGCCGGCGACAGGGCAGAGATGCCGTCCCTAGTCCGGGGTGGGAGCCGGTGGCCTGCCAGGCAGGACACGGAGGTGCCAGGCAGGGAAAACTGCGTCCCATTCCCGGCCTGGAGGCCGTGGAGCTGGCGCACGCCGAGCCTGCAGGGCTGCGGCTCCCGACCTTGGGTTTTCTTCCCTCGAACAGGTGAACTCTGCCTGCTCTGGGAGGACCTGGCTCTCTGGTGGGAGCAGAGCCGACAGGTCTGTTCCTGCTGTAGGAGTGGAGGAAAACCGTAGGGAAGGGACTCGAGGGTAGGGAGGCTCTGCAAAGGGACCTAAACAGGCTGGACTGCTGGGCTGAGTCCAACAGCATGAGGTTTAACAAGGCCAAATGTCGGGTCCTGCACTTGGGGCACAACAACCCAGTGCAGAGCTACAGACTGGGAGAAGCCTGGCTGGAAAACTGCCAGGAGGAGAGGGACCTGGGGGTGTTGGTCGACAGCCAACTGAACATGAGCCAACAGTGTGCCCAGGTGGCCAAGAAGGCCAATGGCATCCTGGCTTGTATCAGAAACGGTGTGACCAGCAGGTCCAAGGAGGTGATTCTCCCTCTGTACTCAGCACTGGTGAACTGTGTTCAGTTCTGGACCCCTCACCACAAGAAGGATGTTGAGGCTCTGGAGCGAGTCCAGAGAAGAGCCATGAGGCTGGTGAAGGGTCTGGAGAACAGACCCTATGAGGAGCGGCTGAGAGAGCTGGAGTTGTTTAGCCTGGAGAAGAGGAGGCTGAGAGGAGACCTCTTTACTCTCTACAAGTACCTGAAAGGAGGTTGTAGAGAGGAGGGAGCTGGCCTCTTCTCCCAAGTGACAGGGGACGGGACAAGAGGGAATGACCTCAAGCTCTACCAGGGGAGATTTAGGCTGGAGATTAGGAGGAAGTTTTTCACACAGAGGGGGATTTGGCATTGGACTAGGCTGCCCAAGGATGTGGTTGATTCACCTTCCCTGGAGGTGTTTAAGGCACGGGTGGATGAGGTCCTGAGGGACATGATTTAGTGTTTGATAGGAATGGTTGAACTTGATGACCCTTTGGGTCCCTTCCAACCTGGTTGTTCTATGGTTCTGTGTAAGAGCTGAGCTTTCTGGAGTCGTGGCATCACAGCATTATTAAAGTTGGAAAAGACCTCTAAGATCATCCAGTCCAGCTGTCAGCCTAGCACCACCCTGCCTACTAAACTGTCTCCCAAAGTGCCACATGTACACTTATTTTTTTTTTTTGTTATAATGTACCTTATAACGTTTAGCAGCACCTCACAACTTACTAAAGGAGTGTGTGATAGATTTTAGTCCGTTTTTTTAATAAGTATAATAAATTGCCCAGATCTCTTAATTTTACTACAACACAAAGGAAGCTTTGATGAAAATGGAAAAAATCGCGGCTAGGCGTTGTTTGGCCTTTGTCACCAATTCCATTTTAAATTACATCGTTAGTCATGTGCTGATGGGCAAACAGTAGGTAGTTTGAGACTATTACAGTTTTATTCTCATATATGTCATTTGTCTTTTCAGCAGCCTTACAGTAGTTAAAGAGGGCCTCCAGGAACACTGGGAAAGGGCTTGTTATCAGGTAGTGCTTTGATAGAATGAGGGGTAATGGTTTTAATTTTTTGGAGAAGAGGAGGCTGAGAGGAGACCTCATTACTCTCTACAACTACCTGAAAGGAGGTTGTAGAGAGGAGGAAGCTGGCCTCTTCTCCCAAGTGACAGGGGACGGGACAAGAGGGAATGGCCTCAAGCTCTACCAGGGGAGATTTAGGCTAGAGATTAGGAGGAAGTTTTTCACGGAAAGGGTCATTGGGCATTGGAACAGGCTGCCCAGGGAGGTGGTTGATTCACCTTCCCTGGAGGTGTTTAAGGCACGGGTGGATGAGGTGCTGAGGGACATGGTTTAGTGTTTGATAGGAATGGTTGGACTCAATGATCCGATGGGTCTCTTCCAAACTGGTGATTCTATGATTCTAAGCAGAAAGGTGGGAGATTTAGATTAGATAGTAGGAAGGAATGTTTTACTTCGAGGGCGGTAAAGCACTGGAACAGGTTGTCAAGGGAAGTCTTGGATGTTCCATCCCTGAAAGTGTTCGAGGCCAGATTGGATGGGACTTTGAGAAAACTGATCTAGTGGAAGGTGCCTCTGGCCATGGCAGCAAGATTGGAACTGGATCATCTTGAAGGTCCCTTCCAACCCAAACCGTTCTGTGATTCGATGATGTGTGCAGAGACTCTGCACTGTGCTTTAATGATGTTTAAATATTCTACAGTTTGTCCTGTTGTTCACATGAAGGAGAGCAGTCTTTCCCAAAGTATAAGTGGGTTTTTTTTTCTGGGTAACAAGTTACTCACAAGCCATGGGTCAACCTTGACACACTTTGTGTCCTTATCTTTGATTCATAGACTCATAGAACAACCAGGTTGGAAGAGACCCGCCAGATCATCGAGTCCAACCGTTCCTATCAAGCACTAAACGATGCTCCTCAGCACCTTGTCCACCCATGTCTTAAACACCTCCAGGGAAGGTGAATCAACCACCTTCCTGGGTAGCTTATTCCAGAGCCCAATGACCCTTTCTGTGAAAAACCTTTTCCTAATGTCTAGCCTAAATCTCCCCTGGCAGAGCTTGAAGCCATTCCCTCTTGTCCCGTCCCCTGTTACTTGGGAGAAGAGGTTGGCTCCCTCCTCTCTACAACCTTCTTTCAGGTACTTGTAGAGAGCAATGAGGTCTCCTCTCAGCCTCCTCCAGGCTAAACAACCCCAGTTCTCTCAGCCGCTCCTCATAAGGCCTGTTCTCCAACCCCTTCACCAGCTTTGTTGCTCTTCTCTGGACTCAGTCCAGAGCCTCAACATGTTTGTGTATGTGTTTGCAGTCTCAGTTTTGCTCATGCGAAACTGGCATCTGGCTGATCTGAGGGTAATATGGTTATTTGTCTTTGGGGCAAGTGGCTCAGGGAGGGAAGGACGGGGCAATTGATGGAGAGAGGGTTTGGGGGGATCTTGTGCTCCTAAAAAGTATAGAATTGCAACAAGAGCGAGAAAGAACAACCTGAAAAAGCACAGTGTACTTCATAGTGAGAAAATGGACTAAGCCTTCAACACCTTTCTTGCTTTTTCTGCTTGTAAAGAAAAAATGTTTTAGGCAAGAATAATTAAAGGACGCATTTGGAAGCTGAAAGAAACTATTAAAGAGAAAACCCAGAAGCTAGTACATGTATTCATTAGAAAATAATTAACAGGAAAGGTAGGCGAAATGCAGAAGGATCAGAGTTATAGCAGAAAATGTAACTACCGTGTGTGAAAATAATGAAGATATTAAAGACAAAGCTAGAGAAAGGGAAACAGCATGGACACCTTTCAAAAACATTACTGGTCTTTGCATTTAAGTTAGCATAATATAACAATAATGATTCCGTTACTCCTGTGTATGATTTTGAACAGTCCTGCTTCTTGAGATAGGTAATAAGCTGCTGATTAAGATATAGTTTTGTTTAGGATGCTAGAAGTGAGTAACAGAGCCAGTCATTGTAATTACATTATGACAAATCCTCTGACAAGACTTTGACATCAATGAGCATGGTTAGAGATTTGTTGTGCACAGAAAAAAAAGAGTGGACAAAACTGCTTAATATTTTCCTCTCAGATTCTACATATTGAAAGGTAATGGTGGTGTTTGTTATGGATGTGACTGCAATTCTGTACCCTTTCTGGTCTCTGATTCCAGTCCTTGAGTTAGTGTACTTCTCATAGGTGGTTTTGCCTGAAGTGTTGTTCTCCTGTGCCTAGAGCACAGGATGCGGCAGGAGAATCAGTGCTACAGACTGGGAGAAGAGTGGCTGGAAAGCTACCAGGAGGAGGAGAGGGACCTGGGATTGTTGGTCGATAGCTGACTGAACACAAGCCAGCAGTGTGCCCAGGTGGCCAAGAAGGCCAATGGCATCCTGGCTTGTATCAGAAATGGTGTGACCAGCAGGTCCAGGGAGGTTATTCTCCCTCTGTACTCAGCACTGGTGAGACCACTCCTCAAATCCTGTGTTCATTTCTGGGCCCCTCACCACAAGAACGATGTTGAGACTCTTGAGCGAGTCCAGAGAAGAGCAAGAAAGCTGGTGAAGGGGCTGGAGAACAAGTCTTATGAGGAACGGCTGAGAGAGCTGGGGTTGTTTAGCCTGGAGAAGAGGAGGCCAAGGGGACACCTCATTGCTCTCTATAACTACCTGAAGGGAGGTTGTAGAGAGGAGGGAGCTGGCCTCTTCTCCCTAGTGACAGGGGACAGGACAAGAGGGAATTGTCTCAAGCTCCTCCAGGGGAGGTTCAGGCTTGACATAAGGAAAAAATTCTTCACAGAAAGGGTCATTGGGCAATGGAACGGTCTGCCAAGGGAGGTGGTAGACTCGCCTTCCCTGGAGGTGTTTAAAGTGCAAGTTTAGAGATTGGTGTGAATGGTTGGACTCGATGATCTGGTGGGTCTCTTCCAACCTGGTGATTCTATGATTCTTTGAACTGCTTCTCAGGTCAGAGCACAAGGGAAACGTTTTTCTCATGTCATTTAATACAACTTCTTAGAAATCCAATACATAAATTACATAAGGGCATATAGATCAATAATCCTTACTGAATGGTGTGCCTTTATCACCAGTATAAAAGTGAAAAGACTAGCAGGGATTTTATGAATGTCGGAGGCTATGTAGAACAAATATGCTGGGTTAGACAGAAGGGTCTGACCCAGACCATTCATTATATCTCTGGAAAGTACACAGCTGATGGGTTCAAAGAGGTTTTCTCCTACAGTTTCTGTCTGCTGCCTTGAAGACAGGTTCAGTTGTGTTCTGCATGTTGGATGTTTCTCATTATTTTAACAGAACTACCCCAAAAATAAAACTATCATTGCTACGATGTGTGTCCTAACATCAATTTTGCATTTTTCTCATCTGTGAGACTTGGAAAATTTTCCGAATTATTGTGATGTCTGAAAGCAAAAGTGAAAAAGTTTCTGTACTCTAAGTGAGAGATGATGCATGTTGGAGCAGACTGAAAAATGAGGACCTTTCAGACCTGGTGGTTTCAGCATGACTCTTAGGGCAAGTTTTGAACAAGTGCAGTGGTAGGATGAGAATAACTTTTGAACTACTTAGCTGGAAAAAAGGTCAGTGCTTTAGAATTCATGCAGTATTATGTGCCCTTCCTAGCCAACAGTTTTGATATTGAAGAATAATGTGTCTTGGACATTGCATGCTCAGTGGGTGGTTAGGGAATTGCAGAAGAAAATGGGAGATGAAAAACATAATCTTCATGGAGGTCACAGCACCCGCAATTGTCCAAAAGGCAGTTGGTGCATCTTTTTACCTAAATTCAGTGCTCTTAGGAAAATTACTTGAAAAATAAATAAAAGAAGGGAAATAAACCAAAAAAAAGGACATCTGAGAAGTCAAACTGAAAAAGACTGCACTGAGAAAATAAAACTAGGCCTCAACAGTACCACTCAAGCTAAAAATTACGAGTTCTTGTTTTTTTCAATTGGAGATATGCTATTCTTTTCCTCCTCTCACCCATTTCGCATACTTCCTTAGGTCCCAAATCTGTTTTGAACTGTTTGTCTATGCACAGGCTTTCAACATACCCTGAGGACATTTCACTTCTGTCAGCTACAGTGAGAACCCTTCCTGGAAACATTTGCATTGCTGGAAGGCAAAAGCTAGTTGGAAAAGCGATTGGCACCTGTAGTAGTAGTACTGATGTCACAGGTAGAAATGCTGAAGCAACAGGCTCACTTCTGTTACTGAATCTTTGTGGAATGAAAAAGGTGGAGTACTGGTTGACAACTGATGAACTTAATACAAAGTTTGTTTAGAAGTATGAACTAACATGTTTTTGGCATCTAAGCTGCAAATAAGGCCATCTCTTTCATTCTGTGGCAATTTACTCAGGTTGCTGTATAGAAAGTGTGATTACAAACCATGGAGATCTGATTCTCCTTGAAGTTGCACGTGGATACTTGTAGGACTGAGTTTGATCCTAGTGCTAGTTATGTGGATGATTTTGCTTTCTTTGTTCTTCCTGAGGCTATAAGCACAAACCTCCCAGGATTGTTCAGAGGATCTCATTGCATGAGACTTTTGTGTTGGATCCTCTTTGGTTTAGTGTTCTGAAGTTACGTTGTATATATCATCAAAAGTAAGCATTTGCTTGTGTTTGAACATCCCAGTGTCTTAGTTCAAGCCTTGGGGTATCTTTTACCTCTGCAGCAACAACTGACATAAGGGTGCTTTGTTTTTTCAGGATAAATATTCAAGCCTGAGGAGTCTCAGGTTTTGGTAGGAAGGTGGTGATGTTTGCTGTTAGATTTTTGTTGGATTTTTTTTGAAGTTACAGAAGCTTAAATTTTGCAGTCGAATTTTTGCAGATATATACTTAGTGTCAGCCCCATTAGTTTCCTGGATGCACTGCCCATCAGAAACTAGAAATTCAGAAAAAGATATACCTTAAAATTTAACATTTCTTTTAATGGCTGGGGACATAGATTTTTTTTTTTTGTAATTAGTTTCCTGATATTGCTTCTTGACTTTTAACCATAAAAATAATTTATCAGGATTACAGCTAAGAAGTGCTCAGAGCACTCCACCAAATGTACAAACTGTGACACAGGACAGATACAACGTGTTTGTAATACTGTGCAGTATCATCATCCTCACTCTGCTTGGATTCAGTCAGTACCTGTGGTTTCTTTGTGCATTAAATCTACAGTCTGAACTGCTCAGGTAACTCTTCCTATGCTCCTGGGGAAGCCTTATCTTTTAAGGCTTACCTGCGGGGATGCAACTACATGTAGGAGGCATTGCTGCAAGGAAGCATTTTTTTTACTATTTATGTGGATACTGCATATCATGATGGAATCTTGAAAGAAAAGAATCTTCCAGAACCTGTGGTTGATACTTTGCTGGCAATAAAAGATAGAAAGAGACGTTAATATATTTAAATATTTTATCAGGTTAAACTTACTGTTCTGTCTTGGGAGTTTCCAGCCTGTAATTCATGTACACTGGACACGATCAGTCCATGTTATATGTTGTGAGCTGACTTAGCAGCTAACTAAGAATGCTGTTAATGTTACAGCTTGGTTGATCTGCTGACTAGCCACCACTGAGAGGGGAGCTTCCCTCATTCTCCCTTCCTTTCCCGCAATGAGCCATCTCGGAAAGTTAAATCAAAAAATAAAATACCTTTTAAAAAAATTGGGGGGAGAGCTGGGGGGCTACTGGTTTGTCTCTCTGAGCAGTCAGTTGGTGCTCTTGCTGGCACAAGGAGGGGACTGGGAATGTGTACATGTGAGTGAAGAACTGAAGCCTCCTTTTGACTGCAGCTGGTAGTTATGTTGCCTCAGCCTTAACGTTGGTTAAAAAAAAAATCAAGTGGACAAAAAGAAAGAAGTGATAAAACTGTGTTTTATGGCACACATTCATATTAGAGTTTTGTAATTTTGATTATGGAAAGTATTTTTCTAAAGCAGAACAAAAATAATTTATGTGTCAATCTTTCCTCTTTCAAACAGGAAGCAACAGCTTTATATGTCTTATGTCTGACAACATGCACCACCAGTGGCTGCTGCTAGCTGCATGCTTTTGGGTGATATTCATGTTCATGGTTGCTAGCAAGTTCATCACATTGACTTTTAAAGACCCAGATGGTAAGTTCAACTTTAATGTTTGATGCAAACCAGAAAATTGAGTAGTACTTCGCACAGATATTCTTTCTGGGCAAAGCAGTTCTTGGGATGTTACCAATTCTTCAGTAGGATTGAGAACAGAACATCTAAATTTCTAGAAGTGACAGTGCTGATATTCAGTTTCTGCTTTGCTTGGTAGAAGTCAGCAAACTAACACGTCTTTTTTTGAGGTTAAGAACCAAGGGGAACGTACTTGGCAATACTGTCGGTGCAAAACAATGGAGCATAATTATTTCTTTAAAGACAAAGGAAATTTGCAAGGTATTAAAGAGTTAATGTCACATGATACTTGTCTATGTCCTCTTGTGACTGCTTGTTCTGAGGCTGCAGTATTATGTAAAACTTGTGGAAAGTTTTGTTTCATTTGCAGTGCTGTTATCCTAGCAACCTCTGCCCTGCTTCTTGCATTCAGTTTTATCCTGTGCTGTTTGACTGACAAACAGCTTATAGGCTTCCGCTTGGCTTAAGTAACCCAGATGGTATTAGGCTGATGAGGAATTTAAGCCATTTGATGACACCGCACAGCATGTTACAGTTTTTTTCTCTGCTGAGGAGCTACTGCGACAAAGCTGTCCCATAAAGAGTTTAGGGTGAAGCTGATGTCTCATGGGACTGCAAATCACGTTCTGTATTTCTGCTTCTTCACAAGATATGCAAAAAATTTTTAACTTTTGAAGCATTGACGTTACTGTCATTTGTCTCAAAACATTCATAGGTAAATAAATAAGGTGTACCTTGTAAAATAGTATACTTCTGGGTGGAGATTTATTAAGGAAGCCTTGCAGATGAGAACTGTAGGCTACCTTAGCTTTCCTCGGTCCCAGCTATTTTTGAGCTCTAGTATAATGTAAATAAACTGGTCTTACGTTAGGTAGCTAAATCTTCTAGTATTTTGTTCCATGCCAACTCTTGTTTTCCATCTCAGGTCCATCAGAATTTGTCAAGAGAATTAAAACATAATTTTGAAAACAATTAGCATAGTACACCCTTTGCATTTACTTGCTTTTCATTATCTTGGCTTGCCAGTTATTCTCCCTTTTATTTCTATTTTTTTTGTCTATGCTGAATATTCCTTTCCCTTTGAGTAGTTCCCTGCGCAGAAGGTTGTATAATTTCTTAAGCTCCAGTCCTGCAAAGGCATGAGTGTGGTTAAGTGTATGTATTTGTTGGATATAGCAGTGTTTGTACTGGGACTAGAGAAGGGAAGTCATTTGAATATACCAACAGAATTTTGGAGAAAGTCCAAACAGGGTGGCCAATCCGGAGAAACTCTTCTAGACTTAATATAAGTATGGCTTGACAGAGAGTTTCCTTATTTGGATGTGTTTACTTAGCAGTTAGAACAAAACCAGCAGAGGCTCAATAAAACAATATTCTTTTGTTTAAACCTTTTACTGTTATCTTGGATGCATGAGCAAGAGTAACTTCCTAATGATAAGGAGCAAGTTTCTGTCTGTCATCTCTTGTAGAATCTACAGGCGTACTTTTACCCAGTGATAATGAAAGATACTTCAACTATTCTTTCACTGAGTCAGATAACTTTGATTTTACAAAAGGATGCTTTGAAATATGTCTGTGCACAACGATATGTACTGTAGCTGATTGCTTACATTATTTGCAATTTTAACCTGCTTTTCCATGCATGCCCATTGTTAAAACCCAATGTAGACAGAGTAGCATACTCCCTTAAGAAAAGCCAGTAGGCAGTAGACACATTTTCTCAACCATAAAACAGTAAGCCACTCTGAGTGCAGATGAAGAAAGATTAATTAAAGAAGGGAAAAGTAGCCTAATGTGGATGGAAATAGATTTTACTGGGAGAGATCGTGTTCTGTTTGCTTTGCGGTTAGGGAAAAAGACTTCAAATATTTTTTATCTTTCTGCACCACGTAAAGTAAAGCTACAGTCTCATGTTATTTTTCAGTTTTCCCATAGCAAAGCGATTGTGAAAGATGCAAAGCATTCTTCCCTTACATGCTTTGTTTGGTCTCAACTATTAGCTGCCCTTATATCATTTAAAAAGGACAAGAATATCAGTTGAGTTTGCTCTTCCAATGAGGCAGTCTCTAAAGAAGGCCATCAATCCAGTGACAGAGGAAGGGAGGACTTTGTCTTTATTGTTGGTTAGAGGTCTTTACTTGGAGCACCAAAGAAATAAAAGGTGGTCCTTAACGACACTTTTCTTCTGGTAAGGTCTAGAAGTATGCAACAGGAGAAACCTGTCTACTGATATTAAGAAAGGGAGAAACCTGATAGGTAAAGTTTTTTATTTGGACATGCTATAGGAGGTTTATTGAAAAATAAAAATCTCATACTGTCAAATCCATACAGTTATAGTCAATTGTCTACCAGTCGTGATATTTGGATTTATGATTTCTATGTCTCTTTGTACACTTTGTTTTCAAAAGAACAAAATAAAAAATGATGGACGTGTTTCTTCAATAACACTTAGGTGAATGGTCTTTCAGAATTCCTGTAGAGTACATCCTTTATAATACTCGTAGTGTGTATCACATCTTGCCTAGTACCTTCCCATTTGAAAACAAATCCTAGGGTTTTGTAAGCTTATTAACGTAAGTGATGTTCAGTTGTGTTAGCTGGGTAGCAGAAATAGTCACCTTCTGCCACCTTCTGTAACGCTCTTATCTCTCTTCCTTCTTTAGGCTATGGTGCCAAGCAAGAGCCATTGATACTGACAACTGTGACAAAAGTGGAGGAGGTACATGTGCCAGAGGAAAAACGCTGGCCTGAAGAATTCCAGGTGCATACTGTTGAGATAAGGGTTACATGTGTTGAAGAGTGGGAGAAAATAAAAGATTCAATAAGGGCTTCCTGTTGTTAAAAGGAATTGCTTGACAGGAATTACTTATTCAGACTATTCCATTTAGATAGAGCCAACAGAATTCATTTTAGCTTCACAAAGCTAGTTTGTTATGGTAACCTGCTGTCTTGTTTCATCTGAATGATTCAACTTAATGTGTTCCTTTTTCTAGGAGGAAATCATTACAGTACTCCTTTATCAAGTCAGGACAGTCATTTTTGCTAGCCTTTTTAATATAATGGCCCCAATTTGGGATTACTTGTATTCTGCCTTGCCATAGCCATCAGATTCATGGTTCTCAAGGGCAAGTCTATGTCTTGTCTGTTTTCCTAGTTTTCTCCCCAATCCCTGATTCTTTTTATTAGTCTCCATTTCTTTTTCATGTTTTGTGCTCTTTGTGCCTCACATCTCAGCATTTTTCCAAAGTAGGACATGAATACAATAGCGTTCAATACCAGTTTATCCTTTAGGTGCAATAGTTCTATGCTTTCAGCAATAAAGCAGAACAAATGCAGTACTTGTTAATTTACAAGGAAACTCTGAAAATCCCTTATGCCAATGTAAATTTGAAACTAGTCACTTGGCGGGCTAAGGCACATTTTTTCCATTGGTTACATAAGACATCTTATGTTTAAAGTATTTCTGTGATACAGCATTGAAGGTAGGCTTCTGTAAAAAAGTGACACGTCTTCTTTCCCTTTGTGAAAAACCTGAAATTTAAGTTATCCTCAAATACTTGGGAGAAACACTTTGTTCAGTGTAAGGCTGGCAGATCTGTGTAGCGAGTCTTAATATCTTACTTTACTTGTATGGAGGAGGGTAGTAAGGTGTCTGGGCCTAAAACTTCTGGGCCCTCTTGAGTTCTCAGCAGCTTGAAATGCAGAACAGCAGTATTAATCCTGCTTGCATGCAAAAGAAATTGTTTTGATGGATAAACAGTCTGTCAGGTTGTTCAGATTACATTCTGACCAGGAGATATTAGGAAAAAATAACAAACAGAAATAGCAGAATTTGTGGGTTTTTTTCCTTAGGGAGGATTGGGACAAAAAGCAAAATTGTTCCTTTTTTTATGTGTAGCTTGAACACTGTATGTAAGAAATGGAGAATCGCACAGTGCTTTGAGTTAGAAAGGACATTTGAAGATCATTTAGCTCAACACCCCTGTCATGGGCAGGAACAACTTCCACTAGGTCATGTTACTCAAAAGCCCATCCAACCTGGCTTTGAATACTTCCAGGGATGGGACAACCACAACTTTTCTGGGCAGCCTGCTCAGTGCCTCACCACTCTCATCATAAAATACTCCTTCCTTATATCTAATCTAAACCTACCCTCTTTTGAGTTTAAAACCATTACCCTTTATTATGTCACTACAGGCCCTGGTAGAAAGTCTCTCTCCATCTTCCTTGTAAATCCCCTGTAAGTACTGAAAGGCTGCTGTAAGGTTTCCCCAGAGCCCTCTTCACCAGGCTGAACAAGCCCAACTCTCTCAACCTGTCTTTGTAGGAGAGGTGTTCCAGCAGTGTGACCATTTTCGTGGCCCTTCTGTGGACTGTTGTGGATAGGAATTTACAAAACTTTGGTTTATCAACAATTTAGATTTTATGAAGATAAGATTGCAAGATTCCTATTAACACTTAATTATCAATTGATTATTAAAGTAATTAAAGATGATTCAATGTATGTGATATAATAAAATTGATCAGTGACTTAATCATATTTTAAAAAAAAAAGTTTCACTCCTATTTATTTCAAGAGGTGTAGAGACAAGGTATAGAGTTATGTATGCATACAAAGGTATGTCAGTATTTAAGTGTAAGAGAAGTACAGGTTGTGACAAAATGAAAGAGAAGGAGAGAGAGGAAGAGAGACCAGTCTAAAAATTTCCTTCTTGAGTTTCGGTGAGAATACTCACATTCAATGCACCAGCATTCCTGACAGGCGATGATCAGCTCTCAAGGGGAGATGACTTCCCCTAAGGTCTTTTAATTTACTTTGTTAGCAAACGAGATCTTGAATTACATCTGAAAGGTGAAGAAGGCTGTGTTCCACTGGATCAGGTAATAGCCCAAATAAGGAAAAGAAGGTGTTTTTCCAAGTGCGTAAAAATGGTTGTGCAAGGCAACACAGAATGGTCTGTGTGACCTGTGGGATGGGAAGAAATTCCACCCGCACATGGACCTGCTCCAACAAGTCCATGTCTTTCTTCTGCTTAGCTGAATGCAGTGCTTTAGCTGAGATTTCACCAGAGTTGAGTAGAAGGGCAGAATCACCACCCTTGACCTGCTGGTCATGCTTCTGGTAATGCAGTCTAGGCTATGATTGGTTTTCTGCACTGTAAGCACACATTGCTGCCACATACCCAATTTTTCATTCATCAGTGTGACCAAGTCCTTCTCTGCTCTTGATAAGTACACCCCCTAGTCTATATTGATACAGGGGATAGCTAACTATATAAATAAATAAGTGGAAGATTTGCCAGTAGAAATTTAAAATCTTGTCACCTGTTCATCAGACAAGCTCTGTTTTCCTTTTTCACCACTAATTGTGAGGCAGAAGTGGTTGTGGTTGCTGTTTTAGTCTCAGAAAAATGAGGTGCATCAAACAGCTCATCCATTTCTGGAGAGAAGAATCCTGTCTGCTTCTCTCATTTGCAACAGTAAGTGCTGATTAAGTGCACTTAATTTTTTTGCAGCTTGGGTAAGTGGACACACTGAATGCCTACAGGTGCTAGGAAACAACACAGAACTTTTATCCTATATTTTTCTTTTCCTAGTCAGGTGGATCATCATCCTTAAGCCACATCTTCTCAGAGGTTAAAGCTTAATTTCCATGGGAATTCCTGTCCCAGCTTCTTACTCTCTGTTGAAGCTTTTTGGGAGTTCCAGTATTTTGTTAAGGCATGTTGTATCTGCACAGATAAGAACTTGCTGATCTGCAGCAGACTTAATCGTTTTATAGAAAAGCTTTTACTACTCTCTAGTACTATGCAATGACCTAAGAGTCGAACCAATGTGTACAGCAGCAGCACAGGAAGGAAGCTGGGAGCTACTCCTTTAGTTAATGCATGGTGATGTTTTAATCGTGGATCCTGGAATCCTTACAATGCACAGTTTGGGGATTTTTGTGCTCTAGAATTTAATCTGAAAACTAAATTCTTACACTTATTTTTTTCTTTCCCCTCTCCTTTTCACAAAGCCAACTGGAAAAGCTTTCTCCAGAAATCTGATCCGCCAGCCTCTGGTTCATATGGAAAGACTTGAGCTTCTCAGGAATGTCTGCAGAGACGCTGCGCTGAGAAATCTCTCACACACAGCAGTTTCCAAATTCGTCTTGGACCGCATATTTGTGTGTGACAAGCACAAGATCCTGTTTTGTCAGACGCCAAAAGTGGGCAACACTCAATGGAAAAAAGTCTTGATCGTCTTAAATGGTATCTGCTCAGCTGTGGGTGTGTGAGTTTCTTTGAGGAGGAGGAAAGAGCAGAATTGGTCCAACTGGGACAACACAAAAATTGATTCTTTCTGGTTTTCTGTACACTAATACTTAATTTCAGCTTTTCGTTTTTCACAGTTTCCTCTAGTCTTTTCAAAACCTCTCTTTTAAAGAAAATAAGCCTGTTCTTTCTGTGAAAATAGATTTTATTGCTTGACTTAGAAGTTATTTGAGTGATGAAAAAGTAACCATGCATGTGTTCGCATCTACAATGCAAACACTTACCTGTCGATATGTAGCCTGCCATCATTTTCTAGTAGTCTGGTATGCCGATAAAACCAACTCGTTGCCTCAGGGTTTTCTGCTGTACCACTGCCTGTACACGTAAACTTAACTTGGTCATATTTAACAACTTTGTTTGACATGAAACCCACTTGCTTGTCGGTGTGCTAGGGCTGTGAATTTGCTACATACAGTCAGGTCAGTTGAGGTAGCATAGCTCACCAAGATGTGGGCAAAACCTGAACGTTGTAAACCCAGCTTTCTTGTTACTAGCGTCCTGTGAACAGCCCGTTCTGCACTCCTGGTGTAATATTTCCTCTGCCTTGTGTGAGTAAATTTGCACTCCCAGGAGCTGAGAGTCAGAAATTGGAAAAAGAATTGCCCCCCCTCATCAAAACTTTGGTAGCAAGGAGTTTGTCTTTAAAAACTTAATATTAGTTTCAGCTTTGATATATGGATGGGTGCTGGAAATAGAGCAAATATATGCACTTGTAGAGGTATGAGCATGTGCCTTAAATACATATGAAAGCTACACTCTGAGAAAGTAATAAATATGAAGCTATATGCGTGCATCAGAAGTACCTACTCTTACCAGAATTTAACAGTGATAATGTGCAAAGAATAGCTCAGGACAGTTGTGGATGTATTGGCTTCATTGAGTGGAGTATAACTTGTACCTTACCAGCAGGGACCCTTTCACCTAGAGTTTCCTATTTCTGTTATATTGGATAATGATAGAAAATTGGTTGTGTTTAAACATTGGTCTCTTCTGCCTTGAGTTGCCAGTGTATTAGTATCTGCTGATGAAGACTGCTATTGCAGTTGACTTAAGCTTCTCCTCTTTGGGTAGTTTCAGCAGGCAGGACTGATAATTGAGGTGGAATACTTCATATTCAAATCCCTAAATGGTATTTGGAGGCTCAGAATGGAGAAACACAGCTGTAGCACAGTGGGGGAGCTAACTCTGCTACTGTTTGTACTCAATCTCTGCTCTGGACGATTGCAAGGTTTTGGTTTCTGAGGCTGTCTCATCTGACATCTGTTGTCCACATGTAATTTCAGCCAGAGCCCCAAAGTATATAATGAGAAAACAGAAATTAGTAATATATATATATATATATATATGTATAAATAGAAAATGGAGAAGCTAAGTGGTGTAGATTATTCACGGCAGTTCTGGAACAGAAGAGGCTGTAGGGGCTTTCACCTAAACAGCTTGTTTGGCATCCCCCTGTGCCTGTTGCAGGCTGTTACCCTGAAATGATGCTTTTGTGTGAAGGCTTACTCTTAAAGCCCAAGGGGCACACATGAGATATTTCCCAAGGTCATAAAACCTTCCAGGATCAGCATCTTAAAATAAATACATCAGAATTTAGCGCCATTTGTTTTCTTGTCACCTTATATGCTTGTAGAAGTTACTACCTGGAGGCTTTCAATGGTTAATTTTAGTGCTTTTTAATCTGGGTAGTATTGTATGGGTGGAATTCTTGTTTCAGCACAGCATAGTCATTAAAAGAACTTCATGGATCCTGACAGCAAAGTGCTTTTGTGTTGAAGCAGTTCCAAAAGCAGCCCACAACATTTATTTTTTGTTGGTGGTAGAAACTAAGCCAGAAAGCTGGTTCCTTTTTTGGAATTAATCCTCAAAGATCTTCCCCCATTTGTATGTGTGTTCAGAAGGAAAGAGAATGGGAACACTGAGGTGGGCAGTTACAGGCTTAGCCATAATTGCTGATGAAGTCTGCATAATGTACTTTTCTGTGAGTTTTGAGGCCTTTTGGTCTTGGACTTTGATGTCTTATACCCTGAAGAATTTTAACAGTTTTCAGCTTTGCAGTAAGAATCTTGTCATTTAACAGTTTTAAACATAGTAACTGTAAGTGCTAAAAATATGAAAAAGAGAAAACAAAAAGCTGTCAGCCAAAGGCACACATGCTTGCTTGTGCTCACTTTTTTCCCCCCTTCTCTCTCTCTTTGATTTGTCTAGGAGCATTTTCTTCCATAGAAGAGATTCCAGAAAATATAGTACATGACCACGAGAAGAATGGCCTTCCACGCTTGTCCTCCTTCAGTGACTCTGAAATCAAAAAACGGTAAGAAGTGGCTTCCCAGGGGTGTGGGAGGGCTTTGGAGTTAGTGTGGTTATGGATAATCAAGAGTACAGCTGAAGTTTACGCCTGGAATTGAGGACACTGGAGTTTCTACTCCACCATTTGTATTATGGCAGTGTTTAAGGTGCGGGTGGATGAGGTACTGAGGGACATGGTTGGACTTGATGATCCGGTGGGTCTCTTCCAACCTGGGAATTCTGTGATTCTGTTTCTGTTACTGTCACAGTTGTTGCTGTGACTACCTTGCTATTGACTTTAAAGGAGAACACCAGTGTAATGATATAGTTAGGTAAGCCAAACATCTCCCTCTTGATATAGGGTTTCTGTAGTTCAGTGGTGTTACACACTTGACCTTCTGTGTAACACCACAGAGGGAAGACTTAGTTGAAAGGTCCACCCTGATGCCTTGTGCAGAAATCTTGCTGCCTCCGCTTAAGATTGTAATTGCAGGCAGATTTACTTACTGGGCTTGAACTGGATAGGTTTAAAATGTTAGTGGTTCTCAACCTGAGAGTATTGTCCATTCAGATGAACCACTTTGTTTTGCTGTTTGGCTGGTTTTGGTTCTTCTTAGAGCATAAAAAATACTTCCCTGCAGCAGAGACTTCTAAATTCTAACAGGTGATCTTGAGTGCTGTCTTACAGCTCATGTGAGATAACTGGGTGATTGAGCCCAGTCAGCACAGCTTCATGAAAGGCAAGTCCTGCCAAACTAACCTGATTGCCTTCTATGACAAGGCAACCTGCTTACTGGATGAGGGAAAGGCTGTGGATGTGGTCCTCCTGGACTTCAGTAAAGCCTTTGATACAGTTCCTCACACCATTCTGCCACGGAAACTGTCAGCCTCTGGCCTGGACAGGCGCACACTCTCCTGGGTGGAAAAATGGTTGGATGGCCGGTCCCAGAGAGTGGTGGTAAATGGAGTTAAATCCAGCTGGAGACCAGTGACAAGTGGTGCCCCCAGAGCTCAGTGCTGGGTCCAGCCCTGTTCAGTGTCTTCATCAATGACCTGGATGAAGGCATTGAGTGCACCCTTAGCAAGTTTGCAGATGACGCTAAGCTGGGTGGAAGTGTGGATCTGCTGGAGGGTAGGGAGGCTCTGTAAAGGGATCTGAACAGGCTGGACTAATGGGCTGAGACCAATTGGATGAGGTTTAACAAGGCCAAATGCCGGGTCCTGCACTTGGGGCACAACAACCCAGTGCAGAGCTACAGACTAGGAGATGTCTGTCTAGAAAGCTGCCAGGAGGAGAGGGACCTGGGGGTGTTGGTTGACAGCGACTGAACATGAGCCAGCAGTGTGCCCAGATGACCAAGAAGGCCGATGTCATCCTGGCTTGAATCAGAAATGGTGTGACCAGTAGGTCCAGGGAGGTTATTCTCCCCCTGTACTCAGCACTGGTGAGACCGCACTTCGTATCCTATGTTCATTTCTGGGCCTCTCACCACAAGAGGGATGTTGCGGCTCTGGAGCGTGTCCAGAGAAGAGTAATGAAAGTGGCATAGGTTTTGGAGCACAAGTCTTACGAGCAGCTGCTGAAGGAACTAGGGTTTTTTATCCTGGAGAAGAGGAGGCTGTGGGGAGACCTTATTGCTGAAAGGAGCTGGTAGTAAGGTGAGTGCTAGTCTCTTCTCCCAGGTGACAGGCAATAGGACAGGGGAAATAGCCTCACGTTGAGCTGGGGGAGGTTCAGACTGGGCATTGGGAAAATTTTTTTCACAGAAAGGGTTTTTGGGCACTGACAGATGCTGCCCAGGGAAGTGATTGAGTCCCCATCCCTACAGGTATTTAAAGAGAGGTAGATGAGGTGCCTAGGGATATGGTTTAGGGGCAGATAGGATTGGTTGGACTCGATGATCCAAGATGTCTTTTCCAACCTGGTAACAATATGATTCTATGAAATTACCGTGGCTAAATTTTTACTGTGTCTGCTCTCATCACTATGAGAGCCTATGCCATATATAATCCCTGGAAGGAATGGCAGCATGGAGAGAACAGGACATAAGATGACAGCAGACACTTGTAAGCTTGTGCTTGCATGCTTTTTGTGCTAAACTATTCAGAAGAGTCAGCCCTTTACACAAGAGGCGTCAGCTAGAAGTAGAGCTCAGTCCAAGGTTTGTTATGTTCAGCAGCAGAAATACATTTGTCACAGCTATGCGTGTGGAAGTGGGGTCACTTGATTGTGCTGATAGCATGCAAGAGAGAAAATGCTATCACTGTGTTCTTGAGAATAAGGATCTGTTTTCCCTCCCTCTGAACAGCCCTGCATAGAAAGTAGTTGTTCACCGGGAGATGAGCCATAGCTGGGGTATTTGAAGTCGAATGCCATTATGATTTGGGTTGTTGCAGTCAGCTCACCACAGAAGTTGTGCTGGAGATGTATTACATAGGTTTGGTTAGGAATTTTGAAATAAAATATCAGAGCATTTAGGAGCAGAGGCATGGATGTTGTGGATCTGTTGATCTAGTGGCTGACCTCTACCCCTTCCTGGGTAGGAGTAAGTCAGGAGAACCTAAAGACTGATCCAGTCTGCCTGTTGAGGCTAGAAAGAGTCCATACACTTATTTCAGTGAGGACTGGGCTCTAAATCTCCTTTCTCAAATATTTATTGAAATAAACTTTGTTTTCAGTTTACTCCTCCTACAGATCCTCTCTGACTACAGAGTGTTATAGCTCAGTGGTATCACAACAAAACAAGAAATTCTGTTGAATACTGTGGTCTTAAGAAAACATGTTCTCGGACATCATTGAAAATGTGACAAAACATAAAATAAATATTAGATTGTTTTTTTCACTCAAGCAGTGTTTTTTCTACCTACATGCCAGGGAAAATTGCAGCCCTCTATAGTTTTAACTGCACCAAGCCACTTTTTTCCATGTCTTTGTGTATTTTGCTTCTTGAGCTTAATCACTTGACATTAAAAATATCTTCAACTCAGAGCTTTCAGCATCTTTTCAGCATCTTTCATCTCCTGTTTATGTGGATTGAGATAAACTAAGCTCCTGCAGTTTGAATAAAATATGAGAACTAGGATGAAGTATTTCCACTTTGTACTGTACAGAAAACCTGTCAGTAAAAAGACAGAAATTGTATTTCTAGTCCTATTAATTGTAATATTGATAAGTTATGCAAGTGGTTTAAGATTCATATTGCTGTGTCTGTGGTCAGTTTATGTACATTTTATAAGTCTTTGCTAAGCACTTTCCCTAATTATTTAATTTCTTATTTTTTCCTTCTTCTGTTTAGACTCAATTTGTACTTCAAGTTTTTCATTGTTAGAGATCCATTTGAAAGACTTATTTCTGCATTTAAAGACAAGTTTGTGCACAATCCTCGGTTTGAACCTTGGTACCGGCATGAAATCGCTCCTGGCATCATTCGTAAATATAGAAAGAATCGCACAGAGACCAAAGGGCTGCAGTTTGAGGATTTTGTGCGCTATTTGGGTGACCCTAACCACCGATGGCTGGATGTTCAGTTTGGTGACCACATCATTCATTGGGTAACATATGTGGAACTCTGTGCTCCCTGTGAAATTGCATATACTGTGATTGGACACCATGAAACCCTGGAGGACGATGCTCCATATATCTTGAAAGCAGCCGGCATAGACCATCTGGTATCATATCCCACGATTCCACCGGGCATAACAGTGTACAACAAGACAAAAGTAGAGCGGTATTTTTCGGGAATTAGCAAGAGAGACATAAGACGCCTCTACGCACGGTTTGAAGGCGATTTTAAACTCTTTGGTTATCGGGAGCCAGATTTTTTGCTTAACTGACATCTAGGATAAACTCTGAAGAAATGTCTCATGGATTAATCTAAACCTGCGTGAATACCAGCTGCAACACTGACAGAGCTGAGAATGACCATTTGTTTTCTAGCTTTTTGATGTTGCTCCATTTTTCAGAGAAATATTTGTCATATGAACAAGTAGGGGCTTATAGTTGTTGTTTACTGACCATGTTTTCAATATGTGACATTGCAACCTCTTAGGAATGAAGTCTCTCTTATCTGAAGTATGGAATACCACTTCTTCCCTTTTCTCTCCCAGAAAAAAGAGGGTGAATGAATGGGCTATGATCTTCCCCTCCCTCTTCCAAACAGAATGCCATTTTAAAAACGTTGTCAAGTAGTCCTAAAGATGGCCATTTTTCTGTAGGTTAAGCCTGACATGTGGGTGAAGTTAATGATTCATGCTCATAAGAAAGGCATGTTAGTCTCTTATGAGCCTTGAAAGTGTGAGGCCAGTACTGGACTAAGAGTTTATCAAATGCTTGACAAGTAAAATCATCTAGGTTGTGTCACGTGGCTGCTATAACAGCAGTAATGCTCATCTAATCCCATTTCAGTTTGTCACAAAGTAAACCTAAGTAGGCAGAAGCTTTAGAGGTGTTAAAAAAATGGACTGGTTCCAAAGCCCAATTGTCTTTGTATTTTTGTCAGTTGTTTGCTGTACTCACTACTGGTCTGTTGAGCCTCATAATTCTACTTTTGATTTTCAAACTACTATTCAACTCCTGGCTATGTAAATTATCTGAGAACACCAGATGCAAATGGAACATGGAAGAATTAGGAAAATCCTAGGGAAACTTTAAGGAAAATTAATTTAAAATAAAGTATTACTTGTATTTGTGAGAGCGCTTATAGGAGTTATGAGATACTCTCTGAATATCGTACAAGTTAACTTATTTTGTCTTCTAACAGTTAAGATTAATAAAGAAGCCACAAAACCAGGATGTCATATAAAAGCTGCTAAAATTACTTGGAGTAATGAGCTACCTTTTTTTCTGTCCAACCTTGCTCAGTACCTCAGCGAACAGAAAACTTGCCCTCCTCTGAAAATTCATCTGCCTGCTTCTAAAGGAGACAGGATGAATCCCTCATTTGTCCAATAACTCACTGCTGTGGTGTCCCAACTCAATTGGGTATGAGTTAGGGGTGCGTTGGCAGCTTGCTGGGAGTGTGCATGTCACTTAAATTAGTGTGCCTATTTCATGCATTTAAAAAAAAAGAAAACCAGAACTGAATGGATGCAGCCATCATATTTGCCTGTGCTTGCATTGTGTCTCATAAAGTGCAGTCTCTTGTTTCAGTTCACCAGCAATAAAAATGAGTGTGCTGCCTTCCACCTCACATCCCACAGGACAGGGGAGAGATAGACCACGTATCCGAAATACAGGAATTGCTCTGTGATACTGAGCATGTGAACTGTACTTTTAAAATCTTAGTTCCAAAAGATTGATTTTCAGACCAGCATAGTGTTGCTGCCTGGAAGTGCTAATGATGGCCAGTGCTATGGAATCTGCTCTTAAATCCAGCCACAGTATGTTTTTGATAGCTTCCTGTATCAACACAAGGAAGCGTCTTGCACTTCTGAGAAAGGAAAGCTGTGCCAAGCTGACGTGCTGCTACCCACAAAAAAAGAAGCCCTGTTGTAGCTGGAAGTGATTTCAGAGAGATCTTAACAGACTAATTGAAATAAGGGAGAATCATTATCATTAGCAAGAGAATGGTCCAAGATGGCAAGGCTGGAAGGTGGGATTTTTTAATTTTCTTCTTTATAAGCAACAATTACAGTGCCCTAACTTGTTAGTTCTTAACCAATGATAAAAAAGATGTTAAGAGCTCCATTTTTTCTGTGGTTTTCTTAATAAGGGAACTTAATAAAATGTACTGTTAAATGCATTTTGGAGCTAATGAGCTGATTGATTACCTCTCTGCCAATTTAAAATGTAACAAGGTGAATAATGTATAGTGAATTCTGGCCTTAAAGTTTAATTCTAATAAAGTAGAATTGTTTTCCTTTGAAAGCATAAGCTACTGATCACACAGAATGCCAATGTATCTGTTTCTGCTTTTCTTGATAAATTGGTTACTGTATTGATTGCTTAAAAGTTGCCAGGTTGGAAGGTCCTACATAAATATTAAGTAATAGTATTTCTTTTTCTAATAGCTTTCTCTACATTTAATTCTCTTGGGCATCTGAACAGAGCTATGGACTGACATAGGCAGAGGTGCGTACAGTTTTCCCAGCTCCGTACTCCCACACTTTTCAGGCTGAGACAGGAGCACAATTCAAACACAAAGAATCTCCTTTCAGTGATATCCTGCTGAGCTATATTTTCTTTGTAGAAGTGTGATTTTTTTCCTTATATGACTGAAGTAATGATAGCACAATTTTGTCATGACTCTTACAGGAACTTGGATATCATGATACTCAGATACCCTTGGCAAGGTATGGTAGAATTGTCCTTGTGTTGGCCCAGTGCAGGTAGGGTAGCCAGAGGAGGAGGCCCTTGCTATGCAGGTTACAATGAATTAAATGCTTGTGTTTTGTTTTAGTTTAATTCCACTTCATATGAGGTTTACAAATTTAGTCCCAGTGGCATGCTTGAGTGTCATTTTGCTGTTAGGATGTTGTTAGCATGCCACTTCCAAATTGCTGGTGAAGTTTATGTCATATTTTGGGAACTGCTGAGTCTGTTACTTCTCTTTTCTTATTGTTATAGCTTCAGAAAACAAAATTGCATCCTTACATCGTGCATATCTGTTTCTTTTTTCTCAGCAGCTTTTGAATGCTTTGGCCCATTTTAACCACATTTTACAGAGGGAAGTTAAGCTCTTAGGGACAGCGAGTTGCAGTTATCTTCTTGAAAGCAAGAGAGGAAGTGTTCTTTGAACATTACAGGGTCTATGCTGTGTGCTAGCTTTAGGGAAAGTATGGGTGGGAGCCTGAGTTTTACTGCTCTGCTCATTGTAGAGCTTCTTGTTTGTCATGGACTTCCATATTGCTCCAAATGTAGCCTCTGCTCTTGGCTAAGAAAGACAAAAAACCCATGAATTAAAATGTGTTCCGTGGGTTTTTCTTTTCTTTCTTATGGTGAAAGTGGGTCCAAAATATACTTGCTTGTGAACCAGCTTGAGGGGAATGCCAGTTCCCTTTTCTTTCAACTTCAGCATATATAGTGTAAAGTCACTAGTCTGCTGTCTGATCACTTGCCATGAAGAGATTTTTCTGTAGTTAGAATAAATGTGCTATTTTTTATTTTGGGAACTGTTACTTAAAAGAAGTAGCAATTCAAAAGTGACCTGAAAGTATGTATTTTGCACAGATAAGCATGTTGTTTTCCTATTCATCCTTAGATGCTGCTCTGTTTGTACTGAGAGGAACAGCCCCTTGCTGCTACCGCTTGTCTCTGTCCTTAGATCAAGGAATCCATCAGACAGCTCTGGCTTCTGTGTAACATTACTTTTTTCCTTGAGGTGTTAATAACTTTGTTGGCTGGGAAAGCCACCTTTGATCTTGTCTGTGCTCCAGAAAGTTTTCTGAGAAAAGAGTGATTGTATAGGGATTGCTTAAGCTTATGCTCTCAGATAAAAAAAGGATGTCTCATCAGTGTATCTGCCTACATCTGATATCCCTTAATTGACAGAGAGAGGGTGAATGATCATTCTGCTTAATGGCCTTATCATGATTTAGACTAAGCCCCCATCCTGTTATTACAGCAATGTGAAGGTGCCTGGAAGGAAGCGTAAATTCAGCGTGTGCTTATTTTAAATGAGGTTGTAAAGGAAAATGGACACTGGAATTGGGCACTGAAGATTTACATTGGCTAATGGCTTGTTACATGTCATTTGCAGAGGCTGGTGCAGTTTCTTTGCGGGCTGTGCTTGAGAGGATTTATGTAAGGTAGAAAGAAGCTTGTGGGTGGTGGAAAATTCCCTTTCAGCCTAAGTTAGCTGTGCGTGTTCCTGGTCTGCTGTCGCGGGGAAGGTTTTAGAAGGAAATGATCCTATTAGCAGCAAAGCCTGCAGTGCTCGGGCTGGAGGAGGAGATTGGCTCACACTGATGTGTGCAGCTGACTTTGGTGTTGCCTTTTAATGCAGTTGTGTGAAGCTGAGCTGTTGCCTTGCTTTCCTGCATGTGGCAGCAGCCTGGGGTGCCTCATCTGGTTGCCACCAGAGCAGTTTCAAAAGACCTGCAGCCCATGCAGTTAGAGACATTTCCTTTAAGAAGCAAACAGCATTAGGCCTGCAGCCATGTAATTTGTGGCGACGGGCACAGAAATGGTACTGCTTAGGGCTAGCTACTCTAAAATCATCCCTTTCCCTTTTAGTCCTGGCAGGAATGAAAGGGAAGAAAGATGTGTATTTACTTTGAGTCACAAAAAAGAACACCGCTGATAGGAATTCCAGGCTGGTAAACCCAGGCAAGGCAATGTCTGAGAGGGCAAAGCTGAAAAACAATTTGGGCAGTCACTTTAAAGGCCCCAGAGATGCTGGACTCTGTGTTGAAAGGAAGTTGCTGAAGCTTTATGGGAGGTGTTGAGAGAAGCAAGCATGCTCCCCATATGATTTATGCGCCTGCCAGAGGAGCAGCTGCCGATGGGAAATCATACACATGGCAGGCTGAAAGCATGAAGCATCTGCTGCAAGTGTCTGTTTGAAATCATGGAAAAGAAGAAAAAAAAGTGGAAAGAAAAATTAAAAATAATCCTGAAGGTTGCACACCTGGCAATGCAGTGCTAACCCTAACTGGCAGAAATAGTTCTCTGTGCCTGGGGAGATCATGGAACAGATCCTCCTAGAAGCTACGCTAAAGCACATGGAGGACATGGAGGTGATTAATGGCAGCCAGCATGGGTTCAACAGGGGCAAATCCTATATGACCAACTTAGTGGCTTCCCATGGTGGGGTAACCGCAGCAGTTGTCATGAGTAAACCAACCAATGTGATCTATCTAGACTTCTGTAAAGCCTTTGACATGATCCCCCACAACACCCTCCTCTTTACATTGGAGAGAGATGGATTTGTTGGGTGGACAGTACAGTCGATAAGAAACTGGTTGGATGGCCATATTTGAAGAGTAGTGGTCAATGGCTCAAAGTCCAGATGGAGATCCATGACAAGTAGCGTCCCTCAGGGGTCCGTACTGGGACCAGTGCTGGTTAATGTCTTCATCAATGATATTGACAACAAGATTGAGATCACCCTCACCAAGTTTACAGATGACACGAAGCCAAGTGGTGTGGTTACCACACAGGAAGGACAGGGTATCATTCAGAGGGACCCAGACAAGCTGGAGAAGTGGGCCTGTGAGAACCTCACAAGGTTCAACAGGGCCAAGTGCAAAGTCTTGCACCTGGGTCAGGGCAATCCTCATTTTCAGTACATGATGGGTGATGACGTGATTGAAAGCTGCCCTGCAGAGGAGGACTTGGGAGTGCTGATCAATGGGAAGCTCGACGTAAGCCAGCAGTGTGCACTCACAGCCCAGAAGGCCAATGGTATCCTGGGCTGCATCAAAATGAAGTGTGGACAGCAGGTCACAGGAGGTGATTCTGCCCCCTTTATTCCTCTCTTGTGAGACCTCATCTGGAGACCTGTGCCCAGTTCCAGAATCCTCAACATAGGAAAGATACGGAGCTGTTGGAACGGGTCCAGAAGAGGGCTATGAAGATGATCAGAGGGCTGGAGCACCTTCCTTGTGAGGATAGGCTGAGAGTTGGGCTTGTTCAGCCTGGAGAAGAGAAGGCTCAGGGGAGATCTTATAGTGACCTTCCAGTACCTGTAAGGAGCCTACAAGAAAGCTGAGGGGATATTATTCATAAAGGCTTGTGGTGATAGGACAAGAGGGAACAGGTATAAACTGGAGTGGGGCAGATTTAGACTAGACATTAGGAAGAATTTCTTCATGATGAGTGTTGAGACAATGGAACGGATTACGAAGGGAATTTGTGGCTGCCCCATCCCTGGAACTGTTTAAGGCCAGACTGGATGGGGCAGCCTGATCTACTGGGATGCCCCTGCCCATAGCAGGGGGGCTGGAACTGGATGATTTTTAAGGTCCCTTCCAACCCAAACTATTCTATGATTCTAAATAACTTGAGTGTTGGTCTCTCCCAAGTAACAAGTGATAGAACAAGAGGAAATGGCATCAGGTTGTGCCAGGGGAGGTTTATTCTGGATATTAGGAAAAAGCTTCTTTTCCAAAAGGGTTGTCAAGCATTGGAACAGACTGCTCAGGGAAGTGGATGAGTCACCGTCCCTAGAGGTATTTAAAAGATGTGTGAATGTGGCACATAGGGGTATAGTTCAATGGTGGAGTTGGCAGTGCTGGGCTAAGAGTTGGACTCAATAATCCTGATGGTTTTTTCCAACCTAAATGATTCTGTGATTCTTTTGTTGTCAGAATGGTGGGACAGGTTGTTTTGAACACAAAATGTTCTCCATAATTTTGATAAAACTCAGGGAGTTTATGTCAATCACAAATGACTTGTGACTGTGAAGCATCAAGATTGCATGATCAACTACTTAGATGTTTTGTGTGTCGGCCAGGAATTCACTTAAAGAGAAATCATAGGTATTCTGTATTTGACATCTTTGCTTTTATGTTTTTAGTGTCTTCCAGTAAGGCTTTACAGGAAATAAAATTTGAAATCTCCCACACTGCAAAGCTTCACTTTGGATCCACCTATTTTACTCTTATTCTACTTCAAGTACTTTGTAGAGTAAGAGTTGACTTTTTGTATTTACTGTTTCCTTTGTTTCTGACTGTTCTTTGTAATGCTGTACCGTTTGAACTTGTGCGAAGGCAGCAGGCAAGAAGACTCAGCAAATACTCTGGAGAGAACAGGGCTCCAAAGTAGACCTGTATTTGTACGCCTCTGTCCACTTCACATGCTTCTTTCGTCTGCCTGCGTATGTTTTCATTTAATTATCTTTTCAGTTCACCTTTTTGCTGTAAACCCCATCAGGGTGTGTATTTATGACTAAAATTACAGATTCAGAGATGTGTGATAGGAAGGGGATTAGGGAGAGAGCTGCAGCAAGCAAGACACGAGCAACACTGGGAAGGAGCTTCCACTCCCACTTTCACAGTTCTTCACCATTTGCTCCACTTTGTATGCTCTTGCGTGGCGGCTTTTAGGTTCTCATCCTTTTGGTTAAGGTCAAACACAGTGAGCAGTGTAGGTGGATTTCTCATTGGAGTCTCAGTCACATGCATTACATGCACTTGTTGTTCTCTGGTGTAATTTGGATCAGTTTTCAAAGGCTGAACCTTTTTCCTGTCAAGCATTACAGGACTGCATAGCAAAGATGGAGCAGAAGTGGTTTTAACTTGCTTTTCTAAACAGTGGCAGCATGTTGCCTTGCTGCTCTTGACTACTAAACAGTATCGACATCATCTCACTTTTCTGGAAGCCAAACAGTGATAACAGTGTTATAATCAGGTTTTAATCTCAGCACACCATTTAAATTCATGTCTTTGTGACAGCAAAGTACTGCGGTAAATCGCAATTGGGTTTTGTGGGGTCTGGATTGACTTAATAGGTTATTGGAAATGCCATTTTGATGGAAAACAACTTACAT
Organism: Coccyzus lansbergi; assembly: GCA_033558105.1. NCBI lineage: Eukaryota > Metazoa > Chordata > Aves > Cuculiformes > Coccyzidae > Coccyzus > Coccyzus lansbergi. Next base: position 574,650 of record JAUMJK010000332.1, on the reverse strand, counting down.
GCTTTTGTGCTATCTCTGTGTAAAGGTCTATCATATGATTGCTTGCCAGTTAAGAGAAAAAATCACTTCATTAGATAGTGATACTTTTTTATTATAATCCTCTTACTGAAGGATTTGGGACTTAAAATACAGCATGGTAAATTTGCTTTCTGCACTCCTTTACTGTTCTGAAGTAATATTGGCAGAGATTTCATACCTCTGTTATTCTGGGGCCTCTTTTCTGCAGCTGCTAGTTGGAACTGTTTCTGATTTAAACACTTTGCATTGGAAAGTATGTAACTGGACTGTAAGCAGACCAGAAGGATAATGTGAAGGCTTTCACGAAGAACTGTAAGCCCAACATGGCTGTGAGAAAGCTACCACCTGATTCATCATGAATCCAGCTAAGTGGCCGATAAATACATGAATATGGTGACTAGGGCTATGGAGAGACCTCACCTTGTTTCCAGTTCTCATGAGCTGTGAACTGGGAAATCTAGCAGACTTACAGAGAGGGACTGCTGGTATTTGAGTGGAATGTAAAGCCCACCTCCCAGGCAGCAAGCAGAACTTGTTTAGCCTAAGAAAGGTGAGGGAGTATAATTGCTGTCTAAATCTGTACTGGAGAAAATAAAGGAGTGGGAGAATCTCACATCCAGAGAAGGAAGTGAGCCAGAAGACAATGCAGTCAAAGACAAACCAATCTGAGTTGGCCAGGAGCCAGCTGAGGCTGGAAATTGGGAGGAGGTTTCCTACCCTGAGGCTCTGTGTTGTCATTTTGATGTATACAAAGGAAGCAAAATTTCACTAGGCTTCTATGCCACTGTCTGTTAAAGCAGCAGAGACCTTGACTTCATGTCCCAACTGATCCTTCAGGTCTCATCTATTCCCTCAGACCCGTGAGCTGTGGCTGTGAGTATAATGGAGCAGGGCTGGTGTGTGAGCGCTTGGTCATCTGACTGGGAGGAGAAGGATCAGCAGAGGCAGGTGGGGCCAATCTCACACAGCCACGTACATCCAGCCCAGTTGTGTGTGCCAAGAGATCGGGTATGGCTGGGAAGCTGTTGTCATCGCCTGCCTCCTTATCTCCTTTAGTGCACATTAATCATTATTAGAGATGATGGAAGAAATGTGAAATTTTCTGAGGAGCCTGTAGTGCAGAGTTAATTCCCTGATGTTGATTCTTTAGTGGAAAGCTTACTGTGCTTCCCACTGTCCATATTTGAGTTGGATATCTGACAAACAGAAGTGACTTGGTAAGAAACAAGAGGGAAGGTAAAGAGTATCATGGAGCAACTTCTTCATCCAAAGTTTTTGGGATTCCCCAGCCCCTCTCCTTCCTAATCCAAAGGAGGGGTTGGGCAGCTTGCTGAAACTTGTCTTGTGCTCCAAATCCAGATAGCCCATCTTTAACTGTCAGTGTAGCACAGTGCGCACAAGCACCCACACAGTGTCATTTCTTGTGAGGACCTCTAGGAGGCATTACCACTGCAGGCTCTGCCAACCGTGCTCAAAGAGGTATCACCTTTTGAAAATTAATTACGAAGCATTAATCCACCTTTTTTTTCCTGGTCCCTGAAGGGGAGAATAATGAGCACTTGCTGCAGAGGGGAACTGCCATTGTCAGAGATGAAGAAGCCATTGCTGGGGGAAACAACCTGCCGAATTAGCTTTATTGATGACTGCATCCTGTAAACAAAACTTTTCCTGTGAGGTTGAAAGTACTTAAGATATTTGTAACAAGTTTAGAAGAGGTGAAAAGTTCCTGTAGGAGATAGAGCAGGAATAAAATATTAATGGCTTTATCATCAGCAGATGCCTTTAAAAGACATTGGTAACCTCTGGGTTCAGTCATGCAGAGTGAATTTAGCCTGTAGGCTGCCATTGCTTACAGGTAACACAGATTATACTTAATAATGTCAGGAGCTTAATTTGATGCATTATTTTAATTTTGCCCTGACATACAAACAGTCAGAGGTGTATGTGTTTGCAGCTGCCCCAGCAACCTGACGCTCCAGACTGGGAGTGATACTTCCGTTATCCACCTGAAACTATAACGTGTAGTTCAAGGCTTTCTTTGTAATGTCTGATTCTGAAACATCGTGAGTCTGCCAGGTACTTTACTTGAGCTGAAGGTGCAGAAAGATTTAGCATAGTGTCTGCTCTGCCTGAGAGGACATGCATGGATGAGAGTCAGTGAACGTGACGTTTTGTGGGGTTACTCAGGTTTTGCTTTATTTAATGCCTGTGTCGTATGAGGTGAGTTCTGCAAGTGTGACCAGGTCCTAGAGCATCTTGTCTTCAACTTGGAGGAGCTTACAAGTGGTTTAGGGCACTTGGCTGAGGCAGTTTCTTTTACAGGATGTAGAGCTGATAGTGCCAGCCTCAGTTAGGTTTCCTAAATGCTTTCTTTATAAACCTTTGGCTTTGGTTACTTTTAATTTTGCTGACTGACTTGAAGAGCTAAAATGGTTGTGCCATTTCTGGGAATACGCTTTAGGAAAATTACTTAAAGTGTGTTGTGCTCTTGATGGAAAAAAAAAAATCTTGGTGTGTTACACTGGACTCTTGCAAAGAATGAAGGACTTAACTGACAAGGTGAAGCCATTCTGTTGTTTAAATGTGCCTTTTTTCATTTGTGTGATAAAACCACTGGGGACATGACAGATCTTTGAAGAATTCAGGCCACAGGAACTGGGAAAAGCCCTTAAGCTTGGTGGCTAAGTTCTTCATAGAGGGTATGGCCTGTCCCAGCCTGCAAATGGTGAAGAGGGCTCTTGCATTAATCACTGCTTCTCACTGCAATAGCCTGCTGCAACCTCAGGTTCTGGACCTGAGTGATAAGCAACTGGATACTTTGTGGGGAATCTAAAACACGTGCATGGATAAAGAGACTGAACACTTCAGGGGTGCTTGAGAGGGAAGAGTAATAAGACTGAAGTGCAATGGGGTGTGAAACGGGAGGCAAGGGATTAACTGAGTATGAAGACTTGCACTATAAACCTCTTAAGGATGCTGGAAAGGACATTTTTGCCCTTTTCTTGACCTATGTCTAGAAATTCCCATTCAGGAAGTGCTGACTTAGTAACAGCTGGTACTGAAGGCTGGGAAATGCCCAAATCAGGAGCTTCCCCCTGCCCTTCTCTCCCACGCGTCTTAATGTAGGAGTTATTCTTGTTACACTGCCATGTGCTGTTTTTTCACAGAACTCATCTCTCATTCATGATACTGGAGAGATGGGTGCTCCTGGCTTGAGCGAGGAGATTGAAGAAGAGTGAGATGCCCCTGGTTCTGCCTCGTTAGATTAGCTCTTGTAGAAGATAGGAGGTGGGAAATTGCATGAACTAAAAAGATAATGTAATAATCTGCCAGCAGTTTCCATAAAGCTTTTCATGATGCTGATTGCGTCATTTAACTCTGACTTCTCACAAGTAGTCACTGGTGAAGGTTCCTCATTCTCTGACCACAGATCTTGGTACATAACTTGCATGAACCCTGTTTGTTTACAGCCGCAAGTGAAGTCAGTCAAGGCTGTAGTCTGAATATAATATTAAATCAGGTTTTAGGTGCTTCAGCTGGAACTCCAGAATGGATGAATACTTTTTCCTTAGGCTTTGTTATCACTGGGTCTCCACTTATGAAGTGGAGTTAATACAAATTCCTTCACCAGACATTTTGGGAAAATAATTACTGCCAGGAAAACTACAGGAACAGAAAAGATCATAGAATCATAGAATCACCAGGTTGGAAAAGACCCATCGGATCATCGAGTCCAACCATTAAAGATGGGTTGTTTTGTTTGGTTGTGGTTTTTTTCCCCTTAGTCATGCTTTCTGGAGCATCATATAAACAGGACCTGAAGGACAAAACAAGACATGGAAAAGCTGCCCAGGCATAAAAGGAGGAGAGACAGGCATAATGCATAGATGTGAGGGAACAAGTTAGGAAGCCAGACTAGCAGGGACATTTCCCTAGAGGACAAAGCAGTTGGTATTAAAGCCAACTCTGAGGCTATGAAATCACAGACTGTCTAGTGCAAGTTATAGTGTGGGCTGGAGTGTGCCTTTGAAATGAAGCTCAGGGCTGACCCACTCCTTTGATTCTGTGGTTCATGTGCCTTGATGCTGGGACAAAAGAACTGGACTCCTGAGTGGAACCTGAGCTCCCAACATGTCCTCCCTTGAGTGGGGCCAGGCTACAGCTGGTCTGAAGGGAAACCTTTGAGTTTGGATGTAGCTTCCTCAGTGCCCTTGGTTCTGCAGATCTGGGTTCCATCACTTCCCAGCATGAATAAAGCCCTAGGACCTCTCTTTGTAAATTCACACCTGTTTAGACCACTTTAATTTTAATGCTACTGGACTTTTAACTACAACTTCACATTCTACACATGACTACAACTTGCCATTCTAAGTTCTCTTTGGGGAGAAGGGAGGTGGTGTGGATTAGGATGTACACAAATGGGCTCGGTGCATTTCTGAAGAGAGTCACGCTAGTTGACTCTGGTGGTGAATATGTGTAAAGCATGCATCAAAATACAGCTATATCATGGAAATCCGTTCACTTCAACCTCCATTCTCAGCCAAGTTTATCTGTGTGATTCTGTACTGTTACAGTATGTGTATTGATTCACTGCACAGGACTGCATGTGGTTTTCTCACAAATGCTTAGGGCTGGAGGACGCTTGTGCAGAGAGTAATGTGAGTGCCAGGCTGCTGATCACCAGTAGAAAATCACAGAGACCTCTCTGATGATGGGAAAACAGTAGTGAATGAGGATCTAGGGAGCACTAGAGCTGTCAGCCTCCTCTCTGTACTCTGTGCAGCAAGGACTGCACAGCATATGGCCTAGGTATCCATTTTCGGGCTCATGAAGTATCAGCTGCCTCTCAGGATCAGTAAGCACCGCTTCACCATAGGTACATCACACCTGGGCAGCCTGGCTGCCTTCTCTATGGAGAGAAAGAGACACCAGCAGATATTGCTTATCTTATCTCTAAAGTTACTTTTGATGTGGTCTCCCACAGAACTCTCATCTGAAAGCTGAGGAAACACAGGCTGGGTGAAACAGCTGGAACATGTATTGAAAGTTGGTTGAAATACTAGACTCGGGGTAAGTAATCAATGGCTCAATGTCTGGGCAGCAGAGTGTAGCAAAAGTTCAATACAAGGGTCAGTATTGTTTCATATGTTTATCGCTGATCTCAGATGATGAGCCAGGGTGTACCTTCAGCAAATTTGTAGATGATATTAAGTTTCATGTTGGGGAGGGAATAGTTTTCTATGCTGGATGGTAGAGCAGTGTTGGAAAAGCTGAGGGTTGGGCTAGTGGAAACTTCGTGAAGCTCAACAAGAAGTGCAGAGTTCAGCCCCTGGGGCAGAACAGTCTTTGGCATCAGTGCAGGGTAGGGACCAATTTGCCGGGGAGCACATAGTGTGTAAACTTACTTCCTCCTATCCCTTTTATATATATTATGTTCCTCAGCTGTATAGACTCTGCTCTTGAGCTACCTAATGGGTGGCTGGCTCTAAGAAATATGGAATATTCTTGGAGCTTCCAGGAAGACAGACAGTAGTCAGAGGTCTGTCAAACTCTGTCTGGATATAAGAAAAGAGGCTCTTTACAGTGGGTGGGTCAGTGTTGGAGTAGGTGCCTAGGGCAGCTGAGGAATTGCCATCCTTGGAGGTGTGTAAAACAGCCATAAACAGCAAACTTCTCAAGTGAGTGCTTTCATCTAACTCTAAGTTTGTCCCTGTATTGAGCTGGGTTTGGAATGGGTAATCTCCAGTGATCCTTTCCAACCCACATTTTTAATTATTATCAGCTGGGTAGGCAGTAAGTATATTTTCCCTCAAGTTACTTCTTACCTTTATCTTTCTGTATCTTTTCTCTTGAAAACAGAAGTTACATGGGGTGGGAGGGGCCTGTGGAATATGCCTGTTGTATTTCCATCAAGTGACCCATGCAGAAGGTGAAATGGTGGCCAAATGCCATTCACTGCAAGGGGTCTAGAAAGGTACACTTCAGTGATCCTGCCTGCTACTAGTCTCTTCTCTCCAACCTCCTTGGCATGCAAGCAAGGGCACTTGTAGAATTCCTTGCACTTAAAATCCCCTCTTAGAGACACAAACAAAGCCACACTTGCTTGGCTGTACTCTTGACCTCCTTACCTTGTTTTCCAGCAGTACCTCTGTACCCAGGCAATGTGATCTCCTGCTCACACGCTGTTTTCCAAGTAACATATGCTGGGTGTGTCATGCTGAGCAAAACACAAACAGCAATTTCACTTGTCAAGAAGTTCCTCTGGCTTGACAGCTTGCTCTGTTGACTTGCTGAGAGTTTTTTAACCCGGAACATGACTGCCATTGACCCAGTTTTACTCAAGTACAGTACCTTTAGCATACTGTGCCTTTCAGAGATATGCATTAAGTGTTCAATAGCTGCTACACATTGCCTTGATTGAAGCTTGACACCCACATAGCAATTGGGGTGTTTGGTGTGTGGTAGGAACACAAGCCGTTCTGTTAATAATCCTTTTACAGCTGCAGAAGCCTTAGGGTGTTTGTGCGAAGGTAATGAAATGTGCATGGACAAAATCCTTGTTAACAGGTAATGGTTGTCTTCCATCATTTTTGCTTATTTGGCCTATTAGGGTTTTTTTTAAGGCATTTTATGGGTTGGGAGTGGGGCAGGGGCAGACTGGTAACAAAGAGAGTATTTTTTGTTAATTAAGAAAAATTATGTTTGAGTTCTAAATTAAATCAGAATACCCTTAAGCTGCCCTGCTGTGAAAGCTTCTACACAGTTCTTCTGGCAGCCAGTCAAGCATTGTCACCACTCCTGCGCCCAGCATTTGTTATTTAGGCATGTGCTGAGGGATTTCTGGTGAAGACAGGGCAATATTAATGCTGCTGTGTGAGCCTTAAGTGAAACTTCACCCGAACATGGGTACAAAACTCCAAGAGAGACTTTCCAACCAAAACAAGTGCAGAAAGGCTAGAAAAAAGTTGCGTCAGGGGTCTGCGTTTTAGTTTTAATTACCTTCCATTATCATCACAGTTAGATGTCTAAACATTCTTCAGGTTTTGTCTGTTGGAACTTTGGATACTTGAGTTCCCTAGAGCCAGGAGATTAGATGAAAATCTGTTCAGGCAAAGATGCTGGTGGAGGATGCTGTACCTTACTGTTAGCAATCATTAGAGGCAGGAAGAACTGGGACTGACTTAGCCATGGGGTTTCTGCCCTTCCTGATATTCTTATGGATGTCACTGCTCCTTGTAACCCTCCATAGAATGGAGGCTCTGTTCGTGCCACGCACTGCAAGAGCACTGCCAGCTTTTCAATTTCTTTGACCCTATGTATCAGTCCCAGGATATGTGGGCTCTGGAGAAATGGAAAGGGATAAATGTAAACAAAATAGCGCTACTTTGTTTCTCAATCTCTGTTTCCAGAAATTTGCTTCAAGAATCAAATCCACTTGATGAAATCTGAAAGAGAAGAGAGAGGCATTAGGAGCTCTTATTCGCTTGCGATGTAAATCTAAACCACTGGCACAGTACCCAGAAGACCTTTAATTTAGCAGCTGTGTAGCAGCAGTCTGCATCCTTCTGTCAATCACCTACATCTAAGCAACATTGTTCTTTGTTCTATTTGACCTGACAAACCAGAGATGGGAGGATTAGATTTCCAGATGCTGTGAGTCTTCTTTTAGTGACCAGTTTGAATTTCAGTCTGAAGTGAGCCAGCTGACCACCTAGTTAGGTATAGCACTCCTTGGAAATAATTAGTGTTGCATGTAGTCGTAAGCCATCAATGACACCTACCTGCGCTACTCTACCTAGTTAGCTGGCAATGACTTCGCATTACGTGAAATCTGCTGACTCTCTTGAAGGGTTGGGCTTGTCATCCTACCTAGAAAAATAAAGGAAGCTGAAAGACACTGCCTGATTATGTTTATAGAGGATCTGAGCCAAGCAGTCTGGGAAGAAGAGACTGCTAGAAGAGATGTGAGTACTGTGCTATCTGCTAACTACTAGTTCAACAAAACCAGAAAACACATGTGTCTATGCATGTGAGGGAAATAGATGTAGATTATGTATTGTGCACAGGTTGCTTGAGGGTAGGCTGGGAAAGGGCTTATTTATGCGATAAAATGTAAACCAACGGTCAGCTTTAGAGGTCAGCTGTCGCTATTCCATGTCAGCACTTTATAGGGACAACCATTTAAAATACATCTCCCTGTGGGTCTCAAAAGAAAATATCGTGTGTTTCTGTGACTGAACTACAAAATTTTTACTCATGTAGTCCCACGAGTAGAATGAGCTTTATGTATGAACTTGACAAATATTTGAAAGCCGTATCTAGTTCTGCATGTCTCTGCTAGCTGTTTAGAGTAAATTTCACTGGAAACTTTCATGGTTATAAGGGATCTCATTCTAAAGATCTTGATGGAAGAGATTCTTAGTATGATTTTACTAATTCTAATCACTGCTCCATTCATCCAAAAATAGTTTGAATGAAAATGGTTATAAACTCCCTACCCCTATTTTTGCAATCTTTCGATTTCCAAGAAGTTTGCTTATGTACCAGCTAACATACTACAATTGGAATTAATCATGGAAATGTTTTCCCTTCTCATCTTGCTTCTTTCCAAATCATTAGTTTTAATTGGGTAGATAGTGATTATCACTAGATGAGGTTGTTCACAGCCTTAGCCAACCTTACACCTTGAACCTTTGAACATCTTTCTCTCTAAATTCGAGAGAGATGAATTTGATGGGTGGACTGTTTGATGGATCAAGAATTGGTAGTGGTCAACAGCTTAATGTCCTGATGGAGAAGGGTGACAAGTGGTGTCTATTGCGGGTCTATATTGGGACCAGTGCTGTTAAAGGTCTTCATCAATGACGTAAACAGTGGGATCAATGTACCCTCAGCAAGTTTGCAATGATACCAAGCTGAGTGGTGCAGTTGACATGCCTGAGGGACAGGATGTAATCCAGAAGGTCATGGACAAGATGGAGAAATGGGCCTGCGTAAATTTCATGAGGTTCAACAAGGCCATGTGCAAGGTCCTGTGCACGGTTTGGGGCAACTCCCAATATCAATATGGACTAGGGAAAGAAGCCCTCCTGAGAAGGTCTTGGAAGTACTGGAGGAGGAGAAGCTGAACATGAGCAGGCAATGTGTGCTCATAGCCCAGAACGCCAACCATGTCCTGGGCTGCATCAAAAGAAGCATGGTCAGCAGATCAAAGGAGGTGATTCTGCCCCTCCACACTGCTCTTGTGAGACCTTGCCTGGAGTACTGTGCCCAGCTCTGAAGCGCTCAATGCAATCAAGATGTGGACCTATTGAAGTGTGTCCAGAGGAAGGCCATAAAAATGGTCAGAGCGATGGAACCTTTCCTATGAAGAAAGGCTGAAAGAGTAGGGTTGTACAGCTGAAGGAGAGAAGGGACTGCAGAAAACTTATTGCAGCCTTTTACTACTTAAAGGGGCCTCAGCACATGAACCATGGGAAACCATGACCTCAGAGAGTATGCTCAGGCACAACACCAGGCTGTCCACCTCCAGGCTCCTAGAAAATCTGTTCCAGAGCACAGAGCCTCAAAGATTTGCTGGTATATAATGTTACATCAACATTACAAATCTATAGGGGAATTCTTTCTGGAGCAGGGCAAAATTCTACTTTTCTTGCTAATAGTAGTAGTTGGAAAACAAGATGTAACATTATATGTACACAAAAGGCAGGTGTGATAAGAGTGAGATAAAACATCTGATAAGATTATGATGTCCTAGCAAGGACTAGGAGAGAGTGTACCTCCAGAAATTCTGATCCCAGTCTCTATTTCCAAGGCGGTTTATTCTCCCTGAAAAATGTTCGTGCAAACCTTCAGAAATGGGAGAGGCTTCCCCCCTCCAGACACTAATAGATGTCTCCTGTACCCATAGAGATGCCACCTGCTGTGCCCACCACCCAGCTGGACAACTACTTACGTGGGCGGCTGGCACCAGAAGGGATTTTGGATGCCACCAACTGCAGTATGCTATCCTACTTTTTAAAATTATTTCCATGCCAGAAGGGTCTCTTGCCGTAGTGTCATCTCACTGACCTTCAGGATACCCTAGCATGCCACGGGTCTGGGCAACGATACCTTCCACCCATGCAGGGTAAACACTTGGGCTGTCACCTTTCAGCCTGGTCCAGATACTGTTGCACTTAAGCATGTGCAGCAGTCTTGGTGGGGTGCAAGTAAGGCTTTGCTAACGATTTACAAGGATTGTAACAGAGGTGTAACAACCCATTTTCACCCTGGATTTGTTTGCAGAACCACCTTTGACTCGGTGTGCAAACTCACGTCGGATATCCAGAGGTGGATGGAGATCAGTGCCCAATAAGTGGATGTCCCACTCCACCCCTGTACCTGCAAAAAGTGCTAATGGCACCACTAACAGAGAGAAACACAGATACTGCTGTTTTTTTAAGTTTGTGAACCAGCGCAATGGAAAATATTTATGATATACTGAAAATATAAGCTGATTGCTTACTGAAAAAGAATTAAAATTCCCCCATCTCTGTGCTAGAAAATAGAAAAGTAACTGATGTGGAAAGAGACCTCCTTTGGATGAGCTAACCATGTCCACTGCTGCACGTATCAGGGTGGCAGCCACTCCCCAGCCCACCGGGTGCAACTGCTGGCATCACCCTCCCTGCAATCCTCTGATGAGGAAATAGGTGCTGTCATGAAAATTTGCAGCTATCCTGTGCCTACTGAGTAGAAAGCCTCACACAAAAAATATAGAATTACTAGTGTAAATATCCATGTGTGTGAGGTGTCCCAGCCAAATCGGGGCACCCTGAATGTGTTTTTACACAGGATTCTTATATCCTTCCAACATTCAGATACAACACAATTTGAATAATTGCTAACACCCACAATATTGATTACTAAACACAATAAAACTTTGCAAAGCAATTCTATTTTTGCAGCATTCTTGCTGCTTTTCTATTGATCCAGACATCTCTGGAGTCACTTGCTAGAGTTACTTATCTAGGAGGCCAGATGACACTGGGAGTGTTTCAAAGATATGTTACAGAGCATGTGATACTAGTGGTATTGTGGTTGTCATGTCCTCTATCCTTCACAAACAGCTCTAAGCTTCCAAGAAGTGAAGTCCTTATTTCCAGGGCTGGGCCACCCTTTAGTTGGTTTTATGTAAGCAAGAACAATACCAGTCTCCAGTAAAATTTCACTCTACCTCATTAAGTGACAGCGTATAATGTGAACTAATACATATTTTAACAAAGTTAATGTACTTTCATACTATAAAGACAAATTGTTGTAGTATTAAGGAAGGGGGTTTCCTTAACAGCGCTTATCTCGAGGTGAGGAACTGCTCACTCCACACGGCAGCTGATGGAAGGGAATCTATTAGTACACTCTAATTGTCACTTTTTGCATCACAGGATGTTTTAATTATTTGTTGGGCAATTATTAAACTATTTAATCTTCTAGGCAGCCTGTACAGGATGTAGTTGTGAATAACATCTTTTGTATATGTTAAACATGTGTCACGTGGAAAGGAGAAGATCCACCTCTCTGTCCGGGATGCAACAAGGAAGCATGAGAACCTCCAGAAGCAGTCCCAGCTCCTGTGATCCACAGCACCTGGGTTAATGTATTTCATGTCTTCTGGGGGAAACAATAATCCTTGTTATGTTTAACATCAATATATTTTAGCTAGCACATTTTTCATCACTGGCACTACCCTGCAACTTTCTTTGGACAAAAATGACACTTCTAAAAAAGGTTTTCTTTAAAAAAATATCAAAATTTGTGTTTCTGCTGTTTCAGCTGGGCCAAATTCATTAGGCTGACAAAGGCTTTAGTAGTAATAATCATACAGTGACCTTTTCTTTTGAAAGCTGAAAAGCTTATAATAAATGAGGCAGTGATGAGGGAAGGAGAAAAGCAGATGAGCACTGGTTTCAAGAACTGCCTGCTGCACTCCGTTGTGGGTTTTCTTTGTGTCAGAGTGTAAGGCATTTACATCATGCTTTGGGAGGAGGATCACTAACTGTGTACCTCTCATTTGCAGAGTGCTTAAGCTGAGGCTCAAACTCAGACTGAAGTCTCAGCACCTCCGTCCAGGTGCAGCTCAACCAAACAAAGCCGTACTTCTGAAATCATCTGCGTATCTGAAAAATCATATGCTGAAATTTAATCCACTAAACTGAGCACCCTGAGTTAGTGACCACTCTGGACTTAATTCACCTGTACCTCAACTTCCCAGCTGTTAAAGCTTGTGCTGTTATCCCTTTTGACTCATGCTGTTGTTGAAAATGAAAATGTGTACCTATTTGTGAAATATTCCAATGCTGTACCCTGAATTTTAAAGAAAAGCTACTGCAGTGAGGTATGACTAATACAAATTAAAAAGTGCAGGGGACTGCACAGTGACCTGGGAGAACATCACTGTTTGGATGCTGACTGACTATCTTCTTTCCTGTGGCATGCATCCTGTAGGGAAAATAGTATGTGACTAATTAAAATCGTATCAACTTAATGCATGAAGGAGACACTAAATAAGTACACACAGCCTTAATTATACTGTATCCTAAATCTTGTGTCTTTGCCTTTACAACCTGAGTAACATTTTAGCATGGCATGCAGTTGTGTGCCTATGCACTGATTATATCCTAATTAACTTGTTCTGAAACAATAAAAGACAGATTTCCTTCACCAGATCATCAAGCTGGAGTTTAACACTTCAAAATACCTTGCAGCAGAAAAGTGTCAGAGGAATTAAAAATGCCCTCCCAAAATGTAAATGTTGTCATTTCAAAGTTGCTTCACCTCTTCCCTTCCCTTTCAAACTCGGAGTAAAATTCTGTCCCGAGGAAAACCCTGGGAGACCTGGGCCTTGGTAATTGAAAATTACCAACAAACTTAAAGGAAACCTTTTGTCAACTTTGCAGTGTTTAACAGTGACTCAGTGAAATAAACACCTGTAATTCTCCCCTTGGAAAGTGGATGGACTTCTGCACCTGCATGTGACTTGAGAGAATGTGATGAGGCCACTCCTAAGTGGAAGTGTACCATTAGCAGGAGAATAATACTACTAACGGGGAACATAATGCCTCATAATGGCTATTTTGGAGTGACAAGTGGGGTTTTTTTTAAGATGATGAAGCCAGCAGAAGTTTTACCATGATTTTGATGAGTACAAGAGGAAGTCTTTCATCTCCTGTGGAAGGCAGCACTTCAACCCTGCACAGTAGCTACAGTTTTTCTTCTAATAAAAAACGTAAATCAACTTTGGTGCTTTCGTTGGCTTTCAAATCCTTTCTGAAAAATCCGTTCTTCTTTGTGGCTGCCACAGTCAGTCACTCATAGTTCTTCCAACAAGAAGCCGTAAACCACATGACTATGTCATGGGGCACCAGTTCCACCAGCGTTTATTGGCAGGAGGCTCCTATGTCACACTCACTGAGACAGGCATACTACTGACAATTTCAGTGAGAAATATGAGCTTCGTAAATATAGATCATTAACAGTTTTGGTTTAGTTTCTTTCTCTCTGTTTCTTGCTCTTTCTTAGGCTACAATTCTTTCCTGCAAAATTTTAATACTTTAGGGTGGCTCAAGGGATGAGTCCACATTTTCATCATCCATCCAAGATCCATGGCTCAGTGAATTCTTATCAATATTGCAAACAGGAGCTATAACAAAATGGTATTGTTGCTAAGATAGGGAAACAGCAGATAGAAATGCAGGGTGCTGCCATGGCTTGATGTACAAATGAACCACGTTCTGGAGCAAGAAGTCTTGCAGAAGAAAAGGGCCCCCAAAATAAGCATCAAGAAGAGCAATGCAGGTGTGCTCAGACACCACTGACAAGCAATTCTGTACACAGGAAGAAAGGAAAAGATGCCACACTGAGTCAGTTTGAATAGCAGCCAGGTAATTTTGTTCCCTCGCAGATATCTTGAAAAAAATAGAGGCTGCATGCCAAGAGGCTATTGATCGCATTGCTAAATAAAGTATTAGCCTTGTTTAGCGGTAGGATCTTCTAGAAGCACCTGCTAAGTGTTGATGAGGAAAAGACCACGGCCATCCCAGCATGCCAGTATGGCACGATACTAGCGCTGCAGCAAATGGAGGGGCTGACTGGCCGTGTTCAATACCACCAACCTGAGCCAATCCTCCCCCTAGACACTCATCAGAAGGGATGACTGGAGGCAAAGGGCTGTCACGCAGCAATCCCAAGACACGTGGGGAAAAGCAGCGTGGCCGGATGAACTTGCCCGCTCCCTGCTTTCCACAGGAGGGAGGATTCTGTCGTGGGTGGAAATTCATGAGACTTTGATTTAGCAGCAACTTCAGATTTGTTAAGATAGATCCCAAACCTGAGATCTATAATTTCTGTTAACAATTATAACCTGATTAACAAAGTGATTCAGAGCAATTCACTAAGATTTGCTATAACCAAATCAGCGACTTTTGTGCAGGTTTGAAGATGATATGGTTCACACCATACTTGCTACAAGGTTAAGTCAAATCATACACATGCAGATATGCACACATATGTAGACATTTATGGATCCAAATACATACAGGCTGACCTGGCCAGAATTTTCCTCTTCTTGAACTTGGTGAGAATATTCACAATGGGTTGTGTTACTCCTCAGTGGGTGATAACTGAAGCTCAAGAGGTCAGTGCTACCCTGGCCTTTTCATTTGCTTTGTCAGCCAACAATTTCCATGTGCTACTCCTGGGAGGTATCCTAGCTCCCAGGGAGTTTGCTGGTCACCACTTGCTGTAATACAGGAAAGCTCAAAGGGCCTTCCTTAAGATCACATACTTATAGGACTTTGAGATAATTGACTATTTCAGTGTTTAAATATTCATTTGATATTTTAATATTAACTTTGGCCACGACTTAGATGATGTAAGTAATTCTGGCAACTTCTACCATTACATCAGACCACCCCACTCAGGCCATGATCCAGATATCAGGCATATTCGGCTCTCAAGGTGACTGACGGTCGGTTTCTTTTCTCAGGCAATGAGATGGTCCCGTTGCAGGCATATGAGAGCCCAAGTGCACTGAGGGTGTGCCTTTAATGTGCTGGCCCACTGCATTTTTACAATTAGTATTCTCTCCCACAGTATGCTTGGTCAAGATGACTGATTGTCAGTCCTTTTCTTAGGCGATAAGGGAATGTTTTACCAAAAAAAAAAAACAACCCAAACACAGCAGCTTCAGACACATTCAGGAGGCCCCTTAATGCTCTGACTCACTGCCTTTTCATAATGGGAATTCTTTTTCTTACCAAGCATGACTTCTCCTAGATCAATATCTGCTGGATTTATCCTAGGCCAGCAAGCAGCCTGGAGAGAGGCAAAAGGGAGTGTTGCTTCACCAGTGAGCCACGTGTGTACTGAGTGGCCCCAGGGCCACATCCGT
The DNA here is from genome assembly GCA_033558105.1 of Coccyzus lansbergi. Lineage (NCBI taxonomy): Eukaryota > Metazoa > Chordata > Aves > Cuculiformes > Coccyzidae > Coccyzus > Coccyzus lansbergi. The sequence continues at coordinate 559,202 of JAUMJK010000332.1, read as the reverse complement.
GGCCTGGAAGGGGTTGTACCTCCACAGGTTGCTGGGGAGTTCCCAGCCAAAGAGGCTAATGGCTGGGGAAGCAGGACAGAAGCAAGCAGTAAAAGTGCTGCTGCTCCTTGTCAGCATCCCAGGAACCACAGATTAATGCAAGCAGCAAGACCACATTTTCATTATGTGTCCAAGATCCTGTGGCTTGTCCTTGATACAGTAGAGCAGAACTAGCCAAACGGCTTCCATCCTCTATGCTATGAACCATGCCCTCAGCTGACTTTGATAAAATGGCAGTGCTATTCAATCCCATTGTGGTTCCAAATGAAAACATCAACAAAAGGAGTGATGAAACAGTGATGGGATGCCTAGGCAAACTTCTAGATTCCTTCGGTCATGAATATTGACGGTTACTTAAGCATAACTGTGCACTATATGACATAAGCTTTGTACATCTTTAGAAAGTTAATATAATTTTATGCTATAAAGAAAGCTGATTCAATCTCATACCATAAAGACTAATTGGTAGAATAATTAAGGAATGAGATTTTCCTACTACAGGCTAAGAGGCCATCATTTTGGGTCTTAATGTCCTAGCAGGAGAGAGGCAAAACCCCAAATATCCTTTGCAACTGGGGGCCTTGGGCAGCCTGATCTAGTGGGAGGTGTCCCTGCCCATGGCAGGGGGGTTGGAACTAGACGACCTTTAAGGTCTCTTCCAACCCAAACTGTTCTATGATTCTATTCAGCTGCAATCCAAGAAGCAGCAGGAAGCAGGTACATCCTCATTTGACTGACAGGCTCTCCGCTCCTCCACAGTTTGTTTAGAGCTGTGTCTAAAATAAACGTTGCCTATTTTATTTATTTATTTATTTACTCTTGTTATTCCTGCAGAGCGAGTTAGACTCCTTTCTGACTCATGCATGATTAACTAACTTCCAGCTGTATTATCTTTATTGTCGCTGCCGGTGCTTGAGCACGACTCACGGATCCCAAACCAAGCTGGCAAACCTGCTGCTTGAGGAAAAGTTTTAGGTTTTTTTTTTTTTTTTTTTCCTGACACTTACAATCACAGCATAGTTTGGTTTGGAAGGGACCTTAATGACCATGCAGCTCCAAACCCCTCTGCTATGGGCAGGGAGACCTCCCACTAGATCAGGCTGCCCAAGATCCCATCCAACCAGGCTTTGGACATCTCCAGGAATGGGGTATCTACAGCTTCCCTGGGCAACCTGTGCCAGTGCCTCACCACTCTCATAGTGAAGAAATTCTTTCTTATGCCTAGTCTAAATCTGCCCCTCTCCAGTTTATACCCATTGCCCCTAGTCTCATCACCACAAACCTTTGTAAACACTCCCTCCTCAGGTTTCCTGTAGCCCCTTCAGGTACTGGGAGGTCTCTATAAGATCTCTTCGGAGCCTTCTCAAGTCTAGACTGAACAACCCCAACTCTCTCAGCCTGTCCTTGTATGGGAGGTGTTCCAGCCCTCGGATCATCCTTGTAGCCTCATCTGGACCCATCCCAACAGCTTCATGACCTTCTTATGTTGAGGATTCCAGAACAGGACACAGTATCCAGATGAGGTCTCACGAGAGAGGAATAGAAGGGCAAAATCCCCTCCCTCGACCTGCTGGCCGCGCTTCTTTGGATGCAGCCCAGGATGCGGTCGGCCTTCTGAGTTGTGGGGTTTGGGATTGTTTTTTATTATTATCATGAATATCATTATTACCATTATTAGTACTACTTCTAACGGTTAGACTAGACTTCTTAATGGTTGGACTAGAAGATCCGATGGGTCCCTTCCAACCTGGTTGTTCTGTGATTCTGTGATTCTATTATTGCAGAGAGAACACACGCACGTTTCCCCGAAGAAAGCGAACAAGCGAACCCCGCGCGGCTTGAGGAGGAGGCGGGGGGGGGGGGGGGGGGGGGGGGGAGGGGGCGGGGCAGCGCGGGAGCGCGCGGGAGGGCCGGGGGCTGAGGGCGGGGGCTGAGCTCGGAGGCGGCGGCGGCGCGCGCACGTGCGGTCGGGCGGGCACGTGCGGCACCGGCACCTGGCGAGCCCGGAGGGCGGGAAGGAAGGAAAAGAGGAGAGAGAGGAAGGAAGGGAGGAAGGAAGGGAGGAAGGAAGGGAGGAAGGAAGGGAGGAAGGAAGGGAGGAAGGAAGGGAGGAAGGAAGGGAGGAAGGAAGGGAGGAAGGAAGGGAGGAAGGAAGGGAGGAAGGAAGGGAGGAAGGAAGGGAGGAAGGAAGGGAGGAAGGGCTTCAGCGCCGCCACCCCCGGAGGCGCCTTACACAACCGCCCGCCCCTTACATAAGGCAGGAGCCGAGCCCGCGGGGGCGGTGCCGCCCCCCCCCCCTCCCCGCCTCGTTCCCGTCCCTCCTCCCACCCCTCGCCCGCCGCCGCCGCAGCGCCGCGACCCGCCCCCTCTCCCTTCCTCCCTCCCTCCCTCCCTCCTTCCGCCGCCGTCCCCTCCCAGGAAGGAGCCGGAGCGGCGGGTCCGGCATGGAGTAGGGCGGCGTGCGGGGATGGAGCCGGGCGCGGGGCCCCCCGCCGGGCCCGGTCCCGCGGGGGGGCCGCCGCGCTCCGAGATGCTGCAGGTGGCGGAGGAGGCTTTCCGCGGCGGCAACTTCGAGCTGGCGGCCGACATCTACGGCTCGGAGCTGTCGGGGCCGGCGCGGCCCGAGCGGGAGCTGTGCCTGCGGCACGCCGCCGCGCTGGCGAGGGCCGGCCGGCCGGCCGAGGCGCTGGACGCCTACGGGGCGGCGGCGCGGCTGGCGCGGCTGCGCCCGGAGGAGCTGCGCGACCTGGCCGAGAGCTTCGCCCTCAGCATCCGCGACAAGGAGCTGCGCCTCCCGCCCCGGGGCAGCGGCGGCGCCGCGCCGGAGGGCGACGGGCTGGGCGACCCGGCTTGCTGCCGCCCGCCCGAGCCCTTCGCCTGCCCGCTCTGCCGGCGGCTGCTGTGCGAGCCGGTGACGCTGCGCTGCGGACACACGCACTGCCGCCGCTGCGCCGAGCGCGGGGACTGCGCCCGCTGCCTCCGAGCGCGACGGATCGCCGACGGCGGCCCCGCCGCCTCCTCCCCGCCGTCCTCTTCCTCCTCCTCCACCACCACCACCTCCTCCTCGTCGTCGTCGTCCTCCTCCTCCTCCTCGCCGCCGGCCCCCGCCGCCCGCCCGCGGGTGAACGTGGTGCTGTGCAACCTGCTGCACAAGTGGTTCGGCGCCGAGAGCCGGGCGCGGCGGCTCCGAGCCGAGGGGGACGCGCTGCGGGAGCGGCAGGAGCTGGCGGCGGCCCTGGAGAAGTACAACCAGGCCCTGGAGATGGGTGAGTGAGTGAGTGAGTGAGCGGCGGGGCGAGGAGGAGGGAGGGGAGGTGGAGGGGGCTGCCCCTGCTCACCCCCCTTACCGTTTCTCCTATCCAGGCTGACAGCCCCCCCCCCCCTCCCCCATCTTGCCGTCTCGGCTGACACACCCCCTCCAGACCTTCCCATCCAGGCTGATATCTATTCCTCCTCCATCCAGGCTGACATTCCCCCTACTTCCTATCCAGACTAACACATATTGCCCCCATCCCGCCTTTCCCATCCAGGCTGACCCCCTCCTCCTACGCCCCCTTCCCTCTCTCCCCCCCAACCTTCCTATCCAGGCTCACCCCTCCCCCCCAACCTTCCTATCCAGGCTGACCCTCCTTCCCTCAAACCTTCCTATCCAGGCTCACCCCCCTCCCCCCTGCCCCTTCCTATCCAGGCTGACCCCCTCCCTCCCCCCTGCCCCTTCCTATCCAGGCTGACCCCCTCCCTCCCCCCAACCTTTCCTATCCAGGCTGACCCCCTTCCCCCAGGCTTACCTCCCCCCAACCCCCAACCTTCCTATCCATCCAGGCTGACCCCCCCCTCCCCCCGAACCTTCCTATCCAGGCTGACACGCCCCTCCCCCCGAACCTTTCTATCCAGGCTGACCCCCCCCCCCCCCCCCCAAACCTTCCTATCCAGGCTGACCCACCCCTCCCCCCAAACCTTCCTATCCAGGCTGACACCCCCCCCTCCCCCCAAACCTTCCTATCCAGGCTGACACCCCCCCCACCCCCCAAACCTTCCTATCCAGGCTGACACCCCCCCCTCCCCCCAAACCTTCCTATCCAGGCTGACACCCCCCCCTCCCCCCAAACCTTCCTATCCAGGCTGACACCCCCCCCTCCCCCCCCAAACCTTTCCTATCCAGGCTGACCCCCCTCCCCCCACAAATTTCCTATCCAGGCTGACCCCCCCCTTCCCCTCAACCTTCCTATCCAGGCTGACGCCCCTCCCCCCAACCTTCTTATCCAGGCTGACATCCCCCCCATCTCCCCCGGCCTGCCCCTCCCTCTCCATACTGATACTCCCCCCTGCCCCCTGCAACTGGGGGAGGGAATTGTGGTGAATGGAAAGAGAGGGCGCCGTGGTGTGGGGGGAAAGTTTTGAGAATGAATTCTCCCAGCGGGTCTCCTTCACACACACGCCCACCCCCACCTCCCCCAGTGAATGGCTATTTTTGCTCCGCTGTTATTTTCGTCCTTGCTCAGAAGGTGCCTGGCGTTTCGCTGCCTGCAGTCGATGACTCATTATGCAGTATTTCTAGAAAACCCGCTTCCCCGTTTGTGGGGAAACCATCCTTTAGTGAAGGATACGTAGTAGCGGTCTGTTAAGCTGTGCCGTGGCTTCGTGGCAGAGATGAGTGTGTGAGTCGGATTCATTCAGCTGCGTGCAGCTGCATCTCCACCAAAACACAGCCTTTGAAGAAATACCGATAGGCATAAAAGGCTCAGAAAATTTCTTCTTACGCTGTGCAAAAATATTTGAGGTAGATCTCTTTTGAGATCGTCTGCCCATGTTTTGAATGTCACCTCTTTATAGGCGTGCAGAATTCCTGTGTGCGGAGTGTTCCCTAAAGAGCTTGGGTTTAAATACAAATGGCACGGTATGCCTTCCCTCCTCTGGCAGCCTTAGTTTTTCCAAACTGGGTTGTTTTCAGGCTCTGCGCCGAGTAGTAGGTGGCTCCTTGCTTGCTTGGTTGTAGTCTGATAGTAATGCTTGTGTACGTGCGTGTGCTCCCCTCTGGTTTGTTCTGTGGGGGCGGTGCGGGATCTGGAAACGCTTGGCATGGGGCTGGGAAGAGCTGAGATCTCACTCCTCCAGTCTGAGTATGATCGATGTCCAGTCTAATTGAGGAGGAAGCTGGAAGAAAGCCTCAGTTGTATTAACAGAGATGAAAACGTCTTTGGAAGACAGATACAGAGAAAACTGCCTCTGTATGGTGGAGGAGCTCCTTCCCTATGTTCAGTACGTTCTTGGTTTTTACATCTAGGCAAAAATTACTGTGAATTTTTACCTTTCTGTTGATTTGCTGGCTGCTGTGGAGGGAAACACTGCTGTGCCAGTCCCAGACTGGCTCTCATTTTTTTTGCTGTAGTTGCACAATGAGCATTTGGCATACAAGAGTTTGGGATAGTGTAGCATGCTGTTGACTTGCAGCTGATGCTGGCTGTGGAAACTGCTAGTTCTACTATTTATTCCACTTTTCCAGCTAGATGTGGTAAGTTTTCAGTCCTAGCCGAGGCTCCCAATAAAACTATTATATGGTTTAGCTGAAGTAATCTCGATTAAAGTAGGGCAGGATGGAGAACTCAAGAAGGGAAGGTAAAGCAGAGGGAGCAGAGAGGGTTGGCGTAAGTCACTGGTGGATGCAGGGACTTTTCAGTAGCGGAGCCTCTTAAAGTTTTGGGTTCAAGGGCCCGCTGCTGGACAAAATAATATCTTGTCGATTAATTGGGGGCTTAATGTGACTTTTTTTGTTTTTATAGAGAACTGTTTCTTGCTGTCATGGGTGCTTCTTGCTGTGTCTTCACAGCATTGAAAGGAGAGCCAAGACCATAGTGAGCTGCTAGTGCTCTCGGAGGACAGATCTCCCCAGCTGTGGCTGTGGTGTGTCAGTGTCTTGAGATAAGTCTATTGCAGTGTCCTTATTTCCCTCTTCTGTGATTTCCCAAGCACACTGAGAATATGTTCAGAAACTTCTCACTCTTCTAATTAAAAATAATAGCAGATATTTTGCTAGATTTTGAACTCCTAAAACTGTAGGCTGATGTGTTGTAAAATCACAGTAGCAGATCCAGATTCCTGTTGCTGAAGGGCAGCCCACTCCCCAGCCCTTCACTTTTTTTTTCCAAGTGTGCTTGATACCATGAAGAGCCAGACTCAGTAATCAATGCCAATTTGATTATTAAGTAAAGTATCCTTTAATGCGACATCGGGCATGCAGTTCCACCTAATGTGCATGCAACTTCCAGTACCATTCACAGAGGCTATATACAGTCAAAGCATATATATTCATCACTTTTCCTGGGACAGGTGTGTCTATTATAAACGGTTCCTGGAATTTTATTTACATAAGTTTCCTTCCCTTGGCACACATGCTCTGCCCTCTGGGTCTCTTCTTCAGGGGTCTTTGGATGAAGGCTGTAGATCTTCCTTAGAGTTGAACTTTTCAACTCTCCTTGCGCATGCTCTTAGACTCCCTGGGCACCTCTTCAAGGTTGCATCTGGTCCTAGCTTGTTCTTCTTTCTCTTATCATTGCGCTAGTCCTTGTTATCTGGCTTAATTAGATACAATCCCGTTCTTTCCTATTCTTTCTAACTTCAGCCTTGTTAAAATTCCTACTGTTAGCGTAAGTATCCAGGCAGAGACTAGCTAAAAGTTATTATTCAAGTAAATCCTATATTTTAGTTCTAAAATCATAAAACCTCCACATAATATTCAAATATATAATAGATTAGTAATTGATAACAAATAATCTCTTCCTTCATGCTGATGCTATTTCTTACAAGTCAGACTGTGGTCTGAGCCTCGTCTTCTGAAATTCTTACCACGTGTTCATCAGGTACTGCCTTTTGGCTGGCTGGAGTCGATTTCTTGCTTTCCAGCCAAGTATCACAGAGAAACGGGAGAAAAACATGGCTGTTTTCTAACTGTTTGGGATCTCTTAAGTGTTAGCTTATGGGTAATTTGAAAAGCTTATTGAGCCATTGTCAAGACTTCTAATGTGTGAGAAGTTCACTGCTTTTTTTTAACTTCCAGGTGTCTGGATATTAATACCAATAGTCAAGGATGTGGGAATCTCTTTAATTTCTTTTTAGAGGTGAAGACACATGAACACATTGATTATACAATTGCTGTATGAGGTTGGGTAGAACTCCAGACTTTGTGGCAGGATGCGTGGTTCAGCAGGATTTCTTTTTTACTAGTATTTCTTGTGGAGTGCTTTCTTGCTTCATCTGCAACAACTAGCATTGTGTGGTCAAAGCTTTAAGCGAGTTTCAAAGATTTAAGCAAATTTTCCAGTTATTGATCACTTCTCTTGTTCTGGTTGTGACCTTCTGTCTTTTGATTTGCATTTTAGTTCTCTGGGTTCTTCAAGTCTTAACTGTAAAAGGCGTGTGTTATGTAGCCAGTACAATTATTTCCAATACAGTCTTGGAATATCTGCTCCTAATTTCAGGTCTCAGGAGAGGTTTGTGTGCCTTCAAGTTGTTAACTTTTTCCAGTTGAACTAGTTAGTCTTGCAAAAGCTTACTCCTAGCAAATACATAAATCTTTTGTCCTCAGCTACATGGATCTACAATGCCACTGCTTCTCTCATGGTGGCTCTGATAGTCTGCTATGGATTCAGGTGTGGTTGTGTGGGGTTTTTTGTTGTTCTTTTTAAGAAAATCAGCTTTGCTGTTTGATCATTCCAGTCCTCTTAAGATGCCCACAGCTTGGTAATCTCTGCTGTTTTAAACAAAGTCACTGGCTTTTTTTCTGCCATAGATATTGGAACAGATCTCTCATTTTACTGCAAGGTATCTAATTACAACAGCTTCAAAGCAAGCGCATGTCAGGCTGCTTGAAAGGAAGTATTTGTTTCCAGCTGGGTCGCTCTTTGCACCAAGCTTTATGCTGTTCAACCATCATAATATCAACTATTGTCCAGATCTTGCTTTCAGGGCTGTTCTCCACACAGATGGAATTCAGAGAGCTGGAATATCAGAGGTGGGCATTCCTTCTCTTCTGACTGGTCTTGTGATGATATGAACTCTTAGGTCGATTGAACTGGAATATATTATCATAAGCATGTGCAGGCTTGGTTTGTGGTGTGTTGGGTTTTTTTGGGTTTTTATTGTTTGTTTGTTTGGGGTTTTTTTGTGCAGTCAGTGCTTTCTGCTCCTTCTTTTCTCTCACCTGCTGCTCTGATGGAGATGCTCTTTGGAGGGGACTGTGCCTGGGAGGAGTGCAGTTATTTCTGCATATTCAGGCTGGAAGACCCTTAAAGCTGTGTGCCTGAAACTAAAGGAAGCTAGATTTCAGTGACAAATTAATGTGGATGTTCTTGTGGATGTGCTTTTGTGGGAGTGTGTTTTGGTTTAGGTGTTTTTTTTTATTCTAGAAAGCAATTCCCAATTACACAGGTAGCTTCATAAGGAAGATACTGAATAGGACTTTTCCACAGTACCACATGTAAGTTCAAATGGCCAAAGACTGGATCATGGCAGAGGTGAGAGCAGGACAGCAAAGTCCACTCTTGGGAAACAGTATTTATCAAAAAAATGGTGTCTTATTGTACACTTTATGCTGGTCTGCTGGTTTTAAAATCAGGTGCTTTACACCTGTAGAGGAGGGAGACAGCCCTCCTTGGGGTGAGGGTGTGATCATAAGCAAAGATATGCAAGAGTGTAAGAGGGCTTGGGTGGCTGTGGCTCATGCCTTTGGTTGGCGTTTCTCTGTGCCCTTCTTCATACTGAGACAGCCTCTTAGCATCCCACACCTTTCCTGTAAGTAAGCCTGAGCATGCCCACTGGGAGGTAAATCTCAGCAACACTTGCTGCTATTGTTAGTTTTATAACAGGGCTTGCTCCTGAGCTGTGTTGGCAGTTGCAGGTCTTAGGTGTTCTCTCAAGCCTGCAGACAGAGTTGTGGCTCTGCTGGGAATTGCCATCTCTTTACTGCATGCCCCTGACTCTAATCCCAACTGAACTTCTTTAGGTGGAGATGGATGACAGTGCCTTGGCTCCTGTGGTGTGATGAAGTAGGAGCTAGCTTGCCTGCTGCGTGCTGTGCAATTGTGTCTGGCTCCTAATGCAGTGGCACATACTGTATCTGGACACTGACGTGCTGGGATACCTTGTTTCTGCCTGGGGCCTGTTGGCTCCATTGTGTAATTACCCACGGCTGAAATGTGTCCCTTTGGACTCTGCCGAGACTGAGAGGCGACTGTTTCTGGAGGGCAGTAAAAGCCGCAGAGATTCCTCAAAGTGATTGTATTTACTTCTAGTGTGATGAGCTCTTTCTGTGCAGAAGTAGGTTTCTCCTGGGAGTAGGGGGTAAGCTGATGCACATAGCTGCTCAAATTGCCCAGCTTTTTCTTGTTTTTTTTTTCCTCCCAAGTGGTTCAGAAAAAGTTTGTAGGAGATAAAGCTCAGCTGTGTCAGAGTTTTTAAGGCACCGTGTAGTTTGCAGATATAAGTGCAAACGGGGACTCTTCTTTGCAAGTCCTCTGTGTGGATCTCTGTTTCTAGTAGGTAAGAAACAGTGTCGGAAAGGCCAAAGAGAAGAGTTGGATTTGTATCAATTCCAATGTACTGTCAGAGGTGGTGCACTTCAGATTGAGGGAGATGATGCTGCCTGGGTATAGGCTGCCCTTTATATAATAGACTGCCCAAGGAGGTCATTGATTCACCTTCCCTGAAGGTGTTTAAGGCACGGGTGGATGAGGTCTTGAGGTACTTGGTTTAGCGTTTGATAGGAATGGTTGGACTAGAAGATCCGATGGGTCCCTTCTAACCTGGTTGTTCTATGATTCTATGGGTGCTGGAGATGCTTTGTCTTGCATCTCCTCACATGGAGAGCTATGTGCTGACCCCCAGCCCACAGAGTGGTATTTGGAGTCTTGCTAGAAATCAAGCACAGGAGCTTTCTTGAGCTTTGGTGGAAAGAGGAGGAACTGCTTCTCTTAGTGAGACCTTGTGGGGAGAGATATTTTTTTTCCTCTCTCTCATCCCAGCAGAGATTCATCATAAATTGGCCTGATTAAAAAGAAAGTTTTTAATGTGGCCACTCAGCACTAATTTATTTTGTGGTGGAATGATTAATGGAAATTTATCTGGCACCTTCGAAATTCTTTCTTCATAAGAACTGAATTAAGGAGACAGGGCAGGGAATGAAGACATCATGACTCCAATGAGGAAGTCTCGGGCCAAAATATGCCTGTTCTCAAGCAGATGGAGCCTTGTGATTTGGTGTCAGTGCTGGTTCCTGCTCCCCAGCCTGGCTCACTATGCTGTTTTATGTAATGTGCTGGGTGTTCGTCTGCCTTGGATTGCCATACCCCCATTGCCCTCCTGGGCTAAGCATTGAGTTTGTGTAGTGAGGGCCTCAGAGCTGCCTCAGTGCTTCTGAGCTTGTGGCCACTGCTTTGTTTGTTTTGCAAGAGGTATGGTTTGACCTCAGTATTGAGTATCTGCAAAGGGTTGTGGCCTTCCGTCTTGTCCTGTCCTGTGTCCTCTGGGCTCTATATACAGTTGTTTGCTGTCTTTGGAAACAAATTCAGTTATGCTACCCTTGATGTACTGGCTAGGTAGGTGGGAGGTTGATTATCTTTGGCTTCTCCTTCCTTTCCTCCCTTGTGCTTTGGTAACTCTCAAATAGGTAAAAGAACCCTTGCAATGTTGTACATAGAAAACAAGTGTGTCTTGCTGCATTTCTTGATCTTCCATGTGGGCTCTTAGACTGTTAAATCTGATTATGGGGTTGCACTGCTTATTGGAGAGCGTGGCATTAGGTAAACTTCCAACCAAGCATTCTTGGGGAGTTGGTGCTGGGTGCTTACAGACATGAGTAAGAGATGGGCAAGCGTTTTGCTGTGGCCTCAAAAGTGTTTGTTGGGGTATTTTCCTTCCAAGCCTGCTTCTGTGTTGTTTCAGATAAGGGGGAGAAAACGGTGATCCAGATTTCCTGGTGAAGGTGGTAGGACGTCCTCTTGATGACATCTTACTGCAGACTTGATTGTTGGAGGGCTTCTGTGTTCGTCATGGGTCAAGGTCAAAAGCAGAGAAGAGTCCCTGTCTGCAAAGGGAAGCTGCTGAACTCCCTTTAGAAATACATGCTTAGATTTTTATAAAAAATGTATGATTCCTTAGTATGCATTCTGTTATTTCTGCCTCTGTTTTCTAAGGACTTGAGCTCCTTTGTGATGCCCTTGCACTGAAGTCACATTGTTCAAGGAAAATCACTAGAGCATGTCTGCATACACCTATATGTGAATTATGTGCATTAAGTATACTTTAATGGTCTCCTCCTCTGTAGAGTACTTCTAGAAGACTGCTATTAGACGATAAGGTTGGCTGTTGTCTTCTGATGTGGTAAAAAAGAGGTTGACCTAATCTTCCTTCCTCACAGGGTCTTGGGAATGCTTTCTGGTTTCAAGTAGTAAAAAAGGCAGTCTTTGGCGTTGTACCAGCTATTTAAAAGAAGAATAAAATAATAATGCGCCATGGTACACAGCTGTCATGACTCCTGAAACAGCAAATGGTTCAGTCATTTTAATAATTTATCAGAAGAATATTTAATTTTGTAGTTCCTAAAAGAATGTGTGACTTCTAAGTGAAGAATGAGAGGCTGTCTTTCTGAAATAACATGCTACAAAAAATAGTAGATGCTTGCTGCTTAGAGGATTTGTGCTAAAGAAGTAAGTTTCCCATCCCTTTGTAAAAGCGCTTCTTGGAATCTGCTTAAACCGTGTCTCCAAAACCTGTTTGTTCTATTTACAGGGCAGAAAAATGTGTAAAAGTAGGAGTGAAAGTTACCTAGAGATTCTTGCAGTGGTCAGTGTTAATTTTAAGTTTAAAATATTTTGTAGACTACTGTCCCTTGCCCCCATCCTCTGCCCTTTTACTGAGGTACTGCTTGGAAAAAAGGAGTAAATACTTCATATAAGATACTACTAGAAATGTGTCAGGAGCAAGATGTTGTATTATTCCTGATTTGTAAAGGGTTTGTGATTGAAAACTCATACACTGCAGTCAAATCTCTGGAAGTTTTGTCTGCTAGCAGAGGGTCTGCCAAAAGCAGGGACTTTGCAGAGCTGCAGGATTGGACGTGGTGGACAGGAGGCTTGTTAATCGTGGGCATGAAGGGGGAGGTGGAGGCATCATGATGTAATACAGTAGACAGTTCTTGGGTGTGTTGGTTTTTGGTTATTTTTTTTTTTTTAAGTAGTTAACTAAGTTACATGAGCAATGTTATGTACCGCTTCAGGTGAGCATTTACCCCCCTCCGTGTATATAACCTAGATATAATTTCCTATAAATAACTGAACTACTTCAGCAATCATGGAGAAAGAACTATACCTACATATCAGAAAGTCTGGAGAATTTTTGAAGTCTTCAAACAGCATATTCTCTTTTTTCTTTTACTGTGTGAAAGTATGACAGGATGTCTTTTACTTTCAGAAGACATTTATAGAACTCACTTGTGCATCTTAAAATTGGTAGAATACTGCATCACTCCTTTTATCTCTTACAAATGTATTAAGTGATTGCCATAGCCTCTATTTGAGGATAGAAGCAGTGAGGTAATAACTGAGAAGGAAGAAGGTCTTTTTTGCAGCTTGCAGAGAGTCAGATATTCTGGGCTGAAATAAACTGGAAAAAAAAAGGTTATAGAGAAGAGTAACTACTAGAAATGCAGCTTATGTACTCATTGTGACAAAGAGGGCAATTAAGTTATTACCAGTGAAGTTATGTTATGATAAAATATCTGGCTGCAAATTGATCTTGTTAGCTGTGATAGTGGCAGACCTACTCATCTGGTCCTGTGTGGCTGTGAAGCACAACGTGTCTCTGGATTTTCCTTGCAGTCACAGGTTCACATGTACCTTGCAGAGCTCCGTGTTTCTGGGGAGGAGATGCCAGGAATTTCTTTGGGTGCTTTGCTGATCAGGCAGGGGGTTGACCTCTTGGAGTGTCTTGATTTGGTTTTGAAGCTTGCTTGTTTAGTTTTCATACTTCAATCTGTAGGCATTTTGCTTTGGACAGTCTCTGTACCTCCTGTTTGAGAAGACATTTCAGTTCTGACTGAGGTTTTGATAGGAAATCTTACATGAATCCAGGATTTAATGGTGGGAGACCTAGAAAGCATTGAAAATTAGTCACATATGTGTACTTAATGGTTTTATTATACTACTACCAAGCAGCCACAGAGAGGCTTGAGGAACGTAACTTGAAGTGCCCAAATGCCCAAAGGGTGGAGTGGGAACTGAAAATATAGGGAGAAGGTGTTGATTCATGCTGTTTTATCTGGAAAGAGTAGCATGCATCTAGCAAAGTGTTGCAAGATTAAGGTTTGGATAGGTGGGAGCAATGATGTAATGTATTGCACTTAGCTCTATGCTGGGGCAGTCTTAAATTGACATGCAATTGGACTCTTGATGGGTTTGTAAAGAAAGGTTATAATTGACTTTGCAGTAGTGAAAATGCAAACTAAGCCCTAGGTGAGCGTAATCTATCTGGCGTGCTTCTACTAGGAATACAACATAGAATCATTAAGGTTGGAAAAGACCTCTTAAGATCATCAAATCCAACTGCCAACATGAAAGCAAGGGAGCAGTTAGCTGCACCTTCTTTGTGGCAGCTTTTCTTCCAGGTAACCTGTAACTTCCCTTGCGGTGTTTCTCCTGAGTAATGATGGTAGTAGTGATGAGCTGTACCTTAGTGGTGATGACAGTCCAACTTTAACATAGAGATTCGTAGCATAGGACTTACTGAGCCCGAAATAAAACTGCTGGGAATTTACAGCATTTTGTCCAGAACACAGAAAAATCTGAGCTTTTGAACAGCAAAATAGAGAGGTCCAGAGAGAGGTTAATTCAGTCTTAAAATAGCATGGTCTTAAGAATAATCCTGTTTATCTGTCACTAGTCTCTATTCTTTCAAAGAGATAATATGAGGAAGTTCTTGATATCTCCCTGTCCCCTACACCAGAGTGCACCTAGGTAAGCAAATGGGTGGATGTCTTCTATCTTTGGGTGTGAAGGCAACAGGGTAGAGAGCGTTGCTGTTTCAATTCTGTTAGTGAAGTGATGGCTGCAGTTTGTGCACCCTAGTTTCAATAGGTCTCCTTTGCTTTTTCATCTTGATGTTCTGTGTGCGTAGAGATGAAATCCTAATCAGGCATGGACCAGCTCTGCTGGCATAGGTCAGCCAGTGGAAATAGGTGTTACATTTGCCTGCAGAATCCTGTTTGCAAGTGTCTACTTCTTAGTTGCAGTGGAAGGATGTTTGGTTGCTAGAGTGGGCTTGCAGAGGAAGAGATATCTTTCCTTGCATCCTCTGTGTGCTAAAACCTCTTACACTTACTCTGGGGTCTAAAGTTACTTCACCTCCTGAAAACTGCTAGTGATATAAATGCAGGGAGGAAAAGCATCAATATTCAGAAAATATCCATGTTTTTAAAAAACCCCAGTAAAGGTGTACCAATAAGTGAGAAAATGTGGGCTTGCTGATTGCAAGTATGCCATCATATTCATTGTCCCTGTTAATTACTTTTGGGAAGCTGCCCCTGGTTTTCATTTTTGCTATAGACAAAGTTTTATTTGAATATCCTGAATGTATTTATTGCTTCTCTTAATTATTTTATCAAGTATGCTCCTTCTGTACGCCCGCCTACCCTCTAAACAGTCTCTGTGCATCTATTCTTGTGCGTGGACTTGTCATGCTTGCATGAAGTCTGTGGGAGAAAACCATGCTTTTATTATTCAGTTAACTACTAAATCCTGCTAATTTCTTCCTGAAATGAAAATAAATGTCTCATATTATTTTTCAAGCTTATGAAAAGGCTTTCAATACTGAATTGTTCCAATTGAATGCATAACATAACAAAGCAAGCCAAATTTCTTCTCTCCAGGGGCAGAAGTTTCTTTAAAATGTGGCAAAAATTTCCGTGCAGGCTGACTCTTGCCAGCAAGACTGAGAAGTGTTTCTGTAATGACATTGTTTCATTTCTGCTCATGCTTAGGATTGAAACAGATTTACATAAAATGTGCTGTTGTAGGACGAAATGTCAGATAAGGAGGATTTGGGAGTTCTAGCAACTTTAAGCTCATTCTTTCTGTGCCGAGTTCCTGGAAGAAATCTCAGCAGTAGTTTATTGCAGTAAAACTTTAGTCATGTATGGTTAGTTTGGAGAAATCTCTTATAGCTTTTTGTTGCCTTATTGGCACAAGAAGACTTTGAGGAATCCTGTTCTCCTGTCAGCCTCTTTATCTCAAGAAGTGTAGGGATTTTTTTAAAGACGTGAATGCTTTGATGAGTCTGGCAAAGTGATTTTGGGTGTTAGTTTCTGGATAAGTAAAAGTGCAGTCTAACAAAGACTGTGAATGAGTGCAAAGATGGTGTGAGCAGCAGGTTAATTTTTGAAAATCCAGGCTGGCAGCTGCACTTGGGGTAGGCAATACTTGGCAGCCACAGGGAGGGTCCATGATGTGGAGAGCCACCAAGCTGAGTGCTGCCCCAGCTGGGGTTTGTCTGGTGCCGTGGGATTCCAGCTGGGATGGAGGAAGGAAGGACCCACAGCTCTGAGGAAGTCTCTGTCCTGACTGCCTAGAGCCGTAGGTCCTGGGTGCCTCAGCAGTGGATCCATGATGCTGACAAGGACATAAATTTTGCTGTGCAGCTGCAGGCTCCCAGAAGAGTTTGATTCAGGAAATGCCATCTGCTGGTAGTTTGGAAACAGTAAAATTATCTATGCTTTTCTTTTTTAATTTGGTCTGAAATAATAAGTCATTTAATAGAAGTCTGTTTTTTAACCTCCAGAAGAAAGAATTTGTGCATTTATTTTAAAATAAACTATTGGCTATTGTGGCTTTTTTCCCTCCCTTAATAAATTTGACAGTTATTATAGCATACTGCCTTCTAGCAGAGTTCCCAAACGCTTAAGTCCTCAAGCCTTCTCTATCTACCTTCTGTGGCTAATTTTTTTTCACCACAGTACATATGGTGGTGTGAAAACAACTCAATATCCTGGTGCTTATAGAGACCCTATGGTTACTTAGGCTGTGGCTGAATATTCACTTTTTTCCCCCCACTTCCACACATACTCCCTAAGTTGGAGTCTACAAGCTGATGCCGCAATTCCACTCGCAGAAAATGTGATGGTTTGGTCTATCTAGCATTGACCAGGTACCAGCTGTGGACCCTCCCAGGGAATTATTGCTGGCAGTAGGAAGCTGAGGACACAAGGTGATGTGCAGATTGGGCATGAAGCTGGTAAGCTTTTGGGCTGCGCTGCCCATGTCTCTGAGTGGGGGTGAGACTGGACGCCACTTCAGCAACGGCCTCTTGTCTAGCCACTTCATATCCCTATAGAAAACCTGTTATACTCTGGTCTTATAAATACTTCTCTCTTTAGCAAAGCTATTGGAGTTTTGGGCGCTTTTTTTTACCCGCTTTCTCTTTCTCTGCTTAACTATGCATTCCTTACCAGTTAGTTATTAACATGAGCCACACCTTACGCTTTCTGATTTAGACTAAGTGAATAAGAGGTACAAGCTCTGAACACATGTAGCTTTTTCTTTGGGGTTGTTGCTTTTTAATAGCTTGTTATTTTCCCTTCCTGTTTTAGAGCCTTGGGACTGTGCTTTGAGTGGACGCACAGCCTTTGCCACACTGTTCTGGCTTTTTATCTTTAAAACTTTTGCAGTGGAGACAAGATTCCAAAACTAGGCTAATGAAGCTGTCCTTTCACTGCATATACTGAATATAGGAACTGTGCTGAATTGAGTACTGAAAAGCACTAGGAAGAGTCAGTGTGTCTGAAATGTGCTGCTTCCTAGACAGGATGTTGGCTTGCCTGTTCCCTAATCTCACACTACTTTCTCACCCTTGTGGTGTCAAAAAATACCCAGCTCAGCTCTCTACCTGGCTGCTGAGGGACCTACTGCTGCTGACAGCACCTACCCCCCCTCAGCATGCTTTGCACAAATACGCCGCAGGAAATACAGTGATGGAAATATTGAGTATGCATATACAAACAGCAGATAGACTGTTTAAACAGTAGTTAACTTAAATAATTTTATATTTGAGTATCTACTAAAAGGAGAAAAAAAAAAGTTTGCTTCTGAAGTTCTTAGGTTAGTTGTTTTCAATTTCATTTAAATTGCAGTCTTTCTGAGGATTACCAGCTAAAAGTGTGGATCACTACAGCCAGCTGCTAGTGTAATACTTAAAAAAAGCAAACCGACCAACAAGCAAACAAAACCAAATTAAAAAAACCCCTGCAGTGTGAACTAGCTTTTGCAGAGCTTCTTATCTTAAGTGTAGTCTCCAGCTGACCCTGTCTGGGACTACAGTGGCAGTGTCAACCTTAGTATGTCATTTTGCAGTTAGTGTATTTGGTGTCAGCCCACATTACAGCCAAAAAGGGCAACAGTCCTTGCTACTACTTTCTTTCTCATCTCTTGTCCTGGCACTCATGTTTGTGTGGCTGTACGGTGAACCAGTTCAAGGGAAACTGATCCTCTTAAACCTTTTTATTTACTTATTTTTATTGGATTAGCTTTCAGTCAATTGATTCCTTGCTCTGGTTCTCTCTGCATGCACGCAAACATGGCTTGTTGCATGAAGGCTAACATCAGGTCAAGGGAGGGGAGGAGGTGGGAGGGGAAGTGTAGTCTTGGGCTATCTCTCCTGGTAGGTGCTTGAACTTAATGAGCAGTGGTATCTGCAGCAGTTATAAGCTTATTCTGTGTGTTCATGCACATCTGGGTGTGTGACTAGGCTGTATGTTGGCAATGTGCTTTTACTGAGGATGTTTTTAGGATGTGCTGAAGTGACATGCAGTGAAGCCAGAGCAGGCTGGAGAGAGCAGGAGAGATATGGAGACAAGAGTGATGTGTAGGGACGTAGAGGGAAAAGTCTTGAGAGCTCTAGCTTGGAGATGAACTTGAAAAGTTATAGAAATGGGGCAGGACTGTCTCTCAGCACGGCTTGGAAACTTTTAATTTCCATCTCAGTTAGGACAGTTTTAACCAGCTCATGTTTGAATAAGACTTACTGCATTTAGCTGTCACCATCTGGCACCCAGCTTCCATGCCTCCAGAGACCTTTCCTGAAACGCAGAGAACAAGAGTGACCAAAAGCAAATGGCACTTACGTTTAATATCCAGAGGTTAGATAACTGCTTTAGTGGACAAAGGGAAGACTGTTTCCTGGGGCTTAGTATTGCTTGGCAAGGCTGCTGAAGCAGTCTGCCATGACATCTTCCCGGCCATGCTAAGGAAATTGAGGTGGAATGGGTGGAGTACTGTCTGGACCATCTGGGCATGGGAATGGTTTATGGCTTGAGGGCTGCTGGGTGGAGACCTACCAGTGGCATTGCTCAAGTGTTGGTAATGGGGCTGACATAGTTCCTCACCTTATTAACAGCCTCCATGAGTGAGCATAGCGCACTGTCAACCAGTTAGT
Organism: Coccyzus lansbergi; assembly: GCA_033558105.1. Taxonomy (NCBI): domain Eukaryota; kingdom Metazoa; phylum Chordata; class Aves; order Cuculiformes; family Coccyzidae; genus Coccyzus; species Coccyzus lansbergi. Next base: position 540,692 of record JAUMJK010000332.1, on the reverse strand, counting down.
TCGTGTCACCAAACTGGGTGAGGAAGAAGTAGTTGGTGTGCTGGAGGGCAGGACTGCCATTCAGACCACAGCATGGGGCATAGGCTGATCAATCATGCCTACTTCAGAAAAGACAAGTGTGCCTGGGACACAATAAGCTCATGCAACAGAAGGGCTGTGCTAGATAGCAGCACTGCCGAAATCACCTGGAGGTCCTGGTGGACAAGCTAAATGTGTATCAGCCAAAAATTCTTATGTAGTTCTATGAAATTTTATGTTAGATCCAAATTTCAGTCTTTAAGTGTGTTATAGAGACCTTAGGGAAAGACAGAGTAATAATTTTTGTGAAGGTGATAGTCAACACAAACTGAATGGTTGATGAATGTGTGGATACTGAGGCAATGTGTGTGATCATGAGAGCTTTGCCTGCCCCAAGGAGGGCAGAGTGCATGGGTGGCAAGTGGATATGAAATGTGGCTGCATGCATTTTTATTAATGAGCGTCTTACAGGAATGTTTTAGCTGAAGTCCTACGTTGGTAATTTCTCTCGAGCAAAGCCACACTGGGAAGAGAAATAAGAAACACTTTTCTTTTAGCTTCTTAGGTGTCCTATAAGCAAGGTGAGGGAAGGAGCAGGTGGCATCTTATACGTGAATATGAAATCTGTTGTGCTAGATAAAATGCAGGAGTTGCTTCCAGTCCAAGAGGAATATATTTTGGGAAGGAAAGAGGGAATTGCATTTTTTTCTATTACAGGAGAGTGTAAATGTAACTGTTGTGCAGTAGTGCTTTTTGGGTTACTCTGGCTGGAAGTTAGATTACTGTATTTAACATGTACTAATGCTTCTTTTAATGGAGTTCCTTATAACCTTTTTTTGTTTTCCAGCCTCTTGCAAGTGTTCACTAATAGCACAGCGAGCAGAACTTTGTATGTCAATGAAAAACTACCAGCAAGCTCTTCATGATGCGGACGTCCTGTGTCGAAACAAACCGCACTGGCCTGTGGTATGGTGCTTGCGTGTTGTAAAGACTGAATGAAAAGTGCATATTTTTGGGGTTTCTCTCTGTGGTGGGGGTAGTGCTGCTGAGGACATTGTTGGAAGAATACTGTGACATTATCAGGACTGTGAATGTCTATCAAAAAGCTAAGATCTTCAAAGGACAAGCCTTGAATGTCCTTAACCTGTTTCCAGCCAGTGAAATTTCAGTGGTGGACAACCAGTGATATGATTTTGTTGTGTTGGTGCCTGTCAATGTGTGGGGGTTAGTGCTGCAGCTTGGCAGCAGAATCTGGTCTGTAAGGCTCCGTCAGCCTTGGGATCACCCTGTAGTTCTCTGATACAGTGTGTCTCAGACAGTGAGTGGTTTTGATGGCCTGCTGGCTGATAAATCTTTGAGGAGCACCTCAGACCTTATTTCAGGATCCTCCCCCACTGCCCCATTTAATACTGAGAGTTTATATCTGTGATTCCTCCCTGTGTCACAGTCATTCATAGAGGGGGGATTGGGATCTCTTTTAATAATAAGAGGAGGTGCTACAAGGAGCATTGGTTAGTGAGCGGTCTGAACCAAGCATCAGAAATGATGTTATGAGAGGGAGAAACTTAAGAAGCATGTGGTGCCTGTTGTTACCACCAAGTACCTGAGGCCTAGACTGGGCATCTAACAGCTCACCCCACCTAGGGTTATACCTCCAGCCAGTCCCTCACCCATCAGAAGCAAATCTGCGGCACAGGTTTGATAACATAAAGCCCCCAGCTGCTACCTGGAGAGAGTGTAACACTGGCAATTATGGAAGGAATCCCTGTGGAGACTAGGAAGGTGTCGCGTGAACCCTTGCCCACCTGCTTCAGTACAGGGCAGTGCTGGAGCTAATTCTCCCATTTCCAGCTGGGGAGGATGTGGGACTAGCAGAGAGATGTGCTATGAAGCATCTAATTTCTGACAAGTTGGATACTTGTTTCCAAAGGCTATCTGTCTTGTCACGTATTAAAACCTTTCTTATTTGAAGGCAGTTCATAATCTCCTCCCTTGCCTCCAATTTGCCTTTCTGTCTAGGGTTGTTTCTCATCCATCTAAGGTGGCATTGACTGGGTTTTTGAGCAGAGGGAGAAAGATGAATTACGCACGTTTAGATGTTTTCTTGAAATGTCTTCTCTATTTCCCTTGAATCTGTGGAAATGCGATGTGTGTCAGTTGTAGGCGGATGAAGATTTCATTAGTCATATCTCTGAAGACTGCTAATTGAAAATGAAATTTGTCATCGTGGCATAACTAGCAATGTCACAGACACATTGCACTTGTGATTATGTGTGTTCCATGTAACCCGTACTGGTCCTGAATCCATGTCTTCCAGGAATTCTGGGCATCTGCTTTGTTTTAGATCTTGTGGCAGAGATTAGGTCAAATATGCACTATATAGTTAAAAAAAAAGTAAACGGACTCTAATTTTAGAGTCATTCTGGGATGCAAGAATTCACCTATCAATAAACCAGAACGTGCTAGTAACTGAAATGTAGTGCCTTTCTCAGTTACTGGTTAACATCTTGGGTCCACTGTAGTCAATAAAGCAATAGATAAGTTGATTGTCATAGCAACTGAAAAGAAACCAGGTCCTTGGACTGACTGAGCCAGGGAGAAGTTTTCAGTTGTACTTTCATGTGGCAGGTAGAAACAGATGCCCTTCTCCTTCCCTGCTGTGCAACATCCTGCTTGGACTGTACTCTTCAATCTGCTACTTGTCAGGGCCATGTGAAAATAGTAAGGGAAGGTGGCAGTGTCAGTCTGTGAAGTGTAGGAACCTTGAGTCTCTGAGCCTGATTTCTAGTGTTGGATCTCATGGTATTTTGTCTGTAGACAACCCAGCTGATTCCTCCTTTGCAGCTTGGATAAGGAAATGGCTCTTGTGGCCCCAAAGGATAAGGCAAAACGACCTTGTAGCCTCTCCAGTGCAGTGGAGTAACCTTGACAGCGATGTCAGGCACATTAGGACCTTGCTATAAAGGCTGTGCAGGCATCAAGATAAGAAGGTCAGGATCAGACCTCACAGTGCCTCTCTTCTTACTGCATTCAGGAAAAGAAAAATTTATCTAACCTTGAGAGACTGGTGTGTACAGAGATTTCTTGTTTGCATCACCAAATGACACATGTTAATTAACCTGTCCCACACAGTGCCTATCACTGGCTTTTGATACAACTCCCATTCTTCCCAACAGTAAAAGGTAAAGATCTTAGCAGGCCTCAGTTTGAACGGCTGCATTGAAAGAGTGAGGGAGGCACCTGATCAGGAAGATTATGGGATACCAGATGATTTGGCATTAGTATGAGGGATAGAAAAATGTGTTTGCTTATCTAACCAACCTCTTAGACTAGTGAAACTGTACATTTATCAGAGCCTAGAGATACTAATGAGAATCACAAGTGGACTTGCAGAGCACATTTCTATTTAACAAGCAAGAAGAAAATGTCTTAATATACACTTTTTTCTTTTCATCATTAAAGAAGTAATATCCTTAGTCATATTTGAGCTGCAAATTAATAGTCCATGGAGAAATTCAGACGTGAGGCATTCCTCTTTTGCTACTCATAATAAGTAAAGTAGGACTGTCCTCAGCCTGACTACACTACCTGTTGCCCACAAACTTGTTACTCTAGGGTGTAGGAGAAAGAGAATGGGATAAAAAGTTTCAGGTTAAGTGTTGGTAAGTTGCCTTACATTTGCAACGTTTTTGGTGTTCTCTAGCCAAGTCAAATAGATGAAAAGTCATCTCTGTTCAGCTACAACACCCAGTAGAAGTGTTTGTCTTGAACCTAAAATCTTTTGCTCCCTCAGCTGCCACCTCCAGCCTGCCTGTGTCACTATCCTTTCCATCTAGCTTCATTACTGTTAAATTTGCCCTGGTATGTGAAGCTGTTCTCCAGGATGTTGAGGCCTGTGGGATGTGTAGTAGTCTTGGTCCCTGGGGAGATGGATACCTGAATACCCCTGCTCATTCTTTATCAAATCCCTCTGAAGAATGGAGAAGTGGATTCCTAGAGGATCTTCTTCCAGCAAAAGGGACTGACTTTCCTTCAGTTGTGTGGATCAAAGAATTTGTTACCCAAGAAGTGTATTATTCTTCAGTTACACAACGATGTGAACTTCCAAATTTGCTTTCTGGATACATGCTGCCACTTTGGAAATGATCTCTAGATTTTTGTTTCCTTTGTGTGAACAGGGCCATTATGTGAAAGCAAAAGCTCTGTCTGGATTGGAAAGGACTGAGGAAGCATTGAAGGAGTTTCTCTATTGCGTTGCCTTAAATCCTGAATGGAGCTCAATGAAGAAAGAAGCCCAAAAGGTATGAAATGTATTTCTTGGCCACTTCTTGGCCATCACACTACTTTTACTCCTGCAGCTAAGGAAAAATTCTTTCTATTTAAAGTGATAGTAAATGGGCAAAGGATAATTTAATTCTATAGATTCTCCAGTAAACCTTACTAGCATTATGCTGTGAGGCACCTCTTGGATTTGTTTGATGCCTCAGCCAGTGTAGGCTTGGCTGCTGCTGTTTGTAGATTACACTTTTAGTATGTCACCTGGATTTAATAGGCTCAAGGCTGCTAATTTTAGTGCCCATCAGAAAACTACTTTAAAGTGTGAAGTGGCAGAACGTTTAGAAGGGAGATCTGTGTGCTGCCCTGTAAAAATCCTGCAGTCTCTGTAGCAGTTTCTGTAGCTTCCCATAAGGAACACGTTGCCAACCAAGCATTATCAGGTTCTCTGACCATCCAAACAGGCAGCTTTCTGTAAAGAAAAACTGGGATTTGGTGAGTGTTTGGTGAAGACTCGTGAGCGAAGGTACAGGCTGTACACAGGTTTTAGATAGATGTGAAATCTGCTTGAGGATAGAGGATGTGAATGGAGGGGATGAGGAGAACTAAAACACATATCTGTTTTTCATAGGAGAGCATGGTGTGAAGACTTCTGGAGGCAGTGTTAAGAGGGTCAGAGTAGAAAGGGGTGGAGGCAGGAGAAGGATGCAATAGATTGCTATTCCAGATACTCCTGAGAAGCAGAAGCCTTTGAGGAGGGAGGTAGACACCAGAAAAATGGCTTGGGATATCTGGTTGCAGAGGGGACTGTGGGCTTTGAGGAATGCAGGATGTCCTGGTTATTGCAAGCTTCTTGGCATCCAGAAGCTGCATAGTTTGTATATCTCTGTTCATGCAAACCTAAATATATTTTGTAATTGCTGCTATTTTTTTCTTTTTTTTCCTCTCTCTAATTGACTAGATAATGTGTGAAATGTTTTTCCCAGCCTTTGAAAATGTGCATGATAGTCTAACAGCGCCTTTCTCTAGTCGAACATCCCATACAAGATTGAAACCTGCATTTCTGAGTAGTATAAACACACAATCGGTTGCAGAAGATAGCTCTATTGCTGGTTCATCAAAGGTAAAGTAACAAGCATTCAACATAAAAATACCAAAAGTAACATGAGGTTCTGTCTCATCTGTGTGACATTGTGTTTGTCTGCACTTACTTTCATGGTAAGCCTGTCTTCTCCATTGCTGTTGAATCTTTTGTTGGGATGTACTTCCTCCAAAAGAGAATAAAACTCTTTAGAAAACAATATGCTGCCTTTATGCACTGGTGAGACTGCTCCTTGAATCCTGTGTTCAGTTCTGGGCCCCTCACCACAACAAGGATGTTGAGGCTCTGGAGCAAGTCCAGAGAAGAGTAACAAGGCTGGTGAAGGGGCTGGAGAACAGGCCCTATGAGGAATGGCTGAGAGAGCTGGGGTTGTTTAGCCTAGAGAAGAGGAGGCTGAGGGGAGACCTCATTGCTCTCTACAACTACCTGAAAGGAGGTTATGGAGAGGAGGGAGATGGCCTCTTCTCCCAAGTGACAGGGGACAGGACAAGAGGGAATGGCCTCAAGCTCTGCCAGAGGAGATTTAGGCTAGAGATTAGGAGGAAGTTTTTCACAGAAAGGGTCATTGGGCATTGGAATAGGCTGCCCAGGGAGGTGGTTGATTCACCTTCCCTGGAGGTGTTTAAAGCATGGATGGATGAGGTCCTGAGGGACATGGTTTAGAGATTGGTAGGAATGGTTGGACTTGATGATCCGATGGGGCTCTATCGACCTGGTAATTCTATGGTTCTATGTGGGGGTTGATTATATTCATGGGGCTTCCCCCGCCCCGTGCTTTTTATGCACTCAGGAGCATAATTTCTAGAGATGGAACCTGTAGGGAGAGAAATGTTCTTATTTCATGCAGCTGGAGGGTGGCCTTCTTTAAGATGGACCTGTCTCCCTTGCTAGGCTCATGCTAGGGTCATAGATCTATTGCTGATGAATACAACTAATAGGGAATAAAACCAAAGCAGAATTGTTTCATGCTGTATATAACTGTTTTTAATTTTTTAGGATACTGTGTTCAGGTTAACAAAAACCCCATCCCAGGAATCTGATGTATTCAGAAGTACTGATTCTCCTATTTCCCACCATGTCCTGGATCTCTATTTTGAAGACAACAAGAAGTCTTTGGGAGCGATTCTCTCCAGTTTACCTGGGGTTGGCTTAAAAAGAAAGCTGTCCAGTGATGTGAGGGATTTACAAAGCTTGGATGTCCCCAGTAAGATCCCTAAAAAAGGTTTGTGTTGTGGCTTAGAAAGGAAATTTCTTTTGCAAGTATTTAAAAATGATAAACTACTTCTTTTCATCCTCCCTTTTTATAGGTGTCAATGAAACATTCCCTACAGAGACTGGAATAATATTTTATTGTCTGATGTGTCTGTTTCTGCTGTAAGAGTCTATTTACCTTATTCTACAGCAGTTTCAGTTGATTCAGTGAACAGTAAAGAATTTTTTTTTCTCAGCTGGGCCATTTCCAGGGTGTAATCCACTTACAGTTAAGTCTTGGTACTGCTGGTGCCATCTCCATCTTTTAGGTCTCAGAGGTATAGCTGAATTTCATTGTCTTTGTATATGAAGGAAAAGATGCAGTAAGTCTGGAAACTAATCTTTGACTGGCACCAGAAACAGTCACATGCAACTTTACATGAAATTTACCAAGCAAACAAAGAAGCCTTTTGAATGGTAATAAGTCCCCTCAGTTTTCTGTCACTTGATAGCTTACTTACGATTGGTATGCTTCTCAGGCCTCTAACAAAGACCTCCAAAGTGGTTTTAGTACCCTGGGATAAAAATGCTGAAGGTAATATATTGCACCGAGTAGTGAAATAATTGCTTAAAGAGGGCTTTTAAAATGCTGCTATTTTAGTGTGTGTTTTTTTCACAGTGCTTTCTAGGCAAGTCTGACTTCTACCTTAAAATCTTAGTCTTCAAGTGCTGTGCTCTATCTGCCCATCCACTTAGCAAATGATCAGTGTATGGCTGGTTTCTGATCATGGTGCTATGGAGGGAAAAAACCCTGTACTTGTCTGTGAACTGCAGACTCAGTAAATAGATTGTGAAACCTGACCTGACTGTATCTTCACAGTGAAGGCCAGAGATCGTGTTTTACCAGTAACCATTAGTTTCTGGTCTGTGCTAGATCCCAGTGCCTTGTTACTATTTGCAGAATGAACATAGTTAGGGTTCTTGCTATTACTAAATGCTAACATGTGAGATGTAGGTTAGAGATAACGCTGTTTTTCTTTGTAGGCCACACAACAGTAGTGCCCTCTCCCCTATCCTGTCTGTACTCTAGATAAAACAGGTGCTGAGCATAAGTTATCCTTTAACAAAACATCCTAGTGTTTCAACTTAACATAAAAAGCTGAGCCTTTTTTTTGTTGTTGTTTGTTTGGTTTTTTTTCCAAAACCGTCAAGACTTTAGGACGTGGAGGCAGCATTCATGGCTCTTTTGAAACTCACTGAGCAGCAAAGATGCAGATTGAAAAAGAAGTTGCAGAATCTGCTTGTTTAAATGTTATCAGGAGCTCCAGCTGATAGCTCTTGGGTTTAAGTGATGCTGTTGTGTAGTTTTAAGCCCATGCCATTTAAGCATGTTATCTACCACCCCTAAAAAACAGAGGGGGCAGAGTTTGAAGTGAGGTGCTTTTTTGCCCTGTTGGCAGAGTGCTGAGTTAGTGAAATCACTACTAGGTAATGCAGCTCCAATAGTCCTTAAACTTTAAGCTGCCTGAAATATGGGATTTCTACACAAGCCTAGACTAGAGAAACATAAGCTTTTTAATACTTGTAAGAAAAATTACCCCTGCTGAGAGATCTAAAATAAACACTGATGAAATAGTTTGTGTGTAAACAAATTAAATTGTGGACTTAATGTACTTTAAAACATCTGGCCTGGCTGATGTGGGAGTGGTGATGGTGGTGGGGAAGCAATAGCATAGTATTTTAAAACTAGACTTTTAAAAAAAAACCAAATCCAACACAAACAACCGTTTTTTGAAAAGCAAATCACTGGTATTCAGCTCTAAAGTGCTTTCTCTGGCCATAGACACCATCCTTTGCTCTCCAAAATATTTCTTGGTGCAGTGCCTAAAACATAAAGGAAAATATGTTTGTTTGGAACAAAACTGAAAAAAAAGAAACAAAAGAGAAATTACTTTCTTTATTGAAAGCCCACTTAAACAGCATCTGAAATTACGTGATACTTAAATATTTACTGTAATCATCTTAACTCTACTTAGATGCAGATGTTTTACCTGAAAACACCATCATTGCTTCAGGAGACGTACCATCAACTCTGGTGGATGTGTCGGATTTTGAGTGTTCCCTCTGCATGAGGTATGACTGCGTTGACTTCTGATTGAGATCAGAAAACCTTCCTAGCTTCTGAAAAAGGTTTTCATGGTATCAGCAGGGAAACATGCCAAAGAATGTCAAAGTCATTACTCTGTTTCTTTCTCCTGAGCCTTGCATCTGGTGAATCTTTATAGATGTGGTTTTCTCCATTTGGCATGGTTTTCTCCATTGTTCACCACTGCTAAAAATGAACGCCTTCTTTATACCGTTAGATAAAACTGTCACCTGTGATTTATACAAAGGAAGGAAGGGAAGAAGTGGCTGGATGTAGTGGCTCCTTTTCACAGTTAGGGAATCTGCATTGTTTATGTTGGTAGCTTAGCTTTTTTGTTCTGTGTTTTCATGTTCAGGTTGTTCTATGAACCTGTTACCACTCCCTGTGGACACACCTTTTGCCTCAAATGCCTTGAGCGTTGCCTTGACCATAATCCACATTGCCCACTCTGCAAAGAGAAGCTGTCAGAAGTAAGTATGTCCTCGCCCTAATTAACAAAATTATAAAGCTGCATTCTCCTGAAATTACCTATGCAGATGTTTTCAGTGCTCAACTTGCAGACCAGAGCAACACAGTAGTACCCACAGTATCAAGCTGTGTGTAGACCTAATTTGCTTCAGAATTTATTTTGTCCTTCTTTGGAAGACAAGTGAGGGTTACTGGTGCTTCAAGGAATTGAGGCTTCTAGTATCACGTCAAGCTTATGCCTGGGTAGTCCCTACCATAACCCTGTTCCTCTCACATGTTCAGGCTCTATCTCTGCCTGCACTGAATGAGGAATGGTGGCTCTTTGGTCAAAATCTCTGCTCCATTAAACATATCATATATGGAGTACGTTTTGGGGAGTACCTCTAGGTGAAAATAATACATGTATCTACTGCCTTTTCTTGGTGGTGGTACAGATTCTGCCAATAAAAGCATATGGGAGCTATAGTTAAACAGACATGGGAGTGAGCCTCATATCCTCAAGTGGAAATTTTGATACCTGAAGGCTGTAAAAGAGGAGAGATTGTTATGGACCTGAGCTAATGTGTTGTTTGGCCTTAAGAAGGGGGGTGGATTGAGAGGGAGATGTTACCTGATTCTTGTTATCAGACTTAGGAGTTAACTCTTCTTTGCAGTTTCTGGCAAGCAGAACTTACAAGAAGACCGTCCTTACAGAAGAACTGATAGTCCGTTACTTGCCAGATGAATTATCTGAAAGGAAGAAAGTTTATGAAGAAGAAATGAAGGAATTGTCAAAGTAGGTTCTCTTTTTACTACTGACAGCTGTTACAAAAATGCATTTTTATTTAAAATTACTGTAGAAGCTTAATTTGCTTGTGAAAATTCACAAACTCGGTGAATTTGTAAATTAACATGCTTTACATTTTTTACGTGTTTCTTGTTTACCTGCAACAAGCATATGCTTGGATGGTAAAAAGGCACAATATTCTTCAAGATAATTGCTTTTTCCTCTGAAACAGTGCAATAGCTTTAAAAGCTATAATGTTTTGTTCTCAGTGGCTTGAAGCCCAATTGAAAATGGGTTAAATCTTCAAGTCAGGACGTGTTCAAGGATTCAGTGCTGTCTGTGATGTGGAATTTGGAGTGCAACTCAAGTAAAAAGAAAAAGAAAGCATGCAATTAGGGCTGAAAAAGAAAAAACCAACCAGAGGATTAGTGGGCTCCTTCAAAATTGAAGGGCTTTGCTGAGCTTGGGAACTCTCTACCACTTCGCTTTAAGTGTGATTAGTGCTTAGGTACTGTATTACTGTAAAAAGTTATCACCAAAATCTTACTACTTGTATATAAATATACACACATTGGGGCAACTGGCTATTCTTTCCTGACTTTTATTCTATGAAAGTAGATTGGAAAGATTCTTTAATGTGGTAACAGAAAGAGTTCTCAAATGTGTTCATCTTGTAAAAATGACAAACTTTGACCATAAACACATTTACAAAGAATTAATCTAGAGAGACCATGGGGCTCAGTGTGATATTAAAACTTTATGCTGAATATAGCAGTACCTAGAAAAACTAATTTTTTTCTTGTAACTATTATCTTGCAGTTTGAACAAAGATGTTCCCATCTTTGTATGTACCATGGCCTTCCCTACCATCCCTTGCCCACTCCATGTCTTTGAGCCTCGTTATCGTCTAATGATAAGAAGATGCATGGAAACTGGTACCAAGCAGTTTGGCATGTGCTTAGCTGATGAATTAAAAGGGTAAGGAAATGAGCTGAGAATGTCCTGTTGTGGCAGAGGTGGTTGTGGCCTATTGGAGTTTTACAGGGCAATATACTTGTCTCCTCAAACCTGTGTGGTTCCTTCCATTCCTTCCAGTCCTGCATCAACCAGTACTGGAGCGGCTGGCTTTTCAGTTTTGTGCATTAAACATTCTATGGCCACAAAGATGTAATTCTGTTGGTCTTTTGTTGGATAGATAGCAATATAACTCATCCTGCTACTACTACAGGCTCCAAAATTAGCACTTAATTGTCTGTGTGGTTGTCTGTGGCTTCGTAACCTGCTTCTTCTAGTGAAAACTGACTGTCTGGATGAGGTTGCTCCTTTTTCTGCTCAGTTTAAAAAACATAAATTACATTAAAAAAATAATTCCAAAACTTGCATAGTTCTCCTGCATAAGTGGTATCAGGTGAATGAGACAAAGTATGCCCTTTGCTGAGAAACCTCTTCTGCTGCTGAATGTTTAATCTGAATGTTTGTCTTTACTTCTGTGTTGCAATGTCTACACTACCTGTAGCGAGTGGGTTATATTGTCTTTCAATATGATTGTGCCTTTAGTTCATTTTTGTGAATTCTGACACTGCTGTATTTCTAGCTCTCCACATGGAGACTGAATACTAATCATTAGATGAAAACCTTCAGGTTTTTAATTCCTTTATAGATCCATATTTTTGGGGGGTGAAGGGGTTAAGAAGATGCTTGTGGAAAAAATTAGGTGGTCTTAAAGAAGTTCTAGCTTATGAGATGTAATAGGTAGTTGCTGACTTCAGAAGATGCATCAGAGTGATGCAAACTGAAGAATGGCTGGTGATTCATGTGGGAATTTTTAAGAACGCATTAGATGAGTATCCTCAGGAGCAGCATTTTTGTAGCTGATAATCACTGGAGCTGAGAGGAGGGCACTCATACAGAGAACCTGGGCAACTTTTTTTTTTTTTTTTTTTGTCCCAGGCTGGGTGGTAGGATGGCAGTAAGAATACAGGTGATGCTACAGCTTCCAGTTGGCTCTCGCTGTGCTTCCTGCCATTTGGCACTCTTGTCAGTGTTGTGCTTAGTGGAGTTCAGGCTCCAACAGCAGCTGATACAGCAGTCGGTTACAGGTGATACCAAATTCTTGTAAGAATGAGGACAAAATGACCCTAGGACATCAGTGATAAATGCTCTTACACCTGTGGAGGCTTGTGGAAGAGCCAGACTTACTTTTAGTCAGTTCTAATACAGCGAGCCAAGGAGTTTCAATCCCCAAAACACAATAATTGATCTATTAAGTAGTGTCATAAAGGGTATTTTAAAATGCAACTAGTATGGTTAGATTTTATGTCCTGTCTGCTTTGAGTTTCCGAAAGAATTAAACTCCTTAAGCATGGTAATTTCTACTTAAATCAAACACTGATGTGTAGGAAGTCTTCATCTGTAGACACCTGGCAGGCTGTTGTAGCTTCTTACACAAGTAAAGTTCTTTTGTTTATTCAAAATTGCAAAATCAACTGGGAGTAGAAAAAGTGGGGAAACTTGTTTTGCCTTGTCTACTACCACGTGGATATGCAAGGTTGAAATTCATTCCTCCTTTGAAAAACATAAATGACAAAACAGGTCCAGTTCATCACCTTGCTATGTTTTATTTCTCCACTTTAGCTTAGAACTGGGAGAGAATTGCTTACAAACTGTTAATACATTGATACATTTTGTGCACAACTCTTGGTGCCATCTTGTCTTTCTTTGATTAGACTCACTTTTTGTCCAAAGTAACTTCTCAAAGAATGACAAAAAAAATTCCATTACTTACAAATTAATTTCTAAACTTGGTATGAATGTCACAAAAATCCATAATTTTAAAATATGTTATGTAGATGCTTAAGTAGTATTATATCTAACATTTTTCTGATTAAACACTTAGCAGCCTCTGCAGAGCTTAGATATCTTGAGATGAGACTAGATAAGGGTGCATTTTCCTGGTTAGCAGTAGACTGAGGTACAGAGCTGTGAGCTGGTAGATGAACGCATAGAAGTCAAGAGTCGTTATGCAATTGGCCCCCCTAGTGAACTTACTACTGTACTAATGTAAAGTAGGTAAGCCTGAAAATGTTAAGTAAACATGCTTATTTCCAGGACATGATTAAACCTTGTACCTACTTTAAATATAATAGGTATGAATGTGCCTTTGTAAAAGTTTTTCTTTTGTTTTTCTTTTTTTAACTTAAAGAATACAAGTGAAGGAAAAATCTTGCTGCATAGAAGCCTTTTCCTTCTAAAGCATGTAATCCTCTGCTTACACCTTGGAGCAGGGGGATAGTCCTCAAAGGCCTGAATTTGTTCCTTAGTTTCTGAACTTCCTTATGGTATCCTTGTCCATCTTGTTTTCTTTGTAAACCTAGTGAATTTGCCACCAGCAGCTAGCAACTCCTAGCATGAAACACGCTTCATGCAGTTTTCAGTCCCTTCCCAACCCTCTCCTCTCCCCAGATATTTACACTCTGAAAATGCTGCTACCCTGGACCTCTGAGGGTTGACAGAAAGGGTGGGGGTTGTGTGGCTTATGTGAATAAGCAGAAATGTGCTATCACCAAAACAGGATTATCACTCTTCCAAATAAAAAGTGGTGAATTAGGCCCAGTATTTGTACTGATGCATATAAACACTTGCTGATGACTTCCACTTTTATGCCCTTCTGTCATTTCAGATTTGCAGATCATGGCTGTATATTAGAGATCAGGGACGTAAAGTTTTTTCCTGATGGGCGCTCAGTTGTTGATACAGTTGGTGTCCGTCGTTTTAGGGTCTTAAGCCATGGCCAACGAGATGGATATAACACAGCAAACATCGAGTATCTTGAAGATAAAAAGGTGATCTATGGTGCAAAATTATTCATACCCATGTATTGCTGGATTCGCTTAAATAGCCTTTCCTTGTTGCATTTCAAACTAGCTGTGCCTTATTATTAAACCAATTTCATAAATACTAAAGCTCTATTTTGAAAACCACAGAACAAACTTTGTTTCTTCCTTCCCTTTTTTTCCTTTCTGCCCTTATAATTGTTTCTGCACTCTCTTCGTGGATCTCAAAGTAGCTTCTGAGACTCGGGTGCTAATGTCTGTCATGATGTGTAGGTGAGGCCACAGTATTGTTTCAAAACTAGTACGGACTTGAAACCATTCTAACACCACATGCCCATGTTGTCAGGTAGTGGACTATTCTCTTCTTACTCTGGACCGAGTTGGCAGACTCCGTATGACCTCCAGGTCAGGTCTATAGAACAGGTCCTCAAACAGATGAGATCTTGCGGGCATATAGTTAACCATGCCAGTGCAAGCATCCATCAGAGCTGGCTAAGAGCACAGAAAAGCGAAGAAGGGAGTAAAACCAAGTGAAGGGCTTGTGATGGCTGTTTTGCCAAAGGGTGAATTTTTGCTCATGCTTATTGATGACTTCCTGGATCATCTTTAGAGCATACTTATACCCTGATCCCTGTTAACATTGAGTTCAATAGTTATCTCATGTCAATTGAAGTCACATAGCTCTTCAGAGTGCTCTCATAGTTGAAGAAGTCTTAGTAGGGCTTTTCTAACCTGTGCAGGACGATGCAGTTGTTCACCAGGGCAGAAAGGGGAGATCATGTGAAGGTGCCCCACAAAAAGTCAGAGTAGGTAGTCTGTTTAGAGGGAGCACTCTGCTGTGTTTAAATCCCCAGTGAGGGTGGTGGAACCCAGGTGTCCAGGTATTGTATACCTGGTGCCAGAGACTCACCTCTTCATAATTAGGGTGAGATTTACCTTGTCTCACTTGAGAGGCCGACGTCTGTGTTCAGCATCCTACATTCATGTTATCCAATAGTGAGAAATCCATACAAAGCTGACTGTTTTATTTGCTTTTAGATACCTGCCTTAAGATGAGATTAATTACCTGCTAGAGCTGTTTCTCCTTCACTTTCAAGGACATCCAGAGCAGCTAGCTCAGATGTGCATCCAAGCAACATGACTGAATCATACCATTGATGTGTACAAATTACAGGGAAAAAAACCCAAAGTACTCTCAAACAAACAAACAAAAAAAACCCCAAACCGAACACCAACAAAACCTAAGAAAAAAGCCAGATCAGCATTTTGTAGTGGGGTGTGTAGCAGTTTGTAGTGGGTTGTGTTTATGCTTTTTTCATTTCCCTAATGGCTAATTGTCAGGCCCGTTCTACCAAAGCGTTCTTTTCTTCATGCTTTTTGATGGCCATTCCAGGTACTGGGAAAGCATCCACTTCCCCTGCTTTCTACGTGCTCAGATGTCTGCCCTTTTCTTCTTCCTCCTTGGCTCTTCTGCCATGGCCTTACGAGTTCTATATAATCTCTTAAGTGATCTCTAAGTGCCATAGATTTTTTTGTGTTGCTAGATGATAGACCAGTGTTCTGAGGTCATCTTGTGACAGGGACATGAGGTAGTGAGTTTGAGATGATAAACATGATGTCTCAGGATTAGGGAGCAGATTTTACTGTTGTGCCAGCATTTAGGAATGCATATGAATGAGGCAGTACCTCCACCAAGAAATGTCACTTCAGAACAGCTAGGGGAGGGGAAAAAGACTCCAGCATCACAAGTTTTGAAATCTGAGGCTTGGGTGCAGTTTGCTTAGAAAAGGATATTTCAACAGCTATAGTCACTGCATTATTGTGCTTTGCTTGCTTCTGGGGAAGCATATAGGCTCCGTGGTATCAAACCTGTTTTGTTCTGTCTCCTTTCTTTTAAAAATAAGGTTGAAGGACCGGAATATGAAGAACTTGTCCGGCTTCATGACTCAGTGTATGATCAAGCTGTTGCCTGGTTTACTTCTCTTAAAGACAATATGAAAGCGCAAATTCTCAATCATTTTGGGTCCATGCCAGGAAAAGAGCCAGAGCCACAGGTAAATAAGTGTTTCCTACTTATCTATCCTAAGATCCGTATGTAAATTTTACACTAGACTATGTTCTGACAGGTTTTCACTCTTTCATTCTAAACTTTTCTTATTTACCTAATTCTGGTCTATTAGCATGAAGCATGAAAAACAATCAGTGGATAACAATATGTCAATATAAGCTGATACCTGAAGACAGCCATCTTAAAGGTGCCTATAGACAAGGAGAGTACTTTAAGTGCTTAATTGCTGCCTGAGCCGTTTGCTTTACGGTGTCATGCGTAGCACATAGAAGTAGAAGGTGGTGGTCTTCATGGGGCAGTGCTGGTGAATACATGACTGCATGTCTTTCTGTCCTTTTTCAGAGCAACCCCAGTGGTCCTGCCTGGTACTGGTGGCTCTTGGCAGTGTTGCCTCTAGAAAACAGAGCTCAGCTAGCTATATTGGCTATGACCTCCCTTAAAGATCGTCTTATTGCCATCAGACGCGTATTGATATTTGTGACTCGCAAAAGACCCAGATAACATGGACTTCAGTTGTGAGTGGGCACTGAAAACGTCTCATGACAGGTTGTTCTCGGGGAGGGCAGAGGGGGGAGGGGTTGTTTTTTGGGTTTTTTTCAAAGATTCCTTCAAAAACGAACAGCCCTTTCTGACTGCTTCCAACATCCATCAATTGCATCCGTTTGTTATCCTGGGTATTCACCAAAACTTGCACTCTCCTATTGTCCTGATTTAATCTGAGCCTCTACAAAGCTGTGCTGCAGTTAAAGCAGAGCTCATAGATGTGGATAATTGCTTCAGAGTACTATGATAGAGTTGATGTTTCTAGCTTGCAGAAGAGTTAAGTACTAGAGTAGCACTATTGGTCTGCATGTGATTTGGATTTCCATTTGGTAGGGAAAGGAAACTGGACAGTGGATTGAAGAGGTGTTTCCTAGACTTTTTGAAGGTAGTGGACAGAAGAGGAGTTACGCTGCCTAGCAGAAGTATGGATGAAGGCTATAACCAACAGAGTGCTCTGTTAGTGAGTAGGCAGTCCGTAATACACCCACATCTCTCTCTTTTCAGCAAATAGCAGTCTTTGAGGAAAAAAAAGTTAAGATGGTGGTGGTCAAGGCATCTTGGGGATGTTTACCTGAAAGAATAATAGCTACTGAATAAGTACACTATTTAGTAGCCTTAGGCAATCCCTTGTGTTATTTGTGTTGTAGTGGACTAAGTATGTACAAAATGTTTTGAAAGATGTACTTGGGTTCATTTGAGACCAAAAATCAAAGTAATTTGAGCTGGTCTTATTCAATTCAAATCGAACTGGCTCCCTGAAGTATCATAAACTGTGCTATGAAATATTGATTTTACCCCAAGTATGAGGGAAGCGCACTGCAGTTTTTTCTGAATGCCTGTTCTACGTGTGGGACTGGCGAGGATGAAAAATGAGGTTTCCATCTCCTTCCTGCCTGCAGTGTCATGCCAACCTCCTGTTACATTGGCGTGATCTCTACTGAACATGTTTCAAACTGAAAGTCTTGTGGTTTAGTACCAGTTGCTGTATGGGATGGAAATCAGTCCACAATAACAGCTTGAAAGGAGGCACAAACTGAACCTATAAAGGCAAGTCTCAATGCAAGCTTAAGTCAGGTGTTGACCTTAATTTGTCTATTTGATTGTTTTTATGTATTGTTTTGTTAATATCTAACTTGGATAGCTATTAAATTGATTGCTTGTCAGTCAAATGATCAACATTTGCTCAACTGCCAATGAAATAACTAACAGTGTTACCAATTCAGTTGGCATAGTTTTGTATAAGTAGAACTGCTACTACCAACAGGAAGAAGTTGACTTGAATCTCCATGTGCTGCAAGCATAGCAAGACCAATGTAAAGACTCATTCACGTGCAGAAGTCTGGCAAGAAGAATTGGCTGTTTACCTAAATGGTCAAAGTGCCTGGTTTCTTTTTTAGTTCTTTCGTCCTTATTTGTCAATGAAGATGTATTTAAACTTTTTTTTTCAATTTGCACATGAGTTCTGGAAGACAACTGCATTAAAATGCAGTGACTATGATGTATTACCTGTTTTCTTTGGGTATTGTAATCATAACCTGTGTGGTCTGGGAAACAAAAATACAGTTGTTTTTTTTCCTTTCAGCAAATGGCTACCACAAATGGTTTCTGTAACATACCCTGAATGTACTGTAACTGCCTCTACCTTGAACACGCCTTTTCTATTTAAATAGTTTTTAAGTATGTTCTCTGAATTGTGAAGTGCATAATTTGCAACCAACGATGTCATAACCTCTACAGTAGCCTTCTACCAAGTTCTGCTGCCATCACCAAAATACTCAAAATTCAAGTTGAATGCATTTCCTCCAGGGTTTGAAGATGATGAAGAGGAAGACACTGAAGTATAAAGTAATTGTTATATGTATGGATGAGGAAATGTCAGAAGTCAGTAGGTCTTCAGCCCGCTGTCAGCTCAGCTACTGAAGGGTGGTTGCGTAAACTAGTTCTCAGACCAGAAGATGGACTGTATTTGATCTTGCAATCCTTTCTGTTCAGCTTCCTGTTCTCCCATCCCTTTCCACGCTGTGTATTTCTTCTAGACTCTCTCATCTTGCTCCTTCGTGTGTCTGGCTTAGTTTCGAGTATTACTAGTGTAGTTGCAAAAGGAACGCTGATGGTATTTGTATATTGCTGGTCTCTGATCTTACATGTGCTTAATTTTACGTATAGGAGTGCGTTTAAGAAAAAAAAATTTCAAGGTGCTAGTTAGTGTCTTCTTGGCTTTGCCTCAGTAACTAATGTGAATATTCTTCTTTGCTAAAGTGATTTTTCAAGATATCTACTTTTGAGGTACTTCTGAGAGGAAACCCTACGGAACGAGAGATTGTTCATTGCTGTTCTGTAATGTGTGAAGACACATTTTGCAAGTGACATTACTATGTTCATGAAGGCCTGCATAATTAATGCAATGATAGTTATCGAAAAGAAAACTGAACTGTAGAGGGGTTTTTTTTTAGTTGAGATTTCAAGCAGTTTGTGAGTATTTCAGTGGCTGATGTTTTGGATAAATGATAACAACATAGGAATTGTCTGTGTATGGAGGTGAATAAGCATATTGGCAGCCCAAAGCTGACATTTCTTCCGAAATATTGAATGCTGATCAAATAGCAAAGCTTTAATAAATAATAAAACAAAACAAAAAAATCACCACTGCCCTGTGGTACTTGCTTTCTAAGGGAAAGTACCAATTTAATTATTACCAAATTCTCTCTGCCATATAATCTCTACAGCATCCAGTAGTACCTCATGGGAAAAGCTAGCTAGCTCATTTTTCTCGAGAGAAAATGTCCACGTTGCGGCCAATTTATGCTTAGGTGTAACTTGTTGCCAAGGTACACGTGGAAGTGTTGGAGTTGAGCTCCTGGAAGAGACAGACAGGATTTGTTGCCTTTCTAGCTCATTACACTTTTCTTGCTTGCTGTCCAAGCAAGGATGCTGGGATATATGATCAGTCTTTTCACTGTGGTGAATGTGGCCCTTCTTTATACATCATAAAGAGGCCAAAAAAAAAAAAAAATCCCTCTACCTCTACACCTGTTGTTCACCTGTAAATCTTCAAGCTACAAAATTATATATATATTTTAACTTTTTTTGTCTTTCAGAAGCATACTAATTGTTTGCCACTGAGGCCTTTTATCTACTGTATTTTAATATGTTTATTTGATAGTCATCAAGATCTCTTTGTACTTCTAACCTGTAGATCTTGTCATGTTTCTTACTGCTCCTTTTTCCCTCGTTCTCCAGTCCACTTTTAAATTGATAAATAGAAGGCTATATGCTCTCTATTTCTATTACATTTTACACTAGTGGAACTGGTATTTTGGTAGCGCCTTAATTTTGCAGTTGTGAAATGATTGTATCAACTCTTATCTGGGGCTTCTGACCAGATTTAAATGAGTATGTTTAATGTAGATAAACTTGAAACCATTTTTTACTGTTTTAAAGCTAGTTATGAAATGGAGTGTGTACATATGTATAAATATAAATTATTAATCTGCACCTTTTTGTATCTAGTAAATACAGGAGAAGTTCATGTTCTAACCACATTTGGCACTTCTTGTTGCATAAGCAAAGCCAAAACTTTTTTTAAAAAATGCAACGTTCATTTCATGTATATTTGCAATATTCATGGGAAATGTATTTAATTTATGTGATATTTGGAATAAACCAGATTGAATTTATAAGTGCATGAGTTTATGGGAAAGCTTTATTGCTCTGTGAGGGCCAAGAGCTAGAGCTGCAGTAGAGAACATTCTGAACTGAAACAAGCATTTTGATTTCCCTGAGAGGAACTGAAGGGATGAGAACGGGACCCACGAGGTTTTAAGGAGCAAGTGACAGCCCAGGAGCAGTGGGTGGATGTGGTTCATTCACATGCCAAAGGTTTTAGCCCTGGTGTGGGAGAAGCAGAGGAGGCTGGAGAGGATTCAGCACCACAGGAGCTGCTGGGGATCTGGTGCATCCTGCAGTGCTGGATGTGAATGTGAGGGGTGGTTTTGAAGAGGAGCAGGAGGCCACCAGAACGGGAGGGCGAGGAGGTAATGAGGTCTCTGCAGAAGTGGAACAGGAGGGATGAACTCTGAACTCCCTCAGGGGTGGGATGCAACAAAAATGCAAGAGGGTCATGCATGGGCTCTTCCTCTTGTAGCTTCTTGGACTGAGTATTTTTTAGCCCAGGGTTTGACCTGACAGGCCTCAAAGAATAAACTGCAAAAATATGGTTGCAATTACAAACACAAAATGCTTTCTTCACTAAACCCAGTGAAATGAAATACCTTCAAGGATACTGTGAGGTGGGGGCAGTGTTCCACATAGAGGCACTGGGAATGATTTGCACTGCTGGGGAAAGAGATGATGGGGGCAGCAGCCAGGCCACAGAAGCAACAAAGTGCAGTTGTGGGAAGGCAAAGCTGAGTCAGATTGTGAAGACCATATCCCATCCCTCATCTCTGTCTTGCTGCCAGCTGAGCAAACCAATCTGAAGGCATTTTTTGTAAATATTAGCTTTTTTTCCTTCCTTTCTTTGGGTGTTGGATTGAATATTTAGCAAACAAAAATCAAGTTATAGGACTACTCTATAAAAGAAGCTGCAAATGTTTGTTTGGAAACATGTGTACATACTACTTAAGCTGCTTTGATAGGCTAGGCAACAGCATTCTTGAAACATCACTCCTTTCACCAAAGGAAACAGTTGGGAAAAGATGACCTTATTATCTGGATTCCTTGTGGGCCTCAAGGCTTTGAGAGTAATAAAAGCAAAATGACTGCATAAAGATAATAAAGTAGGATTTTTTTTCTTCTCACTTTACATACCCTTTGGTAGGAGATGATGAGCCCTGGAAAGGCAGCAAAACTATGGGACTGTGTATCTGTGGAGTGATTAAAAAAATGTGATTCCATGCCATCACTTTTTTCAGTTCCTCTTAATAAATGTGTATACTATGCTTGCAACTGACAGGCATGTTTTTAGTCACAGTCACATTACGTGGTAGGAACAAGGTGTTTCTAAATCAAGATGAATGTCATTTGCTGACAACTTATACAGCTCTGCACTGCCATATGTGGGGGTTCAGCCTCGTCTGCTAAATTTGGGAGTTTGTGCATCCATGGAAGAAATGTGTTCACTTTTAAATGTCACTTAGGTTTTATTCTTGTAAACATATGCTGCTCTTTTTGTGTAACAGCCACGCTGGAACCTCGCTGCTGAGAATACTTGGATTTTGAACACAGAAGCTGGTCCTGAGGGCCAGGCCGGTTACATCACCATAGATCAAATTAAAGAAACTGCTCTGTTCTCCTTTCTCCCAGTGTTCTACAGAGACAGCTGAAACTTCTCAAGTTACATTCCCAGTGTCCATGCAGACCTGCAAGTGCCCAAGAGCACAAACCACAACAATAGCTAAGCACCTCTGCACAGCCCCTTCAATGCATCATGTTCACTGTGACAGATCTTTCAACCCTCAATTAAGCTCATGGAGTCTGTGGGAGATCCACCACTCATCATGGTTGGGGTCTTTCATGTGAGTCTCAGCCCCTTTTGTCCCAAGTTCTTTTTCTTCCCTTCCTGATCTGCTGTTTTTCTTTTCAAGGAAGAAAAGATATAAAAGGTAAGAAATGAACACCCAGGAAAATTTCACTGCCCAGTGACTCCAATTGCCATCTTTTTGGTCCAAGCTACAGTCGAAGAGCAGGTTCAGGCAGCAGGACTCCTCACATCTTGTCAAAACAGATCTGTCAGGGGAAGACAGACACTTAAAGCAGAGGGAGGCATATGTAATATGGTGTCCTTCATCATAAGATGAAAGATACCCAACTTTGAGCATAGACTTAACCCTGCCCTGGAGCACATCCCTCATGTGTTCTATTGGTGGGTCAGGCACTTAGCAGTGCTGGCTGGCTACCCTTGCTGCCTAACAGAAGGTGGTAGCTAGTAGATGGATTTGCTGAGACTAAGTAGTCAGTATCAGAAAATGTGTAAGTACTCTCTACCAGCTTTGTTTTCTTTTATCTGAAGCTATTCAGCTTGGACAGAAGGAGGCAAGATCATCCACTAAGTCCACCTAGTTACCCAGCACCAAAGTGATTTTCCTCATTCCCTCTCTATGACCCGCAGTGTCCAAGTGAGATTATCTCCATGAACCTGCGTGGAGATCTGAACCTGACACTAACCTGTCTTTTAGCAGTTCCAGTTAAGCCATTAGTAATGCTCCGTGTTGCAGAGAACAGGTCCTGTATCAAGAATCCTGTAACAAGGTAAAGCTGGTTTCTGCAACTCAAGTAGGTGCCACCATAGCAAGCTGCAGGGTGTTCATTGTATGAAGGTGACTCCATTCCTGAGACCTTCAGTTGGTTGCCTGGAACCCTGCCCAGCAAACTTTGTACTGGAGTGTCTTAAAAAAATGCTGTGCTCTACAGGCACATCAGTAGGTGCTTCTTCACATGGAGCATTCTGAGGTTGACCTCTAGTTAAGGAAATATGTGAGGTCTTATGTGGAAGCAGGACCCAAAGGATAAAGAACCAAAGCCAGATTGCCACTTGAGTGTGAGGTTCAAATTGAAGTATTTCAAAGGAAACAAAAGTTACATGCGTGTGTGTATGAGGGAGCACCTGAACCTCAACCACTGTGCTCTGGGGTGGGACCAGAGTCATTCCAGAGGAATAGCTAGTACTGAAGTATCCAGCCTGGTTTGCTCTAGGGTGCACCATCACCAAAACTCCAGTATATGCGTGGAAAAACTGTTTGGAAGGAGATGAAGTTACTTTCAGTGTAAATTTTTGTTCTCTTATGCTCACTGTTGTTACAAAACAGATCTGTGCCCCCACCATAGGTATAACTATTAAGCTCAGAATTAAGCTCATTCAATCCCAGTGACAAGAGTAGACACACACAAGCATTGGATCGTGTTCCAAGTGGCAAAACCAATCTGAAGGCTTTTTTTTTGTAAATATTAGCCCTTTTTTTTTATTTTGGTGTTGGATTGAATGTTTGAGCAAACAAAAATTAGTTATAGGACTTCCTTTCTCAGTACTGGACACTTGAAAAGTAGAAGAAACGCTTGAGAGAGAAAAATGAATATAATCTGGCAAGATATTTCTTCCAAATACCTCAATTTGAGGCTTCAGTGTGTCCTGGCAAGCTTTTTCTTTTCCCCTGCCAAACTTGTGGTATATAGGATTTGAGGGAAGCTCTGACCTTTAGCAAGTAATGTGGTATAGACATGGTATTCATAAAACCCAAACCATTCCTTCTTTAATCCTGCAATACTGCGATCTTGATGCCCCAGTCTATCAACAAATTCCTCAAATTAATTGTGCACAGAGATCTTTTTATGTCTCCACATTTTTTGTTTTGTTTTGTTTTGTCCAATCTCTGATTTTCTATAATTTATAGAATGTTTACTTTTGCTAGAGAAGCCCATATTGATCACCTTTTCTGAATAAAGGAACTGCAAAAAAACATGTGCCTCCCACTCCTTGCACGTGTCAGTGTTTTGTTTGCTGTGTAGATAGGGGATTGCATTCAGAAGCTGTGGAATCACAGTTTCTTGTTTTGCAGAGGTGCCTTCCTTACCAGATGGTGCTTTCAAGCAACTAATTTTCTTGTTTACTTTGCAGCAATCAACTCTGCATGAGTGTCAGTTTTGGCTAGACCTTTTTAAATATTGTCAGTACATGCTGATTCTACAGTGCAGAGGCTTCTTGATTTTATCCTTATGGGTAATAACAGGCAATTCCCCTGGAGGATGTGTGATGGTAGGAGTTTATGTCTGTCACTTGTTAGACAGCCCAGACATATCTTTTTCTTAGCTATCTAGACCCCTTTAGAGACCAAGTTGCTAATGATGGTTTGCCTCTTACTCAGCACTCTGTTCATTCTGTACTTAGTGCTGGAAAATCCTTTGGCAGAGAGAAGTTAAATATTTCTGAGTTCTCACTTGAGTCATCTGTCCCCAGCTCAGGAGTGAATTTGCTTACCAGCACGTACGGGACTGGAGCTGGTCCTGGAACAGAAGCTCACGTCTGACATGCACCCGCTTGGGCAGAAATCAAAGAAAAGCCACTGTAAATAAAAACACACCGAGAAGAGAGGGAACACACAGAACTCAGGAAGGATTATATAAGGATGCTTTGTCACTTCATCTCCATTCAAGGTGGAAGAAGGAATACAGGAAAGTGGGGATGTTTTTGGCTGTGCTTTATTCATAAAGTGCATGTTCTCTGGCACAAGCACTGCGTGGCACAGGGCAGCTGTGTGTCCTCAGTGTTAAACCCTCTTTCCCACCCTGTGTCGTGCTAAGTCCTGAGCTGTGGCTGCAAATCTGAGGGGGTGGCAAGGGATGGTAATGTTATCTGGCAGGAACCTTCCTCAGTTATTCTTAAATTTCATGTTGTTTTAGGTAATGAGAAGTAACAAGGGACTCTGGGTTTGGGCTGTGGTGAGCACAGCCGGGAGCTGGGGTGAGAAAGGAGCAGTTTTTTTCTGGCTGGCTTCAGATAAGATGGTGGTGACTGCCACAGGGAATCCTAGCAGGCATCTCCTAAGCAAGCACATGTGCACGACTTCACAGTGCTCTGTCTTGATCTCCAGGTAAATTAATTATAAAGTCTTGGTCTGCTAAGTGTGCAGGAAAGGGAAGGAGTGAAGGATTGGAGATTTGGTCATAAATTTTTGATAAAATCACGACAAGACATAGTAAGGGCTTTGTTTGTTGTGTTTCTCTTTGAATGAGGACAGGATGCAAGCCCAAGCCTGTGCATATGAGGCTGATGACAACCAGAGCCTGGAGTACACTGCACCAAACATGATCATAAGGCCACCACTCTGGACTGGAATAAAAGCCTGTCTTGGACCAGTGCCCTGTTTCCAGCAGTAGCCAGGAAACACAAGGGAGAACAGGACAATGCTAGTTCTTCATCCCCTCCGTCTCCAGCACCAAAGACACTTCCTGAGTCAGAGGTGATTGTGCATTTAGGATCCTGCAGTTGATATCCCTTCCATATATTTTATAGCATCTCTTTGAAACCATGGAACTTTCAGCATCCACGTGCTTGTTTGGCAAGATTGTCCACAGACAAGCTGGAGGCTGTGTGAAGGGCTACATTTCATTTTGGACTAGGTTCTTCCCTTTGTGTTCCCTAGACCTTGTGTTGGAAGATTAAAGGTCTCATTATTATCTCTTGTGTTGGAAGATTGGTCTCATTATGGTTCAGGTGAGAATGGTGAATGTATTTTTTTTTCATATGAGGTTGTGAGCAGATGGCCTGAAGGGTTCATCATTTCTGTCTTCTGATACAGAAAGCATTTTCTGATACCGAGGCATCAAGAGGAGGCACCAGGAAAAGGATTCTTCCTCAAGGCCCACAATCTATCTTTTCCCCCACTTTCATTGTACAACTACTGCTGACACAGACCTTTAACAGACCAGAGAGTCCACGTCAGCCAGTCTCTCATATCCCTCCTGTAATTCCTCATAATTTGCTTTCACGCATATAATCCTGAGTGACTCAGGATCATTAAGAGAAAATAGGTATCTTCAAGGACAATGTCTGTGGTGGGTTCATAGGGGTCTAAGTGAGCCAACTAGCCAGGCAACCCCAAAGATAACTCCATCAGTGCTGGTGTTTGCCTTACATCCTCGTCTTTGCCAGAGTAAGGCAGGGATGTTTCTGCTAGCAGTGGAGTTTGCATGATGTGAGAGAAGAATATTTTTAGCCTTTTTATTCTTTCAACAGGCAATTTTGCCATTTCCTCTGCCCACAGGTTTAGGAAGCCAAACAACTAGCAATGCAGAGCAATTGGTAGAGAGAAATCTGCCTGCAGCACTCAAATGAAGTAGAAAACGTTTCTGATATTTGTGAGGAAAGTGGCCACAGAATTACAGATGCTAATTAGACTAAAGCCATGCACCTTAATGACCTTGAATTCACTGTAGGAAGATGGCAGCTGAGAGGTCACTTCTGAGCTTTAGGAGCATCAACTGACAGCAGATGGTCCTCATGTTACCAGTCGCAATATTTGATTGTTATCATGTATTTGGGAGAGTCTGAGATGTTCTCACTCTGTTCAGCCTTGCTGTGTTCTGGCCAAGAGCTGGACCCATCTCATCTACTAGGTTCCTCTGCTTTTCCTCTGGATCCTGTGTTTCCATCACCAGTTGCAGGCGGACACCTTTTTTCCCCTCTCTCCCAGCCTACCCAAAGCTGTGAGAGAGCTATTCATAAGACAAGGAAACATAAGGAGAAGAAAAAGCTCTTGTGGATAACTAGCTCCTTCAACAACTACATGTTGTGCATCTACTGTGATTTAAGAAGTTGGAATATTTTGCCTTGTGATCTTCTTTTCCTTCTGTCCACAGACTCACTGTTTTATCCTATTTTCTTCTCCTTGTCCTGAGAGGTCTTTGGATGATACACCACAGTACGACCCATCATTCCTCTCGTACTCAGTGCTGGTGAGTCTGCACCTTAAATACTGTGTTTAGTTTTGTGCTCCTCACTTACAGACATTGATGTGCTGGAGCATGTGCAAAAAAGAGCAATGAGCTAGTAAAAGATCTGGAGAACCAGTCTTACAGGGAGTGGCTAAGAGACATGGGGTTGTTTAGCCTGAAGAAAAGAAGGATGAGGGGAGACCTTATCACTCTCTACACCTACCTGAAAGGAGGTTATGGTGAAGTGGGTGCTGGTCTCTTCTCTCAAATAACAAGAGGAAATGGCCTCAGGTTGTGTCAGGGGAGGTTAAGTCTGGACATTAAGAAAGACTTCTTTTCCAGAAGGGTTGTCAAACAGTGGAACAGGCTGCCCAGGGAAGTAGTGGAGTTACCATCCCTAGCAGTGTTTAAGAGATGTGCAGGCATGTTGCTTAGGGACATGGTTTAGCGGTAGACTTCTTAGTGCTGGGTTAAAGATTGGAGTCTATAATCTTCAAGGTCTTTTCCAACCTATATTACTCTATAGTTAATGAAACTAACAAAACTAAATCTGGAAGTTCTTTGCTGATTTTCCCTGCTTTTCTTTCCCTACACCTTTTCTGTCCTCCTTTCTCTTTCAAATAATGGCAGGCAACGCAGGTGGAGGGCAAGGAGCAGGGAGAACTGAAAAGAAACCAGAACTTTGGTGGTTTTGCTAAGCCACCTCACGGCCACCCCCACCTGACTTACAACACTCCTTCACTCACTCCAGCTTCTTGGGAACAGCAGGTCATGGAGCTACGTGTAGCTGAACTGTGCATAGCTGTTGTTATGGCCATGGTAAGCCTTTATTTTGGTTACCACTGGTTATCCAGATCCCTTGGGGCATATCATCTAACAGGAACACCACGTTGACTCGTAACTCTGTCTTCTCTCACCTTGGCTTAACTCTGCTCTTGCAGGAGCAAAAAGTCTGCTGCTTGCACTGCACCAAGCCAACCCAAGGGCCTCACCCATACTTTGCCCTTTAACCACTTCCAGGCACCAGGAAAAGAGTCCTACAGCAATCCTTCACTTTGCAGTGTTTCCTACTAACTCTATTCCTGCCAACAAGCTTATACCTTTGAGGGCTATAGAGGTGCAAGTATTTTAACTAAGCATGTTTGTGGACACTGTTTTGGCCCATATGATCAATGTCTCTCTGGGGGTTTTAGTATAATATTTGTACTTTAGGAAAGTACTTTTCTCCTTGGAGCCAGAGCCCCCTGTGAGTTCCCAGTAGCAGTTTGGTAACAGCAAACCTGCTTGCATCCATGTATCCTCAGCAGCCAATGGAGAAACTTGATCCCTGATTGCTTCTGGAGAGAGATGCTGAGGCTTCTTTTAATGCTTCATTTCCCTTGCTAGATTTCAGATAGGAAACCATGCATGGATGCAAGGCTGTGCCTTAGCTTTCAGCTGCACCAGTAAGAACTCTGCGCCAGGTGACTGAAACCAGCTTCCTCTCCCTACAACTACTGGGAGGTAAAAACATTATCCTGTCCCATGCTGCAGACTGCTGGGATGGAACCACTGTGTTATGTCGCAATCACTACTTCTTATTGTTGGTTGAAATATACCCAGAGACTGTAAACCATGAAATAATCCTTCCCTTCTTTCTAGAGGGCTCCAAATGTTGCTGCCAGAAAAGACAGCAACAGTGGGACTTTAGAAGGTCCTGTGACTAGAGGAACAATCTTTCCCACCACAAAATTTTAAGCCGCTTGGTGATTTCAACAAGATTTCCCAGCAATATAGAAGTCCTAGTTCTTGTAACTTGGATGAAAATTGCTGGCCAAACAGAGGATGGTGATGTCCTTAATTCCAACTCCAGGTCCTGCTCAGGAAAAATCTCCATTTTTAGAGACTAGCAATCAAGCAAAAGAAATAAATATTGAGAAAACTATGCTGGGGTGGTTTTGAGAGCCCTGGGAACTACTTGTTTTAGTAGTAAATCTGTCATGTCATCTTGTTCCCTCAGAGCATGACTAATCGCTATGGTACACAACAAGGGCCTGGCTGTCGTTCTGACCCAGTGCTGATTGTATCAGGCAATCCGGCAGTAAGTCTGGGGTTTTGGCACTTTTGTCTTGTGCTCAGACCACTTGACAAGGCACTCAGAGCTCCTCTCTGACCCTGTGTTACCTGCACATGTTCTCTTTTTTGTTAGGAAAGATTGCACTGCAATCTTCAAGCTAAAAAGGAGAACAATAAAGAGTAACACAGACCTTGTAAATACTGGTAGCATCACTTTTTTTGGCCTCAGTACCTATGAACAAGCCTTCCCTTCTTGTCTCTTACAGCTGGACAACACTTCTTGTCTTCCTGTGCCCTAATTCCACTCTTTTTTTTTCCTTCTTTTGCTCCCACAGCAACCTCTTATAAGCCTGAACTGATTCCCTGAGCACCAGCAGGTGTTCCAGACTTGAGAGAAGCAATTACATGTTGTAGCACTGTTTTCTCTCTGAAGACACGTTGCTTTTGGGGAAGGGCAGTCAGGGTGATCAGAGCAGTATTTGGCTTCTGGTCTGGCAAGTGAATCAGCACTGTTTTCATCTTTGTGGGTGTCACAGTTTAGCCCCAGCCCAGCCAATTTTGACAGCTAAAACTGAGCAGTTGGATTCCCAAATTCCCTTCTTCTCACCCCTGGGGAAAGGAAAATGAGAAGAAAAAGCCTTGTGGATTAGAAACTGAAACTACAGTTTTAATGAAATAATAAAATAATAATGATTAAATTAATTAGAAAGTAATAAAATATATACACATATATGAAATAGTGCCCTCACCCCTTGATGACTATACATAACCACAAATGCTGCAGAGCAGACACAAACGAATGGGTCTGCAGCTAGGAGGGAGCTGAGCTTGGGAACAGGATTCAGGAATGCACAGATCCAGAATCAGGAATAATCAGGCAGATGAAGTCCTCACTGGTCATCAGCCATCACAGAAGAGGATGAGACCCTCATGGTGTCTCTGTTTTATACTGAGTATGACATATATAGGATGGAATACTCTGTTGGTTAGTTTGGGGTCATCTGTCCTGTACACCTTTCCTTTTCTGCCAGATTGAGGATGACCTTGGTTACTACAGGGATAAGTATAAGCATTGGCCTTGAGAATCATAGAATCACCAGGTTGGAAAAGACCCATTGGATCACCTCGTCCACCCATGCCTTAAACACCTCCAGGGAAGGTGATTCAACCCCCTCCCTGGGCAGCCTGTTCCACTGCCCAATGACCCTTTCTGTGAAATTTTTTTTCCTAATGTCCAGCGGAGCTTGAGGCCGTTCCCTCTTGTCCTGTCCCCTGTCACTTGAGAGAAGAGGCCAGCACCCTCCTCTCCACAACATTTTGCATACCTATGTCCCATGTTATCACTTCTAGAGAGAAACTCTGAAAAATATGCTGTTAACCTTCAGAAAATGAAGTTATTTAGATGAGACTTAGTTGAAGTCAGAAACTGATCCTACTTAAATCTCAACAGTAGGCTCCTGAGTGGGAAGCCGGCAATACTACCATTGCATCCCTCCTTCTCCCTTGCCCAGGTTACAACAGTTTTTCTTCAACCCTCTGCCAAGCAGTGGGACATGGTGATGCTCCTTTGACGAATGGGTGCCTCCTGGAGGTACAGTGCTGTGATGCTGGCTATATGCTGGTGGAGCTGTTCAGTCCAGGAATCACAGAGAAGCTGCGTTTCAGTCTCTTTGCTCAAGGAGAACTCTGTGTCTCAGACGTCTTCCATGAGGGCAATTTTATTAAATGACAGTGCATGGCTTTAAAGAAAGGTAACTAAACATCTGAAGGCCAGAGACTTGGATTAATGAAAAGAGGGTTCCATCAAAAGCTGTTGGGGACAGTGACACTGACTGGTTGAAATGCTGATCCCCTGACTATGCTGCTGCCATGTTGCTGTTTCTGAAATCTGAGTTTTTGAGACCTGTGGAAATTTTGAAATTATATTAAGTGATGAATGTTAAGCAATTCCAGAAAAACAAACACAATGAACAATGGCTTTTTTCTCCCTTCCTCTCTCATGTGAATGGTAACGGAATATGGTCTCCTGGTGTATTATAATGCTTTAAGTACTGTGTGTCCCAGTTTCACAATGCTCAGTACAATGTGTACAAAACCAAATATGAATATGTTGTGGTTTGGTTGTTTATCAGCTATCTGCTTTACTGAACACATTTTTCTCTATACATGCTGTTTACACTGTGAAGTAATTTTGTAAATGAAGGAAAAGAAAAATCCATTATCGGTCAATTAAAAAGATACTGAGCAACATCAGGAAGCTAAACTATTGTATTTTTTAAATTTTCTTTTCCAAGAATGACATCGTACCTTCTTTGTTGGGGGAGGGCAATATTATTTGTGTCAGTAAGTAGCCCCTGGATAAAGAACTACAACTATATAGCTTTTGCAGAGCATGCTGTGTCTCCTACCTATGCTATGAGCCCTCTGATTATGGGATTATTGTATAGCATTGGCATCATTCAGCCAGTGCTAATAACTGAAATTGACGGCATGTGCCAAAACTCCATTAACAAACACTAGTTCACATTTCAAATGACTGCTCATTTCAGCCAAGTGTATGCTCCTTTCTATTTGCTGTTCACGAAGCAGGTTGCTCTTTTTTACATAAATGTAAATTGTTACTTATGTCTGCCCCATGAGATGTATGGAAGATATATTTATGTATTTTTCTTCATGACATTCCATTTGCAGTCCCTTCAGACTATACACATTGTCATGGGACTTCGATCCCTCACCTACTGCAGACATTGCCTGGTCAAAGCAAAGACCACAAAAAGCTTCTAGGCTCAGTGGCTGGTGTATACTTTGCAGATTTTCCCTTCCATGTCCTCCAGACCAAGTGTAATTGTGCAGAGTAACCAAAACCTTACACCCTCCTTTTGCTGGCAGGAGACAGTTTCCTCCTCTTCCCTGATGGTCAGAATAGCTCAACTCTGTATTTGATCCTCTTTTGACTTCCTATGTCTTTAGAAGTGCCTAGAAATGCACACGGTGTTATATTCTAGTATTTCCTCTCCCACATTGGACATACCTCCCTCAAGACTGAAGCTTCCCCTTAATGGATCCGAGTAATGGTGGGTCATGGTAAGCTCATCCTTTCTTTTTCCCCCCTTTCATCATTTCCAGTCATCAGTTCCTCTCTTCCAGGTAAGTTTTCATTGCTAATTCCCTAGTATATTTTACATGATTGACTTCTGTTTCTGTTCAGTTCAGTCCTGTGGATCTTCAGGCACAATATCCTTGTCCTCTCCTGTACTGTTGCCTTTCAGCTTGGTAAAATACTCCCATGCTTATTTAAACCTCAGGAATTAATGAACAGGAAGAATACACTAGGTATTTTTTCCCATCTCCAGTCACATAATTCCTTTTCAACTCGCCATTAATGCACCTCATAAGCCTTATGATTTGTCTGTTCATCACCATCTCCCTAAACTTTATTGCTAAGTTCCCATGTTGAACTGCATCAAAACCAAATGAGACTGACTAATTCTGTAGACCAAGGATATGCAGCAATCTGGTTAGTCTTTCTTGGTTTTAATTTTTCTTTTAACTCTAAGTCTTTATTCCTTCTTTTCAGGACTGCTCTAAAGTTTTGCACTCTGCTAAGGTCAGTTTGATAGGACTTTAGGTACCTAAATAGTTCTCTCTCTTCTTAAATATTTGCATTACAATGTTTCCAGAAGGTGACACTCCTGACTGAATAGATAAATTAAATAAAACTCCATACACCATAAAAAAAAAAAAATAGTGTGCATTCACTCCTTCAGGAGTAAGGTAATTTGATATCCCTGTAATTAAGTGAATAAGGATCCATGACCTTTCCTCTGTGATTCATTCTCCTTATCCATATCACATTTAACCTCTGGTGAACATCAATCTCCTTATTGAAAATTATGACCTTACCTAGACTCTCCATGATCCTTAGCTACTAGCTCCTTTTTCTTCTATTGATTTTATTTATGAGGTTACAAAAACCTTTCCCGAGCTCTTGGCAAACCTTTTGCAAGGTACACAGCTTTTGGCAATAGAGGTCTGGTAAATCTT
The DNA here is from genome assembly GCA_033558105.1 of Coccyzus lansbergi. NCBI lineage: Eukaryota > Metazoa > Chordata > Aves > Cuculiformes > Coccyzidae > Coccyzus > Coccyzus lansbergi. Next base: position 507,755 of record JAUMJK010000332.1, on the reverse strand, counting down.
CCAGTTCCTGCCCTGTGTTTATCCATCCTGTCTTTCTACAAAATCTGCCAGCTCCTTTAGCGGTTTAGAGGAGACTCAGCTGCTCTGGTACAAACCTCGGGCTCTTAGCGTAAAACACTGATGAATGCTGACTGCAGGCCAGACATTACTCTAGGACTCTGAGAAGCCACAGCATGAGGGCTAAATCCTTGTCTAAAATGGCACAATGTCCAGCTGGCAATTGAAAAGAGAGGTGTGGTACAAAACATCCTGTGACACTTTTCTGAAGATAGCTTTTGTATCTGAAGTAATCACTGGTCTGAAAAGGCTTCAAAGTCAAAAGACAAATTTACTAGCCCAGGTGTGGTTGTTATGGACTCACTAGAAACCAAATTCATGGTTTGTGGTGGTTTTAATAAAGGAAGCACAAGCAAGCTGCTTTTGCTCAAACAGATGTTATGGATTTAATTGGAAATACCAAAATTTATTTGTGTTTTTTGGATACAGTAGGATGCTTAACTAATAAACACAAGGCACATTCATTTCTTTTTTAGAACAAAGTACATGCAGTATTTTTCCTTCCTAACTTAAATTTCTGGAACACTGAAATTAGAGGCCTAGTAATAAATTTGACCAAGGGAGAAAAGACAACCATAAATTCATTATTCTTTTATGAATAGAAACAAACGTATTAGAAATGCCAGAAACAGATAAAAAAACCACAACCAGGTTAAAATTTGTTAGAAAAGATTTCAGAAATTTCCACAAGAGGTCACTGTTATCATTAGCAATACACAAACAGATCACATTTTAGGACTTTGGAGCCAGGCATAATTTCTTCTTTAGAGAGGAAAAAAAAATAAGGTCACTTGAAACAAATATTCCCCGCATAATATCTCCCTCATCTGTCCTAAAAAATTAATCTACTGAAATAACGTGTTTTTTATTCCTAAATTTGTCATAGGATTCTTAGATGTTAAAGATGTTGAGATCACCTTTTCCTAGTCAAAGAGTGACCTTCACAAGTCAAGATATTTTAATTAGAAGGATTTACAAGGATGTTTGTGGTTCTGTTCATGTTTTCTCAGAGTACCAAAACAAAAAAGAAAAATAAGTAAGCATCACATTTTTCCCTTTCTTAGGTTGGCAGGGGATAGCAACCTCAACATATTACAAGTTCCTTGTCTTTGCTGGGGCCTTTTCTTAACTTAAAAGATAGATGGACTGAGGAAAATGTGTGAAATTGTTACTAGAAGTAAAAGCATTCACTAGAATATCAGATCCATAAATTCCTTTAAGGAGAGGTTATATGAAATACTAACCTGACATCCTGATAGTAAAATTTGGTGGTAAAAAGGGGATAGTTTTGAACTGGGACCTCAGGAATGTCAAATTTTCAATCAACCAGAAATACAGAGGCTGCCAGTAAATTCTACAGTGCAGAACGCGAGGGGAGAGTGGAATCTGTGTGATTTGAGCGTTCTCCTCTTTCAACAAAATTGCCTTTCGTTACCTTGAAAGAATCACTGAAAAGCAGCATATTTGAATGATTACCATACACACAAGGGTGCCTTTCCTTTCTAGGTTGTCATATGAAATGGAAAAGAGAGGTAGAGAGGTCACCATAACGTGCTCTTAGACGGTAATTCACAGCAGAGGCACTGCCTGCTTATCATGGTGACTTCAAAGTATTCTGCTGTCAAATGGAGGCAGTCATTCCTCACAAACCCAGCAGTCCCCCTCCTCAGAGGGAGACAGGATGGAAAGAGCAGAGGGATATTACTTTAGGACAGATGCAGATCAAATGAAGCAGTGCTTTGACTTGGGCTTTCTGCCCAAATGACAGTGTAACTGCTGTGTTAATGGAAACCCTGGAGGTGGAATGAATATGGGCCCTTTTCCGGGCAAGCAATCACTGGACCAGAGTAATTCTATACTGTGATTGAAGCACAGATGATAAGAGACAAAAATAGACTCCACTCTTTTTTTTCAGCATCAATTTTACACCTATGGAAAGTGCTTAGGTAAAATCTTCCACTCCATATCAAAGAAAATTGCTCCTTAACCTACAGGTAACTTGGTCCAAGAGAATTTCTAGTCAACACCTCTACTGACATTCTCTTCCTGAGCAAATTGGCTATAATAACTGCAGCAGAATACATCACCTCCCAATAGCTGCTTGAGAGTAGCTCCCACTAGGACATGCTGTCTGGAGAAAAGCCAGTGTATTTCTAGAGGGCCATGATTATTCAGGAGTAATAATATTTTTCAGGAAAGCAAAGCCATTTGGTGAGCTATTCCAGAACACCTATTGAAGTGTTTGGTTTGGAATAGCTACTCTGGTTTAAAAAGTCCAGAGGACTACCAGTTAACCTAACCTTGACATCCCTACCCAGGCTTGCTGGGAGTGTGCAATTGTACACTCATTTAGGCAATTATGTGGAGAAATTACACAGCCAGGTATTGAGAAGATTTAGTGGTGTGTGACTTTTCTTGCTCGAAAAAGATGTGTTCAGTATGCAAGGTAAAATATTAGCCAAATTTTGCAGTGCTTCATATAATTTGGACCATCTCATAGATAAAACAGGACTCTCCCAACCTAGAATTCAACTCAGTCATGAAAGAGGGGAACAAGAGAATAGGTTGTTAACAAGCAATGCATTAAGACCAAATTTTCTCTCAAACAAGCCCTTTTCACATGAATGTCTCAAATAGTTCAAGCAAAATCATCTGTATTACTGGCATGTCTCAACCCATTGTGCTTTGATCCTTGGCTATAAAATTTAAGACTACTTTTGTTTATCGAAGTGGGCAACATCTATTTCTCCTTATGTATCTTAAAATCTTAAAACCTCCCTTTTGACAAAGGTCATTGATATCTGTGATTTTTTCCTGTGAAAAAAAAGCACTGTTATAAACTGTGTCGACCACTATAATTACTTGACAGTGACATTGAGTACTGCTTGTTTGTGAGCTTACTCATGAACAATTTTTACTGTTGCTGGAAAGCACAGCAGCATCTGAGCCCAGGCACCAGAGGCATAAATTTTGTGAGTGAGAGAGGAGTAGACATGGCAGCACAGCACAGAGCTGGAAATCCTTTTGTGGTGTTTTTTCTGTAGAAAGTGAAGAAATGTTCTGCTGAAACGCTATTAAGTGAAAGAAAAATGCTAAAACTGGTGCTTTGAAAACTGAACGTAAACCTTCCTAGGCCATCTGTTTCCTAAATCTGGGAGTCAATCCAGTCTGGAAGTGTGTTCCCAAACACCTTTAGTCATCAGCAAGGGGTTTCTTCCACCCAAAGGTGAATTTTTTGCAGGTCTAGGTGCCCAGTAATGCTCCTGAGCTAATCATATTACCTTAGAAAATACCTAAAGGACAGGAGTTTGAGTGATGTATTTCTGATTCAGCTATAGTTACTGTAAGGAAGAGAAACCTGTGGGGTGCACTCAGATATACCTTGTCATTGAAATCCATATCTGTGACACAGTTTGATTCAGTCACTGAGTATTAGAAAGGCAATGTTCATGGTAGTGATCAATACAAATGCTGCATTTAATGATGGCAGTTCAGGTAATTAGGAAGGATGCCTAGAATGAAACTGGAATCTGAAACCTGCAGGTTTCTCTCAAAGAAAGGCATAAAGGAGTGAAGCAGAGGGAATTAACAGATTTGTCTTTCAGGCCCTGTGGAAAGATTCTCTTCACCAGTAGCAGAGGCTCTATCAGTTGGAGGGGGAAGAAAATGCTGCCTTTGAACCTCTTTGATTTCTTACCCCATAGAGCTTTGGATCATATCAAATGAGGGATGCTGGCAAGGATGCATGCACACACAGCAACAGCAGGTAAGGACATTGTAGCCACCAGAAAGAAAGATTTCTTCCATTCAGCCTTTGGAATCCTGGGCAGGGCTTTATTTAGATGTTTTTAATTACCACATTAAGTTTAAATAGATAACCAGAGAAATCAGTAGGGAGCAACAGCTCTCCTCACTGCTTGGCAGGGCTGATGATGACAAGGGTCATGTAATGGTTTAATATGATGCCACTTAATATCCTACTTAAGCAATGTAATTATGGGGTTTATTTGATAGACCAAGAAGGTTTATCTCCTGCAGAAGGCATGAATGAGATCGCCAGATGCAGGTGCTGCTGGGTTACAAGATTCATTTTCTATATTATACAGTTTTTACAGCCTTGTCCACTCGGGTGATTTTCATTTTCTAAATCCAACACAGTCTGTCTCTTCAGTCTGTCTCAGTGGTGCCCCTGTATAAATAAGCCACTTTCCTCTAGTAGTTGGCAGCTCTCATTACAAATACTTTCTGCCAGCTGCTCTTGGAAGATTTCTTTATTTTAGCTCTTCACAACAAAATGGAGATCTCAGACACTCATCCCATGTTTTTGCATAGTGTGCCTCAAAGGAAGTGACTCAGTCTCTGTATACAGTCTTAGTCGACAGCAAAGTTTTCATGCAGGAACATAAAAAAAGATATTTATGTTACTAATATAACACTGAAAGCAAACAAGCCCTCCAACCAAGTTAAAAGCACCAGGTTAACACATACTTTCTAAATAAATATGGTGCTTTCAAATTTGTCTAGACCTCATGATCTAAATCTTAAGATACTCAAAGAACTGGGGCTGAGGGCTGAAATTTCAGAGCCATTGGGGATTTTCTGTAAGAATTCACAAACACTGAGATTTTGTCACATCTTCTGAAGGACTAAAAGGAGGGGTAGGGTGCCTATAATTGAGGGTAGGGGGCATGAGCCTCTTGGGAAGTGTACACCCATCAGCGCAACACCATTTCTTAGAAAAAATACTGAAGCAAATAAACAGACACCTGGAAGAGAGCAGGGAAGGAGTATCTGCCGACATGGATTTGTCAAAACAGTCTTATTTCCTTATATGACAGGGTGACAGATCTCGCTGACAGAAGCAAATGCATGTCTGGTCACGATGTCTCCTGCAGAGTGCTCACAGGCAAGTGCAGCAAGTGTGTGGTCTAGACAGATCTACCGCATGGTGGGCACAAAACAGGCTGAAAAACATTACTGAGAGAGTACTGGTGGTTAACTCATTATCAAAATTGAAGTTTTGGTCAAGAAGGGCTCAGTGGGAGGCCTCTGTGGCCCTCTGATTGCTCCGTGTCTTTGGCAACAAAGCAAATGGCACCAATTACAGACTCAAGAATGAGCCTGTTGCATTTACAGACAACAGCAAGGGGCAAGAACCTTCTCTGGTCCTGGGCAGAGGCTGCAAATGGCTCAAAAAAAGAAAAAGTAAAAATAAGCAATGTAACAAGGAAACATCCAATGTATAAATGGCAAATGCCAGATAGGGACCAACAACCTGAAAGGAGGTTGTAGAGAGGAGGGAGCTGACCTCTTCTCCCAAGTGAGAGGGGACAGGACAAGAGGAAATGGCCTCAAGCTCCACCAGGGGAGATTTAGGTTACACATTAGGAAAAACATTTTCACAGAAAGGGTCATTGGGCACTGGAACAGGCTGCCCAGGGACGTGGTTGATTCACCTTCCCTGGAGGTGTTTAAGGCACAGGTGGACATGGTGCTAAGGGGCATGGTTTAGTGTTTGATAGGAATGGTTGGATTCGATGATCCAGTGGGTCTCTTCCAACCTGGTTATTCTATGATTCTACCTCCGCAAAGAAATAAATCTACAAATCAAAAAAGTCTAAAAACTGTAGTGGATTAGAGGCTGAGTTTAAGTCTAGGGTGTCATGCTGTAATGAAAAAGATAACCTTATATACTTACACACAAAGAGGAATGTGTAAAGTAACATTTTAGCTCCATTCAGCATAAGCATGGTCTCAGCTGGAAGGCTACATCAAGTCTGGGGTACTGAAATTGAAGAAAGGTGAGACTCAGCTGGAGACAACTCATCAGATACCACTGGAAAAGGCAGATACAAGAAAACAGGATTTATTACTCAGGTCTGAAATAAATGGGTATGGTCTAGCCCTAGGAGGGACAGCTGATCTGTCCTTCATGTCTCTCACAGAGGAGGCAAAAAAACCCACGGACCAATATTTCAGCCAAGATGGTGTAAATTAGATACAACACAAGCTCTGCCTCTCCATGGCAAGGGGCTGTCAGGAAGGGTTGTCAGATTTTGTTACCAATGTCTAAAGAAGAGCTGAGATAGACATCTCTGGGGAGCAGCCTGCACACAGCAGATCCCAAAGCAGGTCAGGGAGGTGTAGTGACCCTGCAGCTGTCAGCACTCCTTCGTAGGTTTAAAGACATCCACAGGTTTTCTGGGGTCAAGGTGGTCACGCTCCTTCCAGGATGAGCTCTTTCATGCTGCTTGCTCCCCCAGCTAAGTGAAGATGAAAATAATAGAAAATGCTATTGAAAGACATAATGATGTATTTGGCCCTTGAGAGGTGGTTGGGGCCAAGGGATTGTCTGCAAGCAAAGACTTTACTGTGCTGCCTGCCTTGCAGTTGTGTCTGAGTGTGAGCACTTCTACTTTCAGGTCTGTGTGACAATAATTAGTATTTGGCTCAGCACCTCTCTCCAAATTTCTGTAAAATTTCTCTGTATGTTACTCAAACAGCACAATAACAACAAGGTGGGTTTTTTACAAGAAAATGCTGGTTAAAGTTTTGAGTTTTCAAACATTTATCTCTGGGAGGGAGAAACCAAGGAGTCATGAACCATGTAGAGTCCTGTGGTTTGAAACCTTCAAAGATATGTAGGCATCTTGCAGTGAGCTGCGGTACAGGGTCTTAACATCTAACCTGTCTTAAAATAGCCAGTCTCTTGCCTTGCTCTGTGTTTCTCAGTCTAGCCGGGGGGCACATTCACCAAACATCTTAGGCTTTAACAGACAGCAATGAAACGAGCCTGCTACCATCCTCACCTCAAGAAGAAGTAGCTTTCTGTCCCTGGGGAGAACACGGGTTTGTGACAAAATAAGGGGAAGGACATCTGGCTCTGCCTGCCAGGCTATGAAAGCTCCATTGTGCCCTCCTGGCTGGCACAACCAAGGAACTGGTCCTCTTCATGTCTGCAGGGATTTAAGTCTGGCTGAAGGAAAGTAGAAAATTTGAAGTGATTCAGACAAGCATGACTCAGCCACCCTGTCACAGTATAGTTATAATGCTAAGGAATAAATTTACTCTTGAACATATTTTAATCGACACACCAGATTACAGACAGTGAAAGAAAATCTTTCAAAATAAAAAATGACAGACTTTCAACATCTGGCCTAATTCCCTGCAACTATACTAGCAGATGTAAACTGTTATGTATTCGATTAGCAAATATCCTTCCTTTATTTCCTTTTTCTAAGCATATGAATGTACTTGCATATATTTTTATTACAGCTATAATAATCTATCTTAATTTTATATATTCAAGCTTGAATTCTGGTTTTAAACAAAAACTGCTCATGGCACGCAAAATTTTGCTCTTAGAAATGGGTAGGAGTTTTGCTAATTACTTATGTGGGGCTAAGATTTTGCTCAATAAGATTATGCATGTCTTGGGAGTTTCCAGAAGCAATATAAACTGTGAGACTGAAGATGAAGTTGTGTTTATAGGCACCATAATTGCACCAGAAAAATTCTGGGTTTTTTTGTTGTTGTTGCTGTTGAGCTTATTTGCATTTTTTCTGGAAGTGATTGAATGAGGACTGCTTCTGAACCCTTATTTTGGCTGTCTCACGATGATCAGAGGATGACAGAGTGGAAGAGCTGTGCCAGCTTCACTCACTGCACCCTGTCCCACGAGCCCTCAGGCAAGGCTTGCATGGATTCAAGGCAGGGGGGCCAGTGCTGGAGAATAAAACCTGCCAAAATGCTGGTTTGGCTGATTTTTAATTTTTTTTTTTTTTTTTTCATAGCTACAGTAGTTCTACCCAAAGAAGATGCCCAGCTTCTGCTGCCCTTCTGCCAGCTCTCTGCTCCTGTGCACACCCCTGGCCCCTATAAGCCTCAAAAGGTGACTTAGCAGAGACTATCCTTTCAGGCACATTTTCACATGGGTGGTTAAGCTGGTAACTTCAGGGGGCAGTAACTTCCAGTAAAGCAGTGGGGACAAGTACTTGAGACTGGTGACCTTAGCCACTGGAGCAGAGGCAACCAGGACAGGACATACCGTGTTCTTTGCCCCATCACCCGCTATAGCCACTGCTATAATCCCTGCTTTTATTGACCATGCAGAATTGGTTTGGTAGGACATTGCTCAAAGCATCTAGCACACTTTGTAGACAAAGTGCATTAATGGAGTGGGAGGGGGAAGTCAGTCTGTGAAACAGCAGTGGGCTGTCAACAGATGCATCGTAGTGCTCATTCATCCAACATCAGTCTCTCCAAATACCTAAGTTAAAAAGTAAGCTTTGAAGCCAGCCTGGGAGGTAAAAACTGAAGGAAATGAGAAATTTGCATCTTTTTGTGCATTCAGTCAAAACCACTCTTGCAAAAACACATAAAAGCCCCTAACCATTATGGATTTGTATATGCAGATTTAGTTCTTCAGTTGCCTTATGGTAAGACACAGAAACCTGTCAATGGGAGCACTCTCACTATGTTCCATTAGCATGTGTTTATTTACACAACTATCAGAAACCAACCACATAAATAAATCTTTGTTAGGGAAGTGGGCTATTTAAAGAATGTGTGGCCCATTCACCCATAAAACACTAATTATCACAGCAGCACTTCTCCAATGAATCACCAGTAATGAGACACCATTATGGGAAATATCAATTTTCAAGTGCAACTTAGCTGCACTGTACACGGTCAAACTATTGTACAAAAATACCTAACAAATACAACTTTTTCATGAAAATGCATTGTTCTCTGAACAAGATCATTTTCCCAAGAGGGCTCAGCAATTTTTTTGCAATTTATATTATGAACAAAAAACACTTCAATCTGTGTGTTGCTTGTTGCTGTTTGGAAATGTGGGTAGCTCTTTACTTAAAATAAGAAGAATTCTGCCAAAACCAGACATCCTCAGTATGAGGTCACTTTTGTACATCTGTGCTGCTTACCAAAAGGGAAGCAGGTCCATGGGACCTTTAAATGCAAATGTAGTGTGATTTCATGATGGGGATATGCAAATGATAATATTTTCTGTTCAATACATCTACACACCTTCTGGTCACATCTGGAGGCATCTTTTTCAGGAGGCAGACAAAACAGGATTTTCACATTTCCTGAAAGTCTTCATAGGATTCCCATGGGTGGCATGTTTCCATACACCGAGAAGGAGAAAAGGCAGTTTAATGCTTGTGCAGAATGGGGCTGGACTTTGACTCAGGGGAGAAAATCTGCCTTCGCTAAAAAGCAGATCTCTATCTGGGATATTCTATGTGAGTCAAGAGTCCCTCCTCTGAAGCAGCTGCTGTCTACATCTCTGCCCTGACATCCTGCAATGTTACGGAGGATCAGATCACTGCCAGAGCTCATTGCAACCTTTATCTTCCTTTAATGGGAGGAAATGGTGACTCTTCCTGCATAACATCCAGAATGGTTAGAAGGCAATCTGCACAGCAATGTGCCCCTTCCATCCTCCTTCAGAAGGAAAGCAAGCGATGGGGGAAGTCCAGGCTACGTGGTACTCAGAGGACACCAACAGGAAGTGGCAGCTCCAGGCATAGACCAGTTCATAAAGCAGGTGTTTTGACAGCATATCAGGTAACCTCCACCAGCACTGCAGTTGGTTTTCCAGGCCACAGAAGTAGTCAGTGAGAGGAAAATCAGTGCTCGTGTTAAGCTAGGGAGCTTTTTATGCTATGTGAAGCTCTGATGTCATGATGCACAGCAGGGATCCTATTACACCAACAAATTCTAGAGACTGGCTTCTTATGTGCATTAAAGAGACAAAGCAGGCCCAGACTGATATTCTTGGTTAGTACTTACCATGAGGGGTTTGAAAAAAGAAGATATTGCAGTTTTTCTCATTCTTGATCTATGCACAGTCTGTTATATAGAGATACTCAGTGATGAATGTGTGGCATCTGTGAATAGAGAAGATGGAATACTCATCCAATCTGCTCTAGGTTCAGTGCCTGGTTTTATTTTGAAATGTACTCTTGGAGAGGTATGGATATGGGCTTCTCTTGTATCCTGTAAGGACCACAACCGTGTACTCACATGCACCAGAGTTCTGCATTTCTCATGTATATAGACAGATTTCCTTGAAAAAAAATCAGCTTTCTGGGTTGTTCCCATGGGCTCTGCCACTAACTGACAATTTTGGGCACATTTGTGTTTCCAAGAGCCACTCCTGAGTGTCTGTGGGATGCATGTACATAGCCAGACACTGCTTTTGTCTTGCAATATCTGGAGAAAGTATCTTATTTTGGAGTTTTGTTCCATGGCTACCCATGATGTAGTCAGGAATGAGATAGCAGGGTGTCTACATTCTTCTTGTGCTTCCTCAAACAGCTGTTTCTTCCTGATCCTCTTATGTGAATGCTAATTTTCCTGTCTTGATCAAATCTCCTTGCTCATGTCTTCATTGCCAAACATCCTTTTACTTTCTTCTCCCATACGTATCTGTTGCAAGAACATAGGTGCATCGTAAGATAGGTGTTTACTAGTTTGCCAGGATGAATGGACACTTAAAGGGCATGCTGCTCACACCCTACAAAAAAAAAAAATAAAGAATAGGTTCGGGAGTAGAATATTATGGAGTCTTATTTATCACAAATGATCATGGATTCAAGCAGATGGCATGAGGTTAGAGTGGTGGGTTCTCACCCTGCAGTGCACAAAGCTGTGTGGCCACAGGCAAGGCAGGCCCACAGATCTCAGCCAGGTCCTGCTCAAGTATCCTGCCTTTTGTGGTTGCTTAATTGCTCCTGCCACAATCCAATGTGTAATTCAAAACCACTGGTAGACAGATCTGCCTTTGGCAGGACAGGAACCTCTCTGATCCATGACATGTTTCTGGTTGTTCACTCCACACATGAGGTTTCTTTTTGCAGAAATCCCAAGGCAGCATTGTCCATAGACTTTGTGGGATGCATTTCTTTTATCCTTCGTTTCTCATGTAGCTACCCCTTGTCAAGCTTGCGTCTGGTCCTAGGAATGAGACTTACCCCTACATTCTTAAAAAACACCACATATCTTTTTGAATTATACACCCAGGTGAGCTATAAATGAAGAGCAACTGCCATACACAAGAACAAAGGGGTTTGCTGAGCAGTGATAAATAATAAACCTCACGGGAAAAATGCATCCCATACCTTGGGTTTTATTTTGCTCTGGCTTAGCACAATTCCCACAAAATTTTGGCAATCACACTGCCATTATCTTTTCATGATGAAGGCCCTAGGAACTTGTTCAGCCCACAGCGAGAGCCCTTTATGTACCTACTAATGTGTTGGTTCACAGACAGACGGAGGGAGGCTGTTGATCTGAATAGCAATCAGATGCCAGCGTACACCACCTCTCCACAAGAGCTGTGGACATTAATAATGTCTCTAGGGAGTGGCTGCAGCTGTAATAAAGAAAAGATATCTGCAGTGTTTGCACAGCACTCTTCATTCATCCTGATATGTAGTGAAGTGTGATAATAAGGACTTTACACAATCTAACTGACAGTCTTGGGGGGAGCATTCATAATGGGGGAAAAAGAGTGAAGAAACATTTGTTTCTGCGAGACATAGTTTAAACATGATGACACTTTTGAAAGTAAGCCTTTGGTTTTGGGGGTTTGATTTTTTTTTTTATACATGAAACAACATTTGCAACATAGTCTTTTCTGAATTTAACCTAGAGGGTTTTGGTTTGGAGCTCTCCCTCTGGAAAAATGTCATGTCACAAGCCTGCATGTATGCTTTAATCCTCTGTCCGCAACAACAGTCATGATTAAAGCAAGCTCAGAAAAAAATGATTGCTTCTCCTCTGAATTCTCAGATACAACAAGGCATTAGTTATATTGTGAAAAACCAAAACTGGCTATCTGATAGTTCTGATAATGCTTTAGTGCAGCTCCTGAGAATGCAGAGTGCCCTGGATTCAGCCCTTTGTGCCTCCTCCTGGATGTCAGGAGCTAGAAGTCAGCCAGCATATACAGGCATTTGCCAGCTCCGTGACTCAGATCTCTAACTTGCATGGCAGGTGTGTCTGAGCCCTGGCAAAGAAGAGAGGATCCGTATGTGAAGTGGCAGGAGGTGGAGATGAGAAGGCACCCCATGGCACCAGAAGATCTCCTTACAGCACAGTTTAAAGTGCCTAAACATTGACTCGCCATCCCTGGAGATATTTAAGGTGCGGATGGATGAGGTACTGAGGGGCATGGTTTAGAGACTGGTGGGAATGGTTGGACTTGATGATCCAGTGCGTCTATTCCAACCTGGCAATTCTATGATTGGTTTCAGTGCAAAATCACCAATTGCCACACAGAGTATCCCTGGGTATCACAAAGAACCTGGGGCAGTTCCATAGCCCGATTCACTTTTAGCAGAGTAAATGCAAGATGGGAAAGTGCCTGCAGATGACAGAAGTGCCTCTGTAATTAAATATAAATAAAAACTTTACATGAATACAAACAAAAACATGCACAGTGTCAAAGTATGGAGAATTTACTGTCTCATAGCAATATTGCCAGCTCTTTTTATTTTTATGGGAGAATCTTGTCTTTCACTTCAAATAACTGTTGAACTACTTGTCCTTTTGGTTGAGTATAAATATCCTGAAATTATGACTTACGGATTCAGAAACCAAACGACAAATAAAAGGAGCTCCACATTTATTAATTTTAAAATTCTTTTGACTCTTAATTCAACTGACACTTCCAAGGCCAGTGTTGCACTTTTGTGAATGCTTCAGCTTCAGCTCATCTGAGCATCTTGCACATAGTGTAAGGTTTTTCTTCACATAGCAAGTCTATGACAGGCGTAGAGGTAGGAGTAATTGCACATGCGCATATTAATGCCTTCCTACATTTTCTGAAGATATCAGGAAGGAGGATGTCAAAAAAGAAAGTCCCCAAGTATAAAAATGTCAGTGGTTTCTTGTACAAGTTGGTTGTTTGGGCATTTTTTTTTTTTAATTTACAGCAAGCTAAGATGTAATGCTGGGCATGTCCTGAGCACAAGTCACTGGGCTGCCTTTGCACCACCTTGGCCATAGACTGGGGCAAGAAGAGCTGCACAAACAGAGTTTGAGACAAAAAATTATGCTCTTGCAAAACCACGAACTTCTCAGCTAGCCAAGGTCCTGTCTAGAGGGCTGCAGCACTCCATCATAAATATTTTTCTTCACTGTCAACAAGCAATTCAGTGAACAACATGATCCCTCATCTGCTGGCTCATGTTTGAGTTGATTCCAACTCCCAATTATCCAGGCTTGGCTTAGTTTGGAAAATATGTCTGAAGAAACAGTAACACCAGCGAGGCAGCCAGGTTGAATGAGCGCTGTCAGTTAACAGCGTGGCTGTTGTGTGGTGGGGGCCTTCTCTGATGTTGCTGTCAGAAACAACACCTTCCTTTCTCCACCACATGTAAAGATTTCGGAACAAGCCCAGCAAGAGTTGGAACAGTGCAGGCAGGAGGATGTTTAAGCCATGGCAAAAGGAGCTCTCAATGGGGTGCCATAGGCAGTGAGCACGAATGAAAAGCGGGATGCAAATCCATTCATCTTTGTTTCATATTTCCCAGCCTCGGAGCCAGTAACAGCTCAAATCGCAAGAGAGGGTTTGTAGGTTATGTGGCAGAATGGTTACTATTGACTTACACTTAATTTTTTTTTCACTGAGTGCAGAAGAGACAAACAAAACCTCGGAGCTCCTGTGGTCCTACTTAAATCTGAGCAGATCTCAGGGTTCATGCTAGCGTCTCACTCCAACTAAGCATACCTGTGCCTGTGTGGGTCAGGTGGTCTCCTCTGTGCTTTCACAGCAGTGTAGGCATCTGTCAGTCCTCCAATATGTGCTTCAGGCCTGGTTTATATATGTCTAACTGATTAATTAATCTCTGTGCAGCAACTGGAAAATGTAAAGTGCGACATAAAAGATATGTATTACTATTACTAAATCTGTACTCGACAAGTGTGACTTGACATAAAGTGGCAGGTTTTATCTTACTCATTGCTACTATCTGAAAGAGGCCATTGAGAGCAAATTTCTGGAGCGTAATTTATTCTACAGACATAGTGGGATAAGTGGTGCACACGAGAAACTTACGCTGCATGCACCACGGGAAGCACTTTGCCGACAGAATACATGATGATTTTTTTTTTCACACATTGCTCCACTACCTGTGACTTCAGAGCCTCAAAGGCAGGGGCATCAGATGGGTACGCCATGCTCCCTGGGGAAATTTTGACGAATAAATCAATCGCAGCATATGGTTGCAGAGCCCCCAGCATGATGGGGAGGGTGGGGTGTTGCAGGAGCATGGCAGACTGTGATGGCAAAGGTGTGACTGGAAAGCAGTGACATTCTGGGTGAAGCCAAGGAGACGCTGGAAGAATGAGAGGAGATGGGCAGTGTGACAGCGGCTGGTGTTGTGGCTGGGTGGTTGCAGCACTTAACCCTCTCTGGTTGGGAGATTCTTACAGTGTTCATTGAATGGGCAAGAAGGCGAGCTGGGAAGTACCACTACTAGTGGATACATATATGAACTATTTTTTAAATCTCATGTAATTGTGGAGAACCTAGTGCTATAGTGAGCTGATCCTGTGTATTCCCTCTGGGCTGTATTGATATATAAATATTTAATAATGATGACAACAATGAAGAGCTTTGAAAATTGAGAACCCTGTAGGCAATTATTCTTATTAATAGGTATGTAGAATATTTGTGACTTAATGGTTGCTGAATACTCTCCATTGAATCATAGAAGCATAGAATCACCAGGTTGGAAACGGTCCACCAGATCATCAAGTCTGACCATTCCTATCAAATACTAACCATGCCCCTCAGTACCTCATAGACCTGTCCCTTAAACACCTCCAGGGAAGGTGACTCAGCCACCTCCCTGGGCAGCCTCTGCCAGTGCCCAATGACCCTTTCTGTGAAAAATTTTTTCTTAATGTTCAGCCTAAACCTCCCCTGGTGGATCTTGAGGTCATTTCCTCTTGTCCTGTCCCCTGTCACTTGGGAG
This sequence comes from Coccyzus lansbergi, assembly GCA_033558105.1. NCBI lineage: Eukaryota > Metazoa > Chordata > Aves > Cuculiformes > Coccyzidae > Coccyzus > Coccyzus lansbergi. Next base: position 492,687 of record JAUMJK010000332.1, on the reverse strand, counting down.
AAGAGGCCATCACCCTCCTCTCCATAACTTCCTTTCAGGTAGTTGTAGAGAGCAATGAGGTTTCCCCTCAGCCTCCTCCAGGCTCAACAACCCCAGCTCTCTCAGCCAATTGATTTGAGTCTACAAAGACAACCTGAGCACATACACAAAAAATCATGCCTGTGTTGCCCCAGCAGGAAAGCGTGTCAGAATCCTGCTCCTGGATAAACACCCGCTGCTCCAAACGAAGTAGGTCACCCTTGTCCAAATACTCACTGTGTCTTGGGTCTGAAGCAGGGAAAATTGGTTTCAGCTGTGCTTAATTTGCCAGCATTCAAATAAGTGAAATACAAAAGCACTGGAAACACAACCTTATTCATTTCAATGGGAAAAAAGTAAGAAAAGTGAGAATTCCTTCTACTGATATTAGCGTCCCGCAGATACCCAGGTATGACCAAGACTGTTTCTAAAAGAGCACTGAGATAATGACAATGCATAACCCAATCTCTTCCACTCCCTGCCTTTGCACTGAAGTCTAGCACCTTAGTGTCTTACCCAATTTCTTTCAATTTAGTCTTCTTTAAAGAAAAATATTGGTTAGTGCTGTTGGCTTATCTTTTGCTTTTTTCAATCTTTTACATTTCTTGGTATCTTCTTGCAAAAAAATGAATGAATCAGTCCTGACTCTCATTTACAGAGAAACTACTCACTTGAGCATAACCTGTGATTTCTGCCTTTGCCCTGCTTTTTTTCAGTCCCTTTAGCTACAGTCTAATAGTACACGTGTGTTTAACTGCTGTAATGTATGTTAGAGGGTGTAAATCCACCTGGTTAGTGGTTTAAACCTCATATTCTTACTAAGTCAGGTGATACAAGGCTCTCCTTAGGATCAAGATCTATCCCTCAACAAATGCCGGCTTTTCTTTCAGCCTTCAAAGCTTTTCCAAGCATTCTCTAGCATTCCCTACCATTCTGTCTGGCCATTGCTGTTCCTCATCTTTTATGGTTTCCTAAAGTTGTATAGAAAGTGCCTCACTTTAAATGGGGTTTAAGTTAATAAATGGTAAATCCAGACACTGTCAGGTAATGTGTCATAGCCTAAGGAAAAGAGAAAGGTCATGAGCAAACCTCAGATGCAAAATACGTGGTTTCCTTGAAAAGCCTCAAATGCACCAGAGGAAATTTTTCTTGTGCCAAGCAATGTTTCTGGACAAGTTCCCGAGCATCCCTTTCTTGTGGATCTCTTGCAAAGTCCCCAGATCTGCACTTAAAAAATGTGGCTGGCCTCTGAATTCACAGGAGAAAAAAAGTAAAGTAACCGAATGGAGGAGAGAAAGGAAAAGCCTCTGAGGAAGTGTCTCTCCTTTTTATTCTTATTCAAAGTTACCAAGGGTGTAAGGAAGTGCTGTGTAAAAGCAAAGAGAGGGGGCAGAGAGAATGCCAAATGGAGGCAAATGCAGGGGAAGAATGTAGATGAAGGGAATCTGTGCTTCCAGCATCAAACTGCCATGCAACTTCTCACCATACTCCGTATTTTTTTCGCCTCATGTTAGTTTATTTGGGTGTCATAGTTGTCAGCAGCAATGCACAGATGATTTTCTTAGCAGATAAAGCTGGTTATACCAGGGGAAACTGGAAAGAAATCTTGTGCAATATAAAGTTAGCTGATGCACTAGAAACCCTGGCATGCTGTGACGGTGGTGACCTGGAGTCACTCTAGGGCCTAAGGTGATGAACACAGAAAAGATGTTAGTTTAACCTGGTGAAAATCAAAGGTGAGATAGGAACTTAAGAAGACCCTAATCGATGACATCATTATGCAGGATCTTGAATGTGATCCTGAAGTTCATGCCATGGTTTAACACAATGCTCACTGCTAGCATTTAGTTTTAGGTGAGACTTGTGGTATAAACTTCTCATATCCTTAGAGAGAAACAGGAGATGTGACTCCATACTTCTCAGACACTGAGGTGGGCTGAGCGCTTCTCCCAAGCGGAGCTGCACTTGGCCAGGTTACTCCTTTAGCAGGAGGACATAGAAGAACACAAGACAGAGAGCAAGGGTGAAAGTTGGAATGCGGAGGGCTTGCTAGTCTGGCTTTGGCCAGTGAGAGGGGAAGGGGAAATTGGGTAATTTCTTTAGAAGGGCACCCGTTTTGAACTTTGGCTGCAAAGTTCCAGTTTCAACCCTTTCTCCCTTCTAGCCGCTATGTGTCCATTTGTATGGCACTTGGAGCAGGAGAAGAGGTGGGCTGTGGGGGTTCACAGCTGGTTTGCTCTCCTTGACAGCCTCCTGCCCTGTGCCTACACCTCCAGCTCATTGCTACCAACACTGCCTCTTATGATGGGGCAGGAGGGGATTGCTAAGCTCTTCCTCCAAGTGGCTTACTTGTACCACAGCCCTGCAACCTTGCATCTCTTCAGATGCTGTTCAGGAATGCACACAGGGAAGAGATTTTTAGCTGTCTCAGTATCCCACAGGATGTTTGGGTTGTGGATTTTTTTATTATTTTGGAAAGTTGTGGTTCTTATTTCTTTTTTTTTATAGTCAGTTTCTGTGAGTACATCACTAGCTCTCAGTCTGCAATGGAATGTACATGCTGGAAAGGAGAGTTATTTGATTCAGTATCAAACTGTGCAATATAAAATTATTGACTAGTCTTATTATTGAAATAACTCTTTGGTGTCTCTTACATACTGATGTTGGACGTCTTCCATTTATTTCTGTACAGTTCTGCATTTGGAAGTAATTTGTGTCTTGGAACAGCAACCTGAAATTATTGGCCAGCTTGTGTATAACGTAATGAGTGCTAGACATTTATAAGCTTAGTGGGTTTGTCAGGAGAATATCAGCTTCCGCTCCTCACTCTATTACCAAAGGTGTTCTGGCTGACCCTACGGTTGCCCCAGAGTTTTAGTCATCCAGAAGTTTTGGCTTCAAAATCAATACAAGTTTCAATTATGTTTATATATCTTCAGCCATAATAGAAAGCAGTGATAGCTGCATCCATCTGATGTTAGAAGCAACGCTATCTAACAGTTGACAGAGCAGATAGGAGATGGTTTGGGCATGCTCTGCTCAAATGGATTTTGAGACCCTGAACAGATCATTTCAGTTTTGTGCTGCTTTTGCAGTCCATAAAATGGGTGAGGTGGGTGTCAAGAGGATAGAGGAAGGAGGCAGGGAAAAAAGTTACTTCTTTTTGAGAAGCCTCAGTTATTATTTGCACAAAACTTTATATGAAGTGTGGTTGCATACATGGCAAACAGATGTTGCTATAATAGATGGTTGAAAGAGAGTCTGCCTAGAGGTGGAGTTTTGCACCATACTTGGAGACTTTCCTGACAGCAGATGAGAGAGGTGGGAGCTGTTGTAATCCATTGAGTAGAGACATGTGCATGACTTCTTATTAGAAAGTCAGAGAAACCGTACTGTGTGATCAAATGCCCATGGAGGGGAGCATAGCTGGAGGATTCAAGCATGACATCTTGCTTTATTTGCGCTGCTTCCAGTAATACATTGCATATATGTTATTTGGACACCATATATGAAAAAAAGCAAACAGGTGCATGCAAAATGTGATAATTGGTTCAACACTCCAGCGTGATTTATTTGAACTAAACAGATGTGCTTCATTTCCCAGAGAAATCTCCCTTTCTTGTATTCACGGTTTGAAAGGCCCTTTGAACATACAACCAAGCCACTTGATGTAGAAAAGGAAGCATTATCAGAGAAACAGATTGGACATTGCTTTGTTAGAATTCTCTAAACATACGATAGTCATCGACTTACAAACACAATAGCTATTGCCTTAATAGTATTTTCCACTTGTATAGACAAACGCTACTAGTAGAGTTGGCTTCCACATTGGGTTCTGTTCCGTTTCCTGGACAGAGGATGGCATTGTAGCCCTGCTGTATTCTGTAAACCCAGTCAAGGTACTCCCAGAGCAAGATCTTGATTTGATTGTGCTATGCATGCTTTAGTAGCTTAAGATTTTGCCTTTTGCTTTTCATGTCTTCAGTGAAACAGATGAATGCTGTAATAGCAGTACTTTCGAAAAGGAAGATATGAAACTCCTACATTTATAATAAAAAAGTGTTACCAACCTCATTGTAATTCAGACTTGAACTGTTCACCCTGTGCACGTCCAGAAACTCATTCTCTAATACTAGATGCAATGATCTCTGGAGGGAAGTTTTCCATCTGTTTCCTTATGATGTTAAGCTGTTAGTGCTGTTCATTATTTATTACATCTACTGGTGTATGTTAAGCTATGATTTTCTTCTTGTCTGGTATTAAGAATCTGACTTGGTTAATGCAAAAAAAAAAAAAAAAAATCAAAACCAAACACCCTAGGATTTGCATATTGCACATTGATCTTTAGAGTATTTGGGGTGGGGGTAAATAGGGGACTGTAATTGCTCCCAAGCTGCTTTTGTGCTAGCAGATGATTTATATTTAATTCAGTGATACAGAGCTAAATTAACCACTTTAAATGGAGATAAATATAGGCATGCTATATATAGGTGGAATCTGCCACCCGTACTTGGATTGAAGAGCATTATCTCTGCTTGATTTCAGTAGGACTACTGCAGGGTAAGAGTCCTCTCAATATGCATAAGGTAGGCAGAATCAGGCCCATCATAAATACATACAAATATGTATTTCACCTATGTGAATGAAAGTACGTATATGAGAGAGAGGGTTTTTTAAAATACGAGTATGTATTTATCAATGTGCATATTAAGTGAAAGCTCACGTGCATATGGTTTATTCTGCGCATTTTCACATCTTCTATTACTGGAAGGTGCAGAGGACTTTGGTTATTATGTTGTTCTACATAGAATAAATTAATAATTCTCCGGTTCAGCTTGGTTCTCTGTTAACAGAAATTATTATCATTTTTTCTGGAAATCAAATTCTTGATGAGTTTATCCAATTTCATCGCTGGTTGCATTAAATACTAACAACGGTTTAGGTGTCACAACATAGCACAGCGGGTTAGAGTTTTGTTGTTATTTGCAATTATTGTATCAGGAACAGCTGTGTACATTCAGCATCTTGCTCACAGAAATGTCTTGGAAGATGCACAGAAATAAGATCAGTATCTTATTACACTGTAATTAAAGTGTTGGTTTGGGGTTGTAAAACATTATCTAGATCAGCAATTGAGGTTACTCTTAACAATACCGATTCCTTTTGAATGAATGTATGTGTTTCCAAATTGCATAATGGGAAATTTTAGCATATCATTCTCATATGTAGTGTCTTTTGATGTGATGGAGAAATGTAGATGAACTGGAATGTTCGCTTTCCTGTCATGTAGCAGGTTCTTTATCATAATATAAATGTTATTAAGATAAAATCTGTCTCTCCATATTGTAGTGTTATAAAACTCAGAATTAGAAATGCTTTATCATTTCTGAAGAACAAAGACTATGACTGCTTTAAGCAATATCAAAGTCAGACTACCTTTATCAGGGGGGAACATGAAGGAAAGCACCAGTATATGCTAAAGCATAACTTAATTCTTGTCAGACTTAACACAGGATGTTTGCAATTACCAGGCAAAATAATCGCCAAAAGATGAAACAAATAAGCTTTCCTAGTGCATTTTTTAGCACTTTTTTTTAAGTGGTAGCAGAAATCACCTACCTGGAAATAAGATTGCTGATTTGTATATCTGCTCTTTTGACTTCTGAGTCACAGAATCACAGAACAACCAGGTTGGAAGGGACCCATCGGATCTTCTAGTCCAACCATTCCTAATTGGAGTAAACCAGCACTGCTTTGACAAGTCAGTGGAACTGTGTTTGACATACACTTGCAAACGTATTTTTATATATATATATATATATATATATATATATATATAGGATACTGGACTGGTAAATAAAAAGGCACTATTAAAGCGCCTTGGGCACTGGAAAAATTCCTACTTTTGTACCCATTGAAGACCACCTCTTTGAGACTGCACCCACTGGAGACATTTTAGGGAGAAAGTTTAGATTCAGTTCTTGGCAGATTGCAATCTATCTTTTACAGTGGCATCACCCGGCAGTTTTTGGAAAAGGAACTGGAAAACCATGGTTAGTCTTCAAACAGCCTCAAGGCTCTCTTGTAGTCCTCGAAACCTACTCTCTGTGGTTTGCATCTGGAGATCATCTCTATATAATGTCTCCTATGGAGACCAACTTCCCTCCTCACTCTGGCATCAGTTGCTTTTCAGATGGTTTCAAAGGGAAGTTCTGATAGTAAATGAACGAGGTGGTGGTGAAATAAAGTGGAAAGCCAGGAAATGTTGGTGCTGGGGTTATGCATGTAGTCACTGACTAACCATCAGTAATTGTGGGAGTAACTTCTCATGACCTGTGATCAAGGCATTGCAATTCTGATACACTTGATTAAAACCTTTAGTTATTTTTTAAGCCATGGGTTTTGTGTTAAAGGAGTCAGAGGCAATGAACATGGTCTGAGGCAGAGCATTGCTGTGATGTTGCCCCATTGTATGACACTGCCTGTTTGCAGACCAAGCAGGTTTAGGCCTTCTTGACCAAAAATGGTTCTTTGGAATCTGTCCCAGGCTTCCTTCACTATGCGGAGAAAATGCTGGTGAAGAACAGGCTGATTCCCCTGGCTTAAATGTCTATATTGGATGGGATGAATCACTGCCCTTTTTTGGTCTATTTATTTTATTCCATTAACTATAAGGAAAGGTCAGAGTGATAGCTTAAAAGGAGACACATAAAGGTGATAGCACTTTCTGGGATACAGTCACAGTGCTACAGGAAAATCCTGAACAACATGTATAGAATCATTGAATCATTAAAGTTGGAAAAGACTTTTAAGGTCATCAAGTCAAACTGTCAGCCTACCACTGTGCTTACTAAACCATGTTCCAAAGTGGTATGTCTACACATTTTTTGGACACTTCCAGGTATGATGACCCCATCACTTCCCTAGGTAGCCTTTTTCAACGTCTCACTGCACTTTTGGTAAAGGTTTTTTTTCCTAATATCCAATCTAAACCTCCCCTGTGCAACCTGAGGCCATTTCCTCTCGTTCTATCACTTGTTACTTGGGAGAAGAGACCAACATACACCTTGCTATAACCTCCTTTCAATTAGTTGTAGAGAGCAATGAGGTCTGCACTCAGCTTACTCTTCTCCAGACTAAACAACCCCAGCTCTCTCAAAAGACTTGTTCTCCAGATGCTTCAACAGCTTCACTGCTCCTCTCTGGATACTCTCTGTCACCTCAATGTCCTTCTTGTTCTGAGGGGCCCAAAACTGAACATGGTATTTGAGATGCTTCCTCACCAGTGATGAGTACAGAGGGAGAATAACCTCCCCGGACCTGCTGGTCACATCGTTTCTGATACAAGCCAGGATGCCATTGGCCTTTTTGGCCACCTGGGCACACTGCTGACTCATGTTCAGTCGGCTGTCAACAAGAACCCCAAGGTTATTCTCTGCCAGACAGCCTTCCAGCCACTCTTGCCCAAGCCTGTAGAGCTGAAGGGGTTGTTGTACCCCAAGTGCAGGACCTGGCATATGGCCATGTTGAACCTCATGCCATTGGTCTCAGCCCACTAGTCCAGCCTGTTCAGATCCCTTTGCAGAGTCTCCCTTCCCTCCAGCAGATCCACACTTCCACCCAGCTTAGTGTCATCTGAAAACTTACTAAGGGTGCACTCAATGCCTTCATCCAGGTCATCGATAAAGACATTCAACAGAACTTGACCCAGCACTTAGCCCCGGGGACACCACTTGTGACTGGGCTTCAACAGGATTTTTCTTCATTTACTATCACTTTTCAGGCCCAGCCATCCAGCTATTCTTTCACCCAGGAGAGGGTATGTCTCTCCAAGTTTATAACAATGTCATAGACTCTACAGTGTGGTATGCAAACTGCTCTTTAGCCACAGAAGCACTCCTGTTGAGCCCCACTGAGTTTGCGTGAAAACCTTTTAGAACATTTGATGTCAGGAAACGATGGATAAAAGTGTGGAGGCTGCTTCCCTGCTGTTAACATGGATTTACAACATAGATCATGGTAATTCCTGCACATTGCCTTGTATTGCACTGGATATCAACCACCAATAACATGATTTTTATATTGATTGGGATGGATTCTTAATTATCAATATAGATTTTTACTCTTTTCACAGTCAGTTCTTCAATATTTTCAGTTCACACAAAACATCGGCTCCCAGAATCTTGCAATATTGTAAACACCCATGTTCCAGTCAAAGAGAGAGAGAGAGAGAAAGAATGGGAGAAAGAAAGGGACTGAGCATTCCAGTACTTACTGCTTCATGAATAAGTTGATTATATAACTAAAAAAAGCTCCTTAACAAGTAGATAGAGCTCTTAATGGATTCTAGTAAAAATATAAGATTTTAACCCTTACAGTTTGCAATGCTGCATGATATAATATTACTCTGGAGAACTGAGCACATGCTAGCAACAGTTTAGATGCTCTAAAAGGACTGTATTCAGTTCCCTGCACAGGTGGAGCTGCCTCTTGCTGCTAATTAGACATCCAGCCCTGCCACACTTGTAGATGCCGAGAGTGCCCTTGCTTTCTCAGCCTGGGGATGCTTAATGTGTCATGAAAACCTGATCATGGTAAAATGGAGTGGGAGAGGAGAGTGAGCAGAGAAGGGATAGCCAAGAGCATGACAGTAGGAGCAGCTCCATGAGACAGAGTGCCTCACCTACATACAGGTTAGGGAAGCTGAAGGAATTAGAAAGAAGTTATCTAAGACAAAGCACTATTGAATGCTCTCTTTCCATTTCTTCAAAAAGACATTTGGGAAGGCCAGTGATGAAAAGTTTGAAAATGGAGAAACCTGGCCCACTCCTTCCTCCTGAAACATTGGCTCTGCTCACACAAGAATTCTGAAAACTCTGCACATCTTTGTTGTGTTCTTAGGAGACACATAATTACGTGACAAATAAGAGACTTTGTCAGAGCATCCCAGGAAAACATAATTCTGGATTTACCAGCCATATACTTAAGCATATATAAAAAGATGTATTTATTTTCCTTTGTTAAATATGATTTTAACAAGCAGATTATGCCATCATGGTAGCAACACTCTGAAACCATAACTAATACAGCACTTATGTTCTAAACCTTTATTTTCAGTCACTTACAACTTTCTGAGGAAAGTAGATTTTGCACTGATTTATCATGCTCCACCTGGGACCAGACAATCATTTTGTAGACCAAAAGGAAGTTTTATTAACCTCTGTCCAGTCACTTAGCCAATGCAGAGTTGTCTGAATGAGAAAAAGCCATTTTCACTTTTAAATCCAGTACATAAATTCTGGGGACTGAGATAACTCCAGACTCGTTTGGTTCAAAAAAAACCAACCAACCAACCAACCAAACAAATCTGTTTCACCTGGGTAGACGGAGCCTTCAGCTTTTGCCTTTCAGAAGCAAAAATGACAAATTTAGAAAACACTGAATAGCATTGCGTGTGTCCTTGCTCACATATCTATGCGTATGCACGTATGGAACCATTTCAAAAACAAATCTGCACAGGCAACATTTTGAACAAGGCTCCCAGGTACTGAAAGGATCATAAACACATGCTAGTCTTTAATCTTCTCTTTCTAACTGCCTACACACAGAAAGTACTTAAGTCTGTTCTAAACTGGAGTCTTGATAACTTAAAAGAAGAGATATTAATTATGAGGGTTGACAAATCTCCTTAGCTTTTTGACTGTTACCTGCACAGCAGTTGATAAAATGTTCAAGCTAATGGTATAAAGAAGTCAAATAATGATATTGCAGACTTACAGGTTTATCCTGGGATTAATACATTACAGGAGTCCACAGTGAGTTGTGTTTGAATGGATAGCAGCTGGATCCTTGAAAACAGATGGCCTTCCTTGTCTAAGTAGGCTTGATCTTGTCTAATCTTAAAAGCTAAGCAGGTTTGGGTCTGAAAGATCCACCAGAGAATATCTGATGCTCTAGGTTGTTGCTTTTCTATAGCAGCAATTGCTGCTCATAGCGTGATATGAAATTTAATGAGAACTGTGTAAAAATAAAAACATGCAAAAATTATAACTTGATTTTTATGTTTTTCACACTATTCCTGGTGGCATATTGCTAGAAATTTGCCGTTGTGTCAAGGTGATAGGATATTAATATGAGCTTCCTTTGTCTTAGTACACAACTCTGTTAAATTGACCAAAAATTTTCCAGCATGCTGCTGTCACCTGCAGCATGAGTTTTAAGAAAGACTCCCCATGAACTGGAGAAACTGAAAAAATCTTAAAATTCGCAGATCCTCTGTATTTGTAGCAGTTGTTGTTTCATGAGCAGCATTTTGGGCTACAACTTTTTTTATTATTATTATTATTTCTTTTTCAAGTTTCAAATGTCCTGGTTCTGCAGATTTTCTTAAAAATATGAACTGCTAACAGAAGATGACATGAGCATTTAATCTCAATCACTTAACAGCTATGCACAAAATAGTCCAGTTCGCAGGTACCTATTTGCACTTGTAACAGAGCTGAATATGTCTCCAGGAGGCTTCAAGGCTCTTTACAACTCGTTCTGTTTGCCAAGGAGGTTGAAAGGAGGTCAGGTTCTTCCTCCAGGTCCCCAACCACTCTTGGGTGGGCAGGAAAGGAGGTCAGGTTCTTCCTCCAGGTCCCCAACCACTCTTGGGTGGGCAGGACCCTTACAGACATAAAGGTTATCCTTAGGAACTCCCTGATTCATCTTTTGAGGAGCAGATTTTCAGCTTACCATTTGTATTTGTTTCTGTGAGAAAGTGACAGTTACTGAGCCAATGTTACTTGATTTTCTATAAGCTGAGATCAGTAAAGGTTTTGTGTTTGGCTTTGGTGAAAGCAGCATGAAACCCTAAGGCAACTGAGGATCATTTATAGGTGACCGCTGTAGCTGGCTGCTGCTGAATGCTGGCTACTAACATGAAAAACACTGATGTTCAAGACAGATCAGATTAATTAGTCTGTCAGCATGGAAGAATCTGGTTTATAGCCACTTGACTATTTGTTATAGAGCTTTTTCTCTGAGCACTGTTAACCAAATACAAATGCTTGAAAATTGCACTATCCATGAATCAAGTGAATATGAAGAGAATAATTGTCACTTCCTTAAAACGTAACAATCCAAAATGCCTTATATAAGCATCTAGGATTAGAAAAATGCTATTTTGTTTCTGGTAATTTATTTTATTTTGCACTGTATGGTAGTCAGTATGGTAAAGACCTATATCAATTATAGCATTTCATTACAGTGTAGCACAAAACATAATGTTGTATAATAGTTTGCTTGCTTGAGAATAGGCTATTCTACCTCTGACAGTAAACCCCCCCTTCAGAAATCACAGTTAAATTACATCAAATGCCTTGTACTGTTGCAATAAAAAAAGCATTTTTATAAAATCCAATTCAGCAAAATTAATTACTTCTACATAAAACAGGTTTCAACAACAGAAAATTTTACAACCAACCTAAAATCTCATAAATGTTAATTTTATGTACATCATAGAATTTCTGATGACAAAATGAAACCTTTGTGTTATGATAGTTTCACACTGAATTTTTAAGAAAGACAAAATTACAAGAAAGGATAATGTACAAGCATTTATATAAATGTATTTCCATATCCCCTGAGTATGTAAATGTGTACAGATGCACGTGCAAAACGCACAGCTGTGTGTGCGCGTGCAATGACTTTCCTGTTGACTGCAGTGTCCCTTGTAACCCATTTGCCCCACAATGTCATTTCAAATGTTTTCTAAGTATTGTGAGTCTCTGCAGATGGTGATCGCATTACACTAGCTGGTAGTAGCTTGCAAGACCTCATACTTGACTTGCATGTGTCTGTGTTTTCTGTAAATATTTTTGTTGATATAATGAAAGCAGTTTTTTACTGAAACCTGTTGTTGTTAAAACTCATCAGATCTCATCCTTTGAGGTGATGATAGTCAATCTTGTAATTTTGATGTGATAAAGGGGCAAACAATAAAACAGTAGAAAAAAAGAAATTAGTTCCACTAAAGACTCTTGAATCTATAGCTGATACAGGTTTACAGAAACACTTCCACAAGTATTACACAAACTACCAAATAACTCAAGTGATTGATGAAAGATTTACATAAATAAAGAAGAAAAGTCCTAAGTGTAATATAAACATGAAAATACTTTTTTTTTTAAAGTGAATGGAGTGTTGGATCAGCCAGTGACTGTGTCTGAAATACGTATTTGAATGCAAAACAACTTTTAATGGAAGAACCAATACTGGCATATTCATTTGATCATGGTTCAAATGGTTAAAAAAAGTTAACCAAAATTGTAGAAATATTTCAAAAATTAGATTTGTACCTAAAGAAAACTATTTCAAAATGTGACATCAGGAAAATCGTGCCTGATTTTGAATAAGTGGCCTACAAATGTTCTAGATGTTACCATTCAACTCATTTTTACATATGTACATATACACACCAGCTTGAAATGAAAACGTATATTAACTTACTCACTTAGCGGCTTAGTTTTTCACTTTGAATTGGGAACTATAAAATATTTCCTATATCTTTGGAAGTTATTTACCAAATGGTACAAAAGTGTAGCACAGAATGATTATATTTTCATATTTGCTTTCTGTGTACTACTACTTCAGAGATTATTTGTCAATATTTCACTTCCATAGGAATTTATAATTGTCAGTGTTATGCTTCAAGGAAAGTCAGTGAAAAAGATGGTTTCAATGGGAGAAAGTTATCCCAAGTTTAGCTTCTTTGTAATTAAAAAAAAACAACCCACATTGCCAAATCCTGCGTATTTCAGAACCCAGCACAATATATGACATTATTTTTCTTTTCTTGTTCATGGAGTTCTACTGTAGCTCTTTGAGACATAAATTTGACCCAATGACTCCTTTCTCTGGCTAATTAACACTGCCTTCACTATTCTCCTTGAGGATTATAATTGACTCAACTTTCACAGTGAGCTTAAGAACATACTTTTCTCTTAATTGTTCGACTTCATTAAAAGATTCAGCATTTAGCATTGATTTCTTTTGCTAAAGATATAAGTAAATTTTGGGAACATGTTCCAGTGAATCATTTAGGCAAGTTTACAACTTAAAACTTATGAAAATCCTCATGGGTTTCTCCCTCTAGGTTATATTCATCACCGTGATACTTAAATGCTAAACAAATTCATTCTGTAACTTTGCTTTCCCTTTCCATCTTTCTTACTGACCACCTTCTTCCCTTCACACACACTAGGTCTTCTTACACTTTACTGTGGTCAAGCTCAGTCCAGAAAAACATTGTGTTTGGAAACCAGCTGAATTTGTAGGGTAATCTTGCAGGTGATGCTGTAGGTGTAGTGCTTATGGGGTACCATGCAAGGAAAGGCAGTTACTGCTGCCTTTTAGTGTCTCAAGCATGGTGGTAGCAAAACTTTGAGCTAAGTTTAAGATGGGCCTATGCTGTGATAGGAGAGGTCTCTCTAGGTCCAGTTCTGCTCAGTCAAGCAACAATAATAAAAGAGATAAGATCCATAATGCATTTTCAAAGTTGCTGAGAGACCTTTATATGATGTTGCTTTCACAGTGTTCCTTGGAGTTATTATTGGTTCCACCCACGCTAATTCACTCTTACAGAGCGTGACCCAGAAAAGAACTAGTCCGCGTGTCATCTGACGCTATCCTCTATATTAATAAAAATGAGTGAAAAATAGCTGAAAAGGCAATTAATGTCTACCTTCAATTGGAAAAGGAAATGTAACTTTTTTGTTCTTTTAAATCCATCTGGTATTTTGCCAAATCTAAACTCTTAATGTAAAAAAAAAGTATAATACTGTAATATCTGGGCATAAAAATTGCGAAGTGGAACAACCACATCCAGCAGTCCTTATACAAAGGTCCTTGTTAAATGTCAGTAAGACAATTGCAAAAGAACCTCCCCAGGGACTGGGTCGAGTTGAGGTATTTTGGCATCTGTGAAATAGAGCAGTGCTAGGAAAGCTCAGAAAAGGCTGTTCATGCTTGACAACCAGCAAGATATTGTGTAGGTGTGTTTATGAAAGAGAGAAGCATGCAAGAAAGTGCCCAAGGAAGTCTTGCTCCCCTGGAACTGGAAGCAGAAATAAAACTGTGTGGGGCCTACAGATGGAGCAGGATCTCAGCAGCATTAATAAGCCTGGAAAAATACTTATCATGCTCACCAAGCTAAACTGACCTCTGCTATCTTCTGGTTCCTTTGTGTCCACTTATGAGATTAAAGTTTTACAGTCTCACTTCATTGTTAGGATGGAGACATTTTATTGTACTGAAAATTCTCACCAGGAGCTGTTCTCTTTGGCTATGTAGAACGGTCACGAACTTGTTCTTATCCACAAGGGCTAAAAATAGATTATGTCTGCTGCAGGAAAAAACAAATCAAAGCAGTTTATTGATTTATTAACAACATCTAATTACCCAGTAATCAGTGAAGGATACTTTTAGGATCAATACTAACAACACAACAGACAAATCGGAGTGCTGGACTCTCTCACATATGACATAGAATTGACATCACTTCAAGCACACCAACAGTTCCTTTGAAATCAGTTCTATTGCTGCATCAGCGCTACACAGAACTGCTTTTCCAAATATTCTGCTTCTCAGCGCATATAGATAAATTAATTTCTTGAAGTGTTATGACTTCACTGTAGCTCTGTCCAGTATTATGAAGGTATACAGAGATGCCTACAAGTGAAACCCTCAGGTTGAATTGAGGTATGGAAGCTTTTAGTGCTGTTAGCAGCTCACTGTGTATTTGGTCCGAACCCATAATTTCTCTGCCTGTTTTCAACTCATTCAAAATGGAACATGAGACACCAATATGAGCAAGGGTTGACCTGTCAAAGAATCTGATACAGAAATAGTTTTTCCTATTTTTACTTTTCCTTGAAAGTGCAACATTTCAAAGATGCTGACCCCTATAGCTCCACATACAAGCAACTTAGTTGCAGATTCTGGGGATTTGGGGATTAGGAATTTTCTTGGATTTAAGGGTAATTTGCTCTGGGAGGGAATGACTTCTGCAGAGCAAAGGGCCAAGGGATGCAAATGGTATGGGGAAATTTGGAATGTGTTTTCTTTCTTCTTTTTCCCAACACCACCACGTGGATTTGAATGACACATATTTTTTTTTCTGTACTGGCATGAAACCTCTTTACTCTTCCTTTTCATAGTCACCTTCTTCTAGTAATAACAAATGTCTTACAAACCGCATAAGCATAATAAATTAGTTCTTGATTTCCTTCTAGCTGATCTTGGATTTGGCTGGTGGCTATAAGCAAAGTAAAGGTACTAGAGCAATAAGTGGTAGGTTTTGAAAATAAAGATCTGATTGTCATAGCCAAGCAGTAATTATGAGTGTTAATCACCAAAACTGAATTCCAGCCTATACTTAACTGCACACCTGCCTGACATCTGGAAAATTGAACTAATCTATTTTCTGAAAGGAACTCCAACTTGGAAATCACATTTGCACTTGGCAGTGTTGTGCCTACGATTGTTACAAATTGCCCTGAAGATGATTAAAATGGAAAGGAAATAAAGGCAATCTCCTTTGTTTTGTGGACTGTGTATTTTCTGGGTTTGACAGCACTGGGAGAGAACTATTTGCTTCATGTTAACAGTACATAACTCACATGTGGCATCGATAGGGCTCGTGCACTGCTTGCCCCAGGCTTTGCAAGCAGGTATTTACACAGAACAACTTTTGGGAAGGGAAACCAGCAGGAGGACTGGTAGCAGGGGTGGAGAGGGGGGAGCAACTGGGGAGAGAGAGGCGAGCTCCATCCTTGCAGTTTACCTTGCAACAACAGAGCAAACTGGGGAAGGCCTTTCAAAAGCGCTGTTGTGGCTTTCGAAAGCACTGAAAACTCCTTCAGAAGTTTAAAATGGCCAGTTTGTTAGTGGCACAGTTTCAAAGTCATGAGGTGGGCTTGTCTATCTTGAACAAAAAAGGGTAGAATCTGGTATCTTTTATCACCTAGGGCTTCTCAGGACTCCTTGAGCCCACAAGCATCCAAATACAGGTTTTACTGGCAAACAATAAGAGCAGTGCCCAAGACTCAGTGTGTCAGAGATTAAATGAACCAATTCATCCTAATACAAATTCATCATACCTCAGTTACATTTTTTTATAACAATTCTCTCTGTAAATAAAACAGTATACCTTCTGTCACTGGAAGTGGCAGTTATAACATAATGTTGTATTTTCTTTCTTAAAAAAAATCTAGAGAGTCTTCTGGGCCAATGTATTTCTTCCATATGTCTTACTTGTTTTGTCATAATAGCAGTAACTAAAGAAAATTACACATTACAAATCCTGAATCAGACAACTGATTTTAATTTTTGATTTTTTAGTCCTCTCATAATGCATGATTGAAAGTTTGTGAGGTGCTCAGTGTGGTTTATAAAACCCTGTCAAGCGCTTGTAACTTTGGCAAAGAAAGACTTAATACATAGTTTTTAATGTGAAATTACCATATTTTCAGTTAGCAAGAGAGGTCTTTTTCAGCAGCTAAAATTAACTGTTGAAAAACGTTGGAAATGTGCATGGTAATGAGTTCATTCCTGTCAAATGAAATAATTAATATTAATTTTTACCCTCCTCTGAATGACTCCTGCTCCATTTTTCAAGTTAGAAAAGAAGTTAATGAATTTGCAAGACTGTTTCCTGCCATACAGGTTTAGCAGGTCTCCCATCACCAGCAAAAGACTATTTAAAGTCTTGGCTTCTATTTGAAAGCTTCTTAACTTCAGTCTTGAACTTTTACTCTGATTATTTACAGGCAAGACCATCAAAATTACTGTAAGCCTGTTCACTTCTAAACCACAAAGGATGTACAGACCTTGAGATTGCCATAAGATGATCTTGCAAAAGGTGTTGTTTTTTTTTTTTTTATCAGCTAAGTAGAGCAATACATCTCAGTTCAGACTGTTCCCATAGGACCCATTTTCACTAAAGTCAATGGAAAAATTCCCATTGATTTCAGCATGGCTGGAAGAAGTCCAAAGTTCAGACATTTCCAAGAGGTCTCCAAGTATAGCAAAAAAAAAAAAAAAAAAGGAGGATTTGAAGTCTCTTGATTCACTAGATTGGTATTTAACGTACGCTGATTTAATTACACTTAAGCATAAAAATAAACATAAGTATGGCTTTAAATGTCTTTTTCAAAAATTTCTATATATATCTTTAAAATCACATCCCATATACTACATCTGTGCTCATCAAGCAGGCAGGTGAGCTCTTAATAATAAATATATTTTGTTTCTGTGTTAAAAAGTGCAATTTATTTAGCATCATAAAACTTCCAAAAGTTGGCTTTAACAGTGGTATATTTTCAATTTAAAAATGTCCTGGTGTTTTTAACTGGACAACTTGTACCTTGTTGGCTTTTTTTTTTTTTTTTTTTAATTTGGGGGAAGGGGAAACGATCAACTTTTATCCTCATTTAATGCTAACTAAATATTCCTTAGCTGCTGAAGTGACTTAATGACATGAGTATGTGGTCTTATCAAAGTCCTATTATTCTTCTGACAGTATCTCATTTGTATGCAAATCCACTTGCATGCAACTTATTCTTTGGCAAACGGTGCTAGCAAGCCAGCGAGCATCATTTTAATTATGTGCATGTCTCTGTGTAGTCTATTTGTTACTGCATAGGAACATTATGGTGCTGTAACAACTACTGTACCTTATATCGTGCTCATGAACAGTGGAGCAGATCATCTTGCAGTTTTTATCATGGGTGATAGACATGCTCTGTCAGTCCCAGTCACCCAAGGGTAATCACAAAACAAAAGGTATCCTTTTAAATAAAATATTGATGGGGAAATTTTTTTTTTTTGAGATTTCCCATCTTTTTCGTAACGATACCCACTAAATACCTTTGCAGTCAGTGTCTTTGTTTCTCTTACTTTGCATATTCCGGACCATTAAGAAAAATTAATCCTGTTAGACATAAATCAAAAGGGAGACCTCTGTACATTTGTAGGATAGAACACAGCTTCTGCTTAGTAGATGTAGGCTACCATCAGAAGCCGACTGTTGTCAGCTTATATACAGTAGGGGAGAGGAACTGGGTGTCCACGTATGCCAAACACTGGGTGTCTATCCAAAGATAAGGGGATTATGCTCAGTGATTTACAGAACCCCTTCTGACACCCCATAGAAGGGCTTCCCAGAAAATGTGACCCCTTGTCATGTTTCTGAAGTCTCCAGGATGGGGAGATAGTCCCTGTCCTCGAAGCCCTACAGGTGAACCCATCCTTCTCTGTGCTTCATCCAGCTTGCAATATAAAGCTAACTCTGCTTCATATCACAAAGCCAGCTTGATCACTTGTGATACATTTCATGCTAGGGGAATGCTCTACAGTGATGAATATTGTCAGAGCTGGAAAAAAGGCTTCAGAACTGCATGACTTCAGAAAAAAAGAAAAAGACTACATCAATGTCCCAGCTTTGAGCCAGGCAAGTTCTATCATGAATCTTTGGAGAAAAAAAAAATGAATCTATCAGGAGAAGCATAATGATGCAAAATCAGCCAGTAGAAATACAGAGACATAGAGAAATACAGGGGCAACACCCTCCTCTGAATGTAGCCTCAGCTTGTATGGTTAAACGTATGTGGATGTGACTCTATAGCACATCTATATGTGGTGAAGCAGTTTGATCCACATAGAAAGACAGGACTGGAGAAGCTGCCTGAGCCATTATCTCCAGTGCTCTGCAATAGCTTACATTCCTGTATATGTTTATGTACATCCCTGTGCACGGGAAGCATAAAATCTGCATACCTATAAAGCTACCTGCATCTAGAGAAACATTTTCTGGCAGCTAGGAAAGAGGGTCTAGTCAAACAAGGCAACAAAACTTCTGCAATTACTAATAAACCTGACAAACTGATTTATGACTGTTTTCCTTGCTGTGATTTGTTGACAGATTGTTCTTTATGCAAAAATTACCAGAGTTTAAATCTGTATCATATGGCCTCTAATTCAACTGACAATATGTTACCAATTAAATTCCGCTTAAGCTATCATCAGCTAGCAAACCACAGACTGTGTTAAAGAGAATGACAGCCAGATAGCCAGTAAAATAATTTGTGCTGCGATTCTAAAGACTGGCCTATAAAGGAGGGACATTAAATAACTATATAAAAGATAAAAATAGCTTTTTTTTTTTTGGTAGTGAAAATAAAACCCCTACCAGTTTTGCATTTAATCCATCTCCTGCTGGAGAAATAGAAAAGGGCTTTCTGTCCTTGGTATTCTGTGAAGGAGGTGCAGCACAGCAGGACCAGTGGTCAGTGGGAAGAGTGCTAATGAAACTTTGCCATTTGTCCTTTCATTTGATCTTAACTTACTCTTTGGCTTGATTTTGGCCCTTGCTCTCCAGTATTGTTGTTTTCATTTGTAGAGAGAGGATGTATTTACTGCCAGGAAAAACAGATGATCCCATAGGATAAAAAAAAGTCTCTAAATGAGTTTTGCTTCTCCAGATCATCTTCTTCACTAATGTTAGAGAAGGGCCCAACACAGAGAGTGACATTGGACATCATAAAACTATGGATCCTCACTCCAATACTGACCTCGGCAGCACACAGCATGGAGCATGGCATGACGGTTAAGCTATCATCAGCTAGCGAACCACAGACTGTGTTAAAGAGAATGACAGTCAGATAGCTAGTAAATTCACACAGGCAAACGCAAGTGCTTTTCTGAGCAGCCATTAGCAGAGTTTGTTCCAGAAGAGGTGATAACTTCCTCAGAGCAGAAGCTCTGCAGCGTGAAATGGGCTGAGGTTGGTTTACATGGTGGAGGTGGGATGATTCTCTTTCTTAACTTTAACACAGTAGTGCCAATGCACTGGGTTTAAACAATATGGTGGGAGCTCATCTGTAAACGCTGCATTGTATGGAGCTTCCTGCTGTGAGAGTTTCATCTGTCTCCTTATCTCAGCTTTAATGTTGCAATCGTTTATCAAGTGTATATGTGTAGAGCATGTCCACCCAGAGAGTGTGTAGTTATCTTTGTTTAGAAAATAGAGCCTATCACTATTAACCCTAGTTATACTTCTCACTACATCATCATCATAGCCACTATTTACATAAGAGCTTTTTAAAGTTTTGCTATCTGTACCGATGACTGCAAGGGTCCTAGGCCGGGATGAGAATTTGGGATCTCATCATGAGTTGGCTCTACTGAATACTTGAACTCCCCTTCCTTTCTGTACATTGCAAAACAACATCTTAAGCCAAAAAAACTCCACTAAGAAGCAACTAAAATCATAACACTTTCAAAAATACAAATATTCTTCTTACCGAAGATTACAATGTAAATCAAGTATCTATTATTCTTGTGTCAGTATAATAATTTAAAAGGAATTTGCACATGATAAGAGGCATCCACTAAGGATGACAAATTAGGCATAATAAAACAGTTAGGAGAGAACATAAATAAGAAGGCATTTAAGGCAAATCGTCTTCTACCTCTGCAATCCAACAAACAGTTTGGGGGATATATGTCTCTGCTTACAACATGATGGCCTGTCCCGGAGAGGCTGTTAGAGGTATTATGAAGGCCCTTGTCCCAGATCTCCTCCACAGAAAGGAAGGAGGGGAGCAGCAAAGTCTTCAGTGCCCACTGTGCACCACGACTTTGTGGTAACAAATGTGAGGAATTGCACTGCCTTCTTAGCCCTTTCCTTCATGAGACAGAACTGTGCTTTCTTTACAGGTGGCTGGGATGGAAAGACCCAGTGCAGAACAGGTTACCCCTCTGGTCAGAAAATCAATATATTGGTGAAATATAAAACTGGATCTATGCATCTACATGCATGGATATGTATGCATCATATCTATACGTGTTTCTGTCTTCATCAAGCCTTGTTTGTGCAGGAATATTCTGAGGCAATTTAACTGAATGCAGTTGAACTACTTCACATGTGCTCCTCTATGAAATAAGAGTCATTCCCTGGGCTACTCAATAAACTCCTTCATCAGCAGTATTGTCAGGATGTAGTGGTTTTGGATAGTTTTATTTTATTTTATTTTATTTTATTTTATTTTATTTTATTTTATTTTATTTTATTTTATTTTTACCTTGCATGTGGAGAAAAAGGCAGTCCTGCAACATTGGGGAAGTCTTTGCCAACTGCTCTGCTACAATATGTTTTGTCTGTACTTTCTGCTGGTCTACCTTCTCGTTAGGATTTTTTCCGTATTATTTTATAGGTTGCCTTGCAGACCATGTGAAAATGCAGATCACTTCCTCTGGAGAAGCTAGTCAGAGTGGATATCACACTAGGAACACTGATAGCTTTCAACTCTTTAAGAAGCTAACACTGCGGTAGGTCTACAAGCCTCAGGTCTCTGCAGCCTGACTCTGCAGGATCTGGTAGACTGCTTGTTGCCTCCAGATTTCTGAACTGCTGGCTGTACAGGAGTAAGATCCAGGGCCCAGGACCTACACCTCATATAACCCCCTGCCTAAAATTTCCCTTCCCTGGGACAAACCCAGTATCAGAGTGCAATGTCAATTTATGGAGGATGGGCTTAGGAGCAGTCACTTCATTTCAATGCAGACAGAATTTCACTATAGGGAAGAGGACAGGATGGGTAAATCACAGACCACTTCTTCTGAAGTGCTGGGCAGTCTCTTGGGGATCGTGTGCACCTGATTTATGTCATGATCAACCTTGTTGTAAATCAGCACATCCTGGCCCTGGGATTAGCCATAATGGTCCCTTTTCTGACCCCCATCTCAGCATAGCATGGCGCTGACATAGACCTCCACTCTGGTTCTGGAGGAGAATGTATGTTTTTGGGCTGCTGCTGCAGGGGCACATGTAAAGACCCCAGTGGAAACTTCTCTCCTTGGCTGTTGTGCCCCAGGCAGGGGCTCTGCTTGTTGTTGCAGAGATTGCCATGGTCCTCCCTACTCCAGGTCACCGAGCAGATAGAAACACATTGTTGTCAATATGCTGGATTGACAGTGGTCAGTATTAAAATTTAATTTGAACACAAAACCCACTAACATTTCAGGAATGTCTTGCTGTCTTAGTTTTTATCCCTCCTTGCTGGGTTTTTCAGGTGAGGCTAGATTTGTACTGAGGCTCGCTGGTGGTGAATACATGTATTAGACATAACAAACAGCAGGCTGCATGGTATTTTGTAAAATTTCTCCTTCCAACTCTACCAGAAAACAACAGAGATAACTGCTGACTCCCAAATTTCAATTATCCTGTTTCTTTCTAGGCTCTGTCCAACTTGCACTCAAGTTTCTTGGGAATTTTCCACTGATTTTCATGGACTCTGTGCTGACCTCTTACAGAGAAAAACATAATTTGTACCAGAGATGCACAGTTACCTAGAGGCATCCAAGGGGCACGTGGATATAGGAAGGATTTAGGGAAAACAGAATGTGCACCATCTCCAGCCAGTATGTCTGCTATATTTCCTACTTTATTCGGTGATTTTTAACATTACAGTGGGTCCAGCTCATTGAAGCAAATTTATATGCAGGAGCACTATTTTAATCTTAGACTTAAAATAATTTTAATTAATAATAGCTCCCTTTTCCAGTCTGTCAACATATCTCCACCTCTTGGCTTTTTAAGAATTAAAATAAATATAGAAATAAAAATATTAAATTATTACCAGGCAACCAGAACAAAGAAAACATCAGAATCCTCAAGTTTAGAGATGCAAAAAAATGGCCTAGAGTTTTCAACTCTGTCCTGTCTACTCAGCACAACTATAGCTGGTTCCATCTTATTTAAGGCTTGCTAATTTAACTAAATATTGAAATGAAATAATGAAAATACTATAACAGACCATCTCATCCTTTACTCTTTCAGTCTGTCAGGTGTGAGGGTTTTCTCTCATCCGCACCTGCTAACAAATATCACCTTCATGACTTTGCCTGTGGCATTTATCCTGCTACTACTATAATTTTGCTTCCTCTGCGCTGGAGACAGCTGCTGTGTGCAGGTAGCTCTTCTGCAGCATGGTAGGACATTATTGCAAAGCTTGTTGCTGATGCTAATGGAGCTGGATGAGCTGCTGACATAGAACATAAGGCTTTACGGGATTTCAGAATCAAAATGCTGACCCTCATTTTTTTGGGAGCAAGTAGCGTGGTTTCCTGAAGGACAGAGGTCAGGTACCTCCTTGCTGCTGGAGAATAAGAGTTGTCTGAACTATTCACCCTCCTTGGCCCAGAAAAGAAAGTAAGACTACACTTCCCTCATCTAATAGAAAGAAACCAAACCAAAATAAGTTGTGTTTAGAAACCACCACAACAGTTCCAACAGGATTGAAATTTCCCCAGCATTATGCCTTTTGGAGGTTTGCGTTTTTTTTTTTTTTAAAAATATTATTGGGTAAAAAATGAGCCACAATAAGACACATATTTTTCTTTTTCTAAAGATGTACTCATTTAATGGTTAAACTTGAAAAGGAGCTACTAGGAGCACTGTGAATTACAGTTTAAATGAGTTTAAAATTCCAGTTGCTCATAGCTTGAAAAAAAGTGTCTCAAACCGAATGGTCTCAGTGGGGTGATGTGCAGGCAAAATGTAAAATGACATGTAATGAAATAAAGTAATTTTATTTGTAAACCTGGTACATAATGTAACAATCAAGCAGAACCAGTCTGGTATTTCTCTTGGTGTTCTTTTGCAGAATTATGTGACCCAAGAAAGAAAACATTAAGATGTTCTGATTTCACCCTATAGGACAGAGAAATACGCTTTGGTTAATGCTTACCATAATTCTATCTACTTGGCTCAGACAGTTATATTTTTATGAATCTTACGTTACTTTCTGTCACCCTCTAGGCAACAATACAGAGTTATTACAGTATAAAGGAAAATGCTTCCTGTTGAGCTTATAGTTGAACAACTCTTAACCAACTGGAAGCTCTTAATAACAGGGTAAATATACTAAGGAATAAACAGGTAGAGTGAAAAAAAAAGGAATACTGGCTTTATGGATGCTCAGGTTGATGGCACAGATGGATGCAACACGGAAAACTCAAAGGTAAAGCCGACACGCTAAGCTACATCAGAAATCTGAGGGAGTTAGGATTTTGTTAAGTGAATTTAGTGCTCATTAAGGGATTTGCAGTGTCAGCATTATAAAGCAAAGTCCTCTCTCGCCCTCAGAATCAGAACAGCATAGTGCAGCAACATTAATTCCGTGGTCGTTCCCTTCTTGGCCTCTACAATAAAATTATTACCTAGGGATCCAATTGTTCGTTATTTCTCAGTGTGTACCTCCTCACGAGGAACTGAGCTGAGATCACTGGCTCTTTTAATGTGGCATACGGATTGTAACACTCTGTGCCATGCTGGGCTTGAAACACTGACAACTTCCACCTTTAATTTAAAGAAAAATATTGTGCACTGCTCTTGTTGCTTTCTTTAAGTTGGCCGGTGCTTTGTGTCTCCCCGAAATATTCACACAAATGGTTTCCTTCTGCTTTACATCTCTCTCCCATCATTTTCCCCCTTCGTTCTCAGCTCAGTTATTTTGACTAGTGGTTTATTTTGCACAGCAGAGGAAGTAGAGAGACACAAAGACCAACCAGACTTAGGGAAAAGTACCAGTGCGTAGATTTTCAAATTAGTTACGTGGAACACAGACCTAGTTGTACAGAAAACACTGCTAAGGTTGAAAAAGCTGTACATGCTTTCTCTGTTTGTGTATCTTTCTCTCTAAGCCAAAAGCCAACTAGATATAGTTTTCATGCTACTAGAAACTCTTCATAATGAGTATACAAGTATATTGTAAACCCTTTTTCCCTATGGCCCCATGTGGATTTAAGCCCAGATACTAAGCCTTCCTCAGCATTACCTTATCCTTTTGTCCAGACATCATTCAAAGGTGCAGTTGACTTTCTAAATTACATCATATGTAAGTAGATTTATTTTTCCTTTTTCTGCAGATATAGTTTAATTTCCTTTTCCAATTTGCATGGGTGCACGCTCGTAAATTTTAAATATATTTAATCTCTTTTCAAAATATCCTTCAAAATTTCCTTAAGGTCTGTGGCAGGCAGGGATTGAGCTGTGCACCGCTGCCTTTGTCTCCGGTTTGCCACTGCCTGCTCAGGGAAAGCAGCCAGGCAGCAACCTCGGTCACATGGAGGTTTTCTTCGGGGAGCTGCTGCTCCAAGTGACGCTCTGAAAGGATGCAACATTAAAACCAGCACAGTCACCAAGAATTATAATTATGCAACTTATTAAAGCCCTTTGCAAGGCAGGAATATAAGATAAAAGGAAATACACAGTGATTGCTTAACAAAATCTGACACTGCTAGCAAATTCTGTGGAGGAAAGATGAAGAAGAGGTTAAAAACCTTTCTCCTTTGGGTGCAAGGGGTATCATGTGTCGCTGGTAGTAGTCGTCAGCTTTGGGTGTCTGTCCACTGCTCTCTTGTCTGCTTTGTGAGATGGCCCCTGACAGCTGTCGAGGGGTGTCCAGTAGGCATGTGCGAAGGGGAGATGTCACCAGGGGCACTCTCTGTGCTTCCCCCCCCATCTCCCTTGCCTGACCCTGACCTGTAGACCGCTCACTGGGCACTAGTTCTGGAGGACAGCATGTACCTGCCGTGTTGATCACCAGCACTGCAGGTCATGCCCTCCTCATCGCCAAGAAAGCCACTGTCCAGCAAAAGGGCTTTGTTCAACCCGGACCCCAGGGAGAGCCCACTCACAGCTCTGGGTTCAGTCCTTTTGTTTCCAGGTTAAAAACTTGACCTTCCCCTCCCCTGAGTCTGAAATGGCCCTCATAGCACTTCTGTTCAGCAATTACATTTTCTATTTTAAACCTTTCTTTGTGTCTCAGGCGACAAAAGGACTTTCATAATATAAATAGGTCTCAAAGCCTTTTGTGTGGGGCAAAAATTATAGGAAGAGAAGAATGAAAGAAAAAAAAAATCTGTGTTTCTCTAATTGGCGTAATACCTTCAGTCCTGACTCATAATTTAAGATGGATCAATTCTGAAGCTGACATGATAGATGTTGTCATCAATACTCAGAAGTAGTGATTAATATTTCTTCGTTCGAGGACACAGCCATCCACCTGCTTCTGAGAGAGTCCTATGTGCAAATCAAGAAAAATATGTGTAGTTAAGTAGACTAAGACTTGACTTAGACTTCCAACCATGCAACTTATTAAAATAATAAATATTTTCATTTTCTAGAGAATCCATTATAGTTCTCTGTTTTAGCTATTGTTAACTAATAATTTGGATTAATTACCAAGCTAAACCATTAAAAATTAAATCCATATATCTCGCTTCTTTAAAAGAGAGATAGTTTGCAACCATTTGTGTATTATGCACGTTAAGTGGGAGGCCGATGAAATATGTTGTGTTAGCTTCTCTTTGACAGCATTTGTACCCATACCGTATTATGCTCTGGTCTTATCAAATCCCAGAAGCGACAATGTATAAATAGATTGTGATGATATTTAGAGAAGAGAAATCATTCACAATATTTTTGGCATCTTCTGTAGTGACTTGAAAAGAACCACTTAATGAATATAGCATATAATAGTGGCATAAAGGGATATATAAGAGCATGGAATCGAGGAACGCTTACACATGCTGAGTCCGAGTTAAGGTTAGACATATGTTAGCAATCAGACATAAACACAACTTTCATCCCAAGGAATTTCAAAGCATATTGTAAGTTTAAATGGAAAGGGAAACCCAATTTGGAGCTCACGTCACTCTCTGCTGAAGCAACAATTGCCATAGTGCTAGAACTCGGCAGTTACTTAATGAGATCTTGAAGATCCATAGATACAGGGGGAAAGTAAAGCTACTCAGGGAGTCAACTTATTTATGAATGTACATTTTTTATATTAAAGACTACTAAACTATGGACTGTTCAGCTGTTCAAACTGCAAGTTACTGAGCTGAATACAGGAAAAAAAGTGAAACTGAATAGGCTGTGATACACAGATGGCTAGATTAGATAGTCTAGTGGGTTGGCCTTGCTACAAACTCTTTGAGATTAGGAAAAGTACTACATTTAAAGCTAATTTATATTTAAGCCTATAAGTATCTAATTAAAGTGGAACACTGATTTTAATTGAAATAGGAAACCTGTTATAAAGTATATTCAATAGCCTACTGCAGTGTCACCTGGACAAACAAAACACATCCTAAATCACTGAGGGATTGATTCTGCAACATTGACTCTAATTAAGGATCCCTTGCCCCTGTGGAGCCAGTGCCCATCTGAAGCAGGTACTGTGCAGTATGGTGATGTGTTGTTAAAGGAAGACTGAGTAATGTTACTTGGTTTTTTCATCTTTGGGATGAATTGGTGCCCGGGCTTTATGTAAACAGTCAATCAGGAACCCTATATGTCCTGCTCCAGCCTATACAGAAGCTCAGAGCAGCTGCTGGAGCTGCCCTGGGTGGGTGGGGGCTGCATTGAGTGCTGGAAGCGCACTGCACACGGAAACAAGTGTGATTGATTGTTCTTTGTGGCCCTCCCCATGAGCAATGCAGTAACCTGCCTTGCAAAGGAATTGCTGATAGATTAGACTGTTTGGACCACAGCAGGCGTGGATTTACTGGTGAGAAGTGATCTAACAGCCCCCACTTCGTCCTGAAAACTGCAAGGTGCATTGCAGGCTGACTAATCCTGGACTGTGCTGTGCATACTGCTCTGCCTCTGCCCCTACAACTGCTGAAATCCATGCACAAAAGAAAGGTCTGACCATGTCCCACCACCTCTGCCTTGTGTGTCAAAAATTAGGTAAGATGTAGAAAAATACAACATTGAGACTCATTGTGTTGATGCTAAGGAATTAACTACTCGTGGTCACCTCCAGAACTCCTCTCCTGTTCTTTGAAAGCATTCAGCTACAGTCTTATGAATTAGCTGAGAACGCATTTCTCAATTGGTAGACGTCTTAAAGATAGGTTAGAACAAAAAAATACTATGGTGATATTTTTCATAGAGGATGTTGACTAAGAATGTAGTATTTCTCACCTCCCCCTTATTTTATGTTGCATTAAAATTATCTTTACTCTTCCTCAGGCAGTTGCTATGCCACACTCAAGACAGAGAGTCTGACAAGTGGGAAATGTCAACTTTTGAGATGATGTTAAGCTTTCTTGTTACATGCATTCTTTATGTAATGGATTTGAGTTACATATTGTTCCTAGGCCTCCAGCTCTTCTTAGAAAGTCTGCTCGACTGGGCACAGCTGCTCACTTATTCTTGATGAAGAGCTGTTAACAGAGGAAAAAACACTATGAGGGGGGCAAATAGCGTCCACATGAATCATTAAAAATATTTTTACGATGAGGAGGATTAGATAGAACACATCATATTTTTATTTATCCAGTGCCATGCTTTCCTGAAGTGGTAGGCTTCAGTCCCTACAGGAGCTGAAAATATATTGACAAGTCACACAGCAAGGGATGTCAGAGGGGGAAATGGTGGTTGCGGGGGAGCCAGAGGTTGAAATAGGCAGCATGGAAGATGATTCTTCAGGCATGGACCAGCAACTCCTTTTAAACAGTCTGCGTTGGTTTACTGTATGCTACTGTCACTGTCACACCTCGTTTGGTGAGAGATGGGACATTTTTAAGTAAGGAAGCAGCAGGTGAGGTTACTGTTTGATGGCTGGCAAGTAGAAAAGATTTGAGCAAGTGAGACTGTGGAACACAGAGTATTCTCTGGCCACAGGGACTGGCCACAGTGGTGGGCCAAGGAGTTAGCAGAGGAACACGGCAAAGCCACAAGCCTTCCTGTCCAGGCACATCACAGAAGAAACAAAATCGGCAGTTGGAGGGCAACCTATAGGTGAGATTTCACATACAAGGAGTTTTAAAAATGCCATCAAAGCCAGAGGAGAAAAAATGAAGCTTCCAGCACTTGGCAGGTAGCCAAAACAGTTGAGAGTTTTTTTTCAATTGACATTAATTTCAATGCAATTAGTCCTGATGTTCTCTGCTCCGCATGAGAAGAGAATCATGGCCATGATGGGAAAAGAAAAGAACACCACAATAATATACATGCAAGAACTGTAAAAAAATTATAAAATCTCGCATGTTAAAACATATTAAAAACATAAAACATACTGCCTATGTTGCTATTATTATGTATTACTGTTTGAAATTTAATTCAGTCAGTGCTGCTCATGCTATTTGTTTACTTTTTCTATTGATCTGTTTGGATGATGAATTTAGCCTACGTAATTTCACTTCCAAGTTTCCATGCGTTTGTGAGCTGCCACTTGTAAGTATTTAAGTCCACCTCGTGCTTCACAGAATGACCTATGGTCAGCTCTGGCGCTGATGTAAAGGGGGTCTGACTCTAGTGATTTAGTCCATAAAGACGATTTGAGCCTCCCTTGTCGTATACACCATTTTGAAGGTGATTTAAGTACTTTGCAAATCATTGTGTAAGCTGGGACTTGGGGAAAGAATCAGAGCCATAGTGCAATTTGGGCTGCAAAATCTCTGGTTAAACTAGGAAGAGTGAGATAGCACAGGCTATGGTTTAAAAAGGTCACGGTAAATGTGCTTCCCTTCATATGTAAGTACTGTATGTGTTGAGAATGTTACTTGCTTTGCAGGCTCAACCTTCAGTCACACTGAGCTTTACCCCAGCTCACAGAAAAGACTGTTTTCAGATGGGTTTGTGAGTCCAGTAATACTGGACCAAGCCTGACATCTGAACTGGTCTGATTTTTTTTTCCCACTTTCATCTTGTTTTGTTCTGGTTCGACTGGGGTTGCTGCAAGTCCTCCTGATCCAGGACAAGTCCCTCTCCCTCCCACCGGGGAAGGTGAAGAGACAGACGTGGTGGGAGCCGACTCCCGTGGATCCCTCCAGGTTGAAGATGTGCCACATCTACAAGGTTGGTCGGGGAACTTCTGGCAGCAGGAGGCAGCACCACCTTGGCTGTGCAGAGGAATTGAAGCAGCTCTGGAGTGGCTCAGGATTTTCAGATGACTTGCTGAAAGCTACCTACTAACGTCCAAGTTTTCAAATCTTTCCCTTGGAGTACACCGACGTGGCAGCCAAAGCTGCTTGTGCAGGATTACCTACCCTAAAAAACCACAGAGCTAACTCAGGAAAAAATAACATACAGTCACGACACTAGCCCAGAAGCCTGCATAAAAACTTGAGCTTGTGTGATGCTCGGGGCTGCCAGGGCTACATGCACATCGGGGCATCTCTAGGCAGGTGCAAGCCAGGTTGGGTTGGCCTCCCAAGAGCAGGGATCTCCCAGTCTGGCATCACCCTGTGGACATTCACATTGGCAACACCACATCAACAGCCCCTTCTCTTTGTCACAGATTTTGCACGTTTCTTTTCCCTGTCTGCGATGACATGACACTTCTCTGGCAGCTACTCACTGCTTAGCTGAAAACCCCAATATTCTGGAAAGTATTTAATGTGCGTTAACCTCTCATAATGTGATTCAGCAGCTACAAATCAGGAGAACTTGCCTCCCCTGGCCAGCCAGATATCACAGCCGGTGCTTCAAGAAGGCCGGACAGTGCAAGGCATCTTACTCTCTTAGGGTGGCAAGAGAGTTACCTAGAGAACACTCATTTTTAAAGGCTTCATCCAATCCAGGGACCTTTAACCTAGGTAGACCTGTACGTAGAATCATAGAATCATAGAACAACCAGGTTGGAAGGGACCCATCGGATCTTCTAGTCCAACCATTCCTATCAAACACTAAACCAAGTCCCTCAAGACCTCATCCACCCGTGCCTTAAACACCTCCAGGGAAGGGGAATCAACCACCTCCCTGGGTAGCCTATTCCAATGCCCAATGACCCTCTGTGTGAAAAACTTCCTCCTAATCTCCAGCCTAAATCTCCCCTGGCAGAGCTTGAGGCCATTCCCTCTTGTCCTGTCCCCTGTCACTTGGGAGAAGAGGCCAACTCTCTCCTCCCTACAACCACCCTTCAGGTAGTTGTAGAGAGTAAAGAGGTCTCCTCTCAGCCTCCTCTTCTCCAGGCTGGAGAAGGCTCCTCTTCTCTTGTAGCCGGAGCCTGCAAGAGCTGTTATGTGCCCAGGTGACGCTTATTATTCGATAGGAATAGTTGGGCTAGACGATCTGGTGGGTCTTTTCCAACCCGGTGATTCTATGATTCTATGTTTCTGCACCTAAGGAGTAATTGGTGCAAAAAAAAAAAAAAAAAAAAAAAAAAGCATCAACTCAACCCCAGAGCCCATTCATAGAGTCATAGAACAACCAGGTTGGAAGGGACCCATCGGATCTTCTAGTCCAACCATTCCTGAGCTGCTAAAAAGCTGCTGACCCCTCAGACGGACAGGGCTCAGGGTGGCACCCTGGATTACTATATTCCAGCGCTGTGGGACCGGGGCGACCGCCTGTCCCGCAACAAACCTATCCCAGTTTCTCCCTGGACTCCTCTCCGCCCTGGCGTGAGCTGCCGGCCAGCCGGTGTCCCACGAGGCAGGGACACGGCGTGGAGGAGGAAAGGAGGGGAGGGAAGGACCTCCTCCCCCAGCCCACCCCCCAGGCGCTCCTCCCCGGGCGCAGGTTCCCCCTGTGCGCCGGGCGCTGCGCGGGGCGGGGGTTGCGCGGGCGCAGCGCTGCGCGGGGCGGGCGTTGCGCGCTCCTGGCTCGCAGGAGGGGAGGGAGGGAGGAGGAGCGGGGCGGGAGCGGGCGAGCTGAGCCCAGCCGAGCCGCGCCGCTTGCGAAAGAGCGGTGGCATAAGGGCTTGGGTTGGTGGCTGGGTTTTCTTTTTCTTTTTTTTCCCCCCTTTTTTTATTTTTTTTTTTTTTATTTTTTTTTTTTATTTTTTTTTTGAGGTGGGGTGCGAGTCGCGTTGCTTTGATTTTCGGCGAAGGTGGTGCCGGAGCGGGGAAGCCGCCCCCACCTGCGCGTGTGCGGAGCGGAGCGGGGCAGGGCGGTGCGGCTGGAGATGCGCCCCGCACGCCGGGCGGTCGCGGTGGCGGTGGCGGTGGCGTCGCGGCGGCGCTGACAGCGCTCAGCATGGACAGCTTCGACTTAGCTCTCCTCCAGGAGTGGGACCTGGACTCTCTGTGGTGAGTGGGACCCCTGCCTCGCCTCCCCCTTGCCCGAGGTGGAGGGGGGGGGGGCGCAGTAGCCGGGGGGAGGGGGGCGGGGGGTGGAATGATGGGTCCCTTCCAACCTGGTTGTTCTATGATTCTATGATTCTATGATTTCCAGGTGAGGGGCTGGGGGGACGATATGGGCTCTGCGGCTCTGGGAAGGATGTTGAGGCTCTGGAGCGAGTCCAGAGAAGAGCAGCGAAGCTGGGGAAGGGGCTGGAGAGGAAGAGGAGCGGCTGAGAGAGCTGGGGGTGTTTAGCCTGGAGAAGAGGAGGCTGAGGGGAGACCTCATTGCTCTCTCCAACTCCCTGAGAGGAGGCTGTGGAGAGGAGGGAGCTGGCCTCTTCTCCCAAGGGACAGGACGAGAGGGAATGGCCTCAAGCTCCACCAGGGGAGGGTCAGGCTGGACATTAGGAAAAAAAATATTTCATAGAAAGAGTCATTGGGCAGTGGGAGAGGCTGCCCAGGGAGGGGGTTGAGTCACCATCCCTGAAGGGGTTTAAGGGACGGGTGGACGAGGTGCTGAGGGGCATGGGTTAGAGATTGATGGGAATGGTTGGACTTGATGATCCGGTGGGTCTCTTCCAACCTGGTGATTCTGTGATTTGGGGTTGGTGTGCGCTTTCCTGGGGTGTACAGTGAATCAGGGGTGCGGTGGATTCTGTGATTTGGGGTTGGTGTGTGCTTTCCTGGGGTGTACAGTGAATCGGGGGTGCGGTGATGTGCTTGTGCAATAAGGGGGGTATGTGTCTATGTGTGTGTGCCATGGCTCGGGGGGTGCGGGTCCATTAGCCACAGAGGGTGCAGCATCCCGGGAGGTGTCTCCCTGACCACTTGCTGGTCCGGGAGGGGCAGAGGATCACAGAATCACAGAACAACCAGGTTGGAAGGGACCCATCGGATCATCTAGTGCAACCATTCCTATCAAACACTAGGATGGGGTGTCCCCTTCCATGCTGCCGGGTGGTGTTTATCTGTGTGTATGTGTGCGTGTGGGGATCTCCTGCAATAACCCCTGTGTGCCCCCTCCACTAGCACCCAGAGCTCCATCCCTCCCACGCTGCCCTTTCAATGCCCCCACTCCCCCCCCTCCCCCAGGCGTCTTTATTACCTCCGAGCACCCTCACCTCTTCTCGTTCTTGCCCCTCTTCCCCCACTTCCCATGCCCTTGACCCCCCTCCCTGTGCACCCCGGTCCCTGCGGCAGCTGCGGGGCTGCCAGGGAGGAAGGGATAAGAATTTCTAGAAATGTCATTAAGCAGCTGGAGGTGGGAAAGCGCTGCCCTCCCTCCTTCCCTCCCTCCTGTCCCGCATCACCCTCCTGGAGCCGCTGCCAAGTCCCGGAGTTTGGCTGCGGGAGGCATGGAGCATCCCTAGGATTACTTTTTCCTTTTTTTTTTTTTTTTTTTTTTTTTTTAATTTTTTTCTCCTTGTAATCTCTTATCGAGGTGCCTTTTAACGCGTTAGGCGATCTGTATCTTCTGTCAGTAGGGTGCGCGTTCGGCGTTACCGCCTTATCTCGTCGCTGGCAGGTGTCACCAAATAAGCTAGACCCACCAGTCCCATTTATAGCCGAGCGGCTCCTGAGCAGAAGACCTTCGGGATGATGGGAGCGGCTGTGGAACCGCCAGGGCTGATAAATGCCTGCGCTGATAACACACCAGCCTAATAAAACTTTTATATTGCTGTGGGAACTTTAAAGAGCGCGT
Source organism: Coccyzus lansbergi (assembly GCA_033558105.1). Classification (NCBI taxonomy): domain Eukaryota; kingdom Metazoa; phylum Chordata; class Aves; order Cuculiformes; family Coccyzidae; genus Coccyzus; species Coccyzus lansbergi. Next base: position 458,843 of record JAUMJK010000332.1, on the reverse strand, counting down.
GTAACGCCAAATTAGTTACTACCCCATAAAAGTTTTTAATTACAGCCTTTCTGCCTGTGACACGAGTTAAGGTTATGTCCTCGTTTCAATTATAAATACCGATATTCGGTTTATATCCAAACCGGAACGTTTATCTCTGGCCCGATTTTAAGTTTTCAGCCCATATGCACGGTTTTACAATTAAATTACATGGTTTTTTCCTATTAGAATCATAGAATCATAGAACAACCAGGTTGGAAGAGACCCATTTAAACAAGAGCAGGAGAAATGATGCTTTCGCACATTTGATTGAATGCTTTTCCCTTTCTCCTTGAACAAAGACAAACTTTGGGGGGAATTTTCTTTTTTTTTCCCGGCAAAAGCATGCTATTTGTTAGTCTGGTCTTCAAACTGGCTGTTGGAAATAATATTGAATTTGTAAAGCTAACAATGTAATTCTGTAAAGCTAGGGCTTTAGGCTGTGTCTCATATTTGCTCCTTTTTTATATAATTTTTAACATGCTTTTTGACTATTGTGGAGCCACTTCCAAATGGCTGTGGTTGCCATAAAGCTCCTGTACAGGACAGAAAAGGCATCTACCGTTTTCCAGCTGAATTATCTGCTTGAAAATGTTTGTATTTGTGTTTCATCCATCTTGTTTAGTTGTTTTCCTTTATAGTTGCTGTAGTTCAGAAGAGAGGTTCAACAGGGGGGGTTCAAATAACATATTAAAAGCCATTATGCAGCGGCAGGCTTGTATTCTGTGCTAAATTCTCACCCCTCTTTTGAGGTTGCACCCACGAATGTTCAGAGCAGTGCCCAGGGAGGGGCTTGCACCCACTTTAAGTAGAGCTTACTGGGGGAGCAAGGAGTTTGCAGGTGTTTGCTGCTGCATGTGTGTCCTTTTTGGGCATCAAGTTTTGCTGACCAGCTTTGGCTCGGAGTATTTGAGATCGTGGGCTGGAAGTTTATCATGAAGCAGCTGCTTTGGCAAATGCTTCAGAGTAGTAACTTTGAAAAGCAGTACAAGTAGTATTAAATAAAAACTTACTTTCCCTTAGGGAAAACTTCCAGAGTCTATTGTGAAGGCCAGCAGTGCCTCGGTGCCACAGTGGGCCCTGTGTTGGTCCCCATCGCTGGGCAGGGTGCACGTGTCGTGCTATCCTCCTGCTGTCCTGCCCGTTTGCTGCTCAGTGATGGGAAGGTTGTGGAGATTCTCAAAAAACCTGATTTGGATGAGGTACTAAACAGACAAAACCAAAGCTGGTATGTTCATTTTAAGCTCCGAAGGCTTGCCAGGCTGCCTTCAAAGGAGTGCAGTTGTTGCCAAGAAGGGAAATAAAATATACCACATAGATAGGAAGTACTTCATGGCAAAGAGCAACACTTAAGAGACTTAATTTTCTCTGCAGTGAGAATGAATATTGTCCTTTATTCTTTTGAATGTAGTCATAATGGCAATTTGCGCACTTAATTTATGACTGAAAATCTGCTTTTTGCAGTATTTGGTGAACGTTTTTCTTAAAAGTGAAGTAATTAAATATTAATGTGCTGTTCTAAAGTGCTTTTTTTAAATTTGGTATGTTCTTGGAAAATCAAAAGAGGTTTCCAGATGAACAGCAGCATGCTAATCAATCCTCATTGATTGTTTCTTTTATACTATTAATTAATTTGCTCTCCAATTAATACACGCTATGTCTTTGCTGTAGCATACAAAATCTAATAATATATCATTTCATGGCTGTATTTAAGAGTAATTTAAATACAGTATTTAACTGGTAAACAGCAATGGGGGAATTTTGTAAGCTGTTTTCTACTAAACAGTAGCTCTTCCAGGTTGTATTGATGCCAATAACACTTCTGCCTCCCAGAAAACCACTGTAATTCAAATAGTAAAAGCTGAGTACAAACTCAAATAGAAATTTTAAGAAAACATACCAACCTGTGGTATAAATAAAACTCGTGCCCATTTGGTAAGCTTTCTCTGAACATTTTGGGATGAGCAGCCCAGCTTAACTCAAGATGTTGTAACCACCACAGTTATCCCAAACAAGTAAGACTAACAACTTTGAACTGCAGCACCATCTCATTTTTTCTTTCTCTGTGCATTTTTTGGTATGCTATATGTGTAGTTTTACTTGTCAAGACTAGAGAATGTGGATTCTCGAGTGTCTCATATCTTTGTACTTGTTTACAGTAGACAAAAAGAGAGGGAAATTCTCCATTAGAGGTGGTTTATTTGCCTCTTTTACAGAAGAAGACATGGTATGCATGATGGAAAACAGGGAATGAGCAGAGCGGAGGGCTTAATTGGAATCCTAAGACTAGTTCTGCATTATAGGCATTTGTGTTGTTATTTACATTATTTAACAAATCTAGATAGAAATTCAGCCAAGTCCTTAAGTCTTTGCTTGGATTTAAGTGCAATGATAGCCCTGGTGAAGACCACTTAGTAGCAGCTCTGCTCACATGCTTATGTAATATATATGCATAGACTGTTTTCCCCATTCATCAAAAACAATTAGTAGATCTATTAAAGCACTAAACAAGTGTTTGAGTGTAAGATGATTGTTAGCCACAACCGTCCCGGTATTTGTTTAGGTAAAAGTAACCAAGTATGTAATTGGTTTATTTGGTACTTACCTGATAGCTCTGGATATTTTGAGTTAGCATCAGTTTTGTAGGGGTTGGATAGTCCTGTAAAAAATGTACAGCTGTATAGCTTCCAAGTTGAGATCCATATCAAATGCCACAGTGTAAGGTGGCCCAGTGCGTTTTACAGATGATGTATTGAATTACCAGTTCATTTGCTATCTTTGGGTCTGTTCCTGCTCCATTTGAAGTCAATGAGAGTTTTGTTTGGAAGTTGCTATTAACAAAAAGTGGCCAGACATCCAGCAGTCTTATAAATGAACCTTTTGTATCTTCTTGATCCCAGGTTGTCTAGCTTTTAGTCACTACATTTTAAATTTGTGTAAGGCAAGATTTTTCCTTATATTGTGCAGTGTTTACTGGAGACAGTTTTAGAAAGCTAATTCTACAAATGCTTCTTAAGTCACAGTAGAGTATCAAGATGTTTATTTTCAGACAACAGTAAGCAGCTACTCTGGGGAGAGAGGGCTAACTGCAGCCATTCTCTCAGTCGGGTAGGAGGCTGGACCAGTTTCCCCTTTTTACAGATAACACGCAGCAATAATACCTCCCTCTCACCAAAAAAAAAAAAAAAAAAAAAAAAAGTCACTGTCTTTCCTCCTGTCTGCTTTACAGCCTATATCTTATTGTCCCGTATTTCTTTCCTTTTAGCTCTTGGACTCTTTCTACCAGTAATACTTGAAATCCTATTTCTCTCCTTTTTATTTCTCTTTGTGGTGTTTCCCATTTCGACTTCCTCCCAGTGTCAACTCACTGCCTTCCCCTCATTGAGATCCCGTCTAAAATTTGCTCTTTCTGTGATAATTATAAGTTGCAAGCAAACAATATCACAAGTAATAACTATGAACTATTCCCTTCTCCCACTTTCACAGCATGTTCTCTGTTCCTGATGCCCGTTTTTTATGTTGGAAGCCCTTTGGGTCAGGAATTACTTTCGTTGCTTGAGGGTTTTTTCTTATCGTAGTGAACAAATTGTATGTGCTAAACGTAAATAATAAAAGCAAGCTTTTCATGGTCCTTATGCCTCATAAACATCAGCTTAATAATAATATTTTAAAACTATATGTGCCATGCCATGTGAGTGCAAATTTGCTGGATGTAGCATACCACATCCTCCTCATTTGGTTGAAGTCTCCACTGAGTGCAGAAGCTTTGCTGAGTTTATATCAAATGAGGATCTGGTCCATCATCTGTGATTTGCAGTACTCAGTCACTTTTTTTTTTTAAGAATAATTATTTTTTTAAAATTCTGTTTACTTTTTTTCTGATAAATGAAATTTTGATACGCCAGTAGGACAATAAATGTGCTTTCATCTCTCCCTTGAGGACTGTTTGAGCACCCATGCCCAATTGTGTGAAGCCTTTGGGCTTTCCTCCTAACATGCAGGCTTGCAGATTTGTGCTCCACTGGGAATGTTCTCCATCAGAAGTCAAGGCAGAAATCTGGCTAGGTTATTGGAGCAGGGTTTAGAAGAGGGCATGAGGTGCAAGTGGCATTTCCTGATCGATGTGAATATTTTGAGAAATTTACCTGATCTCTTAAACTAGTGGAAGAGAAATATAGGCCAATAAGCCCATATTGAAAATAATATTGGCTATGGGAACATCTCATTATCCATATATTAAGAATAACATCATAGTCAATGCCGCAACACTCTCATTAGAGAAAGCAACTGTTTAATTGAGAGGTGTTTTTTTTTTAATCTCATATAGCAAATTAATCCATTTGCATCGTGTTTATGACTAGAAAACAATAAAGCATGGCTAAAAGGAGTGCCAGCAATTATTCATGGCATATGTTCAGAGAAGTTTTAAACCTTGATTATAACTTTATTAACAATAACAGTAATAAAGTAAAATCAATAGAAATTAAAAAAAACCTGATGCATACAGCTAGAAAACACAGTTATGTTTTGTGTCAGATAGTGTCTCATCTAACAGACTGATCAAGTTGTAACTTTGAAGTAACATCCTCACAAGATGAGATTTCAAAACCACAGTATTTTCTTGGAAAATCAGGTAAAATTTCTTTGTCTATGGGCTAGTTAGCTGTAAGGCTAATTCCAGTGGAAACCCACAAGTTCTTTGTGAAACACTGAGGGCAGGAAAAGAGAAAATGTTACCAAGCTTCCTTGGTTTTGAACAAAACTATCTCTTCATAAACCATGCCCTGCTGGGGAATTACCATTTCAGTGCTGCTGCCAGAGGCTGGATTTACTGACTGGCTGCTCCCAGGGACTCCACTGGTCCCTACTCGTCCCGAACCCACTGGGTTTGCATCATTAACAGTGGGACCACTCACTGGTCTTCTGTCTCTTAAAATAAATTTTGAGACACCAGTTATGCTTGCTGGTGCTGCCTAATGCCCCAGGAGAGCCAAAATGGACACTTACAGTTTAATACTCAGGTAGCAATCTATATAATTTATGAATTATTTATAGTAACTATGAATTTGTATTTAGGAGAAAGAGTGAATGAACTGTAGCAACAGTTAAATGAACATGATGGTAGTTATTAATATTCTGTGCTAAGCGTTTTCTATGTCTTTTCAAAAGTAGGAATGCATAATACAGCTACTTGTTTTCCTCTCTTACAGCTTGTTATCTCAGCTTTACCAATACCTCCAGCTAATAAAAAGTATGTGTTAGCAACATAAGTTGACTGTGTTTTATCCTCGTAGGAAGATGTTAACCTGCATGCGTGTACCAAGGACCTGGATATGGTTGTATCTTGGGAAATATGACAGTAGGAATGCAATTTAAATTTATCCTCAGAGATCCTTTATGTATTTTTTAAAAAATAAATTAGTTCCAATGCAGCAGTGGTGGTCTCAGCAGTCAGGAAACACTTAAAATCACACAGAAGGGACAGAAATCTTTGCTAAGAAGCTTTGTGTTGCTATGTGCTGTTTCTCAATAAACACCATCCGCAACTGTAAGTACTTAAAACTAAAAACAAGAGCGTTGGATCTGACAAAGCCGCACAACATCTTAATGTAACCCAGTCTTTCTGTGTGGTTGTTTTCACATGTTTCAGACCAAAGAAAGAGTCCTTTGTGGCTCAGCCTGCTTTGACTGAATGACAGGAATGGACAAATAGAGGATAAGATGGTATCTTCTTACACTGCGTATGTTTTGATTGCTTTGAGCTGTGATCACTTCTTATTGCATACATCACTTTTGAAATCCATTAGAGGAAAACTGGTGGTCTTCCTGGTCCATGCGTTGCTGTGATGATACAGTCCAGGTGCCAGGGTATTATGATGACCTGTGGTGGCATGAAAAATGCAAATATAAGAGACAGATGGATCAGGAGGAAAAAGCATTGATGAAGTATGCGCTCACAGAGTTCAGTTTCGGAAGCTGTCCCAGCAGTGGTCTTTTCTACCATCCCTCTCCTTGCTTTGTTTGCTTTGGTCACTGTGAAGGTTTTGCGGAGCCTGTTCTGATGTACAGGTGCTGGTAGATATCCTAGTCCTCCTCTGTGGGGATTTAGCTTTTGTTCAGACACTGCCAAGCAGTGTCTACCTCCTAGCAGTGCACTAAGAGAAAGCTGATTCTTTCTGTCATTGACCACTTCTAATTGACCAGGAAGGTTCATCTCTCAGGTCTGTCAATTTTTTGAGGGAATGACCTGATTTAAATGTTTTTGTGCTCCTTTGGCTTAGAACAGCAAGTGCAGTAGGTAGTTGAACCTTAGTCAAGAAAAAAAAAAGTGTTTGTTGACAGAAATACTCTTGAGAAGATAATTATATTGACAGACACTTTTTACATTTTTTGTTTCAGAAGTAGTCAGGGAGGAAACCTGTCATGTCATCGACTGTTTTTAAAGGACAAAGTAAGAATAAAAGCTAAATGTGCATTTTTTCATTTGTGTTTGGCAAGGACAGTGTAATATTTTTCTGTAGGATGATGACCTTGAGTTAACTAAATGTCACCACTTTAAAGAGTAAATTAATGTTACAATGTGCTTTGTTTGTAGTCAGGCCTGAAGACTGTCAGGAATTTCTTAGTACAAAAGGTGATTGTGTGCTAGTCCATTTACTCAGGCTTCCTGCAGGAAAACCACCATGATCCCAACTTATCTGAATTAGTATCACCAGGTTGCCTTGCGTGCTTGGGTACACCACCGTGTTTGCAGCTAGGTTGTGGATCTGTACCCCTTTCACCATGTAGATAGGTTCAAAAAGGCCACAGGACCGTGCATTTCTCTGAGGTTGTTGAGTCAGACTGCTGCTCTTTCAGATAAATGAACCTTTTTCTAAGATGGAGTAAATACCTTCAAAATCCAGTCATGCTCTGTCATAAATGTGGCAAGGGGTTTGGGTTTGAGTTTTTGTCAATGACAATTAAAATCTGTGCCAAACCCATAAGCATTTGTAGGAAAAAAATGTACATTTTGCCAATATATGTGGCTTAGCTTATCCCTGGCCATTCAATACAGTTGATTTCAGCAACACCGGAAGTAAAATGTCCTTGAGATAACCCCAAAAAAGGAAAGCACAGGTGAATGTTGTTATTTTAGGACCTGCACTGGTTTTTGTAGATCCAAGCAAAGTATCTTCAAGGCTTCACATTACACAAGAACTCACTAGCTTGGGTGTATGGCCACACAAACGTGATTACATGCGATGTAGTAGAAAGGCAACCTTTTTTTCTGTTGTTCCTAGAAATATGTAAGTATCAATATCTTGAACTAATTACAGCTGATATAAAGCACATTTAAGGAAACCCATTAGTGGAGAATTAGAATTAGAGCAGATTAGCTATTCTTTAATGGCCTTGACTGTAGATCTTTTGGTGCCTTGGTAGCTTTCCTAATGTCCTTTGCTCATCTATCTTGACTAAATGACTGAGAAGCTTCTTTCAAGTCACAGTCTGGTTGTAATGTGAAAAAAAATCATTGTTTTCAGCTGAAAAAATTATTACCTGGAAAGGTAAACTCTACTGAGTTCTGTACTGTATTTGTTGTTCAGATTTAAAACATTATTTTACTGCTCAATGTGACTGTATAACAGAAAGAGCAATCTCTAATATGCTTACTCGCAGCTATTAATTATTTACTTTCTTGAAATACAGATCATAGACAATTCTACATGACTTCCCTTCTTACAGACTTTCTTGTCTCTCTCTTTATTTTTGTATGCTTTGCAAATGCCTGTAAATTCGTTTTCACTGAGAGGGGAAATAAGTAATTTAGACTATTGCAGTTGTTTCATAATTAATTAATTTCAATTTAAAACAATCAAGTAGAGCCTGTCCATTGTTCTGTGTGCTTTTCTGAGGCATTAAGATTCACAATATTGAAATAAGTTCCAGATGGAAGTGCATACTTAATAATAAGAGAAAAAAATCTGGTTTTGTCAAAAACCTGAAGAGTCTTGCTAGATCAAAACGAAGTATAATGCCTAAGCACATTTTTCAGGTTTTAAGCAATTTAAGAATTACTTAACAGTACAAATTTGAAACATTATATAGAACATTAACTTAGAAATGGAATTATAGACTTAGAGAAACAGTGATGCAGGACTATTTATTCATTTGTTCCCTCAAATATTCCTGGCATCTGTTAAAATTTAACAAGACTTAGCACAGTTTCCCATTTTTGGCACTTGGTTTTCTATGATAAAGAAAAATATTTGCAATGATAAATCATCTTTTGCTAATAATGAATAAATAACACATTCTCCTGAGGAAAAAATTATGGTAGAAGGAAAAATATTGAGCAGAAGGAAAGATGATCAGAATTATACACTGGAAAATCTTGAACATTCCTATACTTCAATAAATATAAGGGTTTGCAGGAGGACTTTTGACGTGGCAGTTTGCAGTAAGAATAAAAAGTCTTTTTTGAACATGAAAGACACTTATGTAAGAGATTTATATTATGTAAATGCTACTGTTATTGGTGATAGCCCATTATAAAGGAGCACTTTATATTCAGAAAAGCATTTGCAAATAATGGGATAGATGCTGCAATCTCTAGTCCTGACTTGGACAACTTTCTCTTTGAAGTCAATGGAAGTTCTGCCTGAATAGAGGTGGAGGAATTAGCCCATTCATTATTATCTGAATTACATCAAGAGCTGACTGCTAAACAATAAAATCATGATTCATAACATAACAGCTTCACTTAATTCTTTTGTAGTCTTAATATATCTCATTATATGGTACTTTTGTTCTTTCCTCTCTGTGCAGTATTCAAATTAATAACAACCACCTTTACATAACTGATGGTTAGACATGTTTTGCTGCCTTAGCAAGATCAAAGGTTTTTATATACTCTTTTTGGATAGATACCAAGAATAGGGTGATCAATCTCTTCTGTAACCATTAAGCACAGTGTAAATATCTCAGGGTACCCAATTAGACACAAGTGGTTTGCCAGATGCTGAGAGCATCACCAGTTGTCAAGAGCTTCCCAAGGCCGTGGGACAGTCCAGAATTTATTAGGGATTAGTGGTGGTCTGAGTTGTCACTCCACTGATTTGTGCTCATTCAGCTGTGCCCTGCTGTAAGCTGCCGGCATGATATGTGGAGATAAGGTTGAAGCGACAGATACTTTGCTCTCCTTAGGCACCTCTGGGTAGGCAGGAGGCAGGGATGGACACTGTTGTTCCAGTTCCTCTTCTGTGACCAGAGTGATATGGGAGTTAGAGTGAGAGAGATAGCAAAATTAGAAGGGCATAAGAGAAGGAGACTAAAGAGATGAGCCCAAGAAAAGGTCCTCCCCCCAAAAGGTTTTAATACGAAGCTGGAGTTAACCCCTCACCAGGAAGCCATCTGCAGCCTTCAGGCTTTAAGAATTCTTTTTATCTAGAGATGTAATTGAAACAAGATGTGTAACAGCTGCAAGATGTCAGGTTTGTCAAAGTAACTAGAAAAATGAGTTCTGTGACACACTAGCACATAGCAAAGTAACCTATAGCTAAAAAAAAAAAAAAAAGAAAGAAAAAAAAATAAGAAGGAATAAATTATTGTATGGGTTAAAAAGAGAAGGGGAAATAGTTGAATAATGAAAGTTGTACTGAAGTCTGGAGTATGGATAATTTGAAATTAAACTACAATGAAGGTTTCCCAGAAGAGGATACATCCTAACTCAGCACTTTCTTTTCAAGACCTCAAAAAGAACAATGAAGTGATTTTGAGCATGCTTATGAGGACTCCTCCCAAGCATGAGTGATAACACAGGGAAACCCTGAAGGTGTTAGCTGAAAATTTGGAGAGTGAATTTCCGTAATTCTCAGGGCAAGAGAAGACTGGAATTAGCCTTTTTGAAATAACTTTTGGTAATAACTTTTCATAATGATGAGGCTAGGCCACGAAGGGCCTTCATGGTGAGGAAAGAGGGAACAAAAGGATAGCTGTAAAGAAAAGGGGCTTACAGTCAGAGCATCCTGCCTGGGAAATGCTGTTTGCTGCGGGATCTTTGATGCAGCTTGCTGTCATCTATGAAGTCCAATTGTGCACACTGAGGTATGTGAAGCAGAAGAAAAATGCCCAAAGATTTCACCAGAGGTGTAATCTACACCTCAGTCAGTAATACATTGTAGTTTAGAGCTACCATAATCCGAACATATTAAAGTTCTACAGGATCCATGGTGTAGGATGCTGTATCTCAGAGCCAGGAAGTTATCTGTGGGAAGGTTGGAGCCTGAGGTCATATGAGATCGAAGGCAGTATGAGTGCACTGAGCAGTCCCTGTGACCTGACACAAAGGAATGCAGATTCCATGTACACAGTACTGGAAATTGGAGAATTACCTAAAATGACTGCTGCAGAATCAGGTTGAAAGTAACAGATTCAGCTGCAGGAATGGCAGGGAAGCCAGGTGCTTGTGGAAATACAAGGCATTGTTCTGAGTCAGGATCAAGAGGGATGGTAGCTGAAGAAGTGTCTTGGAGTGTGGGAGCACTTCCTGGGGCTGTACCCAGAGGTCCAGGTAACTTCTTTCTTGCCTGGGAGCCCTTCCATAATGAGTGAGGAGAGAGACTCCTCAGGACTCAGCATACTGAAATGCTCATAACTATTGTGTGCTCTTCAAGGCACTCCAGCATTTCATCAGAATACATATGGCACCAATGGTAACTAATTAAAAGCACCTATTACAGTAATGACATGTACTACTCCAGTACTACTGCTTCAGATCAGAGCAAGTCTTGGAGCCTGCTCCTGTATACCAGTCAAGTATGCCCTAATTCACACTTTCAGAAATTGCTTGGAAACATAGCTCTCATTGAGAGCCTTAAAGAAAACTGAATTTTGATTTTGTGAACAAATGTGTAATTCAAGTGTTTTCCTTTCCTCAACTCATGTTCACATGCAAAACCAACTAATAAAATTTCAGTGGTGCTTATACTGTAATTTGGTTGGCAGAAGAAAAGTCATATGTTAAAGCTAAAGTCACCATAACTCATGAGATGCTAATATTTGGCTGGAGGAGTGGGCCTGTGAGAACCTCAGGAGGTTCAACAAGGCCAACTGCAAGGCCCTACACCTGTATTGGGGCAATCCCCATTTTCAGTACATGGTAGGGAATGATGTGATTGAGAGCTGCCCTACAGAGAAAGACTTGGGGGTGCTGGTTGATGAGAAACTCAACATGAGCTGGTAGCCAGAAGGCCAACTGTATCCTGGGCTGCATCCAAAGAAGTGTGGCCAGCAGGTCGAGGGAGGTAATTCTGTCCCACTATTCCTCTCTTGTGAGACCTCACCTGGAGTACTGTGTCCAGTTTTGGAATCCTCAACATAAGAAGGATATGGAGCTGTTGAGATAGGTCCAGGGCAGGGCTGCAAAGATGATCCGAGGGCTGGAGCACCTTCCCTTTGAGGACAGGCTGAGAGAGCTAGGGTTGTTCAGCCTGGAGAAGAGAAGTCTCTGACAAGATCTTGTAGCAACTTTCCAGTACCTGAAAGGAGCCTACAAGAAAGCTAGAGAAGGACTATTCATAACGGCTTGTGGTGATGGGACAAGGCGGGGGTATGGGTATAAACTGGAGAGGGGCAGATTTAGGCTAGACATTAGGAATAATTTCTTCACCATGAGAGTGGTGAGACACTGGAATAGGTTGCAAAGGGAAGCTGTGGCTGCCCCATCCCTGGAGGTGTTCAAGGCCAGGTTGGATGGGGCCTTGGGCAGCCTGGTCTGGCAGGAGGGTTGGAACTAGGTGATCTTTAAGGTCACTTCCAACCCTAACTGTTCTATGATTCTATGTATCTGCTGTGTGTTAGAGAATCAGATTAGACCTATTGAAATGCTTCCAGTTCACTCTTATCTGCTCACAGTTCCCTCTCGAGGACTGAAAAGCGTAAACAAGTTTTCTCATACTACACTCTTAAGAGTAGCTGCATTTACTTTATCCCAGAAGTCTGTCTCTGCCTGCAGAGAAGCAAAGAACCAAAGTTTGTGTATGGTTCCCATTTTTCCTCCTAGGAAGTCTCAGGAGAAAAGATGATTGTGTTCACTCGCAGATGTCCCACGAACGTGCAGTAAATCCAATGGGTTCTGAACGTGCTGCTGCCCTTGCTTGCACCTGGTAATAAACTATGGCAATAAATCAGGTGATCTGCACATGCATAATAAATCTGATGCATCTGAATGCAGACGTACAGGATGGACATGCTGTGCGCAAACTGGCCATTTTCCAGGTCTTCTGGATGTCAGGCTTCCACCGTGACTGACTTGCCTGGGAGGCCTGGCAAAGCTGCTGACTTGCTCTTTTTGTGTCAGCATTGCCAGGACACGTCCAGGGGGAGTGGGTCGTATAGTAGACTAAAGCTTGAGTATTGTTTTTCAATGTGCCTGTACTCATGCAAGCCGTGATACCACCCTGAAAAGATAAACAACCCCTCTCCCTTAGAGGTGCACTTTCTGTGAACTTAGGCGTTTTTGGCAAATTATACCTCAGGCTTTTGTAAGTTCAAATTTATTCTCCATTTTCTTTGCAGGAAAGTTTTGTGTGTATCAGATGAGTGCTCTTACCACTTCAGTGCATGAATGCCTTGAATACCTTCTTAGTTTGCACACTTATTTTTGTAGGAGAGCTTTAGATTTAGAACTGTCTATACACGAGGACCTTCCTGAGGGTGCTGGAGGTCAGGGTGTCTCAGGTGGGAAGAGGCTGGATGCTGATAGTTCCTCCCTGTGATTGCATATTCACCTCTCACGTGCGAGGATGTTCATATGTGGTGAACTTCAGACCACAGTGGAGATACTAAAATGGGCCAAGAGTTGCTCTCTGCCCTGCAGACCAAATGGCTTGGCACAAAGTATCTCCATGTGGTGGAAAACTGGGTGGCCACATGTAAGCTGCCTGTGGGAAGTGCTTCTCACCACTTGGGTATCAGAAATGCTAAGTCTAGGTTTGGGATTTTTTTTTATCTGAGTGGGAGCAGGAATAAACCCCACTGAGAAATGGCAGCAGAAGATTACAACTCTGGCTGGATCAGGAAAAGGACCTCAGCCCTGTGAGACTGGGTGACTGATTATATAAAAATGAAAACATTTACTTTCTTTGGCAAATGAGCTTTCTTCACTGTCATTATATGGGCTGCATAGAAATGAAGCTGGGGACTTTACTGGATTGTAAATTATTGCACTTGTGTTTAAATAAGGAGTATCTTCAGAGCAAAGATGCTAGCATGATTTCAATAAAACAGAAAATGTTTGAGATATTACGAGACTCTGTCAAGTTAATAAACACACGTCTCCCTAGGACTTTTTCATAGCGGTTTTCTGTGCCAATTCAGGACACTGCCGTTAAGCTAATTAGCAATTCTGAGCAAAATTGGAGAGAATTCGTGTTTTTCTTCAGCTGGGCAACATGCTTATCAAGTCGGCTACCTCCAGTTTGATACAGCAGGCTGCCAGCAGACTTGTCACAATTTATGAAGAAGGTTTGTGGTAGAGATGGAAAGTATAATGAAAACCACATCCACCAATTAAACACCTACATTTCCTTTTAGAGTCCAAACAATGGATGGTTTTCCTTTTGCAAAAGAGATTTCTCAAATCAAAGCAACTCATAGAAGAAATAGAAATTAGGAAGGAAGCTTTGAGAATATCTTTAATGAATGTCTGGCACAATGACATAGTGAGGCATGACACATCCATGAATATGATCTACTTGCAAGGATTCAGCTCTCAGCAATCATGCAAAAGTAATACAATCAAATATGGGACACGTTCAGGTCAAGTTTTAGTACATGTAATATCAGTCTTTTCCGAATAGAGGTAAAGAGTACACCCGATGCTTTTCTTAGTAGGTGATGCAAGGTTTTAACACCCGAAAATTAGCATCAGTCATATTTTTACTCAAGTGAACAGAAACTGACCTTCTCTTAATAGAAAGAGCAAGGCATAGAAAAGAATCTTTGAAAATAACTGTGGATTTGTTAAGCAGAAATCAGAGGATGAGGTAGAGCCTGGATATGACACATTCAGCAGTATTGCAGCTGGAGAGGTAGCAACAGGAGTTTGGGGAGCTATTTTCTCTGAAGAAAATCGCTGGTTTCAAAACATTTCATTCCAAGGACACAGAAGAACAGAACAGACGCTTCAGAGAAAGGGTGTCAAAATTAATTTTACATAGTTTTACTGACAACACTCAATTACCATACAGTTGATATGGGCCAGATGTATTGAAAAACAATCTGAAAACACACTGGGTGATGATAAAAACAAATATTATTATTATTAACACTAGAGTTGTATTTACCTCAAGTGACACTCAGTGATATTTGGCACTAGTTGCATTGAACATTGCATCAGTAGGTCTGTAAGCAGTTCAGCTGTGTTTGTAGAGAACAACATCTGCGTTCATCGACTTTGTCCCATGTTTTTTTCAAAAGGAAAGACTATTTTGGGCTCAGTATCATGCAAGTCCAGCATGGTGCTATACATGAAGCCCTGCTTCAGTCCTTGTTAGCTTGGGGATCTCTGCCCCGCTGTGCTATGTACACATGCTCAAAGCTTCCTGGAGGATGTGGACCAGATGAACCTTTTTTTTGTGAGCATGGACACCTGACAGGCATGAAAGGAAAAGGGTGGAACCAGGCTTCTCTGTGAGACTATTTTCTAAGCATCACAGAAAGTCAGTAGATTGGTCATTGTACAGTTCTTATACAGTAATGCATGTAACCCAGAAACCTATAATCTAAGGTGTGTGTGATTACTGAGAAAGTCAGTCAGTTAAGGTAAGAGAGACAGTTTTATTACTTATGGACAGCACAAACTAAAGGAGCACAGATTAATCTTAGGTCTCTGGTGTGACGAAAAAGCAAGCAGCTCTGGAAGTTCAAAGTACAGCAAGTAATCCACAAAGGATGCTTGTTAGTAGGCTGGAGACATACCTAGGTTGGAAGTTGGATGTGGTATTAATGTACTAGCTGCCTATCTGTCTGAACCACTACAAATCACTTTCATTGTATTGGTCACTTAATATGCCTGATGGTGCCACATCAGCCAGAAATTCCCCTGAGTTATTTGGAGACTAGATTTTGATTTTTTTTCCTTGAACCAAGAAGTGCAAGTTTATGCCAGGAGATATTTTATCTGCTTGTGTGTCACCAAAGCAGATCATTACTCCAGTCTTTACAGCTCTTAAGCAGGGTGCAACATAGTCATTTATGATTTAGGCAGAATTAACACAACAAAATCCATGATCCAGAAACCTCATGCAAACCAACTAGACACCCAAGATGCCCTGTCTTCTTGCAGAAACCCAACTAGACAACCAAGATGCTTTGTATTCTTGCAGAAACACACTTAGACGTGTCTCCAGCTTTCCTAGTGCACATACCCACAGGCACTTCTGGGATTAGCAAACTTGCTAGCCCAGTCTGGAGAACTGGTTGTTTGGGGCCGAAGAAGTCCAAAATACACTGTGGCTACACACAATGTATACTGCTTGCATATCACACATTATGCAACTTTGGGATAATGGCACTCAGGGAGTTGAGGGCTGAAACTCGAGACTCCCCTTTTCTAGCTGAATGTTTCGGCCACTTTCTTTCTGGTCCCATGATTCATTTCCAGGACTATACCGGGATCAGTCTCCAGGAACGGTGGTGAAGGGTTTGTCACCCAGAAAGGTCTTTGGCCTAATAAGTACTATAAGCTCTTCCTTGAGGTTGAATCCATGCTGGGGAGATACTCAGATTTGGCTTCCTATTTCTTTATGCTGGTGTTTTAACCACTAGGATGTTACCAAAACAGTGTGTTTGGCTGTGCCCTTTGCTTTTCTTGTCAAAGGTGTGCCCCTATTGTCTGACCTAAATGCCTAAAAGGGCATGTGGATGGGAGTAAAGCTGCGACTCCTATTTTTACGGTGGAGTCTGATCACAGCAAAACCCATATTTTTGACATTTTCCTTTGACAGACACAGGATTTGGCTTCTAGTGTAGCCTTTGGTTGTTGAGACGCTGGTTGTTGGCTGCTGGCTTCTCCCTATCCTCAGTATGGGGAGCTTTGGCACACAATGCAGCACTATGAGATCCATTTTGGGAACAGTGTTCCCAACTCTACACCCGGCTGTAGATTTCATCCCTGTACCGAAATATTTTAGGAGAAGTTTTAGATCTCAATGTCATTACATTTCTTAAATTCAATGTTATCCTACCAGATTAACTCTAGCCAACTGCTTCTTTCTAGTGAGGATTGATAAACATTATTTCAGAGGAGACAGGAACATTTGTCCTATCTTTTAGTTTTTCAGAGAAAGCATGTTTGCCTGGAAAATAAACCCAGTTTTGTTGTTAATGCCAAGATGGTCTAAAAAGACAGAAGATAATTCTCATGTAATCTCATCTATTTAGAGTATTTCTGGAGAGCCCATTAGTGGTGTCTGAGTGACAAATGAAGGTCTGGATTGCACCTGCCAGGTATGTGCCTAGGGAAAAGGCATGTGCAGTGCATAAGGTAAAGGCACGTCCTCATGCTCTCATGCAGGAACTATCCTCTTCTCGGTATTTTCCGGTGACACTTATAATAATTCCCAGCAGAAAACTGGTCAGATTTCTAAAAGAATACTAATAACTGTGGGATCGCCTATATGTGAGCAAGCAAAATACGGGAGGATGTAAACTGAGTAGCCTGCTGTACGGTCTGCAGGGTGCTGGCATTGGTATGTGGAAAATTACACACATATGTGCAGATATTTAACAAAAATTGCTCATATAGATTTAAAATATAGCTAATGTAATGCCCATATCAATTTCTTATAACAATGAGAAGTACCGTTATACAGTAAAGCAGTCCAAATTTGTGGGTTTTATCCAAACTTGAAGATAGCCTTTATCTGTAATTGGCAGCTTCTGTCGTATTCCTCAGCCTGGTGCAGACATGAGCAGGATGCACAGATTTCAGTGTTAGCAGTAGCAGATGATTTCCTTCCAGAAAGAAGACGGGGACAAATAAGTGTCCTGTTCTATTCCTGTCAGCAAGAACATCTCTATTTGTTCCTGCTGCAGTTGCTTGTTGCTCAGGGGCACTCACACTAAACAACACCAAGCAGACAGTATGAGGTTTCACACCTAAGACTTCATCTATTCCTCTGCAGCTACCTCTGGGCTGTTGCAGTAAAGTCTCTTGCTGGTCTACCTTTCTGCTTCTTCTCTCAGTCTTTTACATAACTCTGTCAGCCACAAAGAGCTAGGTCTAGGTCTAGGACTAGGTTGTGCTGATGAGGTCTGTCCATAGGGGAAAAGGAGGATATCATGTACATGATTCCTTGTGTGTGACAGAGAGTGGAAAAATGGTAGTGGGAAATAAAGGTTGCTTAAGGCCAGACCACCACATAACTGGCTATAAGAGGGTGGCAACCTGTCTTCCTTAAGGGACATGTTGACAGCTACTCACAGCAGAAGTCAGCTCCTCTCCTGCTTCCCCTGACCATGCTGGAATGGCATGATTACAGAATGGTGTTTATTCAGAAGGAGAAAGAAAAAAAGGCTCCTCATGCCCTTCAGGATGCTGGCAAGCATCACTCGTCTGACAACCAGAGAAAATGGGGGAGCGAAGGGGCTTCAGATGTTACACCTCATCTCTGTTCTCCTCAGCCTTAAGAAGGGGAGGAGAGTAGCTGCCTGCAGGAGCTTAGTCCACCCTTATGTCCCTCAGCTACATGGCCCCAGCAAAACCAAGAGTTTCACAACGGTGGCTAGAGCTCAATGGAGAATCTCGCCTGTTAATGCTGCGCTGCAGTGTGCCTCTCACCTCCCACGCCCAATATTCAGCTTTTTCTCATCAGTGAGAAACAGACAGGGAGCTGGGCAGCAGCAGAGCTTTGTGCTGGAGCTTGGTGTGGTCAGAGGGCATCTTAGTGCAGAGACCTTTTTTTGCTAGTTGTGCCTGGTCTCTCTGAATAAAATGTGAAACAGGGAAACTGGGTGTGAGTGTGTATCTTCCCTAGACCCTAGCCTGCACTCACTGATACCAGTTATTTCTGGAAATGGGTGCAGTGCAACTTGTATACATTAGCAAAATCAAGTCCTTATGCTGTTCAGGAAAATTTGGCTCTGAATTGTATAGCTAAAAAAGCTATCTGTATGAGCCACTTAGAATACTGCACAGTTTTTGCCAGCTGAATAAAACCAATAGCATTTCTATGAACAGAAAGCTTTTGACAACAGTCTTTGAATTATGAGTGGCAAGAACCATTCTCTTCATTTTTAACTCCTAACCCATGATGTATAAAGTAGCCCTCATTTGAGGATAAGAGGTTAGTATCTTATTGACTTGGCTTTAAATTGCATTTCATTGTATTAAAGAGTATCTGTAATTTTTTTTTTCTGTAACGTATGAAATATTTGACTTTCATGTAGCTGTAAGGCTAGACTTTGGAAAACATTCAGCTACAAATCCAGGATGGTATTTAGTGGAAGCATCCTAGAAAATTATGATTTTACAATTACCTTATTGGTAGTTTGATTTAATGTAGTTTTGCTGATAGCTACCTTTGTACTTAAGGATTGTAAATTAATTAGACATACAGCTTCATCTACTCAGGAGGCAGGAGAAGAGCTGAGCTAATAGCTATGGTAGTGCTGTACCAATTTAAGAGTGAGGCTAAAATGACATGATAGAGGGAGAGGTTAGTCCTCTCCCAGGGTTGTCACTCCTGGTCACATTTTAATGTGAATTTATTGGACTGAAAGAGGTTAAAGAGGTAATTCTGCACAAGAGGAGAGAAATTTCTTACATAAAATGGAACTCATCAATAGTCCTAGTGTCTACAGGGAGTTGTCAGATTCCATAATATTAACCATGTAATTAACAGGATATATAAAGTGATGTGCTTTCAAATAATTTATATTTCAGATGCCTTTCGATGTGCTAATAATACCTCTCACTTTTTTCCTCCAGTCTCTTGGAATTGCTGCATTCCTTTTTTTTTTCCCTCCCCTGTCTGTATAAAAAAACCTTTGCATCTATCAGAGAGTTCTAACTGGTGCTCATTCCCAAGGGTGACTTAATGGACAAAGTATGGATAAATCCACATGACAAATCCACTTTACAAAATGGCACAGCTGGCATACCCTGCTCAAGTTCAGCTCACAAATAAACTTGTACAGAAACTGCATCGATGCAGAGTTCAGGTCAGTGCATATTGCTTCATCGTGTCCTGGGAATGACCTCTCATGCGGGTGGTGGTGGAGCACCAACTCTTGCATCTTCCTTTCAGATAAGCTCTTGAAGTGTGAGGGGTCATTTGCAGAGTACTTTGCAAGAGAGCATGTGTCTGTTGTTGGCATTTTTGTTGCTCCTAAATAATCTCCTTTTTGCATCCTTAGTTATTGGACTTTGAATACTTACGGGATGTAACTGACAGTTGTTAGAACTTAGTTTTGTTGTTATCATTATTTTTAATAGGAGAAAAAAGCTTCCCTGAGCAATGGAATTACCAAAACTAGACCACAGTTTTGTGTCACGTAACCCCGCAGTCCCACTGCATGAGCTCTTTGCCAGTGATTGCATCTCCCTCACGCTCCCATTCATTGCTGGAGTGGTTTCAGAGCTGTGCCTGAACTGAGTGGTGCTCATATGCTGATGGACAGCTGGCTGCCATCAGCTGGCATGGATAAAGGAGAGAGTTACTGGCACTGTGTAAACAGCTGCTGATTTTCAGTAGGACTTTTTGGAAACCTCTGTCAGGTGTGTTCAAAATTGATTAGCAGGTTCAAAGTAACAGACGGGAAGAGGGAGTAGATGATGGGGAGACACCACAATCTGATGCTTTGCTTCCCTAGAAAGCCCTACTGACCATGTAGTACGTATCTATCTGTGCAAAGACCTGAGTTAAAAAGAAATTAAAAAAAAATCTTTCTTTTTTCAAAACCATATTTACTCGGTGGATGGAAAAAAGCGCAGGTTGAGTATCCGGCATGGAGCCCAAAACACATAACTTGCAGGAAATTTCCCACTGGAGTAAATGAGGTCTTTCAGGCAAGGCGGTGGGGGAGGTAGCTGCAGTCTGTGAAGAGCAGGCATTGCGCATGTGCTGGGCTCAGTGCAGCATCTTGCACTAGAAGAATCCTGACCTCTGGTATTTACAGCTAAAATGATATAGCACTACAAGAAGTTGGAGGGGAAAGGAGGCTGAAACATGTGCCCCAGTCTGCGACAGCTCCCTTTTCCCAATGCATATTCATCAGCATGATGACAGCCAAGCCAGAGTCTGTACCTGCAAACTCTGTACATCTGAATGTAGCCTACTGACTTGGCTGCTGGATAGTCTAATGAAAACATTTTGTTGTGATGGAGGAATAATGTTGCAGGACATTAGCCTAAACATAGACCCGTGTAAGAAGATGTGTCTTCTTAGTAGTATCTGAAAGGTTCCAAGCTTCTATCCCTGCTAGATGTGAATTGCATATGGGACAAAATACCATTTCCACACTCGCTTACAATAGAAGAAACATTTTTCTCTTATATTCTTGTTACTTAAAACTGATAAACATAATGCAATGGCATTTTAAGCGTATTCTAATAACTGCGTGTATATCTATCAAATGCTGATGAAGTGGCGTATTTTATAGTAACATTTACAGTTTATCAGAAGTTGGAACATTGTCTCCTCCTATGCCTTGGCCGTACTATCGTGAAGATTCACTTATACAACCACTTAAAGCAATCGAACAGTAAAACATTTCCAGTCACCCTGCAAGTTCTTTTTATAATAGTTTAAAACTGCATGTTATAACCAATATCTTAGGTGCTGGAAACCAGTACAGCAGTTGTAAAGTCCTGACATATAACTTTTCATGGCAGGCAGTGGTTTTATCACAGCCATGAACACGCAAGTGACCTGGGGCATAAAATTACTGCTCAAAAAAAAAAAAATGATCCATCTCCAGAAAATGCTCAGATATCTACTTCTAACAATTACAACAATGATGATTTCACATCTGTTAGGCAGACAGTTTTAATCTGTAAGAGGTTAAGTATTTGACAGTTACTTGTTCTTACATACAGATTAGCTGCTTGAAGGTTTAACCTTTAGAAGTACTTAAGCAACTACTCTTTAAAATTTATTGTGTAAAACCACCCAAATAAAAATGGTCTTATCACCAGAAACTGAAGAATACAGAAGGTCTGGGATACATTTCCTTCCCTTCTCACCAAATTACTCAGCTGGCTTTGCTTCTTCCTTTGTGCCTGAAAATATTTACTAGCATGCCACTTTAATTTCTACAGGCACAACTTCGTAATTAGAAGAGTCTAATTAGGGTAAAAGGAGGATTTTGCGATTAAATGTGTGGAATCAGTCAGTTATTTTGACTCAATAAAGGAGTCTGCTGAAGAACATGATTATTCCTCTACACTGATGTGCTCTGAAAAGCTGTGGAGGGGGAAGAGGGAAAGAGGGGATGAATCTTCACGTGGCCTTTGAACTTCTCTAGGAGTACAGGCAGGAATTATTTATATAGCAGCAGAAAGATCTCCAGATTTCTGCAGGCTTTTATTACTGTTTCCTAAGTATGATAAAACATGAGATGTTTTAAATCTCTCACAGGGAAATGAATTAAATTTAGAACTATCATGTGGAACTCGGTTGGGTGGGGTTTTTTTTTTTCTTTTCAAACTGGCATTTACACAGCCCCAGTGTGTCAGTGGGAGGGGTTTTCTCATTCACAGAAACATGGCTGCCCAGCCCTCACTTTTTGCATGAATAGGCATGTCAGACTATCTCAGTCTTCCTTTCATGCTTTTCACACTCATGAACTTCTTGTTCTCCTGAAATTGTGACTAATTGGTTCCCTGAGAGTCTAGCCTTGGTGGTACTGCAAGGACAGTTTTATAGGAAAAAAAACCAACCCACTTTCCTGAACAAGGTTTGCAACATATTTAGCACAAATATATAATTGTTTCTTGTATGAGGCACATACATGTTCTGTATCTGTGATTTCAGGGGGATGTGGAAAGATGAGACAAAACCCTGTGGAGAGTCCATCCCTTTCTCTTTTTTTTTCCCTGCATGGTGTGCTGTGACTCAGAGGGCAGGGCGAGCGGTTCACCTCAGTGCTGCATGTACACTAAGGCTCATGCTTACTGCAGAGAAGACAGTTACAGTGTATGTTGGATAAGTGCTCCATATATTAAAGGAAGCAGTAATGGTGTGGAAGCGAGCACCAGCACATGTGCTGGATGTCCACAAAAGCCTCAGTATCAGCTGTTATTGCTCTACAGACCTGCTCCTCTCCTACCAACTAGCTACACATTCTTGTAGATCGAGCTTTGGTCATCTCTGCTTGTGGAGACAGGCCTTTGCCGGCACGAAACCATCCATAAGGATTGACTCTGGAGGAAACAGAGGAAGCTTATTTTTCATTCTTGCAGTGGAATTAACCATTGTGTTTTTATGCCCCACTTTCCTTGCGTCCTTGTAAATGGGACTGTGGTAGGTCTGCCAGCCCCATAATCCTGTAGACCGTTTCAAACCCATTAAAGTCTAATGGATATCTAGTGGCTGCAAGTGTGCTGTGTGCCAATTAGAATATTTAAACTGGACAATAAAAAGGACTTAATAAAATCACCATAAAACTTGAAAATATGATTGAAGGTAATGCACTGTTTTTTTCTTCAGGTGTCTGAACAATAAGATAGTTTTAAAACCAAAATTGATCTGTCATTTTTTAAAAGGCCAAGGAACACGAAGAAATATGTCTTCTTTTTCTATTTTTCTCAGTGTATTGTGCTGTATATTTAGTAAACTAGAGAGTCTTTCCCCCCCTCCCATTATAATGAACTCTTTCAAAACTGATGGCTAGTGGTGTCATGTGCTTAACTGTGGGTTTCATTCCATATATAAAGCAAGAACTTCACTGAAGGTACAGAATGCCAGTGGCATGAATATTTAATAGCTGCACTTTTAAAGTTTTTTTCGTCCTTCTTTCTCTCTCTGGGATTACCAATCCCATCTGTCTGGCTTCTAAACCTGTATAGAGGTATCTAAATTTAAAAAAAAAAGGTGTCATTTCAGATTTTTAAGATGAAACTGGGGACTCCTCACCTTATTTTTTAACTGAAAAGTAAATACAGTAACTTCTTTACCCCCTTTTTTCTTTGAGTTTCTGGTGCAGAGCAGTATATTGCATTTCAGTTCAATGCAAGAGATGCAGTGGAGAGCTACAAAGCCAGACGTGCAAAGATATAAATTGGTACAGCCCCATTTACTTCAATGGAATCAGACCAGTTGGTTGATGGTAGCTATGGCTGTGGCCTACATCTTCATCAGGAATCACAGAATTCATATATTAGCTATAGTTCTCATGTGTGGAAGCTATTATTTGTGTTAATTGAATTAATAAAATAAATATTTATGTTTTAAGCAAAACAGTTTATGTTTTAATAAGATAACAGGCACATTTTACACATCCTTTTCTTTGCTGGATTTTCTTCCCTACAGATAATGATCTTTCAGTCTCTGTGCCATAAATATGCATGTCGTGTTCAGGTTTCTGTTTAATGCATGCATGAGTAAGTAGCACTGAATTTGATTAACTTCATTAATGATAAATAATGAAGAATACTATTTTAACTATTTTAGGACAAACACTCACCTGGTTAACGTTACTTGCTTGAATAACCTTCTTCATCCTAATGGGATTGCACGCAGGGGTAAAGTTACTCAGATATGTATGTGTAGGTTCAACCCTTTATTATGTAGCAACCTTTAGAGCTTTTACTATCTGGCAAGCAATCATTTATATCCCTTTTTAAAAAATATTTATGGCTTCTTTGACTAATTGCTTCTTACATGACTTAGAGCCTTTTGCATTGGTACCATTTGTTAAAACACATCCAGAAGCAGGCAGAGCAGAATCATTTTTCAACTTTTTAGTGTCATTTTTATAGACAAATAACACTTGTAAATGATGGATAATAGCCAGCAGAATGCTGTGTTGTATAAAATGAGCATGAATTATATTTGCTGGGAGATAGAAGGTTAACTTGTCTATGAACTAATTGAGGAGCCTTATGGTAAATGCAAAGTGGTTCATGCACATTATAAACATGACTTCAACTAGCTAAACCAGGGATTTAGGCTAATTCAGTATTTCATTTATTTTTTTACATGCTGCCTGCTGTTTTCTTGAAAAATAAGCCCCAAAGCCCTGACGAATCCTAATGAGCCTGTAGAAAGTCCAGAAGGAGAGACAGAGCAGGTGTATTTAATAAGAGGAGATGTTAACCTGTCACAGTCTTGGGAAGAAAGGATCTTGTGCTTCTTCAAGTCCAGTGCAAGCATGGTCACTTCATTTGTAGTTTTAACCTGAACATTTGTTTCTTGTCTTGTAAAATACTGCGTACTTGGCTAGTATTTGAAAAAATCACTACATTTTTTTGTGCTCTGCAGTTCATAGTTTACACTTGTGCTGTATTTTATGGCAGAAATAAAAGTAATTGCCTTTCCTTTGCCCAAGTAATATATGCAGTTGCACATCACAGACGTGTGCAACTGCACAACTTTTTTATAGGAGAGTGTTTGACAGATGCCAGTTATTGTCAAGGGATACAAATGCTCAGTGTAAAGCAATAGAAGGACATACAAATCAATCTGGTTACAAATTTTTTTTCTGCATAAACAGTGCAAGACTGTGACCTAAAAAGACCTTATGCAATTGCTTAACTTGATGCACAGGAGTTGTTCCAGTGATTTAAATGGAATTATTCACATTTTTTAAATGTCTGTGCTTATGTGTTCTTAAAATGGGGTCTACATGAAGTAAAATCAGAGTTTGTGCTTGCAGGTTCAATAGAGACTTCTGCAGATGTTCTTTCACTCACCCTAAAAATCTAAATATTATGGCCACTTCCTTATTTGTGGGGCTGGATTCAATCAGTTAGTACTGCCTTACATTTTGCAGGATGTTACTGCAGAGCAGAGGTGATCAAAAGGCTCTTTGGGTCAGTTTTTTTTGCAACCTGTCACTTACAGGCTTTTTACTCGTTGCATTGACTTCTTCAGGTATGAGAGTAGAGAAAGCTGTAGTTTAGATAAACTGTTCCGATGGTCTACAGCTGGCTTCTGTCTCAAGGGTGGTAAGCATCTCCTCTATGGTATGATCAAACACACCTCCAGCATAACAAAAACAAAGGCATCATTCTTGCTTGACAGCCAAGTGCCAGCTCCAGCTGCTGTAATGGGCTGAGCTTTCCTGCACTAGGGTGTAGAACCCACACTGCAGCAGGTGTAACTCATTGCCTGATGGGATGAGCCATGTGTCTGCAGTACGTGGTGGGACAGACCCTGCGTAGAGCCCTCCTATGCCACCATGGCTGCAGAGGAACCCACTCATTGCTAAGTCCTTCCTCAGGGACGCTGTGTGCTTTCTGAGGCTCAGCTCAAACAGGGAGCTTGGGATGACCTCGGGTCTTTAATTCATGTTCCCAGGGAGTTTTCCAGTACTTTGGTAGGGCTAGCTCACCCTTGTGGGTCATTGTAAATAATTGAAATTGTATTTACACATCCTGTCTTTAATTTTTGCAATGGTTTCAATTTAACTTTTAAATAAATATTTAGAGTGGGAATAGAAATTAAACAGTTGAGCTCTTTCCAGCATCCATTATTTTGTCCTTTTTCAAAGGCACTCATGAGACTCAGATGTAAAACTCTGGATAATATCCTTCCAGTTATGGCATCTGGCTTCTTGGCAGCCTCTTTGAGAAGCTGGCAGGCTTGGTGTTGCCTTTAGATCCAAAACGAGCTCTCTGGTAATTTTTTTAAGATTCTTTCTCCTTCTGCTTGTCATTTTTGCTTGCTTTGCCTTTGATTTGGAGGAATTCATGCATTATTAATCGTTGGGAGTCCACAGTGCTTGCCCAGTTTTCCATGCTAGCCAGAATCCTATGGTAAAAAGAGGCTTGTAAATAAAGTGGCCTCCAGCTGTGTGCAAGAATTATTTTCCCCCCTTTTTTTTTTTCTGTGTGAATCAGTAATAAACGTGATCTTAACTCCACTGCACTAGGGTAGCCTGAATGTTGTGTTTCAGTAGCTTCGTTATCACTACAATGCAGTCAGGTCTGTTTTTGAAGTGTTAGTTCTTTGGAAGATAACAAAATAGTTTTAGTAAAAAATTGTTTGTGTAGGTAATAAATACAGACGCTTTTCAGTTTTTCCTTCTTTCCCCCACTTCTCTCACCTTATTTTTTTCCTTGCCATTTCTTTTGGCTTTCAGTATCCCTGTGGACCTCGTGTATATCTTTCAGTCTCTTGTAACTCCCATTTTTTTCTATATTTTTTTTTCCATTGTGCATAGGATGCAACTATGTGTGTGCAAGTTTGTGTCTGTATACATATGGAGTGGCATTGCCTCAAGGTAGCTAGCAAGCCTACAGAGTGCAGCCTGTTTGTGCATGCACATGCACTGCTACCCATGGCACCAAGTTGGTGTGGTCCCCATGGATTGCAAATATTCAAGAAACCAGTCTCTTTGTGTTAGTTTGTGCTACTGTGCTGCTCCATGATGTGCTGTGCTCCGTAGCCAGGTGGTTCCCAGCTGCACCAGTAAGGCTGAGTGCCTGGCTGGCTGGGCAGAGCAGTAGCTGCTGTGCTGTTCCCCACTAAGTGAGCTTGAGTAAAATTACCTGGTGGACATGGGCTAAAAGTAATCAAAAAGCTCTGATCTGGGCCAGTATTACTATCACTGAGGAAAATACGAGGCTTTTCTATGTTTTTTTTGTGTCAAGACATGTTGTAGTAGAGTAAAAGAATTAGATCAGAATGAACATTTGATCAGAAAAGCAGTATTGTTGCTCTTCATCAATCATTGCACATTAGAAAACACCTTTTGGGGGTTCCATATTGAACAAGCATAACAAGAGCTAATGGTATGTCAGAAGGATAATATTAGAGTGACTCAATATATTTTTCTTACAAACTAAGATTGTTCTGAAGTCTGTTTAATTTAACACTTACAGGTCCCTTTCTAAAAGGCATATTCTTGCTTTGCATGTGTATATCCTAAACCTTAAGAACTCAGAGTCACTACAACTGTATGTACCATACAGGTACGTGAAAGTGTTTCACTGACTTAAGCAAAATAATGCAAACGGCATTATTCCAGCTTTAATTGATGATTCCTCTTCCCTGCTGTTGCAAAGAGAGTACCTAATTGCAGAGGCAGTAACCACATACTGTGATCAACTTTTCCTGACAATGTCCCAGCAAAACAAAATCTATCTTCATCAGTTTCTTTTTTTAGACACCCTTGCCCCCAGCTTTTATAATAATCCAGGTTTTCTGTTAGCAAGAAATACTCAAAACCAGGACACCCGAGGAAAGGCCAGAAGCTGCTGCTACATGGGCTTGATTATGTTACAAAACACTGATTTCTCCATTTTAATTACTGACTTCAAAATAAGGGCACTGTTTAGAAATTTTGACTAATTACATTCACTTTCAATTCGCATTTCTTTCATTTAGTCACGACTCAGACTTGATTTGTTATCTTACACTTCATTATTAAAGATAGCTATTAGAAATTGCTAGCATACTAGGTGTAACCTCCCTTTCCCCTCATCCACATGTAAATAAAAGAGAGAGTGCTGCTAGTGAAAGGTCAGGGATGGTGTCCATTCTATCAGCCTTTGTTATCCCATCCATGCTGGCTGGGGAGAAGACAACACTAGAGCATCAGAGGTACTAAATGTATGAAGTCAGTCTTCGTACATTAAAGTGCGTTAAACCCCTATATGAACACACTTGGTCCATCCTCAAAGTGATCTTACATCAGTACAATTCATCTCTTTTCCTCTTGGAGGAAGGATAAGCTGCTGTAATATATGTTCATCTGACTGACTTCATTCCCTCAGTTGATTTGTCTTGAATTTCCTGAGAATCCCTGCAAAGACAAATCTTCAATTGCAGCAGTATTTCTCTCCTCTTAACCTACAAAATAATTGCCTCAGCTGAGTTGTGTCTCTGTTAGCTTTTTTAAAATGCTGACTTTTTAGTAGTGGCCTTTTCTAAGTTACATCAGGCTTTCTATTTATACACTGTTTTCTGTGTTGCAGTGGATTAGGAGAAGGTAGGTCTGTGATCTTTGGCCGCACAAAATAATGGCTGAATTCTTATTAGAAGTTTACATTTTCATCGTTCTTGTTACACTCTATTTGTTAAAGAGAAATTTGACTAGGGATGAATTCGATTTGTGGTGGAAGGTATAAAATGTAGTCCAAGCAGTCCAAAGTGTGATGCTCTAAATTCATCTCTTTGACCATTATAGGTAGCATTGCTGATCTGCAGAGCTGTTGCATATCATTCCACAGGGAACGGTTGCCCCTGTTTGGGAAACTACAGCCCTGTCGTAGCCACTTTGAGAGCATCAGCTGCACTCTTTGAATGTTATACAACTGCTGTGCCCACACAGTGACAGTGAGATAGTATAAATGCATTAACCTCAATGTCTGAATGAGGAAGAGTGCCTTGCAGAGCAGAACTCATTTGGGCTTCCCCCTGGCTTGTACAATCTTTAGTTTTATTTTTCAGAGTACTGAATTTTGTTATAAGTACTGAAATAATGTTATTTGAAAGCAACGGGGTGTTTTACTACCTGTTTATATAATTTGCATAGATTAGGAGCCACAACCATCAATTAGCAGAACTCTTTTGGATTTTCTTTTAATCCTCACTTCAGGTTTAAAACATAATACTAGGAATGAGCTTCAGGGAAGTAATTTGTAAAGAATTTTTATGGCTCTCCTTTTTAATCTGTAAGAGTGAGTAGGTAATGCAACTTTCACTGGAAAAACTACTGAAAGAATCATATTTATAAAGGATAAAGACATTAACATTTTGCACCTAAGAAGTTTAAATGGTGCTTAGTTTGCAAATTTACAAAGCATTGTGTAATACGTAAGACTAACTCTAGTTATCAGTGGATGAGTATTGGTAGTAGTTTCTCGTTGTGTGGATAGCTGAATGAGCTGAATGCTCATCTTGTATTGATTCTGAGTTTATGAATGCTGAAAACGGTTCTCCATGTCACCTGCTTAAAACCTTTGATTAAAACAGTCGGGCTCGTTGTTTAAATAAAATGTCATTCTGGTAATCTCCAATTACTGAATAAGCATTAGCAAAAATGGAAGAAAGCAGTGAGGTCACGTAGAAAGTGATACCCAGTCACCATATGTATTTATTAATGTCATCTGTGAAATTTATGAGGCAAAGTAGTGCTGAAAGAATTTGCTGTCTTTCTAAGCAGTGCTCATTTGAGGGACTGCCTAAGATAAATGGGTCTGGCTAATTGAATCATACACTTTCATAGTGTGCTACATATAAAACTAGACTAGGAAATAAATATAATTAAAGTAAACATGCCCTTCTAATTAGTTATGTTTTCTGCTGTTTTAAACAAATTTCACTGGCACAAAGTAGCTGTTCCAGTGTGAACCTAATAATGGAGGCTGTAATAACAGGTGTAAATTAACACAATGAGAAACATTTACAGTGTAACATTCCAAATTAAAAATGACATTAACGAGTCTGATTTTTAAAAAGCTGTATAAAAAGCTGCCTAACATTTATTCAACCCTTGACAAACTAGTGCCATATAAACATTACATGATTTTAGTTATAACTTGTAACAATTTTTGTGCCTTATTTTTGTTAAACAGTAAATGGAGCAAATGTGGTTCATTTTTCTAAGAACATGTCATATAAGGGCACTGACAAAGGAAAGGCAAGGAAAAAAGAGAAAGCAAAGATATTTACCCAAAGGCATTCTTTTTCTAAGTGATGTGCAAGGAAATGTTTGAATACTTAACAGCATCACCCCAGTCAGCGTTCTTGGTTATATATGTTCAGAAATAAAAAATTATGAAGGGTTTAAGTTTGAAGGTATGCAAATACAAAGAGAATAATATATATTGTGCAATAAAATACTTTGATTTCCCCAAGTGCATCCTTAAAAAAAATAATGTGCTGCTAAGTGCTTTGCATTGATGTTTGTCTCTACAATAAATATTGCCAACAGTATTTTCTTTTTATGATGGCACCTAATAGAATGCCATTGTCAGGTAAGCAAAAATATCCAAACCAATACAGAACTCAAGAATGGTTTACCTTAGTTTGTGACAAAAGATGTCATAGTTGTCACATTATAGAAAATGCCTCATCAGATTCCAACATAGAGGATAGTGTATCAGCGCCAAACAGACACTTTCTTTTCCTCTTTATTTATTTTTTTTGTAAACCTGTAGGAGTAAAAAACAAGTTTTCTGTTGAGCAGCAGGGGGAGTTGTAATTTTTTTTCAGCTTGCCTATCAAGAGGAAATCAGCGTTGTTTAATATTTTTTTAAGGATGTCTTCTGATGTGTCATAAATTGTAACACATGCAAGACATGGTAGGAGAATTCAAATATTGTTACTTCTTATTCCAAAAGTGCATTTGTTAGATTGTATTTGCCTCAGCTGCCAATCCTGAGAGAAAGTGAAAAAGTAGTCCTTTTAGTGTACAGTGAATATAAGCTCCAGGATGCAACTTTCGAGGCATTTAGCTTCTTGCCAGCTGTGGTTTTAGCCACATAGCTTAGGTGTCCTCAAAGTCAACAGTGATGAGAATCTTCCTCAGTTGGCTCTGAATGTCTGGTGCTTAGTGTTTAGCTTTATATATATGCAACTGGGCATAATTAAGATCTTATTCTAGTCTTATTCAGAGTTGATAGGTACTGCACCTGCCAGGGTGCCCCCTTGGTAACAAGAAGAGCACTTATTCCTTCCTGACCTGTCCAGCCCAGGTCCTTTTATCCTTCTCTCTGGGACTGCAGAAAGGGTTAGCAGCAGCATCTGCACATCATGTGGCCAGAACCTGAGCAGGCTGAGTGCCAACTTATCATTTGTCCCGTGCTAACAGCGATTCCAACACCATGCCCTGTTCTTGTAACACCTTTCATGGCTGCACATGCTCCTTGGGCTTTGCTTCAAGGTCTTGTAAATGCCAGGCAGTTCCAACTGCTTTTCTACTTGTTTTTTATCTGATTCCCTGTCATCTGCCTAGTAAAGTACAGTCACATATTTTCTTACCACAAGTTGCTGCTTAAGCTTAATTGCTGCCTAAGCTAATTCACTACTTTAAAATTTGACTGTACAGTACTTTAACTATATATATATGATTTGTCTATATATTTATGTCATGTCCAACAACAGATTATTATTTATTATCTCCAATACACTGGGTATTAACAATTGTTTCACAGTTTTCCAAGAGACAGTCCTGAATTTAAAACTGAACAAATTTGCTAAGCTTATTTTCATCCACTTCTATTAAAAAACCCTAAATGAAATACCTTTATGTAAGCCTTTTTGCTTCCTATTACCTAGGAAGTAATTATCTACCATTTCCTATGTTCCTGAGAAGCTGTATCAGGATTCCGACATAGGAAAGTTTTAAAGAAGACTAAATGTAGTCGCACTTTTCTGCTTAACATGGCATGCTAGCAACAAAATATTCTCTTGCTAATAACAGCTTCTGTTTATTTTTTGCACAGTTACCAAGTGTGAATTATACTGTGCTTTGTTTGGATTCAAATAAAAAATCAAGTTCACCCACAGTGATCTAGTTCTGTGCTCTCTCTCACCCTCATCCATGTAATTATTTTCCCCCACGGTGGGCCCATTCAGCAAGCTTGGGAGCCAGCAGCAAGAAGCTCTTTGACCTGTCTGTTCAGTGGTATTTCAGGTTTCTGACAGTGAGTAACACTGATGGAGCACCTCCAGTGTTCACTTGTGCCACAGCCCACTCCAGGAATACCACATCTCCTTTATGCAGAGATGTGCTGGCTTTTGGTGGGGAAAAAAATCCTGCTATTAAATCTACTGGAGTCTTCGTATGTCTTTAAAATGTTAAACACCTTCCACAAAGTTCAAATGTTACTTCTTGACAAGAATTTGAGTATCTGCTGCAGGGATTTTGTCATCATTTTTAAGACTACAGAACCTGAGAGCATGTGAGCAGCTGAATCCAAACTATGTGACTGGCATTCATCTAAGTGTTGGATTTTTAGCAACGTGAACGTGAGTTTCAGTGAACTTCACGGATAGTGGTCATGGCAGAGCTTGTCTTGTCTTCAACATCCTATCCATTCCAATTCTGTCCCATCTTTGGAGGGCTGTCGTATCATAGACTGAGAGTCTGCCAACACAAAGGTGCAGGATGGAGTCCTTCTGTGTGGAATTTTTTTTTTTTTTAAGTTGCAGAAGATCTCCTGTTTTATGCATTGTCAGTGTTGGCTTTTCTGAACTAGACAAGTTCTTCAGCCTTGTTCCCCCCTGCCCCCTGCCCCCCTTTTTTTAAAAACGTGTTATCCCATTGAATGTTTTTACCTTAGTGAAACAGGAGAAAATTCTGCCATTTTTTATGCACAACCTGTCAGAGAGAGATTGTAGTCCTCCTAAGTTGTTCACGTGAAAACAACTTCAGTGAGCTTTCTGGGAGGACACACAACTTGCTGTCCTTGGATCCTGGCTTGAGAGAAGGTTGAACCGAAGTCCAATGTTTTGAAACTTTTACAAGATCTGCAGAAAAAATGACCAGCTAAGCTTCTAAGCTTCCTAGAACAACAAAGGGAATCTTTATTACAGAAAATTTAAACATAGTAGAAATATTGTACACTTCTCCCTAACTTATGCTTTCAGAATAATACACACAATTTAAATCCCTCCTCATGCTTTTACAACAATATATAGAATTTAGGCACCTTTTATCACTTTCAGAATGAAACACTGAATAATTTTACACCTTCCAGGTGGAAAATATATACAGGTAAATTATACCTTTATAATTTACTGTGACATGAACATGTATTTATGAACTCAGACTTCAAAATAAGTATATAGTAAAAATAAACATTTCTTTCATAAGCTTTTGTTGTAGTTGCTAAGCTAAAAATTTTCTAAGAAAAAATACTCAGGGTGAGGCAGCTGTTAAGAGAATGAGGGGACAACATACCTGACTTCATCGGGTCACTTGCTTCCCTGCTTTGGACTGGAACCAGGCTGATCCCCTCCAACAAACAGCATCTGCCTCTCTGGCATTGTCCCTATATTGACATTTCTGGAGTGGCTTCTGCGTCTATTGCAACTATTAAAAGCTTCTGGGTAATCTTTTGTCATTTTAATGTAATTTCCTTCAGATTCAGAAATATTTAAAGAAATTTTAACTGACGTGAAAGTGAGACACTCAAACTGTCATACTGTTTCTGCGAGTTAAAATACATGAGTTTCTTTTAGGTTATTTTATGCTTTATTATGTTTAGGGCTTTTTGTGTTTCTTGCATGTTACATTTTGGGTTGAATTTGTGGCATGACCACATCATCTCCACTCTTCTTAAGAAGAAGAAATGTCAAGAGATGCACAAATGAAAAATAAAATTAAAAATGTTTGTTTCAATTTTTATTTTCTATAATGAGAGATAAAATACTTCCCTTACCATTGCATGTAACTTCAGGAAGGCATCATAGGGGTTCTTCCTTCTGCAGCGCTGAAGGTGGGCAACATGAATTATGATATAGTAGTCTTCACAGACAGAATGAACTGGGAGTAGCATGTGTGTGAAGCTTACAGGAATTACACCAGTCACAGGGCATAAAAGTTTTAACTTTTTCATCATTTTAACGTGTGTGCATGTTTATTCATGTATGAAAATAAATTATTCTTTTATGCATTGGTATGCTGGGTTTGGCTAACTTCTCTTCCTAGTTTGGATTGCTTATCCCTTGAGGCTGCATGTCAAAATATGACAGAGCCACACAGAGCAAGCAGAATACGATGAATAAAAATCTGAAAGTCATGTGGTTTGTGTGCTGTGCGCTTTTCTTGTGGAGGTTCCAAGGATATGTGGTGATATTGTTATATGATCACGTGTAAACCTCAGGTCCAGTTTACATTCTCTAATTTCAGAAGAAAGGCTTGGGAAGAAATTTGCATTTTAGTGGAGTTTAAATGTGGACAATGTATTTTAGAGAAGCTAGCTAGCTGTATGGTGCAATGCAGTATGTTCGGCTAGTTTCTTGTGAAAAGATAGTGAAAAAACCTACATATAGGCATTTTTTTCACCATTTGTAGCTTAAAATCATGTATGAAACACAACTTTCTTGGGTTCTTGAACCCAGACTTTTTACAGTCATCGTTTTTGCTCTGTGAAAGCAAGCTTCTGTGTAGGAACTAGGTAGATATATAGATTTAGATTGTGATTTAGGTGTAGCTTTATATGTATACTTATACACATATTATATATACACGTGTATATGTGTATATATATTTATTTTTTTACTCTGTGGGTGGTGAGGCACTAGAGCAGGTTGCCCAGAGAAGTCCAGGGCAAATGGATTCAGTGGAAAGTCTTCCTGCCTATGGCAGGGTGGTTGGACTAGATGACCTTTAAGGTCCTTTCCAACTCAAGCTATTGTAAAATTCAATTATTTATGTACATATGTATATGTAAGTATCGCATACTATTTTCACATAATCACAGAATCACAGAACAACCAGGTTGGAAGGGACCTATTGGATCTTCTAGTCCAACCATTCCTATCTAACACTAAACCATGTCCCTCAATACCTCATCCACCCGTGTCTTAAACACCTCCAGGGAAGGTGACTCAACCACCTCCCTGGGCAGCCTATTCCAATGCCCAATGACCCTCTGCGTGAAAAACCTCCTCCTAATCTCCAGCCTAAATCTCCCCTGGCGGAGCTTGAGGCCTTTCCCTCTTGTCCTGTCCCCTGTCACTTGGGAGAAGAGGCCAGCTCCCTCCTCTCCACAACCACCTTTCAGGTACCTCTCCACCTTTCACCTTTCAAGTTGATTTGCCTTGATTAAGCAGAATGAAGATGTAACCTTATAATTCCCCATAACACAATTTTATGCTTGCAGACTCTGATACAAATAAACTATTGCTAAAAACAATCACAGTTTCTTTGCATAGTATGCTATATTTCAGGTGCTCATATAAGTAAAAGCATAAGTTTTAGTGGATTTATTATTTGGGCATTTACTGTCCATAATTCTTTTTGTATCAGCTGGCATAGGATTTAACTACTTTGGTTGTTGCTCTGTCTGCACATGCATTTATTAACATAATCAAAACTTTTTTTTTTTTCAGGTAGATATACTTACATGCATCTGTTGAAAATTCAGTACAGCTTTACCTGTATGTAGTGACTGCTCCTCAGAAATATGTAAAATGCTATAATACGGTCTCTAGCTGAAGGAAAGATCCTTTAAAGCAGAGTATTTCAAAATATATTGATTCTATTTCTACAGAAGCCATACTCGGTGATTGTCTACTGGAGATCCCAAGAAGTGATTTTCTGCAAATACATAAAAATCTGATGACTTATGCACTGGCTCGTTCGTAATTTTTTTTCACACTGTGGCTGTGCTGTGGTTTCCATAACGCTGTAAATCATGATTGAACACATTAAAAACGATTGTCACCCAGGATTCATTTTAAGCCAAGTGAAACATAATACAATATAAAATTTACATCATTTTCTTGATTAACCCTGATGAACCTTTGCTCATTATCCATTATAGGAAGAGCAAATTGGAAATGTTGCTTTGTTAATAAAACATGTATAGACATTTTCATGACTCATAGATTTGATGGTTACTAACAGCTGACACATTCATAATGAAATACTGTACTTTGGCTTTCCATGAAAATACAATAATGCATAAAGCTGCAATCCTGTGTCCTGTACTTCAATGCTGTATTTTGGTGCTTTTTGGACATCAGATATTTTGATGTTGATCTAAAATCAAGTGCACAGAATATGTATAGGCAAGAGTTTTCACAGCCTTTACATTTAGGCCCTGAATCTGTCTTTCACTAATGTTTCACAGGGGTACCTAGCAGCATCAAGAGCTTTTAACAAGTTAAAACTACTCATCTGTGTCATCCATGGAAGTCTGTAAAGATTTGCTCCTTTTGCTACTGTGCTAGGAATGTTTTCTAATAGACACTACTGTTATCTCTGTAGTGGTAAAATGTTCCTAGATCTGGCTGTAATGATTCATTACTGTCTTTGCTTTTGCTACTTTAAGTCAAGTTGCACTAGGCTGAATTGCTTGATAACACTTCTGCTAGTTACAGAGCTTTCTGGTTTTTGTGTTATGGGAAGCATCCCTCCGTGTACTTTTCAGTGCTGCAATTAGCTGTGGATGGATCACTGTTCAGAGCCCCATGGAAAGAATAGGCTACTTAAGCTGCTGGAGAAAAATGAGAGCAAGTAGGTGGGTTGTTTCATTTTGTGAAAAAGACCTCACTTCAAGAAAAAGATCAGAGGCAAAACATTATTTTCCATAATATTCAGGACGCTTGTTTTTGGTTTTTTTACTACTGAAACTAGCACTGAAGATCTGTATTGACCGAAATCCATTTTTCAGCAAACACATCGATAAACTGAAGAAATGTTTTGAATGAAGTATTAAACACGTGCTGCAAAATGTCAAATACATTTTTAAAAGGCCAGATCTTTTTCATTGCATTTAAAATGTTCAGAATATCCCTAGGAATCAGACAATTATAGGAGTAAATTCAGCTTATTGCAGTGTTCAGTCTGTAAACTCCTCAGGATATGCACCAAGACTGTATGAATAATTTACCTGTGTTCACAGCCTCTCCAGAGCCCTCAAAACACTCTATCATTTTTTATCTAATTATGACTGTAAGGAGCCTAAAGAAGAACTTTCAAGGAAAAAAAAAAAACAAACAAAAAACCACACCACCATTCACAAGCTTGGCAGTTGATAACTGGAACAGTTTCCCATGCATAAGGATGCCATGGAAAGCAGAAATCATTGTGGAGAAAAACAGACAAGTGAGGCGTTGTGTCTGACATCTTTGGCAGGGAAAAATGTAAGAAGAAACTGGATCAGATATAGACATCACCAAGTTAGGTAAGGCCATGTGAAGCAGCTCAGGGAATTCAGCACTTTTAGGTTAGGTAGAAAAAAAAAAGATGCCTTATTGTTCCTCTCAGGTGTTGTATTTTTGAATTTCAACATAAAAGTAACATTAAAAAAAATCAAATTAAAGGGTTTCACTTTACTTTGTCTGGTTGGTGCTTTTCAGCCTTGGTTCTCTCTAGCTGAAAAATATGGATGGGGATACAAAAGGAATTCTTCCCCAGGTCTCACCTACAGTATCTGCTTCTTGACAACTAAGATCTCAATTTCATTTCTGGAGCTTTTAAATATAAGTTTGAATTGTGGGAAGAAAAGAAACACCCATTCAAGGTGTAAGATGATTAATAGTGGTGAATTTGTAACTTGTGAATGTAGTTTCAAACAATATATTGCTAGAGCCTTGCAAAATTAGTAATGACAGTGGTGTTCTGTTTCTAGCTCGGCTCAGTGTCATCCATTTGATATTCATCCGTCTTAGGTATTTTTGCTAGCAGTTTTAGGGTTTTATAAAAAGAGCACCAGCATTTAATAGCAAAAAGTAAATAATAAGACATTAAATACAGGGCATTTAATACATTAAATACAGGATTATGCATGGTGATTTTTTTTGGTATCCATATATAATGTAGGTATGGACTGGTAGATTTTTATAGTGAGATGAAGTTATTTTTCCTGAAATTGAAAAGCAAGTGGAAATACATCTTAGTTTTTCCTATAGGGCAAAACTTCACTTAGGGAAGAAAACATGCATGTTTTGTCTGAAGCAGAACTGGAAGAGATGCTCTTTTACAAGCATATGTTGAACTAAATTGGAATTGTTTTAATGTTCCTCTTTGTGATGTTTACTGCTCTGACTCAACAACCTAGATCCCAGTCTCAGTTGTAAACCTAGATGTACTCAGTAGTTCAGTTCGTACTTCAAGATCAGTCAAGTTGCATGCAAAACACTTGCATTTTATGAATGTCCGATGTAAGCACCTATATATAAGATAGCCACACCCACAAATAGTCCTTACTTCTTTCCTTCCAATTGCCCAGCGTGAGCCCTCAGACGACCTTCCTTAAACAGTCAAATGTTGATTTTGCAGATAAGGTATGTAGGTATGCTTTCATTTGCTGGATGCAATATATCTGCCCCTGAAAATGCAGATATAGCTCCCCGTTTCAGACTTGTAATTTCCAGGCAGATAATTAAAGCAATCGCACACCTTCCAGCCTGCACCTGCCACTGCACAAGTGGCCAGCCCAGCTAAGCTCCTCCTGATCATATTCATGTTTGGACTCTAGTGTTTCATGTTTGATACAAATCATAAACAGGTTGTAAAAGCTGAAGCATCAATGAATCCTAGCTTTAAAATTACTGGAAGCTAAAATTTTAAAACTGATACTGCAAAGTGAAAAATGAAATTTAACCAGGCATTTTGGTGAAGGAGAAATAATTTATTGGATGTAAGATGAAAAGCTGTGAGAGTAAACATCAATCTCATCTTAGACACATGTCATTGATTGATGTTTGCTCTGTGCTGCTGCCTGGAGGTAAACTCTTTGAAATAGCAAAGTAGGTACTTTATCTGTCTGTGGATAGGAGCACAGTTTGTTAAGTTACTGCTTTTTTTAGACCCTGCTACATCTTTATGTTCAATCAAAGTGAAAACAGTAAATCAGAGTAATTGCTTTACCCCACGGCATTCCTGTTTGTAAATGGGAAAAAATACTGTAAAAAATCCTCAAATTAACTTCTGCTGTTTAAGCTAGATAAACAGTCTAAAAATGTTGGTTGCAGCCTAGGAAGGTATTTTATTGATTATGCACTTGTTCATCAAAGGCTTTCTTATTAGCAAACCTTTAGTTCGTATGTCATCAGGGAAAACATTTAATACTCAAAAACGTAAGGTTGCTATCTCTAAGAGATCCCCATAATCCAGGAATTAGTTCCTAAATAGGCATCCTTTGTAATTATCTGGAAATGGAACTGGTACCAAGAAATTTGCCAGCATAAAATATGCACATGAACTGTGAAATAGAAAACAGGCATCAAATGATGGCACTTCCATGTTAAGCACAGCAATTCAGCAAGCAGAATAACTTGAATTGTTGTGATTAATTAGTTGGAATTAAGACTGTTTTCTAAAACCATTTGAGGCTATTGCCTTTACAAGGTCTCAGGCTGGTTAGTCCTCTAGTATTTTAAGTATTGCAGAGATACAAGACTGATGGCATGTTTAAATTCAGAATCCAATTTCCATTCTGAATTCTGTTTCATAATCACTGTCCTGCAATATGGTTGGACTGTTTCTTATTGTGTTATATAAGTTTTTCCCTTGAGTTACCCTATTTAGCTACTTTGGCATAAATGTGGTAATTCAGAGGAGAATTAGACTATTAAATATTTAAGAAAATGTTCTCAGTTCAGCCTGAAATTTAGTATATTGTCTTGTGTGCCAGATTGCAGTTTATGGAGAAATGTTAATAATAATCAGTAAACCATTTTTAAATTTACTTTCTTGAAATATTGCCTGGTTTTCATGGTTTTGAAGCAATTCCAACTTTGCTCATAATTCAGAAATGACCATGTGCTAAAATTTAATTTCAAAGATATATGTGTCCTCACAGGAAACTTGCCCATGGGTTTTACTCTTGAAATGCATGTGTCTTTTAGTCACTTACGGTGTGTGTCAAATTTTTGGTGGTTTTTTGTTTGTCTGTTTGATTATAACATGATCAGCTCTATACAGACCCAGGGGATATTCAAGGAGTGCATCTGGCGGCTTGGGGATGGTATAATTTCCATGATACTGGGAGTGGGTGTTGTGGTCTGACAGCATTTTGTATGGAGTGTCTTAATCTGAAAATAGAAGAAGGATCAGTTTGGGCACAAATGGGGAAACTGACAAAATCTGGGAAAGAAGCTCAGCCCTTGCAAAAGGGATATAGATCTTCTCTGGCAAAGACCTGCCAGGAGCCTGTGGGAAGTGTATTTTTGCCAATTTAAGAGATTGTTGCATTTTAGTATGAGGCATCAGTTCTGCTTTTGTTATTAGCATGTCTAGACTTCAGGTTCGGAAAGTTTTGTGCAAAGTGCAACAGTGCTGCTGCAGTGAAGAAGATCAGCTTCACGGGTCAAAAATACTAAGTGGAAATAAACAAGCTACTTCTGCTAAATCATTATCACAATATTTATGTGCATGGGAAGGTAGAAGGAAGATGTGAGTGTGTGTGTTGCAGTCCTCACAATTCAGAGAATAATGAGCTAAATCTTGGGACTGGAAAATTATACTGGAAACTCTGGAAAGGTAAAGGCAAGATTGCAGTTGTTGTAAATGGTAACAAGTTCAGTAAACGTGTGTATACATTCAGTAACACCTTCCTCTGTCGTGCTGGTAGGGCAACCTAAGTCGCTGCTCCCTTCCTTTACTAGAAAATGAACTGACAAAAGGCAAGGGGAATACCAGTGATCTTGCCCTCAATTTACCAGCCCATGTCTTTTACAGACTCAAAAGATGCCAGCTGTTACAAGGATGGTATTCGTGCAGCAAAATAATGGTTTAGTTTCTGAATCTCCCTTTAATGATAAGACAATTTTGTGATTTCTGAAAAGGTCACACAGCATCATTAATGCACACCATACATCTGTGAAGGTGTGTAGTTCCTCATGTAAGGTGCAGGCTTTAGTTTGTGGGAAAAAAAGACATCTTTGAATATAAAACTTGGGTGTTCCCTAAAACTTAAGAACGGAAGAATATGTTGGTGCATTGTCTCCACCCAGTTCATCATGGAGATTAGACCTTTTTATTTGAGTTGCTCTATGTAGTAATTATTTGAGGGAGTAAATTGAGTCAGAAATATTTTACTTAAAAAAAAAAGAAAGAAAAGCAGACTCTTCAACACTTAAAACATCAGGCTTCTTATATGATTGCTTTCAGCCTAGCCTGAGACTACATAACTCCTTGGACTTTGTAGGAGATTAAATTCAGTCCCAGGTTTTTCAGGTAAGGTTATTACTCTGCTTCCAGGCTATCCCCTGAGCTGTCTGTGTCTATTTCTAATTAAGGACTAAGGGAAATGGTTCTGATGTCAGGTGTAGCGTAAAGAAAGCTAAGAGCATTTCTGTCAGTACTGTGGGGAGGCTGGTGCCACAGCTGCCCTTCTACCAGGCACCAGCGTGCCTAGGCTGTCCTCTTCAGGTTGATCTCACAGGGAGCCACATTCACCTAGCACACAGCCAAAGAACAGGTAGCGTCAGGGACATCTTCCAAAAGTTATCACAACAGATTGAAATTTACTAAACTAACACTGTTTACTAAACACACTAACTAAACTAAAACTAATTTACAAACTAACACATTTACTAAACGCTGTGAGAAGTTTGGCAATCCATCAGTATCCTGATCTGTAAAATAATCCAAGAGTGAAATTATTCAGTGTCCCAGAAGAGGTAGAGCTGCTGTGACCATGTGGTGGTGATGGTGTGCTGAAGGTGCTTAGAGCCTGAGGCACTGTTATTTGGATATAATTAATTGGCATGTCCAATAATGTCCTGGCAGATCTTAGGGCTGAGATAAATCAAAGTGTGTTTTTAAAGCGGTGTGCTAAATTCAAGGTAGTGTAATTTTTATAATACAGCATTTACTCATATATAATTTTTTACAAGTATTTAACTTGCTACTTACGCTTCAGTTCATGTCCTTTAGGCATGAATTTGGATTAAGTGCAATGTCTTAAAAATAACAATATAACATTTCAAAATTACTTAAATTTATGCTTTTGGACTTTGACCTGTAGATGCTTACATGCCTCCATCAAATTTGACCTGTAGATGCTTACATGCCTCCATCAAATAAAGGAATAAAAAAGTCCCTCCACTTTAAAAGTATCACACTGGTGTGTTTTTAAATTTGTATGAAGAGTAGTGAAGAATGTTGCACTTGTTTACTTGTACAAGCTGGCTATATATCAGTATTATAATTAATCTCAGAGGAGCTGTCCATCTGTATTTGACTGTGGGCAAAAGGCCAAATGCAAAGCATCTCAAAGAGTCAAGAAGCTCTGTATGAGGAAATGTGGCTGAGGATGAAGTTGCAGATTTCTGCAACTGCAGGAAAATACAGCCCAACAGTGATTATTCAGGGTGGCAGAAAATCTCCTTTTTGACACAGAGGTTGTTGCTACCCTCATTTAACTGATGGGAGTACACACAGATAGCATGATGAAGGAACTGGGGACCATCGTTCATATATCGGTACATAGAATCATAGAATCATAGAACAACCAGGTTGGAAGAGACCCACTGGATCATCGAGTCCAGCCATTCCTGTCAAACACTAACCCATGTCCTTTGGCACCTCGTCCGCCCGTACCTTAAACCCCTCCAGGGAAGGTGACTCAACCCCTTCCGTGGGCAGCCTCTGACACTGCCCAGTGACCCTTTCTGGGAGAAACTTTTTCCTAATGTCCCACCTGAATCTCCCCTGGTGGAGCTTGAGGCCATTCTCTCTCGTCCTGTCCCCTGTCCCTTGGGAGAAGAGCCCAGCTCCCTCCTCTCCACAACCTCCCTTTAGGGAGTGTTAGAGAGCAATGAGGTCTCCCCTCAGCCTCCTCTTATCCAGGACAACTGTCCTGCCTCCTGGCCTTGTCAGCATGTGCAGTGGGTGATTTCACTTTGCTATCCCCTTCTTCCTGTAGGAAGGCATTTTCCCTGCCCAAAACTCCACCCCAATGATTGCCTCCTCATTACACTGCTTTTCAAAGAAGGTTTTGGTGTGAATAACATGTGTTGCTCATGAAAAATACAGGATAAGAACCAAAAAACCTCAACCACCTTTAAGTGGAATAAACAAAGTGGTGGTTGGAAGCTGTCTCCAAACTGCTGAAACCCTGTGTTCACAATAAACCCCTATGCTTGAGAGGCAGGCTTGGCACCTGATGTCTGCTCTCAGATTCCCACAGACCCGTCAGAAGGTTATGCTGCAGTACAGTTCAAGTTAACAGCATTTACAAGTAAACATGAGTGATTGTTTGGTGACAACTGAGGCGTTGTTTTAAATATTAGTAGTGTTGAACATATCCTGTGTATTTTCAAGCTCTCTCAAGTCTTGAATTAGAATCGGGTACCTGTTGGCCCTTTTTACTGCCTTGCCTGGGGCATACTAGGTAACACCACATGGGTAGCCTCTGCAACATATGTTTTGCTAACCGGGAAGCTGGTTAGCAAGGCAACCTTTTTCTTATTAACACATAGTACACTGACATGACATTCGGATATATTTGTGCTCTACAGATTCACAGGGCCAGAAGAAAGGCATTAGTTGAGCTAAGCAAAGTAGGCAATCAGTGTACTCATCACATTGTCTTGAAATGACACATGAACCTTATTAGACACATTGGTTTCCTTTGTGAGAAGAATGAAACATAACAGATTGAAATGTGCAAACCTATGTTGTTGTCAGGGAAGTTTGGGGAAGGAAGTCTCTTGTTTATGTTGTCATGCATTAAACTAGAATTCTGAAAAACACCCACCTCAAACAATTGATTTTTATTCTGGATGTCTATATCAGAGCCAGACTAGTTAATTTCTATAAATTAATAGTGTTGTATAATGCAGTGATTTTATTCTCTCTCCAGCTACACTCTAC
This sequence comes from Coccyzus lansbergi, assembly GCA_033558105.1. NCBI lineage: Eukaryota > Metazoa > Chordata > Aves > Cuculiformes > Coccyzidae > Coccyzus > Coccyzus lansbergi. The sequence goes on along the minus strand of JAUMJK010000332.1, from coordinate 415,166 downwards.
CAGCCATACATGCACGATCATGCCACTATTCATTTATTCATGCTCTGAAGTTGTGATAGTGTCAAATCCATCAGAAAGAGGAATTGTTTCAGTAGTAGTTTCACGACTTGGCTGATTAACAGAGATCAGAAGAAGCAGCCTAACTGTGGAAACCACTACAGCATGTAGTTTTAACAGCTCTTTAGGGAGCTAGTTAATGAAAGAATCACTACAGAAACACATCCATGTGAAAAAAAGGAGCATTCTCATACAACACTCAGAGGATATGTCATAAGTGGAAATATGTTCATAATTTCTATTTACTCATAGCTGTAATTACCATCTGCCTTAAGAGTACTTTCAGTCTTTGTCAAAGTTGCTTAGATATTTCCTTTGTCACATTTCAAGCAGAGAAGTTCTGCACAGACTAGATCATGCCCTGTGATTTCTCTTTTATTATTCTGTAAGAATTTAATTATCTATTCTCTGTGTGAAGAAAGCACCAGTATTCCCAGAGACCTGAGCCTCCCCAGCCTACTTGGACTGGCATTCATCTGATTCATATTCTTGCTTATTTTTGCCATCTGCCTGCAAACCAGACTTCTTGACTTTTAAATTCATGCCAGTTTATGTGTTGCCCGGTAATTTTTAACTCTTAAAGAGCTGTTCCTCTTGTTTTGCTGCAGTGTCTACGAGCCTGATAGAAACGTGCTGCGAAGGAAAGAATGGGAAAGGAGAAATCAGGAGGCCCAGCAGGAGGATGGCACGTTTAACACAAGTTACTCCCTCTTCAGTGAACCGTACAAGGTAGATGCTTCTCAGCTGAGTGGCTATTTATTTATTTATTTATTTACTCCACAGTGCAAAAACACAGCCTGAAGAAGGCATTGTCCAGATTTCAGCACCCTCCCACAAGTGCTTAGCCTCACAAAATTCACAGGTATCCTTATTTCTTTTTCCTTTGAAAATTGGATTTTATGTATCTAAAAGAGCTTCTTATAATGCTCAGCAACACCTGAGAATGACATAAACAAGAAATATCCTATCAATATTTGAGATGGAATTAAAACTAGGAGGTGAAGGTGACGGTGCCCTGGTTTTGTAACAAAGAAGAAAAGAGTTGTGTTAGAATTGTGTGTGAAGGTCAAGCTAAACAGTAAACATTGTGTTCTGGCCAAGGTTAATGCAATGAAGTATCTTGATGCTTGCTTTGTTGGGTTTTTTTTTTTTTTTTTTTTTTTTCCCTATAAGCATTACCAACAGAATTTGTCTGCTAGACATGTTTTACCCTCACCAAAGGTAGAAGTAACTTAGAGTCCCAACCCCCTGTTTTATCCCTCTTGGCAACAGTAGTGTGATGAGGCGTAACTCTGTCTCTCTCCATCTCCTATTAGAAGGGTCAAGCATCTAGAAGGGTCTTCTGCACTTAGCTACTGCCTACAGAAGTCTGAAAACCAAGCTGTTGTGAATGAGACCACAGAGTGGTCCCCCCAAGGACTTCTCCTCTCCCTCCGCTAATCAAGTGACTTTGCCTGCATGCATCAAAGCATCTATCATCTACTATGCCCTTCCAGAAATGCCCAAGTTACTGTTACAGTGACCAACTTCTGAAGCCCTTCCCTCCATGCAGCATCATTTGCCCTTAGCGCTTTGGGTGCTTTAGTGCCTCTTTCCAGTAGTCCTATTTGAGACCTGAAACTTGGCTTCTGCACCTGATTTCCATGCTTCTGTGTTTCTGCCTATGCTCCATTGTCAACTTCCAGATTATTGTTTGTTTCTAGTCCTTTATAGAAGAGAAAGATCTACTACTTTCAAACCAGGTCCCTTAATAGAAGATGACTCTGTCTGCCTTGAAGCTGACCTCCAGCTGACTGAATTTCAGATTCATTACAAAGGCATTTAGAAACCACGGGAAATGTCTTAAACTCCTCAAGGCTCTATTTGAAAAAGTCTACTGTGAGACCAATCAAAGGCTAATCTATCGAAAAGAGTCTGAACAGCTTAAGTCAACTGTGTCTTTGCACTACATGAGGGCTCTGCTGCAATAGTGACTTAATAATTTTCCATCTGGTAATTCCAATCAAATAGACCCCTCATAAAAAGGGACTGCCTTTTTGCTGTGTCCCTGATACTGTTTTGTCTGTGGTGTCTAAAGCTGGTAATAACCCAAGCTTAGTTTGCTTATAGTAGTAGGAATATTTTGAGCACTTTGATTATTACCTGTGCGCCTGACTGACATGGCATAGACTTCAAATATCATGGAAACACCAATTGTTCTGAATTATGATGTGTGAAGGCACCTCTATGCAAGCACAGTATAATTCTATCAACTTAAATAGGAGAGGATGCAAAGTCACTGCTGTCTTTAGAAACAGAGGGGATACTGAGTCGTTGTCCTATTGGAAGATCAGAATAATGGCTCCATCCATGCTTCTTATCTTTAAATACTGTGTCCTATTTTGGACAAGTGTGTAAAGAAGCTGGTTTTGTCAAGGAAACACAGAAAAGCAAAGCCCAGGATGGTAATATAACTTGCCCACAGCTCTGTTGAAGTGACAGTCACTACTGCTTTGGAAGACCGGTCCATGACATGATTGGATATCAAAACTTCATCGGTGGGGTACTCTGAATGTCATGTCTGCACTGGTAACGAACCATTGGGCTGTCTGAACTCATCCAGGCATTTGTGAGACTTTAGTGTGGGGGTGCAGAGCTTTAGCTTGGGTTTTTTTACTCTTATCATGGAGAGAAGCTGACTGGAGGAAACTTTTCTGCAAAAGCAGAGCTGAAACCCATTCTTACTCTCTTTAAAGATAATCTTCAAGTTTTAGGTGTTTCCAGAGGGGAATGAAGTTACAGCAGACATTCACTGGAAGCTCTGATTAAATTCAGTATTCCTCTGCACAACCTGAGAAACATGAGCTAAAACCAGAGGATTTGCCATTCAGAAGGCCTTATCTGAAAATCAAAGGTAGATTGGAAATCTTTTAAATCTTATGTCCCCTCTCACCTTGACATGTATCTCTACCCCTGTAACATCAGATTTTCTGAAAAATCCTGACTCTCTGAGTTGCCCCTTACCCTGTTCAAAGTATCCATAGCAACCCTATATGAAGGATTATAGGAAATCCAGCATCTTTTACTTAAAATGTTTTTTTTTACTGGGGTTAAAAAGTAGGAGTCTCATTCTGGATATTTCCTGGTCAGAATGCCATATCTCTTTAACCATATCAGTATTTTTAACAGAGAAAAATATTCTGATTACCTTCCATGTAACCATCGGATTTAGTTTTAGAAGTATTGAATCTTGCTGTCTTCAAATGCATGGCTACATCTTGCAATGCAGAAGAATATCTAAGTTGGAAATGTTTGCACAGAATGCTTTTCCTACTTACTCATTTTGTGATCATATTTTTCCTATGTGAATGATTAAGATAAGGCCAGCAATATTTCAAAGTGAATAACAGGACAAACTGTTAAATCACAAAATGTTACCTCAGATCCTGTCTTGTACCCAAGAGGAGGTAGGTAGATTCTTCTATGTGAGCTCATCTTAAAACAAATCTCACCTCAAGTCGTCCCCGATGTATCCAGTAGTAACGACCAACACTGGAGAGTTGTCAGCATCTGCAAGCATTAGATCAATTTGCTGCAATTATTCTTGTGGTTATATGGGAGCTCTCAATAAAAGCTGTCCTTGTGTGACCTCCACATCACATCCACATAGAAAACAAGCTGCATTAGACTTTTATTCACTTCCTATCAACACAGCAGCCATCGGAGAGAATGACCTTCTTTTAGGGAAGTTGGACTTCCCAGGAGCAAAACTATCACATGAATTCTATGTTCATAGACCTAGAGGTAGCTGGGTGGAGAGCTACCCCACAAGCTGTTTGTGTTGTAGGAGACTTGTGGGTGCTCCCCAAGGAGACAGGAGCTCCATTCAGTTTGATGGTCCTTATGTCTGCATCTGGCAGGGAAATAAATCTCTCACATAGCACAGGCTAGCTGAATCTGGCTGAGTGAAGGCCCAAGGGATTTCCTACCACTTGCAAACACATCTCTCTACGAGGTATCTACAAGAGGTGGAGGATCAACTCAAAACATAGAAGAAATCCACTGGGTTTTTCTGTGCCTTCCAGAAAGTAATTCTGCTGGTCAAGGAGCGTAGAAGCCATTTCATTGACTACAGGAGACACATGAGTACATATCCAACCTTCTTTCTTTTTGGATCTACGTGATGTGTTCTCGTTAATATGCTCCTCTTCTTTTGGATGTGAATGTAATTATTGTGAAGAGAAGGAACATTCTTAGTTTATGTAATTTGCTGTCTGTGAATTAATGCCTCACATTTTTTTTTTCATAGCAGATTATTGCCATTGTGACAACAGTCACATATGTAGAGAGAAGATCAGGCTGTAGTGGTTGAACTATCTTATTTCAAGTTAGCACAGCGATGTTTCTGATGGAACACCACTGAACTTCTCATTTCCAACTTCCTTCAGCATGTATTATTGTTATATGTTCAACTCTATTAGACAGCACTATAAGAAATGCACTCATTTGCAGAGCATTTTTGCTTGTCTCTTTTTCTTTTTTTTTTAATAAAAATGCCCTAAAAAAGGATATTGAACTATAAGAGTTTACTGCGCATTTTTGTTTGAGTAACTCAATTTTATTTGAAGGCTTAAAACACCAGTTTTCCAGAGTAACTGATGTTGCTGCTACATCTTTTGTATTTATAATACACCTTTAAGGACGTCTTCTCCCTTCTTTCTCATTTCTTTTTTCCTCTAAAACAGAAAGTCATGAGATGAAATCTTGGCCGCCTGAAACCAGTGGGAGTTTTCCCATCCAGACCTCATGTCTAGAATAGAGAAAGGAGAACACCACTGCTATCTTCTCTGAAAATGTAAAGCAAAGAATATCACACATCTGAACATTGGCAGGGTTCAGAAAAATCTCAGCTGCATGAATGCTTACATCCTTTTGCTTACAGTGGCTTTTTAAAGCTAGAGTTTTCAGTCTTTTCCAGTATGTTTTATTTACTTGTTTTCTTTCTTTGTAGAGCTTCTCCCTTTTCAGTCAGGAAGTAAATGGATGATTTTAAAGACAGTGATTAATCTTAAGTGGGTGGGATGGTGGCTATGTTCCTCCTGCTGCACAGAGCAAACATTGACCAATTTGAAGGGCATGGGGAGTTTGGTTCACCTGTGTTTTTTTAAAGAGGGGAGTGCCCTGGAGCAAGCATCATGTCAGAGTATTTTCAAAGAAGGGACATAATAACTTGTAGTTTTCCCACTGTCCCACGAACTGACTTCAAGTGAACTCAGAGCATTTGGTTGTCTTAGACTGGTAGATTCATTCAGTACTTACATGGGATATTGTGTGGCTTCTCAGATGCTCTGTGAAAACTTAAGCAGGCAGAGAAGGAAACTGGGAAAGCAGTGTTTTCATTCATGTCTGGAGAGTTTGCACTGGGCTCAAGGAAAAGTTTTATCATGGTCAGATTTAATCCAAACCTTTCTGTGTAGTTGCAATAATAAATTTTCTAGTTCCCAGGTAATATACTTTAACTACAGCATGAGACCAGTGATAGATTTCTTTTTTTATATACTCTAAGGCCCTTTATAGCTTTTCCAGTTCAGGGTAGATTTAAGATGTTGACAAGTGTCTTCAGAGACAATAAGGATTTTCGATTTCATCCCTCAGTGCTGCTGCTGAATAAGGCAGTGCTGCTTCAGTAAGGATTCCAGCAGAAGCATGCAGGGAATTTTGTTTTTCTTATGTTGACTATTGCAGAACACTCACTTTTTCTTTTGCAGACTAACAAGGGGGATGAGCTCTCGAACCGCATCCAGAATACGCTGGGTAACTACGATGAAATGAAAGACTTGTTAACTGACAGATCAAACCAGAGCCACCTTGTTGGGGTTCCAAAACCTGGGGTTCCTCAGACATCTCTCCCCAAGCCTGATGAACATCTTATTGCAGACTCGAGACCGCCACCTCCTCCTCCTGTTTCCAGCACTACTGCTTCTACGCCAGCAGCCCTACCTGCCCGGCAGAGCAAAAGCTCCACAATGGTTTGGCAGAAGGCTGGGCATAATGCTGCTTCGGACAGCCAGCAGCGAGTGAGCAAGCATGGGCACCGTTCACTGGAGTCACACAAAGGTGACTTCAAATTGGCGAACCAAAAATCCAATCTGGAGAAATTAAAACGCTATGCATCAAGTCCCACCTCCTCCTCCTCCAACACTGCCCAGCAGAGCTCACTGAGGGGCACGCTAGGAGAAACTGTTAACAGAGTGCAGCAGCCGGCAAAACTCAATTGCAGCTCAGAAGGAGGAGCTCAAGTGCAAGAGAGGCCAGCAAAGCATAGTGGTGGGCACTGTGTCCAAAACTTCCCACCCTCACTTGCTTCAAAGCCCAGTCTGGTTCAGCAGAAACCAACAGCTTATGTAAGGCCAATGGACGGTCAAGACCAGGCTCCTGATGAGTCTCCAAAGCTGAAGTTACCAGCAGAGACAACCAAGTCATATAGGGGAGTGCCTTCTAACAAGTCAGATTCAGCCAGGACCAAGTCAAAAATAGCCAAGTTCAGCATTCCGAAGCAAGAAGAGGTGAGTGCTTATATGCTTTTTATGACATCCTCCCTTCAATGGATGCTGGCCTAGGACTGCAAATTGCACCTGTCTCTTTACACATTTTTGATATATTAGTTTGCATGTTTAATTTTTTTTAATGACATTGATATACTGTGTTGGAAATACTAGCTTTACTGTGAAGTAAAGATATCTCAGTAGTGAAATGCTCACTATCTTCAGAAACTACATCTTCTACAATGGCAATGATAGCATGTATTGCTTCACTGACATTTTTTCCATACTATCCATATATAAAGTCTGGATATTTTTAATTTGGATTGTTTTTGTTAAACTTGTATATTACTCCTAAGTGTTCATATATTGTTGACTTTTTTCTCTTTGGCAATGATTAAATGAAGTGCTTGTGATCCAAAGTCATCGATGACTGAGCCGTCCTCAGTGATGTCAAAGTAGTTTTATGATCTAAATTAATTACTTAAACCATGAGAGATCTGTGGAATAGATGAGAATACAGCAATAAGACTCTCTCCTTTTAGTTCATGGTATCTATTTCTGTTTTAAACTAATATCTAAGAAGACTGAAGAAATCTAGCCACTCTACAAGTACAAGGGTATGTCTGAAAAAGCTTCTAGACAATATTTCTGTTACCAGCTGTAGATATGAAGGATTTCTACTTGGACTTTTTATGCTCATTTATTTCACATTCTGCTTATGTCAGTAGGACACCTTGCTTTATCATATATAAATGTGTGATTTTCTGTTTAAGCTTTTTGGATGGGAAGAAAATGGTTGGGTTTGGGGAGAATAGAGGGTGATACAGTTTCTAGGGTACATTCAGAGGCCTGTATGCCAATGCAAAGATGGTCACATCATCTTCTTATGCAAATTGGTAGAGCTCCTGTGGCTTAAACAATTCATAGTATTTATAGGACTCTCGCTGAATCACTAGGACTTTCTCAATGCAAAGACAGTGACTGTTTACTCTTACTTGACAACTGTGGTGTGTCTTGAGATTTTTAGTCTTAACATTTTGATTTTTGGCATTATTAAAGGAAAGGAAAAAATCTAATTTTTGGTGGAGTTCTCTGGCCCCTTAATGCCTGTTTTTCACAAATGAAGTTGACTGTTGTATTCACCCTTCGATTTGGTTTGATAAAGAAATCTCTCTGGAAGCAATTACTTCTCTCAGCTCTTTTAAGCATTATGCCCATGTGGTTTTTCTCTAAGTTAACGTTCCATCAGTTCCAAACAACACAAAGGTGATATTTTGTTCCTGAAGAGGAGTTGTTTTAAGCTCTTAAGCTACATTTGATAAGCAAATTTAGCATTCACAAACTGCTGTAATTGTGCAGATAGATCAGGTAATGACAGATACTAATATCCATTTAGCTATTATTACTTCTTTCAGACCTGCGCTTCTATCTGCAAGTGGGAAGCATTGTTAGAATTAAAGATGCCTGTGGCAGTTGCCTGGATCTTTCATGTTTTCCACCTTTACATGTATGCAATCCTCTGAGGACTAGTTTGGAAAGGAGTTTTGATAGGCAATCATTTGTTTGTCTGAAATTCAGGTTTTACCATTTGCATTTCAAACTCACCTACCTCAGGAAAGAAAGCTTTCATTTCTTGTGTGTAAGCCATACCAATGCATAAGGGTAAATTTATACTGCGATTTCGAGGCATATAGAAGTATTTGAGATTCCTTTAAACTAATCTGCTTAAAGACTTATGGCAATGAAGGCTATGGCAGGCGAGAGTGGACTGCAGGGTAGCTACTAAAGCGTTCACTGACTTCCCACAGATTTTGTGCAGTGCAGTATTTCTGAAACAGTTTTTAATAGCATAATATAAACATTTAGCTGAAGTTGATTGAAGGAAGTGGACAAAAAAACATTGTCTGGTAGGTTAAAAAAAGAGGTTACTGATTATAAAAAAATGATGGACATATTACTCAGAAGGAAGTAGTAGGCCCTATTGGTGTTGGTGGTGTTTGACACTTGAGCTAATGAAAGGCTGTGTTTAGATGTCATGTTGGAAGGCTGGGAATCTTGGTGATAAAATCCCCAGCTTCTTTTCCTTTATCCTGATATTTCCCTTGTTCTAGCGTTTTCAGTTCCAAGAGGCACAAGATGAAATTGGTAATCCACTGGTATTGCTGCAAGAAGTATTATTGACCAAGGCTGAAAGGTTTTTTTCAGTCAGTGTTGCCTAATCCATTCTCGCCTTAATTTTTTGATCATATTTCTTTTTATTTCAAAAAGTTTTTTTCCAATCTTGTTATTTGTATTATATGTCTCCTAGTACACTTCTGTAAGAATTTCTGTGTAGTTTTTAAATTTCTGCTTTCAGACTCATAAAAATTCTCCTTTGCATCAAATAACCATGGTCCCCTATTAGGGACAGAATTTTTAAGCTACTCTAAGCACAAGTGTTGTCATGGTCTTGTGAACATTTGCAGGCAAAATGAGGTTCAGAGTGGGGCTAAAGGTGATGGTGAGGAAAAACCTTGTATCCCTACCGTACCGTTGTTGGGATTATTCTTCCCCATATTCAGGATTTTATATTTTCCTTTCTTGGACTTTTTGAGGTTCCTGTCAGCCCATGTCTCCAACTTGTCGAGGTCGCTCTGGATGGCAATACAATCTTCTTGTGTATCACCCCTTCCTTCTAGATTTGTATTATCTCCAAACTTGCTGAAGGTGCGCTCTGTCTCATCATCCAGTCCACTAAAAAAGATGTTAAACAGTATTGACTGCGGGAGAACAATACTAGTGACTGGCCTCCAACTCTGTGCCACTGATCACCACCCTCTGGACCTCTTTTATAGCCTTTGCTTTCTGTCTAGAGCCCTAATTTTGAAATTAAACATTTTTTTAATACTTTCAGCTCTTAAAATGCATTTATAGTGATACCATAGTCAAAACTATATGCTTTTCAGCTTGGCCTAGATGAATTCTGCAGTTGCTTAGCTGAACTGCAAACTGAACTGCAGGAGGCTGTGGGAGAAAAAGGTGCGAGAAGGGGAAGCGAGGTATGAGTACAGAGTGTAGATGCAACATAAAATATGAGACTCAGAGGAAAAACTGGGGGCCAGGGAGCAGAGGGGAAGCTGCCTAGCTTGAGAAAATAGAGAAGTGAATGGTACGAAGTGACAATTTCTCCAGTGCCTTCAGAATAGATTTTCTTTTAAAGAGAACACAAAGTGATGAGCACTTCTGTGCAACATTCCAGTTTAATTTTAAACATCGCATGGCTATAGACAGCTTCAAGTTCCACAGAGCAAACCAGGAAAGGAGAACATATTCTTATAAATCTTCTGCTTTGCAAGTGCACTTACTAATGCATTCAGATTGAGTTCTCTGCTTCCATGCACTTGCATTCAGCTTATAGTACTTTCTAGAGTCTACCAGTATATCTAATATCTATTAACTTTCATTTGTGTTTACAAGCTCGAAGGAATCGTCAGTGGAAAAATAAACATAATGAAACAAAGTTGTCTCTCAGTGAAAACTGAAAAACAAGAAGCAATGCTGTGCAAAGTGTATGTGTTTTCAGTAGGACAGAAAATCCTCTTCTGTACATCCCTCGAGGTTTTTGAAGAAACGGCACAAAATTGGCTGCAGTACAATTATTATTCACTGGAAATAAAATCACTTGAATACAAATTATAGACCATTACTTTTCAATACATGAAAAAGGTTGATTTTTAATGTAGTTCAATACCTCATTTAATATTTTTAATCAGTTTCGGAAAGCCTTCAATATCTTGACACAGACTGACGCTTATAAATTTTTTTAATTGTTTTAATGAGAATAACTTGGATAGACCTGGGTGTACAAAGGTAGCAGTTACTTATTTGGGAATTTAATCTTTAGGAACCAGGTTCATCAGTGTTAATTAGAATCCATACTCAACCTCCCAGTCCTTCCAAAATTATCATAGTGCTGTGTAGAAATGATAGCTCGTCATCTCAAGCACTGCTATTTCACATTTGAACTACTTAGAAATTACATTACTGTAGGTAAAAACCTACTGTATTGGATAGAAGAGAAGAGAAATATGATACCGGGGTATAGTGGGAAAAAGGCAGGAATATCAAGTGCTTCTCTTTTCTAAAATTTTATTATGAGTGAAACAATAAGAAAAAACCCGTAAGATGGTAAATTATATTTTTTGTATCCGAGTTCTGTTTTTTAATTTAATCTTATAGTCTGCATGCTGCTTTTTTTTTATTACATTGAAGAAGCCTTATCTGTTGTCCTTTGCTTACTTCTCTAAGTGTTATGAGGCAAGGAAATTGAGATTATATTCAAGAATGACTAGTCTAATGGTAAAAGGGATAGATTTGGTTTTGTTAAATTCAGAAAAACTTTTATGTGAAATGTAGGTAAGGTCATCAGGAGGACATGTTCTTATTCTACTTCACAGAGTAATTACACAACTTCCTCTGCAGCAGAAGTAATGCACAACAGATTAAATGTTGAATGTTGGTGGGTGGTTTTTTTCATTTTTGCCCTTGCCTTACTCAGGCAAATTCCTATTTGCCTGGGTAAGATACTCTCTGCAGTCATTCTCCTTCAAGTGGCTATATATAGCTACCAGCATCTGGCACATGCACTAGCAAGCATTCTTTAAATCTGCAACCTTTTTCTCGCCTATCAGTTCTACTCCGATATATTAATGGAAAGAAAAAAAAACCACCCACACAAATCTTTCTTTCTCTTCTTCCCTCCATCTGAAAAAATCCCTTCCAAATCTGGGCTTACTGTAAGTAATTTTTTCAAACCCAAACTCTTTCAAGGAGAGCTTTGGTGCATAGCACATATTATAAGTAGTTCTGTTCCAGTTTAAAATTGAAGTGGAAGTTCACATGTGAAAGGACAAGTGCAGCTACATCTTATCAGACAACAGAAGCTCCAGTGTAGACTAAATTGAAAATATTGTCATGGTCAGTGCATGCTTCCCCTGGAAATACCACGTATCTGTATCTACAGGATAGTAGAGGGGTGACAGTATCTCACAAGACAAGAAAAAGTGTGGAGGAGATCTGAATACGTGCTTTTCCCCAGATGCCACCTTCCCCTTGCTCCAATGGAGCCTTTTGAACTACTGCAGGCCTAGGAGTTGAATCCAAGTTTTTCTCCTCTGCTTCCTGGGATGTTCAATTCTGTCCAAGAAAGGCTGAAATGAAATGAGAAGAACAGTTGAAGGTGCTTTTAGATAAAAAGAGAGGAAGAGGATAAATACATTATCAAAAAAGGTCCAGAGTTCTTCCAGCACTGTTCTGGGATGCACCAAAGAGGCTGAAGACAGAAGTGCAGAATGAAGTGTGTTGATACTCCTCTACTGTTTATCAACTTTAATAAAGAATTGCTATTCTTGAAAAGCCAGTTAGCAATCACAGCACTTGAGGACTGCAAGTAGTGTATGAGCCAGTTGTAGATGTTGTATTTCCCACATGTTCATGGGAACAAGTTAGCAAGCTGCATTTGCAAAAAGACACAGCTCAATTCAGTCCTGTAATCATACTGCTGACCTTCCCCAGAAATAAAGCATGTTTTCCCACGTTAAACAGGAAGAACTGAACAAGAAGAGCAGTGTGGTGCAAAGATCTCTGCTAATTTTAGGTTATTCAGGACCTTTCAGTGTGGCTCTGGGAGGACTGTGCATTACTGCCTGTTCTTATATAGGAGAGTTCAACAGACTAGGGTTGCAAAGAAAGAGTATTATAAATAGACAGAATGGTGTTTAAAACACTCAGAACAAATAAAGTGGAGACCACAATGTGCTAAGATGGAATTTCAGTATAGTTTTCAAACTGCGAGAGAAGCCTCTGCTTTTCTTGCATTCTGCAGTCGCTGAGGCACACAGTTACTGTGTGTGCGGGCCTAATCCTTCCACTTATTCTTGCATGGCAGCTCTTGTAGAAGGAAAATACTGCTTAGACACCTTTTCCTGACTTCTAGAACTCCCTAGTTTTACTGTTTATACCCTCAGTGAAATAAGTCTCTTTTCCCTTTTGAGTTAAATATAAAAATATCTTTTTTTCTGGGGGAAAACCACTAGCTAGACTTATCTATAGGTTTTTGAAAAGAAAGAATTTATTTACATAGAGCCTTAAGTTTTTAATATGGATTGATTACCATATGGTACATGCTCTGTGTTTGTTGCTATGGTGAATCCGTTGTTGTTCCTCATTGCAGAATGACTATCATCAGAGAAAAATCTCTTGAAACTGGATGTAAACTTACGATTGCTTAGGAAATTCCTTAATGTATGCATCTGCCTTTTTGCAAGTTTTCCCCAAGGTTGTTTTTTTCCAAGTATTAAAAGAAAATATTTTGAGTAGTTCATTGGGGTCTCTCATAAGTCAGATCCTACCTTTAATAAAATTGCTATCCACCTCACAGGTTGGAATAGTAGCCACTTTTGGGATAAGGAGAGTTTAATGAATGTAAGAGTATGGCTTATTGTGAGAACAGTATATTCCTTTCATTTCCCCTTCCCCAGATAAGGTGGATGGGTTATGATTTGGTTTATGAATCAGCTCTGGAGTCAATGCAAAAGTGTACGCCTAAAAATGTCCACAGCCCTATATAATTGCTTCTTAATTCCTTCTGGTAAGCACTAAAGCATTGACGAAGGAAATAATAATGTCTTAGAGCTCCAAAATATTTTTTTAATTGCACATTTTGTCTGATTATTTTTAATCCATTGTACTGCTCGTGATGATGATAACTGGATGTAATAAAAATCCTCCCTATGAGAAAAAAAGTAGTCTGATAGACCTACTTTTTGAAATGCGTCTCAGAAGGTGCATGGCATTGCTATCTCTTTTCCATCTTTGACCCCATTAACAGGGATTGCTCCCAGGCCTGTAAGGGTATTCAGCAGTTGGAGAAAAGAGTTCTTTTCTGGATATGGCTACAGGAACTATGTGCAGCAGCACAGCGCTCCTACAAACACAAGAACCTGTCCTCAGCACTTCATTTCAGCTGAAATCTCACATCTGCACCATGGGTCCTTAAAGAACAGAGTACTTAGAAAAGGTTAGGGTATGGAGAGGAAGGGTTGGCTTGCTGTGGATTTCCAGTTACCGGTGAAATACTTAGATGCACTCTGCTTCCCAGACCTGACATTGTACAACGTTAGTGCCATATCAGTGTGGAATCAGGTGTAGAGTCCAAGCCATCATAGCTCCTGCAGAGCAGTTATTAATAACAACTCACATTCTCTTTTCCAACAATTAGAGTATTCCTGTCTACTTTATCTTCACAGAAATCTACAGGGGGTCATGTAGGATGTTGGACTCGATCGTTGGACTTGATGATCCGGTGGGTCTCTTCCAACCTGGGTATTTTATGATTCTATGTAAAGGTGGCTTAGGATATTTTTAGTCTTCTTTAACACATACACGAAAAATATTTTACTGCTCTATTCTGTAGTTTCCCTGGTCTTTCATGAATCAAAGTGACATGAAACTGTCACCACTGACAGCGGTCAGTTATGATTGATGAAAAAGAGAACCAAAGAAAAATACAGCAAGCTTCACAGATCACTGTTAGTTCCAGCAAAATAAATAATCTATCTGTGCCGCTTGATCTATAAGGCTAAAGAGGTCAGACCTCTGGTAATTGTTGTAAATGCGTCCATCCCGACCAGCAGCAGTTAAATTCTTTATTGTTGGTCACATGTTCACTTACAGTAAATGAAGACAAATATACCCTTAAATACCTGCATGTAACATGCTTTATTCACCCTGCACATCGTAAAGTTGTCATTTCCGTAGCACGTCTGGATATGGAAGATCTATCCCTCTGGTACCATGAAATAGCTTCCTAGAAGAGTAATTAACAGAAGGCTTTTTTTTTTTTTTTTTTTTAAACTTCAGCAAAGATAAATAACGTAGGCGTCTGATTTCCTGTCACTCTTGGTTAACTTTGTATGAAAATGGATAGCATCCAAATTAAAGCAGGCACCGGCCTGTCTGGTGAAAAATGCATCTGAAAAGAAATGTGTACATTACATATTCATGTAGTTCCAAATGTCTTAATTGCATTTTATATATAACAATCACATGTTGGGAAATATGGTACCTTTCTGACTTCAGAAGTAAAAATCAACACGACAGACAGGCTGAGGTTGCTTCTTACACGGTCCAGGATAAGCATTTCCTTCCTGAATTCCTTCATACATACCCCATTCTTTTCACTCTTTACCAGCAAGCAGGTTTCTCTGAGTGATGAAGGTTTGGTGTGAGATGACTTTACACCATGTTTTATTCAGAAGATAAATATACAAAAAGCATTCAGGCCAGCGAGCTGTAGGGCCAAGAGTATTGAGATCCAGTAGTTTCTCTCAGAACTAAAAATTGCTTTTCATATTCCTCTGCATTTACAGCAAATGGCTGAAGGGAAGCTTTTGTAGCTAGAAAGAGAAAAAACAGGAGTATTTCTTGCTAACTCTTATCACTAACACATGTTTAAAGATATAAAAAGCTCTCTCTGCTTTGTAACTATTTTGAAATGAGGTGTTGAAGATGATGGAGTTTTTTCATGCACATGCTAGACGTTATTAGTATTTAAATATCAGCAGTGAAGCCTATTGTTAATTTTTTTTCATTTATTTAAAGCTAGTTATACAACTGAATTCAAATGTAGAGGCAGGTACAGCTGTATGTGATTGCTACAACTTCCTAGACCTCAAGCAGGAAAGACAGTTAGCTGTGAGATCATTGATTACAAACACAGTCAAAACCAATGCCCATGATTTGGCAGTCATGCATTATTTTCTGAAGCCTTCTCTGATTTTAATTACAATTGCAAGGACGTCTGATGCAAGAAAGTATATTAGGTGGTTAATAACTAATTTTATGGAAGTGCCAGTCCAGAGCTAAATTATGCTGTCTAGAAAATGGCATAGGCTGGAGGACCAGATGCAATGTTCACATGTCTGTGAATAGCCTCCACATGGAGCTGATGTCTTCGTAAACACACTAGTTCTTCCCCCATCCTCCTCAGAGGTTTTATAGTTTCTGATAATACTTCATTCTAATCAATAAACCAAAACCACTGTGTCTTTTTTCTACAGTAACCTCTTCCATTCATGAATTTCCAAGCTTTTCATAAGAATTAATGGCAACTCTGAAAAGAATATATCATATGTGGTTACAGAGGAGTTATTCCAGGTGCGGGCAGATGGGGACATGGTTCTTGATGGCACACCAGCAGCTATACTACAGACGAAGTGTACTCCCCTTGGCTATATTTGCTGATGGTCTGGGCTGAGAGAATCATAGAATCATAGAATCATAGAATAACCAGGTTGGAAGAGACCCACCGGATCATTAAGTCCAACCATTCCTATCAAACACTAAACCATGTCCCTCAGGACCTCGTCTACCCATCCCTTAAACACCTCCAGGGAAGATGACTAAACTACCTCTCTGTGTAGCCTGTTCCAGTGCCCAATGACCCTTTCTGTGAAGAATTTTTTCCTAAGGTCCAGCCTAAATCTCCCCTGGCAGAGCTAGAGGCCATTCCCTCTTGTCCTGTCCCCTGTCACTTGGGAGAAGAGGCCAGCTCCCTCCTCCCTACAACCTTCCCTCAGGTAGTTGTAGAGAGCAATGAGGTCTCCTCTCAACCTCCTCTTCTCCAGGCTAAACACCCCCAGCTCTCTCAGCCGTTCCTCATAAGGCCTGTTCTCCAGCCCCTTCACCAGCTTTATTGCTCTTCTCTGGACTCGCTCCAGAGCCTCTACATCCTTCTTGTGGTGAGGGACCCAGAACTGCACACAGGATTCAAGGAGTAGTCTCACCAGTGCCGAGTACATTGGTAGAATCACCTCCCTGGACCTTCTGGTCACACCGTTTCTGATCCAAGCCAGGATGCCATTGGCCTTTTTGGCCACCTGGGCACACTGCTGGCTCATGTACAGTCGGCTGTCAACCAACACCCCCAGGGACTTCTCCTCCAGGCAGCTTTCTAGACAGACCTCTCCCAGTCTGTAGCTCTGCATAGGGTTGTTGTGCCCCAAGTGCAGGACCTGGCATTTAGCCATGTTAAACCTCATGCTGCTGGACTCAGCCCAGCAGTCCAGCCTGTTTAGATACCATTTCAGAGCCTCCCTACCCTCCAGCAGACCCACACTTCCATCCAGCTTAGTGTCCCTGGCACTGAGGTCAGACTGACAGTCCTGAAGTTCCCCGGATCCTCCCTGTGACCCTTTTTGTAGATGGGCACAAGATCCCCCAGCCTCCAGTCCAGTGGAACTTCCCCAGTCTTCCAGGACTGTTGGAAGATGATGGAAAGGGGGTTGGCCAGCACTTCCGCCAGCTCCCTCAATATCCTTGGGTGGATCCCATCCAGCTCCATAGACTTGTGGGTGTCTAGTTGGGCAAGCAAGGCTCTGACCACCTCCTCTTGGATCATGGGAGCATCATTTTGCTCCTCTAGCTCCTGGGTTTGTCCACAGAGGGAACAACTTTCTTTACAATTAAAGACTGAGGCAAAGAAGGCATTAAGTTATGCAGGAGGCTGGGGTAGAGGACAGGACAGCACATCTTATCTTGACCCCAGACCAAGGCTGGGCACACCTGTGGCTGGCCATGGGCCCACAGAAAGCACAGCTAGCAAGATTTGGTGTCAAAGCAGAAAGGAGAACTAAAGAGACTGAATTCCAACTCTGCGCTTGCATATTTGTGCTATAGCTCACTGTGTAGCAGAGTGGCACGTGAAACTCTTCCTTAACCTTTGTGCTGGAAATTACACAGAAGTAAAGTAAAATCTTATTACTAAACTCTGAATTACTGTTTCTCACCATTTACTGTTTCTTCCTACCATTTAGGTCATTTGAGGCAGAGACAGTTCCTGAATAATTATGTCACTTATGGTTTACTGCTTGCGTCTGAGTTATTCATTGCTCACACTGCACTTGAAATTAATAGGAGTTTTGCCATTGCGTTCATTGAGAGCAGGATCAGGGTTTGACAAGGATGAATGTTTCTCTCCTACATTGTATGAACTTTCTTTGGTCTTTTTTCTTCAATCTTTCTTTGTTTTGTTCCAGAAATAGAGATATAATACCTGCAGTTGTATTTTGACATGATTATTACTTTAAAGAAAGTCAGCAATGGTAATACCAGAGTAATGATCAGTGCTAGGTGGGGGCATTTGTATTCAGAAATACGCTGCTGCATTAATCAATTAACTTCAGGACATCTCTTAAGAGCATCAGAGGAGCTTCTTGACCAGTATGAGATGCTTGAGTCATTTTTTCTCTCTTGTAATTAAAGTTTCTAGCTCCCTGTTCAGAATCGGCTTCCTCACCAACTCTTCAGTGAATAAATCTACATGAGTGATTTCCTGACAGTTGTACATTAGGAATTATGGCATATCCCTGCACATAACTTACAGAACTATCTCAATACACAGAGAGGAGACCATAAAACATGCCGAATGGGGATTTCTCAGATATGCTAATTGCTGCTATATAAAGAGCATGGGATGAAGAGCTGACACAGAGGAAGTTCAACTAAAAAGTACCTGCCACAAATCTTTGAAGGTTCACAGAGGAGCAAATCCTGCTGCTGCCACTTCACGGCAGAACTCCGCTGAGCAAAGCCTTTGTAGTTCAGTGAGCTCAGGCATGGAGGAGAGCTGGAAGCTTCCTGCATCCAGCACCACAGCCACGCAGGGTCTGACACAGGGGTCTGTGACCCCTGTGAAGCTAGAAGCTGCTGCTGGCATCAAGGGGCCAGTAAGGTCAGCAGTGGGGTCAGGCTTGGAAGCAGTTTCCACCTTCTCAGCTCTTTGCTGTCTGAGTGTGGTGCCGAGTCTAGGTTCTCATCTGTCCTAAAATAGACTCAAATGCAGGCCTAATTTATTTCTTTTGAAATGGACTGGGTGGCATTTCCTGCTCCCATCTTCTTGTCTATGAGTCTGGCTCTCAAAGTAACGCTGCTCTTTTCCTTAAAATGGATATTTGAGCCTTCAGAGCATGGGCTGGTTTACTGATGGATGTCTACTACACTCTTCCTTGAAGCTTAGGCTTGCTGTTCATTATAAGGAAGGTGCTGTCCATGTAAATGATCCTTCAAATATTTTGCAAAATTTATATGAAACTGACGTCCCTGCAAAACTTTGCAAATGAGCTTCATTTTTGTAGAGCATCGCAAAATAACTGCTGTAACCAGGTGTGAGGTGTATTCTTGTAGCTTTTCAAAATTGTGCCTTTTATACACTGACTGTAGGTAGGTGTTTTTGCACTCAGTGGAATGGGGCTGGATTATGGAACTCATTAAACATCTCTGCTTAGTACTGATTTTTAGCCATTACACTTGATCCTTTTGCATTAGGTTGACCCAGTACACAGAAGAAAAAGGTGCTGCACCTCAGCTTCCAGTGGCTGTTCTGCTGCTTTTGCAGATACACCTGTGCACTTTTTTTTGTTTTAAACAAGTTTTCTGTACTATCTGTGCAGTGCACAACTTGCTAAATGTAATAATTAATGTGAAAAGATGAAACCAAATAGTTATTATTCAATCATTTTAATACAGAATCCTTTTTAAAAATAAACCAACTAGACAAATCAAACAGTATAGAAATGACAGACGCCTTTGCAGGCCCTGTGGGAAATTCAGCTAATGAACTGAAGAGTATCAGTTTCAAGACAGGCAAGAAAGTCTGCTTAATTTAAATAAATAAATTCAACTGTTTGACTTCTTATTTGAAAGTCATGGTTTTGGGCATGATCACATAATATGAACAAAGTAACTTCAGCGCAACCTCTGTGGTTTGAAATGCCAAGCAAAATACAATTAACTTTAAAGTGACAAATTGTAATATTATTAAAAAAAATCTTCTGCCTTCTGGGTGTGAATGTCTTTTAAATGTGATGATGTCACCCTGTGAGCTGTTAAACCATTATCAATGAGCAGGCTGTGTGTTTTCTAATGATTACTGTGGAGTTGAAAAAGACTCTGTAATGTTTCTTCAGTTTGTTCATAATTTTTGTTTGATAATTGTCCTAAAAATCAATGACAGCTACTGAGTACAGAAATTTGATTGAACCAAGTATAAATATAGGCAGCAATTTAGGCTGTACTTACTCAATAGGAAAATGTCTTTGGATAATAAGTGGATTCCTATCTAAATTCATGAGTTCTTTTATGACATTTTGGGTTAAGCCTGAAATAGATTAATCTTTTTCTGATAAAGTTGCATAAGCTGCGATTTCTCCGGTAACCACATTTAATTGGATATTAAATAAAGTGCTTATCTTTACACCAACAGGTTTTATAGACTGGTTTTCCACCACACCCACCATCCCCCACAAACTGTAGTTCACAGATTAAGTAACAAGTAGTAGGCACACACACAAAATTATTGATTAAACTGATATGATCAGATTAAAAATTAAACAGTGTTGATTCAGGTAGGCTTTTGGGGTGCATGACAGGTTCTGAGAGTTGAATGCACAGAATAGAGGGAAACTGCAGGATGGTGCCAAGAGCCATGAAGACAGGTCAGCTCTGTGTAGTCTTCCTTTGCAACTTATTCTCCAGTGAATGTACTGCAAGATAGTTTTCTGTTGCGTTTGACAAGAGGCTTAAATTCCTGATAATGGTTTTGAAAAGCTCGTGGTCAGGATTCATTATGCAAGGTGCTGCATAAGCACGCGACAAGAGGTATCCTGTGATAGAGCCTATCAGCCCTAGAAAGGCACAGGAAAGGTTAACAGGAACCTGGAAACTAAATTAACCTATTGCACCTGGAGAAGGGAGATAGGGACAATGCTGAGAGAATTACCCAAATGGAAAAACATAGATGGTGTTTGCAAGGAGAAAGTCTTAAGAGGGTGAGTAAAGACCACACTTTGGAGGAAGAATGAGACAAGGAAGAGAGGATGGAGAAGGTGAAGCCGAAAGCTCAGCGTGACTGATGCAGGAGACATGCATCTGGTATTCCGCTTGCTTGAGAAAGTAGACCAGCAAAAGGGCTCTAAATGGGCACAAGATAGTTAGGACTTGCTGCATTTCCTTTAATGATATCAAAGGACACTCTTTGGAGCTGAAAGGACACTTCTGTCCCAGAGAAGAGCAGGATATTGAGGGAATCTGGTTGGATGACTTGGGCAAATGTGTGAGATCAGTGGAAAGAAATACAGCAGCTGTGCAGAATAAGACAGGAAGGGAACCACTGGTGTGAGCTGGAGGCCTTACAGGGGAGGAAATAAATGAAGACATTTGTGTTGAGTAAGCTGTGCTAAACTAAATGATGCAGAGCTCACGCTAATTGCCTTTTTTTTCCCCCACTGATATGACATATTGTGAATGTTAGCCCAAACTGATGCCTTCCTATGTAATCAAGCCTACTTTTAACTTTCAGGGCATGGAGCTGGCAACCCTGTGACAGTGTTTTGTTGATTTTCTCTTCATTTGCGGGACAAGAGAATTGTAGTAGTGCTTTGCAACCTGCTCAGGAGCTTGAGCAGCCCTTTTCTGGTGGATTTATTTTGCTTTTGGCAAGATCAGACAGGAAGATGTGCAGTGTGGGTTTGGTTTTTTTTTACCCTAAATAAAATCTACCCTTTGCACAAAGCATGTAGTTGTTCCAGAGATAATGTCAGATTTGGAAATTGTAAGTGCTCACTGAAAGCAGCACACTTCCTACAGCGTGTCAGCTGAGGCGGCAGTGCTACAGGTGCCATCGCTACACAGGCATTGGAGACTCCTGGCTGGTGGCATCGTTTGGCTGAGATTCAAGGCGCAAGGTGTTGAAAATCCCAAGTGTGTTAATGAAAGGTATAAAAGGAAAGCAGTTCCAACTAGTAATGGGAACATGCATAATGGCCTTGTGCTAATTTCAGTCTGGGGTCACAGGGCTCTCTCATTCATAGTTGAAATAACTGTGTCCAGATAATAAAGATGTTGACAATTATCTTCTCCATCCCCTAGAGACCACACAAAGCTAAGCCTTTTCCTTTTACTTTCTCATTTTCTTTTATTACTGGCTTGTCATGACTTTTGACATTGGCATGAGGCTATTTTCTAGAAGAATTTCCTTTGCCTTCTTGGCTTTTGGTAATATAAGCTTTTTGTTAAGAATTTCTTCTTTGAAGCCGTATTTTTTTGTTCAGATGTTTTTTGGATGATGTTCTCTTTGCTGCCTGTCAGAGAAGTCAGACAGTAATTCAACAGCCATTATTTCCCCCTAGGCTTCAGAAATGTTGAATTACTTAAAGTTTTTCTCTGACTTGTTTTATTTCCAGTAAAACAAGCAATACCAATAAAATACCAGAGAAGGCATGACAATCTTCAGAGGTGGTCTTGGTTTTAGGGACCAAGAGCTGGGTCAGGGTCTACATCAGGCCACAGCTACAAATACTAGTTTCTGCACAGTCTGAGCAGGGAAATCTGGGAGCAGCCACACAATACAGGATGCACTTCGGCCCCCAGCTGGGAATTGCCAGGGATGTCTGCAACCTTTGGTGTTAGCAAGCCAGTGGCAATTCTCCCTATGTAGTCCAAACAGTGATGAGCTGTTATGTAGCTGCACTGGAAACTCAGAGGCTTTGCTTGTTCAAAACCACAAGAGTACACAGGTAAGTACTTAGCATCCCCTTAGAGGCATGGTTTGCAAGCAGGTTGTTTATGGGTAGCCCTTGTTTATCCCATAATAAATAGACCTGTGGAATTGTTCAAGGGAAGGGAGATATCTATAAATGTCTGTGCTCTGTCAGCGTGGCAGTGCTGAGATTGAAAAGGCAGTACCTAGACTAGCTTGAAACATATGTATGTTGCATTTGTACATACCATAGACCAGGGCTTCTAAAGATATAAATTGGCTTCATGCCATCAGTGCTGGAGGTTTACCTCTTTAGTTGCTGTTATTTTATTAGATGCAGAGAAGTCACTCAAGTAAGTTCCCTGTATCCATGCACCCTAACAGTAGTTTAATCTCTGGTTGAGCGGAGGGTGTTTGTAAAAGTCATGTACGCAGATACTGCATTTCTAAATTGCTAACACAACAACAGAAGCTTAAGTGCAATTTTTATTCCAATAAAGACTTGATGAAATTATGCCTAATGGTCTGCAGACTGCACTTTTATATGCACTTGCAATGCTCCCATTGACTTCAAGTGCTGTTGTCAAGGTGTTTCAGGACTACTGAGCAAAGAACCATTACCCTGTGCTATTACAATACATTAAACTAATGCTGCCATTTTTCCATTATAACAACAATACTTCGCAACTGAAGGCTACCTCTGACCCAATAACTTGCAATCAAATATTTGTTTCAGATTTCAAAATATAAATAAATATAAGACTTGATAAAAATGTCCAGATTTGACAAGACTGTACCTCTACCCTAGTCTTTAATTCTTTGCATACAGACAAAATATTCTTGGCACTGATGGACAATTCAGAAATATTAATATTTTTAAGGACAAGAGGCTGTTAGTTTATAAGTAAGTTTATAAGAGCTAAACTTTCATTGTCTTTCATGGAAACAATGTTAGAATGATAAATCTCGACTGTATGTATCCCAGCTTTCAGAGCTTGTGTCCTTCAAAAGCAGAATGTTTCCCTGACTGCTGTTGATGCAGCATATATGAGGGAATACTGATGCAAGTGTTGTGTAACTGAGCTTCATCATCTGATTTCTGAGATTAAAGCCAACTCACCAGTTTTTCGTGAGCCCTGTTTGCTCTAATATAACAGAAAATACTGTACTTAAGTGCTGCAGCGACATAGCTTTGCAGAGATTAGTTTACACATTCCTAGGAAGTTAATAATTTTAAATGCATAAAGGAAAGCAAATACACTGATTATATAGCCTTTGCTATGCTTCCTTGTTGTTTGCTACTTATTTTCCTTTTATTATGTCCTTAAAAAAAATTAAACTATAAAGAAAAAAACGGCAAGAAGTTTGAACAGTTGACTCATATCACCTGATATCACTTTTATGGTGGAGTGGACCACAGAATAAATGAAGGAAAAAAAAAGAAACCATGACCCTGAGTTCCCTTGGAAACCTCTGCAAACTAATCTTAAAAATGTACACAAAGCAACTGCCAAACAGAGATGAGGGCTTGATAACCAAAACAGTATCCAGATGTACACAAAAATGGGCTTCTTGCTGTTTCTTCTGTGTCACTTGCACTGCACATCTACAGCTACAAGATATGTGGAAACATAGTTGATTCATATAGCAAGTCCTTTTGATGTTGTTTACTCCCCAAAATCCCAGAACTATTTTTTTATTGTTATGTGTTGATTGTCATTAAGATGGGAAAGGCCAGCCACCATAGTTGAAGTTTTAAGTACCCCTTTCCTTTTAAGAATCAGCTTTTAAGAAGCATCCTTCAGGGTGAAAACATTGTTATGAAAGAACAAACAGTCAAGTTATGCACAGATGAGGAAAACTTTTTCAAGACATCAGGCCAGCAAATTTCATTGCAAAGGTATTTCGTGGTTCAAGTGCAGGACTCATTCTAAAATGCTGAAGAATTTTTCTTGTATAGTAGATTCAGCCTTGATTGCAGAAGTCCTAATTTGGCCTCCTTTTTCTATACATGCAAAGTTACAGATACCAAAACACCTGCTTGTGCACCTGTGCATCAAGTTTGATGCCCACTTGTTTTGTGACAGATCATTTGCGCATAAGGTGTAGTACCCTGCACACCAGGATTGGCATCATAGCTGTCTTCAAACGTAACGTTATCTGGACAGTGTGATGCCTCTCATGTCTCTCGCTGAATAAACAAGTGAAAGAAAAAGAAGAGGATTGATTGGTGTGAGATCGGTGTAGTGCTGTGCAAAAGGACACAGTAACACGTCCTGTGCTGTTCTTGCTCAGGTTCAGGGAAATGGGCTCCATGTGGTTGGACTCAGTGATCCGATGGGTCTCTTCCAACCTGGTTATTCTATGATTTCTGGTACTATTAGCTTTTAGAGGGTATCTCCCACTGCCTCTGGAGAGTGTGGTCAGCATTCTGTATTTCCAGAGAACAGCAATAGAAAGTGATCAGCTGATATCTTCAGGGCTGCAAAAATCATCTTATCAGTATTGCCATTCTGGGTGAGAGTGGTAGAGGCAGCTGGAAGGTAAAAGGCAGTATCTTGTATTATCCAGAGGCCCTTACTGGAAAACGTGAACAAACTGTACATGGAAAAAAGCATATGTAGCAGCACCACTCCGCTTTCTTGGCTGTGTAACCCCCTCATTATTAATGGAGATTTCATTTGAATTCTTTGCACACTGGTTTGGCATTAAAATCTTGACATTTACCACTTGCAGGTAGTTACATACTTCTGTGAAACAACACTGATGATGCAGTGACATTAATTATTTGCCTTATAAAGGTGTCCACTCTCTAGAAACTGGTTCTCAAGCAGCAACATGCTTCTGTAAGCATGCAAAGGCTTGCATGCAAGTATCTGCAGGAACATTTTACAGGTCCGAGTGCCTCCATGTAAAGGTGCATATCACTGAAACATGCAGATATTAAATCCTACCATCTGTAATACAGAGCATACCAGCTTCTGAAATCAGCACCAGAAAAGAAGGGCTGAGGACATGGGGGTTTGAGTACCTATGGTAAGAGATGCATTCAGGCTTTTTTGATCAGAAGCGCATCTCTCTGAAAAATATCTGTGCTGAAATATAATCATCTAGTTCTTCACAATACTAAAACAAATTAATTCTGCAGCAGGATTTAAATTGAACAAATATATTCACTAGGGAAAGCGTAGTGGCATGACTGAATGGCTTAAAATACATCTAAGGTGAAACTGTTCTTCAGATTATCAGCAAATCTGCTGATTTGCTCTTTAAACATTATATGGACTTCGATAATCAGATCTTTCTTTAATTATCACAGATTTACAGACAAGAAACAATTCCAGTAGACTGTTACAGGAGAATTGGCATAAAACTAGCTAGCTTATTTAGCTATGAAATAGCCACAGCTCAGAAAGATGTATTTTTGAAGTGAGAAGAGAAGCTAGAGAGTCTTTTTGTGTTATAAGAGAGGATATTTCAAGATACCACATACAACTTCTGATGGACATGTTGCAATTGTTCAGCCACTGTTGCATTAATAATTCCACTCTACTTTTACCGGCTGTGATGCTATACCCTTTTTACTTTAAAAGACTTGCATTTCTTCTCTAGGTGATGCTAGGTGACCTTTTAAAATGTGTGCATAAATGAAGGAGCAATAAATTTAGTGCAAGCCATGATTAAAAGAAGTCGTTCTCACATTTCCTCCTTTTTTGTCTACTATTTTAAGCATGTCATTTACGAATAGAAGTGTTAGAGGACAGTTAAGAAAGTGATTTCAAATTGTAGTTCATTGGACATGATAACAAATTCTGCTACTAGATTGCATGACTGAAATGTGGACTTGTTAGGCATTGGTGTTGCATTATTTTTCATAAACTGTCTGAATAAGTTTGATGAGCAAAGACAGAGGATTAGCATGAAAACTACCCCCCTTGTTTCATATTAAAAAGTGAATATTTAAGTGCTGAAAATGCAAATTTGTTTAGTTACATTGCGCACGTTTTTCAGTATGCAAATGTGCCACATCTGTGTATTTGTTTTGCTGCAGACACAACCAGCAAGAGTTTAGTGATGAAATCTGTTCTTAATTATGATAGCAGCTGTTGGAGCAGTAGCCATTTTTTTCCTCCTGATGTGAAGTTGCCTGATTTACTCATTTTTGTCTGCATTTGTCAGGGCTGCCAGTGCAGAGAGAGAACTCTTTGTGAGGGGTTGCAATTTGTTTTCTGTGTGAGAGCCAATGAAAATTGACTAAATCTGCACAGCGGGGTAGTTTTATCTTTTCTCTTCCTGCATTGCAAGCTGTTGTACCTCTGCTCAAGCACAAGAGGCCTATAAAACTACCAAACAAATGAGGGAGCTTTTAAGTGTTCCAGCAAGTATCTTAAGCAGCAGTTCATGTAAACGAATTATGCCTTAATGAAGAAGGAAAAAAATGTCTGACATCATAACTGTGGGACAGATGGCATTAATATAATGTGTTGATAAACAGTTTGGAAGCTTATTTTTCCTTCCTCAATTATTTAATTTCCATGTATGAGCCGAGTAGATTCCTGAAGTTTGTAAATGCCGGAGAGTTTAATACTCTGTTTCCTCAATGTTTTGATAATAGGAAGAATGAGAAAGAGTGAGATTATAAAAGGATGGTAGAAAAAACTCTTTTCTGAATATATGATCTCTTACAGTAATTTGTTAATGAGGCAGTGCTGTTGCAAATCAACAGAGAAAACGACCAAGAATGCCTCATACCAAAATGAAAAATTGGCGAAAAATTGCAGTGCAAATGAAAACAGAATACAAAGAAGACATAAGTTATTGATACTAAAACTTCTGTGCTAAGAGCTGACCGAATGAAACATTTATGGTTGCCCTACAATCACAGACTAATAGTCTGTTTCACACTGGATTGTTTCCACACCAATATTTTGTGCTGCCTTTTTTAATTATTATTATTTAGACAACACTAAACTAAAACAGATTTCAGCCCTGCCTTTTTTTCAGTTAACTTTTTGATATCATTTCCTGCATCACTGAAACCAATGCAAACTTGGCTCCATAGTGAAAATAGGTATGGGCCTTGAAAAATACAAAATTTTTCATTCTTTATTGAGAGAAGCAATTTGCTTTTGCTTCCACAAATAGAAAGAGTACAGTGGATTGTATAACTTAAGAAAACAATTCTCCTTTTATTTTCTGCAATTTCTTTTGACCTTTAAATCTTACATTTAACTAAAAGAGATGAAAGATCATGAGAAAATGAGAGGGTGCAGGTTAACTTACTTATGAATGGAGTATATCTCAAAGTTAAGCTATCTGGAGTAGTAAATCTCTAAATATTAAATATCATGGGGAAAGGCACCCTGAGAATTGATGTACAGGCATGGGTAGGATCGGACAGTTGTCAGGAAAACTTGTCCACAAGTTTATTAAAAAATAGAAAAGAGAATAGAGAATTATATAGTGGAATCTTAAGGAACTGAAATAGTATAAAATGTAGTAGATGGGCAAGAAGACATAAAGCATGCGAGTGCTCACCTTGGGGTAGCAATGCAGCCCCTTCTATGGTGGGTGACTCTGGGGCATTGCCACTGGTAATAAGTGGCATGTCTTACAGTTTACAGATTCCTAGTTTATTTTATTTTTCTGGGCTTTTTAAGGTACCTGTACACGTCCAGTTTTACCTTTTTTGGCTGCATATCCCATCTGACCCCACAAGTCTATGGGGCCAGATGGGATACATCCTAGGGTATTGAAGGAGCTGGCGGACGTATTGGCCAAACCCCTTTCCATCATCTTCCAGCAGTCCTGGAAGACTGGGGAGGTACCTCTGGACTGGAGACTGGCAGATGTAGTTCCCATTTACAAGAAGGGTAGCAGAGAGGATCTGGGGAACTACAGGCCAGTCAGTCTGACCTCAGTGCCAGGGAAAGTCATGGAACAGGTGATCTTGAGTGCTATCATGAAGCACTTACAAGAGAACCGGGTGATCAGGCCCAGTCAACATGGGTTTACCAGAGGCAGGTCCTGCCAAACCAACCTGATCGCCTTCTATGACAAAGTCACTCGGCTGCTGGATGAGGGAAAGGCTGTTTATGTGGTCTTTCTGGACTTCAGTAAAGCCTTTGACACAGTTTCTCACAGCATTCTGCTACGGAAACTGTCAGCCTCTGGCCTGGACAGGCCCACACTCTCCTGTGTAGAAAACTGGCTGGATGGCTGGGCCCAGAGAGTGGTGGTAAATGGTGTTAAATCCAACTGGAGGCCAGTGACAAGTGGTGTTCCCCAGGGCTCAGTGCTAGGTCCAGTCCTGTTCAGTGTCTTCATCAATGACCTGGATGAGGGCATTGAGGGTACCCTTAGCAAGTTTTCAGATGACACAAAGCTGTGTGCAAGTGTGGATCTGCTGGAGGGTAGGGAGGCTCTGCAAAGGGACCTAAACAGGCTGGACCACTGGGCAGTGTCCAACGGCATGAGGTTTAACACGGCCAAATGCCGGGTCCTGCACTTGGGGCACAACAACCCTATGCAGAACTACAGACTGGGAGAAGCCTGGCTGGAAAACTGCCAGGAGGAGAGGGACCTGGGGGTGTTGGTCAACAGCCGACTGAACATGATCCAGCAGTGTGCCCAGGTGGCCAAGAAGGCCAATGGCATCCTGGCTTGTATCAGAAACGGTGTGACCAGCAGGTCCAGGGAGGGGATTCTCCCTCTGTACTCGGCACTGGTGAGGCCGCTCCTTGAATCCAGTTTCCAGTTCTGGGCCCTTCAGCACAAGAAGGATGTTGAGGCTCTGGAGCAAGTCCAGAGAAGAGCGACGCGGCTGGTGAAGGGGCTGGAGAACAGATCCTATGAGGAGCAGCTGAGAGAGCTGGGGTTGTTCAGCCTGGAGAAGAGGAGGCTGAGAGGAGACCTCTTTACTCTCTACAAGTACCTGAAAGGAGGTTGTAGAGAGGAGGGAGCTGGCCTCTTCTCCCAAGTGACAGGGGACAGGACAAGAGGGAATGGCCTCAAGCTCTGCCAGGGGAGATTTAGGCTGGAGATTAGGAGGAGGTTTTTCACAGAAAGGGTCATTGGGCATTGGAATAGGCTGCCCAGGGAGGTGGTTGATTCCCCTTCCCTGGAGGTGTTTAAGACACGGGTGGATGAGGTATTGAGGGACTTGGTTTAGTGTTAGATAGGAATGGTTGGACTAGAAGATCCGATGAGTCCCTTCCAACCTGGTTGTTCTGTGATTCTGTGATTCTGTTCTGTGATTCTGTGATATGTTGCTTCCATTAGCTCAAGTATTAACACTCAGCTATGAACCTCTCTGGTTTTCTTTTAGGCATGGCTTGCTTCAGAAAGGTACATAGTTTCTTGTCAGGAAACCCAGGAAGCTATTGCTACTGGAAGATAAAAAGAACTGTTTGGACTTCTTGTCTGTGTCACAAACATATTTCTGCATCACAAACATATTTCCATGTCACATGCTTGTTTTCATGACAAGGTGATTTGGGAGGGCAGCACAAGTCATAATGAAGTTACTGGAGAAATGAAAAATGTCTGGATTTTCCACTTAAGTTACATTTCAAATATGTCTTCTCTGACTTTTTGGTTTTACCATTTCTTGTCCTTTGGATGGGCCTAGCATTAGATGTTCCTAATACAGACACTAGTGAACTAGTGACCCAAGGCTCCCGTTGCACTCAGTTGAAATAAATAGGCTATTTTAAGCTCAATTAATCTCACCTTCCCAAATGCCCATTTAGAATAAGATAAATCCTTAAAAACATGTAACTCTTTCCATCATTTAGCAAGGGAACAGAGAGCAGTTAGCTTACACATAGATGTCTACAGTTAGTCAAATAAATCCCTTGGTTTCTGTGTCTGTTTTCTGTTGCTGCTGTGCCAAGCATGTTGCATATCTAAATAATTACTACAGGTCTGAACAGCAGTCACTGAGCCTGTAGCTGTGAATTGCATATTATTCACTTAGTGGGTTTTTTTTTTTCACTTCAAAACCCAACATTTACAAGAGGTCATAGGTTTTAGCAAGGTGTCTTCACACTTTAGTGTCATGATTACAGTAATAAATATACAGAAATGTTGCTCTGTAGTTGTGTTGTGTCACTGAAATTTGCTGACACAGTAAATTGAGAAAGGGATACAGTGAATTATGACTTATGACTTCAGCATATGTTACAGAGGGTACTTTAATAGAAGAGGTGCCTGTGATACTAATTACACTGTGAAATCACAGTAGAATAATACTTCAAGTAATCACACTTCAAAGTGACAAAATCTTCTTAAAAGGCATCTTTACAGGGATGTTGTCTGTTCCAACATTTATGCCTTTTTCTCATTACATGAAAAAGTGTTTGCTTTCGTGTTGGCAAATGTTTTCACATATATTACGTATGAAAACAAAGGTCTGCTGCTGCATTTGGATCAGCGCATGGGGTTGCAAAGCACTTGAGGTGGCAAATTCTTCAGTTCCCTTAGATGACTTGGTGTGAAAATAGGGGAGATACGGTCTTCTCATTTAGGCAGAGAAAAGATTTAAAGATAAGTTGTAGATGTCACTTCTTGCTGCCTGGTAGCTTACTGACTGTCAGCCAAAATAAGGGAAAAAGATACCCTGTATTCGACACCCCAAAACCCAAATGGTTATGAAATGTGTTCTGTCAAGAATTTGAAGAGGAAACAATGCCTGGTCCCTGCTTATCTGAGTAGCAGCTTGGTAACAGCCCCCCCAGAGCTAGAGAGGAAAAAGTGGGACATCTGCTGCACTCCTGCTTCTCCATCCTACCGCCTCATGTTCCTGCAAATATGACACATTAAAGGATAAAGGAGACAGCCCTGCATCCCTGATGGAGGCACACACAGAAATACCCTGGGAGTCACCTCCAGCATTCCACTCCATGTGCCTGTTCTTACAACACTGGTTATCTTGTAAGCCCTGTTGCCACTGCAAGATGTTTGTAAGGATTTTTTTTTCTTGGATAACATAAGTTTTTTCCTCCCAGGTGGTTTGCACAACTACATGACTCCCGGAGCTACAGTTCAAAAAATCACAGATCATACGAAAGTGCATAATACATAAAATCTACATCAATGTACCTTGTAAATTCAGAACACTAGGTTTGCTCTCAATCCTTTCCAGATAAAGCACATTATCTTTATCATGTAAAAAAGGCAAGAACGGGAGTCATGGCTCCATTGAAGGCAAAAGTGAATTTCTCATGAGCTTCAAGGATTCTTTAAAAATGTTTGGCATATTTTTCACAGAGCTCTGTTAATTTTCTTTTTTTGAGCAGTAGATTCTTCAAAGCAGGTAGTCTAGAAATGAACAGAACTGTTTTAGCCAGAGAAACTAAAAAAGAGAAATGTTGAAAGAGTTAACTCCAAAATTTCAAAGTTAAACATTTCAAAAAACATTTTTTTTAATTCCCAAATTTTCCTTTATTTCATACTTTTTCGAGGGATAAAATTGTCATAAAATCAGAACATTTGGTTTCAAAACAAATAAACGGTTTTGATTGATGTAGTAGAATTAATTTACTAAAGAAACAACAAACCAAAACAATTCTGCTCAAAAGACAACAGTTTTCCTTACAATTTTCACTTCAGCTACCAACTCAGAAAATCCATTATTTTCACATTTTTAATTCATGGTAAAGTCTTAGAAGCTATTTTGGCCTGTCACTTGATGGATGCCTAGCATAAGATATCTTAAATATTTATGAATTTATCAAACTTTATGACACAAGTAGCTTGACTATCAGATTTGTTTTCTGAAGTAAACTTCACAGATATAACTCTGTATAATGAAGGAATTCTTACTTAAACTGATGTCAGAAACATTATAAAACATGGTTTAAAATGGATGGAAGTTGACCCAGAAGGTATTTTTTGTCTTTCCTATCTTGGGTCACTGCAGACTGAACTATACTGAATGTTTAATTCATGGCTAAGAAATATGTGATTTTTAGTTGGTTTTCCTGCTGGAGTGCAGCTCTCTGTGACTTAATTGGAAATTTAATTTAATGTAAATTGAAAAGTGTTTCTCATTTGTGAAGTATTCCCATCAGAAATCTAGATCTTGCAGTATTAAACTCTGTATCATTGTTAAACTCTTACTTGAGTATTTCCCATCTATGGTCTCCCATAGTCATAAGTCTCTGTGTTTGAATTTTGCATTGTGTTTTTGATGAGACATTCCCTTCTTTATTGCATCTGTTTTTTTCTAAAGAAAAATGACAATGAAAAAATAATTAACAGCAAAGTTTAGAAGTGATTAATTTATTGAGCATTTGTGAGAAAGCATTGCAGTAAACTAAAAATATAGGTGTTTTATATAAAGAACAAGATAATACAAAAGGCCCTTACTTTGTGCTGAGGGAACCCATTGGCACCTTTCCAGGAGCATCAGGACATCATTTGCATTGCATGGAGCAGATAGTAATTGTCATTTTCTTTAATACTGAGATAAGGGCTAGAGAATTCTTCATGTGTGGAGTCCTCCATCTGAGTTGAAGTGGCTGCCTTCTCTGGCCAAGGTGGAGAATGGTGCTTCTTGGGGCCAATATTCCTAAACATGACATTGAAGCTGTTGAAGCCAAGAGGGATACAAGCTACATGAGAGAAGTGGTCACACTTCAGTAAGTCCTACGTCAATTTTAGGAGGAAAAAATAATCATCATTTAAAAAACTAATTTCTATTCAAGTCAGCAGTGCCCTCACGAATAAACCTAGTAAGTAAAATCCTAGCATTTTGACTGCACAAAATGGCATCCATTGGTGCATTTTATTTAACTGTCAAACTGGAGACACAGGGGAAATGTCACTGAATGTGTAGGTGTTGTGTTGCAGATCCAGCTAGTTCAGTACTAGCACTTGTAGTAGCACTGGAAAAGCTGGAGAAAGGTGGCTTCACTCATGGAGTTTCTACTTTGCTTGCTGTGAGGCTGGAGGAAAGAGTGCAGAGTAGTGGACCAATGTTGATAGTGGCAGCACTTGCTGCTACACAATAATAGCAACTGAAGACCAGGCCCATTTTTTTCCAAAACTGGGGAACTAAAGACTCATCTGTAGGCTGTGACCTGATGCTCTTCTGTTTAATCTTTATCCTATCCAGTGACCACTGCTGATGAGAAGTGAAACTTTCTGAGGATTTGCAAAGAGGAGGAAATGCTGAGAAGGCACCTGTTTGGGCTGCTGCTGCTTTTCATGTTAATTTTGCAGCTCTTGTTACTGCTTTAGTTACTTGTAAGCTAGAGGCAGTTTCTGTGGATCTAGCATGGCTTGAGACTTTCTTTTCTGCTCTGAAGACGTTTGTCCCAAATAGTGCTGCAGCTTGGATGGGGAGGAGCTTGGGGGGCTTATGGGTGCCCAGACTCAAACCCAAACCTCACCATACCCTGCATACTTTGACGGTCTAATTTTGAAGCTCCTCAGACTTTAAAAAGAAAAATATCAGCGAAATCATTTTTTTAAGTGCAATGCATTGAATAAAACAAAAGTGGTAAGTAGGTGAATCAATATGAACTACATATGGCCTTATTCTTATTTATTGTAAGGCCATTTTATCTTGCTTTGTCATTATAAAGGAGCCCTAAAATTAGTGTAGAAATTGCAATTTAAATTCCATTACATTCACTGTAAAGAGACTCATTGTCAGGATGAAGGAGGAGAGGCATGGTTTAGTGATAATGAGAATCAGGCCCATTATTCCCAAGAAACTAATTTCATGAGAGTGAGAGAAAGGGAACTTCTAAGTAATTTCAGTAGTTATTTTGTTCTGTACAGAAAAGAAGCATAGACTCATAGAATGCTTTGAGTTGGAAGGGACCTTAAGATCATCTAATTCCCACTCCTCTGCTGTGCCCTTCCAAGCTGACCTTGAACACCTCCAGGGACGGGGCAGCCACAGCTTCCCCAGGCAACCTGTGCCAGTGCCTCACCACCCTCGTTGTGAAAAATTTCCTCCTAATGTCCAATCTAAATCTTCTTCTTTCCAATTTACAGCCATTGCCCCTAGTCCTATCACTACAAGCCCTTGTAAACAGTCCCTCCTCAGCTTTCCTGTAGCCCCTTCACATACTGGAAGGTCACTATTAAATTGCCTCGAAGCCTTCTCTTCTCCAGGCTGAACAACCCCAACTGTCTCAGCCTGTCCTCACAAGGAAGGTGCTCCAGCCCTCTGATCGTTTTTGTAGCCTCCTCTGGATCCATTCCAACAGATCCATATCCTTCTTAAATTGAGTATTCCAGAACTGGACACAATACTCCAGGTGGGGTCTTACAAGAGAGGAAACAGAGCGACGTGCTCAGCATGTTTGCAAGCGCTTCAAGGACTTTCTCCTTGTTCAGAAAAAAGTAGAAAACTAGATTTACCCACTTTCGTTCATGGCTTAAAGATGGTTTAAGTGGTGTAACTGAAGCTACTTATAAGAAAAGGTCTAATATGAACCATATTAGCCCAAATGGTAAATATTTTGTAAAACTGTGAACTCACAAATGCAAAAAAATTATATAGTGACTGTTTTGGATTAAATGAAAGTAGATGACCCTTATGAAATCTAGTGATAAAGATTGATTTTCTTTTCCCATTCATGACATATTTGGGAAAATTAATGGAATTTTTACTTTACCTATTGTATGCACACTAGCACCTATTAAAAAATACAATATTTACTGTATACATTTAACTAATACAAGGCTGATTATTACACAAGTATAATGCGTTTCTGTTATCAAGATCTTCTTGCTTTATGAACAACATCATGTAGACTCTTCCCACAAAGTATACTGTTCTGAATTGCCCATTCTTTCATTGCTTTTAATTCCACATATGGGGCTAATGCAGTTGGTTGGTGAACACAGGAAGAAGAACTTGCATTAATAGTTTGTAAATCAGTCACTTGAACTCCCTGGAGGATTTTATCTTCTAGCTACAGTAGTATGATGAGGTATATGACTGCTTCCTGTTTTAATTAATGTTTCAGACTTCTTATCCTGGAGAGCTCGTTGTCCACCACTACTGAGTCAGAAGTGTTGAATAATACACTTATTTCTCTGCTTGGAAAGACTTAATAATGACTTCACAGGTGTTAAATTAGAATGATTGAAATCTATTGCATGAAGTCAGGCACCAGTTAATTTCTCAGTGTTGGTTAGGGCAAACGGAAGAATAATCAGGTAACAATTTTAAAGTCTTGTTCTAAATTGCTTCTTTACTCCAAGGCACTGAAGCCCTATATCTAACAGGTTTTTGTTTCTTGTTTCTAAAGAAAGATTGATCTTGTAGATAGGAAAACCAATCAGTATATGACACAGTAAATGTCACTAACTGTACCTTTCACTGTAATACATAAACATCCTTTCACCCAAAAACACTGCTAAGGTTAAATTCCTTTTGGAATAATATTTAAATGAAATGCAGAAATGGTGGCTTCTGGAATTAATAAATGTTTCTGCTGGTTTGTGTGTCTCTCGTGTTCTGATTACAGGACTTGGCACAAGGCTCTTATTAAAAAAATGTCTCATTAATACACTAGAAGGAAAGAATCCTCAGCAGACATTCCCTCCCATTCAGCAGATCACAACACAAGGTCCCTGCCACAGCCACTTAAAAATGAAATGGAACCAAGCCACCTAATTAAAATAATATCTGCAGAAGCTCTATGTGCCACTGAAGACCCATGTATGAAATAATCATTTTCTGTAAAAGGTTTCATAAATAGAAAACAAAAGAAGCATCTAGTTTCAAAGCATAGGGAAAAAAAATTCCAAAGGAGAGAACAAAATGTTTATTTGTAATTAAAAACACATAAGGCCAGCCTCAATCAAAACTGCATCAAATTAAGACAGAGAGAAAAAGACTAAGAGAGAGTGCTGGTTTTGCAATACATATTACCTCAGGTAATGTTTTTCTAAAAACGTTGAATGCTACAAAATTGGCAAAGGCAATCTAGAAACCTGTACCAAAAAAAAAAAAAAAAGGAAGTAGTGGATTTAGTGGATTCCCTGAGCACCTGAACAGAGTGTTTAGAAGACCTCTTAGACATCATTTTAAACCTGTTTAATCCACCAGCAAAACTACATAAGACTTGTGCTGTATTCAAGGAAGGGTAAAATCATCTAGTCTGAATTAGTAGCATTAGCAGCACTTCAGCAGTGTGTGACGGGGGAAATGATCCTTTCAGAGCTTGTTTTAAGAAAGCTTGCACTCAGTGAATAAGCTTCTGTTAATAGGGCGTCTATAAAAATCCCTGCTTTATCTGTGTTTGAATTCAGTTAATACTAATGTAGAGATAAGCTGCAAAACAGAGGATAGGGCTTACTTTCAAGTGTTGCTAGTGTAGCTGATGACAAGAGATGATAGAAGTTCTGCCAGGGATGAGCGCAGGTAGAGGATGCTGAAAGGAGCATGTTTAAATTCACTGAGCAATCAATATACAGCATCTGAAGGTCAAAGGAACTTCAGGGTATTTGAAAAATATATAAGATATGTCAAGAAACTTGAGGGGGTTGCAAACTCTATGTCTTTCTTTGGGTTATTTTCTGGCCAGACATTGACTTGATCATAGAATCATAGAACAACCAGGTTGGAGGAGACCCACCAGATCATCGAGTCCAACCATTCTTATCAAACGCTAAACCATGCCCCTCAGCACCTCATCCACCCACACCTTAAACACCTCCAGCGAAGGTGACTCAACCACCTCCCTGGGCAGCCTGTTCCAGTGCCCAATGACCCTTTCTGTGAATTTATTTTTCCTAATGTCCAGCCTAAATCTTCCCTGGTGGAGCTTGAGGCCATTCCCTCTTGTCCTGTCCCCTGTCACTAGGGAGAAGAGGCCAGCTCCCTCCTCTCTACAACTTCTTTTCAGGTAGTTGTAGAGAGCAATGAGGTCTCCTCTCAGCCTCCTCTTCTCCAGCCTAAACAACCCCAGCTCTCTCAGCCGTTCCTCGTAGGGTCTGTTCTCCAGCCCCTTCACCAGTTTCGTTGCTCTAAATGTTGCTCTAAATGATGGGATTTTTTTTCACTTTTTCACAGAGTTTATTTTGATAATGATAGTAAGGCAAGGTATGACAGTCTTAACCACTTCTGCATAATGGTGTAGGTGTACTGATATGTTGCTACAAAGCAGTTGCAGCTGGTTTATTGACTTCTTATGTGGCAGCACTTGTTCTGTTCATTGCAATTGATGTGATTAACTTGGCCCTAGTGCAGCCTCACCCTCAGTACTGTGTGCAGTTTTGGGCACCACAGCATAAAAAAGATATCAAGGTACTGGAAAGCATCCAGAGCATGACCACAAAGTTGGTGAAAGGTTTAGAGAGGGAGCAATATGAGGAGCTACTAAAGTCATTTGGTCTGTTTGGTCTGCAGAAGGGGAAGCTGAGGGGAGACTTCATTACAGTTTACCGCTTCTTCACAATTGAAGGATAAGGAGCAGGTGCTGGTCTCCTCTCTGGTGACCAATGTCAGGACCCAAGTGAATGGTAGGAAGATGTGCTGGGGAGGTTTAGGTAGGGTATTAGGAAAAGCTTCTCCTCCCACAAACTAGTGGAACACTGAAACAGGGTCCCCAGGGAAACATTCATGATGCCAACCAAGCCTGAAAATATTTAATAAGCATTTGAACAGCACCCTTAGACACATAGGGTGGTTGTTGGCGTTGTCCTGTGCAGGGACAGGAGTTGGACTCGATAGTCCTTGTGGGTCCCTTCCAACTCAGGATATTCTATGATTCAATGATTCTAATTCCACTGGGAGAAGATCTGGAAATTTCACATCACTCCTTAAGAGCACAACAGAAATCCCTGTCTCAGGTCATACTCTGTGTACCTCCTGTTGGCTACAGGACTAGATGGAACAATGAGTTGCCAGTTCATAGTAAGTTTTGACATTCCAAAATATTGTTGTGCTCCATTCAAACAGATTTATTAAAGTCCTAGTAATGTAAACATTCTCTCAGCATATCACTCTTCCTCCAACAGGGACATAGGCAGCTCCCAAAGTCCCTGGCTCATCTGGAGGCCTGGTAGCAATTGCTCCCTGCTCATCTGCCCAGCAGCATCATTCCCCATCCTACTGAACTTTTGGGGAAAAACATAGTCTAG
Source organism: Coccyzus lansbergi (assembly GCA_033558105.1). Classification (NCBI taxonomy): domain Eukaryota; kingdom Metazoa; phylum Chordata; class Aves; order Cuculiformes; family Coccyzidae; genus Coccyzus; species Coccyzus lansbergi. The sequence goes on along the minus strand of JAUMJK010000332.1, from coordinate 376,898 downwards.
TGAGTAATCAGTTCAGCTTCAAGCAAACCTGGGGACCCCCGCTTGGGAGACATATTTCTAAGGTTTGCAATGTTTTTCAAAAGTAATGCACTATTGTGAGACAGACTGCAGCACTCTAATAACATAGTCCCTCTCCAGATAGCCACAGAGCTGCAGCTAAAGCTCAAAATGTACATTATTAATTCAAGTTGCCTTGTTCCAGCTGCTATGTATAAAACTGGCTCCATAGTTACTATCAAATATGAATGTATTCCTAACAGCTTCCTCTTAAGTGTACTAATGTCATCTGAAACATAGTTATGATTGTGTCAGATACCTGTGGTCAAAAGAGATAATTTCACCGGAAGTCCTAATGCGTATTATTTTGAGTAGTGTTTTCAAAAAATGTTGCATTTTATAGATGAACCAAAGATTCATCAGTACCTTTCAGACTGTCTGTTTCCTTTCTTGATCACGTTTTCCACAGTACCATGTGGCTTCTGTCCAGTTCCTTTCCTTCACTTCCTTTCTTCATACAATGGAGATAAACCCCACATACCAGACATTATTCACCTTACAAAGGCGAATAATTTGGAGAATCATTATCTGTAAAGTTCAGTGCCAGGAAAGGTGAAAGTGTGATTTGTGTATATACAAGCATATGTTGTACATGTTTATTATTTAAAGTAAACCTGTGACAGAACAATGTAAATGCATGGTAAGAATTTTAAAAGGTTCAGTATTGGCCTCAGTTCCCATTGACTGAAATGTGAGCAGAGGGAGGTTGAATTCAGCAAGAGTGCTCTTGAAAATCTCACCCATGTATTTTTTTTTTTTAGAAAAAGGTTGGATTGGGGATGGGAAAACAGCAGGCATGTTCTGGTCTCCATCAAGCAATGCTTGCTTTCACTAAGAGCAGACAATGTAGCAGAAGCAGAGGATATTTAGGGGATGCAACAAAAATACTTTCCTCCCCATCATGACTTTGATAAATAGCATGCGATCTGCTGTGTTTCTCTTGCAAGGGATCCAGAAGCAGTAAAATGACACACACACACTCATTTTGTTTATATGACAAGTCTTCCATTTGGAAAAACTGATGAATGAAATGCAACGTATACGGCAGTGCAGGAGATCTCATTTCTCTTCCAGCTGGGAGACACTGAAATCACCTAATTGCACATGTGTGCGTGTGTGTATACACACAGTGGCTGCTTGAGATGGTTGTGCACATCTGGGAGCTGTGCTGAGAAAGTGCAGCTTGGGTGTTTGCCTGAGTTGCCTGCTAACACCTACTGCAACGAGGCAGGGGCTTGGAACCTCCTCAGCCTTTCTACCCCACTGAGGAAGGGTAGCCTTGCTTGGCTGCTGCACATACCTGGTGGTAATATTGCCTGCCAGAGCAAACCCTGCCAGCGTCATTAGCTGCCATCTGGGTGGACACTATAAGGGACTGCGTACAATTTCTCTGTGCCTGGCTTTATATAGGTGAAAGTATATACTTGTTTTGGGGTTTTGGACTCTTTCCCTCCTTTATGTGACCCCACAGTTCGTTGATTGTGGCCCCTGAGTGGCACACTGCTCCAGAGCAATTTGTGTATGTCTCCCAGGCTAGGGTACATACCATGGTCCCCAGGGCAGTGCAGGCAAGGGAACAGATAGGTAATCAAAAAGGAGTCACCCACTGTGGCCAGGTAGAGGGCAGAGGGCTTAGTCACACAAGTCCTATCTGCCTAGGGACAAGGCTGGCAGACACTGCTCAGGGAGGTGGTTGAGTCACCTTCCCCGGAGGTGTTTAAAAGATGGGTGGATGAGGTGCTGAGGGGCATGGTTGGATTCGATGATCCAGTGGGTCCTTTCCAACCTAGTGATTCTGTGATTCTATCATACTTGCCTGGTGAATCAGTAAAGTGGTTTGTAGGTGGCCCAGAGAGGCAAGGATGTTGATAGCACTGTCACAGCTTAAGGAGCACAGCACTGAACTCCTGCATTCCATCTAGCAAAGCTCTGGCTTCAGCTTTGGCACATGTCATTTTAAAAGTACTACCTAAATTTTCTGCCGTGTCAACTCACCACTTAACAGACCAAATCTTTCTGGCAAAAGGATGTAGCCTTTTTTGCAAGTGCTTCCCTTTGTCTGGCAAGCGTGCCCAACAGCTCATGCTTCCTCCTAATTACTGTGCCAGGGACTCCCCTTCACACAGATCCTCTCCCCGATTATCTCATTTCTCATGCTATCTCCTTGACTGCCCGTAAACAATTCATTTCAGAGAGTGGGAGTCCTTGCCTGGCAACTTTCTCAAAGGTCAACATCTCTACTGCATACAGAGCATGCATGTAGAATAGCTTCATTTTTGCACCTCTGGAGGGTGCCTTGTATCTCTGTGCCTTGTATCTCTTTGTGCTTCTCAGGAGCAGTGGTGGTAGAGGTATCCTCCTCACAGTCTACTTGGAGCACTCATTGTCCTCCATGATGACACTTCTGAATTAGACAAAGCTATCTGCTTTTTCAGTTTTACAGTCTTCTATTTCAGTGTCTTCACTGCCTGGTGTTTTTACCTTGTAGAGGTCTGTGCAGTATTGTATGCATCTGACACTAGCAAAATCTCCCAGGTTTGGCCCTATTCCCTTTGATATCTGCCTAATACTTAGCAGGCACATCTGCAGATGTACATTTTTCTTTAGAATCATAGAATAATCAGGTTGGAAGAGACCCACGGGGTTATCAAGTCCAACCATTCGTATCGAACACTAAACCATGCCCCTCATTTATTTCTATGTATGTTTACCTTAGGAGATGCCCAGTAGGACAGTATATCCCACTTGTGCCTTCTTTCCAGGCTACTGGTTAGAGTCTGGATCCCATGGCAAAGGGCTGAGTTTTGAAGTTTTCTTTCTTGAAATGAATCAGACTCAGCCCTAGCTTGCAGCTCTCTGTGTGCTTGACCTCATGGCAGTCATATAAATTCAAGCTGGATAGCTCAGGCCCCCTTCTCTGCTACAAGAGGTTGTCTCCATTCCCCATCCCAAGTGTTTCCCTCTATCCAGCTTCCACTTCCCATCACACCCTGCCAGGCCCTGCTACTCAGTGGAGGCCAAATGCAACCCTTTGAAGTGCAGAAATCACTTACAATGACTTTGTCCTCCCAGCCCCACCGAGAAATGCTTGGGGTGGGGAATGGAGTCCATCTCTTGTGGCAAAAGAGGAGGATGCCTGAGTTATCAAGCTTTAAACTTGCCCACAGTCATAATAGAAGCAGAATCAGAACTGTTTATTGCAACAATGTCTTACAATGTGAGGAAAGGAGCTGGCTGATTGGGTCCATAGCATGAGTGAAAATATTTGGGTTTTTCCAAGTGCGTGCTTATATTGCGTTACCTGCTATCTCATCTCTCACTTTTCTTCTGCCTTCAGTCTTTAAGAGTCTGAAATCCAGGCAGCATCTGTTTTTTGTTTGGGAAGCGTCTGGTGTATTGGAAATGCTCTTGAATGAAACAAATGAGGACAATGATAATAGCAGTGTAATGTAGACAAGTTGGGAAGCAAAATTACTGATTCCCCCAAAGAACACCAAAGTCTGGGACAAGTTTGGCTCTTCTTATATACACATAAGACAAATAAGTGGAAACTGCTTGGATTTGTAAGGAGGCAGAAATCTGATTTTTGGGGGCTCAGATTTAGAATTGGAAGGAAAAGCAAGAGTACTCTGCTACTGATTGTGTTATAAATCAAATTAACTTTACACGTCTGCCACATCTTTCAAGTTTAGTGTTCTCTGAATTATTGCCTTCATGTTTACACTGTTAAAAGTCTAATGTGTTAGCAAGCAGCAAGCACCACAGCTTTACTCTGCAAGCAAAAAAAACCCAGCCTCTTTACCAAGAAGGACTGTCAGGGATTACTGCATGTGCATGTTGTGACAAACCAAACAGCCTCCAGGGTGCTTATCTCCACTGCTGCTCACTTCATGTCTTATCCATTAAATGAACATGATGACAGTTTTTTTGTCTTATTTCTTGACATCACGTTTGCCACACTGTTGAAAATTAGCATGCAGTTATCTTGGCTCAGTATAAGTAGCAATGTCATATAAATTAGTTTTGAAGAAATAATTTTCTTGTTAATTGTGGAATTAAAAAAACCTCCCTCATTCATTGTGTAGTTTGAAGAGAAGGATTTGGATTCAACAGGTTTAAATTTGGTGAGATTAAGGCATATATGCAAGGCTTTTCTTGCATTTCCAGATTTTTATTATTGCCCAGTTTTGGTGGAAAGTGTATACATTTTAAATTTATCTCAATAATACAATGAGGTTAATCACATAGAGAAGTGAACTGTTAATATAGTACTACTGTGATCTCTAACCATTTTTAAAGGGTCATTCAAAAAGAAGAGAGATTGTTTGAGGAAATGAGTTTATTATAAATGCATTGGGATTATGTGGAATAATGGAATTGATGTTCCTTGGGAAAAAGCTCCCCCGTTCTTCTCTGTGGCATGTCACTTCTTATTTGCATTTTTAAAACATTTTCATTGCACTCTGTGGATTTCCTCACTTCTTCTTTTAAGAATTTAACATAGCTGAAAGTGATATTTGTCTCTGGTTTCTCTGGGAAGAGAATAACAACTGCTACCAAAAAGACAGAGAATTTCTGCTTGTTGGGTTTTTCATAAAACTAATTACAAATATGCCTATTGCCTGGCATGAAAGTCTTGGAGCTGTGGGCTCAGTTGATTGTGGCAGAATGAGAGGACATACATACCTGACCTGTCAGATAGGAATTGTATCAGCAGGAATTTTCTAGTTTTGACAAGGCTCGTGGTGTCCCACTGCTTACCTTCCTCATGTTGTACAGACTCCTTTCTTCTTCAAAGACTGTGCATCTCTTCTTCTGATGTAGAAAACACATCAGACACATCAAGAACTTCCCAAATCCTGAGTTGGATTTCTCCTGAAACTGATTTAGCTTCCTGACTTTATCTTCAATAAATCTCAGCAGCCAGACAGCACAATCCATTGCCACTCACATCTTGCTTTGTATGAAAGTTATTCTTAACCTAATAGGAACCATTTGATCCTTTTAAAACTGCAAGCTGTCTTTGGTGGGGTCCTGCTTTTCAAATACAGTGCTGCGTCTGCAAACTGTTATTTTGCCCTTGTTGTCACCATCATCATCCATTGTTCTTTGTTCCCCAGTGTTCTTAATCTCCTAGATCTAAATCCAGTCTTATATGTAAATAAATGCAGGAAAATTCTCTTTATTTGCTTGTGTACGATAATGATTAATAAGAAAATAATGATGTGATTGATAAATATTTGGGATGATACAGGTTCACATTTCTTCTGAGACACATTTATTGAATGAAGAAAGGCTGCAATACCTTCCTAACCACAAAGGTCTGTAGAAAAAGACTTTTGCTCAAAAATTACCTGTATCCTAGAGGAGAAACTAAGCTAATTCTGTCAAAAAAATTACTTTGTTTAGTGGTATTCTAATACACGTGGATATTATTAAAGCAGAGATGTTTCCCATAAGTAGTCCTGGTTTTGTTGTGTTCTGTCCTCTAAGTCTAGAGCATTTTTGTAAGGTGAAGAGAATGCTGTCATCATTTCCCTCCCATTAGTGTGCACCCATCAGGGGCATGAAACACAATAATATTTTTGGTGTGAAACCAAAGGTTCCTGGAGTTAGAACCCCATGGTCAGAGTTGTCCTTTTGTGTCATCCAGAACTTAGCTCTTGTCTCCATCCACAGCTCCATGCTGTGATCATCTAAAGAATTTTTCTGCTTTGAAACTAGGTGAGCTGCATATATTTAATACTCTCTAAATTCTTCATTCTACATTTCAGGTTTTTCAGACTCTTTACCACTCTTTCTTCCCTCCACCAGCAAAGATATCACATTTTTATTTGTGTTGGTTTTGTGTTCATGATGCAGGACCTTGATTTGCTTTTAATACAGGATTTGGGGATACTTTTTTGTGTTTGTAATGTAAAAACTTATTTTCAAAATTAAGAATAAAAGCCTCAATTTGAATAAAAACTCTTATTCCAGATTGAAGTAATTGAGGATTGATTCCGTAAGCCAATTTGCAATTGTTCTCATTTCTGGTTAGTTGGCAGAAGATGTTTAAAAAGCCAAGTCCATATCCAGTAGGAATGAAAGATAGTAAAAATTTGTCTTTAAAGCATTTTCGATGAATAATCATTGTTTTGCCTAACAATATAATATTTCTTTGAAATTCTTTAATTGATTCATTCTTTTTGGGCTGAGAGGGGCAAAATCTGAAAAATACTTCAGATATTATGTATGAATAACTTAAATCTTCTTGCAGAAACTTTGCAAGCAGTTTGACTAGCAACACTGAGACAATAAAGCTTGCCTGGAATTTTAGATCATTAATCAGTGTTCTTTATACAGAAATGTTTAAATTGGCACAGTCCCACACATTGGTGGGAAAGAACTGCAGAATGAAGAAGTCCTTTTATTTAAGAGAAAAAAATAACACTCCAGAAGCATGACTGGCAATATTATACTAAAAATAGTTGCTTTCTTTGACTTTTTAGCTGATTAATTGGTTATGTAAGAGAAATATTTATAGCATAGCAGCAACCCAACCTTCTGCGTGCCCAGAAAGCATAGCATGACATGGAAAATTTGGAGAGAACAGATGAAATGAAAAAGACTTTTCTGTACTTTCTTGTAATTCTAATTATATGAGATATGAGATATGACATGACGTGACGTGACGTGACATGACATGACATGACATTAGTGCTGAAATCAAGAGACACAACCAAAACCAGGATCCTTTTAGCCTATTCAGGTGGTTATTGGGATGGCATATTTTTCTTTGAATGAATGAATGAATGTCCTAAAAGCAGAACTGGTTGGTAGATATAAGTCTGATTGGTAGATTGTAGTAAAGTGAACATAGCAATGATAATGTCTCAGTAATGACATTTTGTCAGACAGTAGTGTCATTCCTTCACAATTTCAACTGGTTTTACCTTGCTACGTTTAATATTTTTCTTGTAGAATGAGTGAAGCACCATATGTCAAATAAGTTCCGTGTCATGGCATCTCCACCAACTCACAGTGATATATCTGCCTTAAAAATTTTACTCCTTTTTAGTAGTTGTTTTATGTAAGAAAGCCAGCATTTTATCAAAATGAATGAAGTCACTAACTTATCAAGCTGTTGCCAACCCACTAGTAGCAGGAAAGGAGTAGAGCCTAAGAAATATGTGAAATGTATTCTTTTTCCTCTTTCTAAACTTTTCAGTTTCAGCTTCTTGTTTCCTTGATTAGGAATAGGCTCAGGAAAATGAACTTTTCTGGTTTGCATTTTTGCATTTTGTCTGTTTCCATTCCAACTATTTTATTCTGTGTGGACTATTACAAACCGTTTCCAAGTAAATACAATATATGAGATGAAATGAGAAAAATGAGAGATAAACAGCTAAATAAACAGTAAACTTCGGCTACAGCCAAAGCAAAGGAGGAGAGAAGGTGATGCAGAGTGAGTAAATAGGAACTCCCAGAACATGTGGAAGTACTCTCTGTACTTTAGTGTTGTCACTTGTCTTTGCAAAATGGACTCATGCAGTCTTCATCATTATCTTTGCCCCTTGTGTTTGTGCCTTGCTATTATCACTGCCCCTAGCTCAAGAAGACTGTGTTCCATTTAAATGCTCAACTTTTATTTTCTTGAAAGCAAGCTAAGAGAACTAACTCTTTTCAATGATGTACCTATCCTACCCCTTAAAAGTTCCGGTGCCTCACCACTCTCGTTGTGAAGTTCTTCCTTACGTCTAGTCTAAATCTGCCTCTCTCCATTTTATAGCCATTCTCCCTAGTCCTATCACTACAAGCCTTTGAAAAAACCCCTCCTCAGCTTTCCTGTAGCCCTCTTCAGGTACTAGAAGGTTGTTATGAGATCTCCTCGGATCCTTCTCTTCTCCAGGCTAAACAACCCCAACTCTCTCAGCCTGTCCTCATAGCAGAGGTGCTTCAGCCCTCAGATCATCTTTGTAGCCCTCCTCTGAACTCGTTCCAACAGCTCCATATCCTTTTTACACTGAGGATTCCAGGACTGGATGCAGTACTCCAGGTGAGGTCTGACGAGAGGAACAGAGTGGCAGGATTACCTCCCATGACCTGCTGGCCATGCTTCTTCTGATGCAGCCCAGGTTACAGTTGGCATTCTGGGGTATGAGCACACATCTCTGGGCTCATATTGAGCTTTTCATCAACCAGCACCCCCAAGTCCACTTGCTGATGAAATACTCATCTTTACTTGAGCTGTCTTTCACCTACTGAGTCTTTGGTTCAGCCAGTTTGTGTTTCTTCCCCAGTTCTGCCTGGACAGAGGTTAGTTCTTTCCTTCACTGCTAAAAATCAGCAATGCGTAAAAAAGTGAATGAAGTGATGTAGCTTCACACCAACTGAAGATCCCAACTCTCCTGCTTTCATCTTCCAGCTCTGGCTCTTATGCTCAGAAGTTTTTTAGAAGGAAAAGCTGATGGAAGAAGGATGACTTGTTGGGACACACAGAGCAGCACTTTTATAACAGCTCCAGCCAGTTTTATAATACTTCAAATCTACTCCAAGCAGCAGTTCATCTTTGGTTTGATTTTTAAATGGTAATGTTTACTCCTTATTAATACCAAGACTACCAATTTTGGACCAGATTTGTCCAGTGCTCACACTTTTAAATAGCCACAAAAGAATTTTAACAGTTGCCTATAAATTTAATTGCTTCATAGCAATTATTATGTCTGCACTACAGAATAGTATATGTTTATTACCCTTAGGTCCCTTTTTAATAGGAGTGCTGTGCTTTGTACAAGTCAATTATTTTTGATAGTTACAGTAATTAATGTTTAATTATATTTTATTAGCCTCGTTTTGTTCAACTACCTTGGAACCAATCCAGGCATTTCTAAATGCTATGCTTTTCTCTGTGCATGTGTGTACACATCTGCAGACTCTTCGAATGTCCATATATGCAACCAGTGAGTGCATTATTCTCCCAGAGGGGGAAATATGAGACTCATCTCAGCAGACTATAAAACATATGTGCTGTCCTCTTTCCCATGGCTATCAGTGATATCCCTCCTGCTCATCTCACAACTGCAAGCAAATCTCCCAATTTTCTCCTACACAGACATGTATCTGACATCTCCCAGTAGATATTTCTGATGGCTTCAGAACTGTATTTTCCATGGCTTTCAGTAGACACACTTATGAGTGACTTTTTCCCTCTAATTCCTTTTTGTTTCCTTTCTCCTCTTTGTGATTTTCTGCGTCCTTCCCATTTCATTTCTCTTTTCCCTTGTAATGAGTTTTGCTACTCTTTCCCCTCTTTATTTCTGATCCCTCTTCCTTCCTTTTCCTTTCTTTTTCTCTTTCATTGGTCTCTCCCTTTCTTTTTCTGTCTTTCTTCCCTGCTTCAAAGGGAGTAAGAAACCCCTGTCTTTCTCTGAAGTCTGTCTCCTAACTCTCACACTCTACCAGGTATATACCCTGTCTCAGAAGCTATACAGCTCTAGCATTTTATATTCTGCTTAACTTTTCCTGTCTGGAGTGGTGCTTCTGTCATTCTCTTACCAAGGATTTTTGTCTCTCTATCATCTCTCCCCTCCTTTCTGAATATGAATATTGTATTTTTCTTTCAAAAATGCATACTTCTTAATTTCTGAATTTTCTTTGAATCTTCGTGCCTTTCATATGTTGTTTTTCATATGAAATGAGGATAGCACCACAGAACTGGTGATAACTGTGTAGGTTTTTGTTCCTATAAGAAGATACCACCATTTAAATTGTGGTGATAAAGCATGATTTTCCAGCAAGTTCAGGAAACTTGTGACATTATGAATGATTCTCAGGTCCCAGAGAAGGCTCCACAGTTAGGGAAAATCTGTTTGCTACACGCACATTACTATCTGGTCTCTTTCTTGTTTGGTTTTTCCTAGTTTCCATGGTTGATCTTTTTCCATCAGTGCAACAGCTGTGGCTAGTTTTGTTCCGAGTAAACATTTATGTTACAGCAGTATTCAAAGACCTTAATCAGTCTTAGATCTTCATAATGTGGGTGTCTTACACTCATAGAATAGAAAACTCCTTCAGCTGGAGGACCTACTTCTTAAATGGCTGCAATGCAAGTTTTACTGGGTGCTGCTTTCAAAGCTAAACTTCCTAGAATATTTGCCCATACCATAGTGAGGAAAAAGGCAGCTGTGCACAGCTTCTTGAAGCTGTCATTCCACTGTCAGGTGTTTTCTGTTCCCTACCGTGATGAATAAGTTCACCACAGTGAATTTTGAACATAAATCAGGGATAGAAGTCACCAGTGAAGTGGGGAAAGAGCCTGAGTTGTCTCACTCACTAATTCCTTTTCATTGGTGTAACCATGTTAAACCAGTGTTGACATGTCAGATTTTGGGGATGGATGTTTTGCATGTTGAAGGACGGCTGGCATTTCCTAGCTGTCTCTGCCTCCTGCCCATTCTGTGCTTTACTCCACTTTGCTGTGAATCTTTGCAATGCAGTATGTAAACCTGGATTCCACACTCCAGCATGGAAGATGCTGCAGAGGAGTTAGCTATTCAGTATAGTCCTTCTCACATTCATTTAATAATGCTCATCATCAGTTAGTAATAGAAATGGTTACATACTGACCACATATTAAAGAACATTTTAGAACTGACGAAAGGAAAGCTGTGCTACTCAGTGTATTAGATAGCGCAACAGAAACTGAAGAAAATGATCTCTTCTGAAAGATGAGGAAAAGATAAATAAATATTTCAAGCATTTTAAGAAGCATTGACAATTGCCACAAAAAGGTAGGGCTCTGAAAAACAGGTCTCCTCTCAGAAAGACATTCAGGAGAAATTACAGATGGACTTTCAGGACTTACTGAAGTGCTCCTAGAGGCAGACAGAGGGCAGTCCTGCTGTCTTACAGATGCTGCAGAAGGATAGTGGTACAGGTTTACTTTGCAACTTTTTTGAGATTTCTCTGGTGGAAAGATCCTTGCACCCCTCCAGGCAGAATGCTTTTGCTGGTACACATTATCAGATCATAGCAGATATTTGTTCAGCATATAGAAGTTCAGATTCTGCCCCAATGAAGTGGAGTGGGGCCTTGGGTGGGCACCTCATTATTCATCTACTGCAAAGACTTACAATTTTTTACCACAAGTCCATAGTGCCAAAAGGAATCTTTCCAAAGACACTTAATCAGACCCAAAATGTTCCCATTAAAAGCTTGAACAAGTCAGCATTTTCCATTGCTTACCACCTAAAGTTTACCAACCAGCTCTAATTTTCAGATCTTATTTCCAAATGCCAATAAATGTTTGTAGGGGGACTAAAAGCAAGCATCACTCATCCATTCTTAACCCTTTGCCCAAACAGAGACTGAAGAGGGCACAAATAACTTCGGCAAAGGCAGTGCTGGTTCCTTCTAGGGAAGACAACCCCAATGGCAGCCTGTTGAGCAATATTCACCACCACAGAAGGATGTGCAGTAAATTACTTGAGGGAGTTCTTCAGGCACACAGTACTGTTCAGGAATACTGTTCAACTGACTGAAATGGCCCCTTCCCTCACTTCACTGCAGTAATGCTTGTGGGCGTGACATTAAATATAAACTCTTACGATGCATCTGCTTAAATGAGGGTTGAGCATGGCAACCCCTCAGTATTTTAATGCAGAGTGTGTATTCTTCCATGGCTAACTTGCATCAAGCCAGTGATGACTGTTTTGTAATGAGATTACAAGACCTGATAATAGCTCCCCAGTTATTATCTCTATGCCAATACATTTGTGACTGCAAAAGGTATTACAAATAGGAGACTAGAGAGTGCACTCTGAAAACTTCCAGCTAGTAGATGGGAAGCAGCTTTACAACTTGAGCAGATTTACTACGTCCCCCAAAGAAATCTTTGTCTTCCAGAACTGAGAAAGAGAAATCACTGGAGAATGTCCAAATGTGATTGTGTGCAACCACTTTTGCTCCTGTCAGGTTGAGTCCTGTGTATCTGCTTGCAGGCTTGAACCCAAGCAGCATCAATCAGAAGAGCTGATATGGCATGTGAAGAAACACACATTCTAAAAAACAAATAGGAATTTTGTTACTGGTGTTTCCCAGCAGAAGACTTTAAAAAAAGTCTGAAAACATTGATGTTTCCAGTGTGGTTGATACTAATCTAAGAAGGCAAAGGCAAATTCTAAGAGATCACTAATTAGAAGAGATGACACTTAAAAATAGTGAAAATATCACGGACTGTAAAAACTATTTCTTAATCTTAGTAATAAATGTAGACTGTAAAATATTAACAAAGATAATGACTAACATATTAGAATTTATTATGCAAGACTGGATTCACCATAACCAAGAGGGATTCATTAGAAATAGATTACAATGTACAGTAGTAATAACAGACAATTATTGAAATAATAAATCTATGTAAAGAGAAGGATGAGTTAATGTCTGTCTTTTCCATTCAAGGAAGAAAAAATTCATCTGATCATGTGAATTTGAGTCACTCTGCTCTTATTGTCCTCAAATCTTCCAGCAAGAACAAACAGAACAGAACCATGAATAAGCAGAAATGGACTGTTGTCTTGAGGTGTTGTAGAAAGAGGCATAAGCTGAAAATACCCCTTTTCGTTATATTTTTCATATTGAAGTCTAACTGTACTAAAATAGCAACCACAAATAAATGGATTCAGCAAGGATAAACAAATGACACTGGTAAATAGTACATTAATATTTCTATTACAGCCAACATACACTATTTTTTAGTGTCCTATTTGTTTTCATATTTTTCTGTCTTATTCAGCTTAAGTTAGATGATAAGAAAGGAAGTTATGTGGGAGTTGTAGCATAACTTTATTTATTATTCAGAGCACACCGTGGCAGTATATTTCTAATATTAAGATTTTGGTGTTATTCTAAGTGTTTTATTAATAAATTGATTCCAGTAGGAACTTCTTTCGTAGTGCTTCAATATGTCAGGAGTAACAGTGTTTGTTATCTGGGGGAAGCTTTCTTCGATTCCAACTCCAAGAAATATCTGCCCTGTAAATTGTTCAAATAGTAAATAGATCTTAGTTTCTGTCATATTTGTTCTAGTTTTCCTCCTGCCTTTTGTTCCCGTATCATTCCACACAAGAACTAATCTCTGAATGATCCAGTGATCATTTTAGGTCATTTATCATAACACTAATAGACATCCTTATCTGGGCATTGCCAGCTGACTGCAATGGGACCTAATGTTGGCTTTGTGGCTTTTAGAACAGATCATACTTTATATCTAACTTATGGGTTATAGACAGGTGGACAATGGCTTTGTCTTCTGCTGCCAATGGCAGTCGTTGCTCCACTGACTGGGGACAAGTAGTATTGTTCCCATTATTTCTCTTATTACTAACAATAACTGTAGTAATAAACATCTTGCTAAGAATTACTTGTTTAGACGAATGTCCTTCCTTCTGCTTTTTCACTTTCATTTTAATGAGACAGTCCAGAGCAACTGATAGATGTTCACCATTTCTCAGGATGATTTACCTTAAGCAAGATGGAGCATTAGTAAATTTAAGATTATAAAAATCTTGCCTTTGAAAACAAGGCTCTTGATGCTGTTCTGTGAATTTTAGATCTGAATCTAAATTTCTGATCTCTGTAGAAAAATAACAGAGTGAGAGCTGAGGAACGCTAATAAATCACTCTCTGATCTGAACTGAGCTCCATTAGAAATAGAAATTTTTTGCTTATTATGTACACCTCTTGGCTCTATTAAAGGCTTGTAGAAATGATACACTGTACTTGAAAACTATAGAGTGGAAAATAAATACATTCAAGCTGTATTGCTGGGCCAGTGCTCTGTATCCCAGTGGTAAACTTAGCCTATTAATGGCTAATGCTTTAAAGAAACACAAAAGCCCTAAGGCTAGATTTGTATTGCATTGTAGCTGCATAGTAGCTGCAAATATTAATCAAAGCTTTTCAACTTGTGAAGTAGTACATTGTCCTTGATCATCTGTAACTGAGCCTAGACCAACTTTTGACATGGTTTGGGTAATTGCTCCTGCCTGAAAATGTCTGGTAGCTTTTCTAGAACAGCTTTTTTCTCCACTTAACTAGTCGAAGAAAAGAGAACATATTCAACAGGACAAGCAGCCATGTGGTATGCACTGAATGCTGGGGCCCTGATTGTGCAAACACACGTGTCCATGCTCATCTGCCCCACTGAGGTGACTCCAGGTAGCCCATGGCAGTCCCTTCTCCCCTCCTGCTCTAGCATCTCCTTCTCCACCTTTGCATTCAGCAGAGAGCCTCATCACTGTGAGACTTTCTTCCCTCTCTCTTTCCCTTGCCTTGCTCCCACGCTTCCTATGCAATCTTTTTCCAAGGCTCCTTGGGAGTGGGACACTGGAGTAGCTTTTCCTTCTACTCTTAAGTTCCACATGAAGCATATAGTGCCAGTGGGTATCATACTGCTTCTTGACTGGCTCAATAGAGCCAATAGCATCCATCATTGCTTCTGGCTCAGATCTGGGCTTGAGGGAACCAAATGTTTCAGTCTCCCAGCTAGCTGTCAAATATATTTTGCAGCACTCAGAGGACTGGCACTTTGAACCTGGTATAGAGGGGTTTCCCACATTTTATCCACATTTCTGTACATTTTTTTTTTCATGGCGTAACTGCACTGGAATCCTAAAAAACAGGAGTGTTTATGGACGAAGCAGTTCTTCACTTCCAGAGCTTACTCATGGGCAGTACACTTGCCCACATTGCATGTCATGAGCAGCTGCAAAGCTCTTGTACATTAAAAGTGCAGTAACATGGAGAATTGAGTTGTGTCACTGTGGAAAGAAAGAGCTCTAGTGACGTCAAGTGAGTCACCCTGGAGTGGTTGACAGCTGTCTGAAGGACTTAGTGCACTTGCTGGGAAAATAATTGCTCAAGTACTTGCTTTTCAGAGTTTCTTCTTTGAACAAGGAGAGAAAATAAGTATTGTGTTTACTTTTCAAACTCCAGGAAGTATGTCAGTCAATCTGACCTTTATCAGTTTTTAAAGACAAGCAAGCATCCAAAGAGTTGCTGTCCCATCCTGATCTATATCAGGCATAGGCTTCTTGGAAACCTCAGACTTCTTTTCTGAGTGTGGGAGCTGTTGGGCTTGGCTTGAGTCTTTCACTGCCTGGCTTTGCTTTTTTTCATTGATTGCTCTATTCACATCTGGTTTATGGGACTAAATTGTTGGTGGCATTGCACTGTGCATTTGAACTGCTGCAATGCATTTCTTTTTAATTTTGATACCGCTCACCTTCGTCTGCATACATTCATCTAAGGATTTACAAATCTGCAGTGTAATTTGTTCACAGCTAAGGCTATACTTACTCAAAGCAAGAGCTGAGAAACAGGAGAGAGATCCCTGTTGGAAGACACAGACCAGTATTTTCAATATTCTTTGTACGAAGGCATTTTACCTTACTTATCCAACATTACATAGGAGAATGGTCAGAAGAGATCTATGAACTTGTAAAGGTTGCCTTTCACTAGTTAAGGAGAAGCATAGATATGTCATTTCACCATCTCTTTCCAAGTTCTTCTCAAAGATTTAATTGTTTAGATTATGTGATTTTATTCAGACATGTACAGCAGCAATGTGTTGAGGATTCCTGTGGCCATGACCTCTGTAGTCACAAGATGAAGAGCTGGACAATAAAAGTTATCAGCTATTTTAATTTAAATCTTTTCATTAGTAAAAATGAGTAAATAATAAATGATAAAGAAAATATAAGCAGAATCCCTGAAGAACTGCACTTATATTTTGTAGGAGTGACCTGCAAATTTGGCTTTACAATAGGGGTGGGAGGAAGGATAAAGCTGTTTTATTAAGCCATAAAGTAATAAAAAGTATGATAAATCAGTAAATATGTATAACAACACATGTTTTGCTCTTTTCCAGATTTGTTTGAACTTTTTAGGCAGCATAGTAACACCTATTTCACTACTCAGAGAATGTGAACAAATTTTTTTTCATAGCTGTAAAGTTAAATTTCGTTTATACCTTCTCACAGTCAAACACTAGAAACAGGCTTGAGAGTAAATATAATTATAAGAATTAATACAATTTGTTGAGGGAGACACACCATCTTACTGAAGATTTTTACTGAGCCAAAATACCCTCAACTGGTATAAATCAGTATGACTCCATTGATGTCAAAGGCTCTGCACCAGTCTTCTGTAGGTAAGAGGTTTTTTTAACTGATCCAGCCCAGCTGCTTTAAGAATTTTAGAAGAACAGAAAATGCCTCATGGTCTTGTGACAATTGCTTGTTATTGGTGGAGAAAATATTATACTCTGTGTGCTTCAGCACAGGCTGCCGGAACAGAAAGACACCTTCATTTGTGAGAATTATATCTGAGCACTTTGGACATTATTCAGTTTTACTGGGCCGTATTTACTTTAACTGTTTTTATTTATCTTCTTTCTGTACAAGAATTCACTGCATACTCTCTCTTCTTTATGACTGGATTTGCTTTATCAACTGATCTCACTCAAATTTGTTTTGATTATAACTGAGCTGTTACATTTTACATATAAACACTGAAATGTAGGAATTGACATTCCAGGCAAGACCAGCTGTCTATTTGATCCTGCATCCTGCCTCTGGCCAAGACAAAGCACTGAGATACAAAATAAACTGCCTGGGGGGAGCACTACCTCCCCAATTTCAAGGTTTCTAATGGCTTCATACGCTGAAATGTGAGGCTGTACATTTTGCATTAAGAAAACTCTGCACCTAACGGAATGTGTACTCATTGCCTATATAAGGATTCAGACTCTCTTTAATCCTACTAAGCTCCAGGATTTTCTCATTACTTTGTGGTAGTGAATGCCACAATTTAATTATGCCCCACCTAAAAAAAAGTTACATCTGTCTTCAGTGTCATCAACTGTTCCCTTATGTTAGTAGGGGAAGAAAAGGCAAATGGCAGCATCCAATTGACTTTTGCTGCAATAATCCGTCACCCTTTCTTCCCTCAGTTAAACCATTCAAATCTTTTCCATCTGTCTTCATCTCGAAGTCCACCCGTGCCTCTTATCATTTTTACCAGTGATTTCAACTCTTATTTTCACTCTAACCTCATTTGGTCTCTGTTCTAACTGTACGGCAGTTGTGTTCCTCAGGGCACTTCACAGTCCTGATCTCCCAGTTATCAGAGGATTTCTGATAACTGATTTTGGCTTCCCTTCTACCTACATACCTACTTTTCCACTAGAAATCTAAGTGCTGATGATGCTTGAAAAAAACTAAGCAAAAGATGTTGCATAACTGGGCATTAACAGGTCTTTTCCAGTCAAGACACGACTGTCAGGGCCTCCGAGCTGACAAGTTCTCACAAACTCAGTTAGACAGCATGAACTAAACACAGTGTTTCAGGGAAGGGCATGTCACTGACATATGTCAAAGTTGTTCTGGTGACACTTCACAGGACATGTTTTCCTAGCCTGTCAGCATGGCATTTCAAAGCCAAAGTCTTTAATTACACTTTTCGTAGACACACTGACATTTAGAATTTTTAGAGACTCTGATTTTTTTTTTTTTTAAAGTAGCATTTTGTTCTGAATTATGCACAAGGTTGTGAGGAAACACACTTCGAAGCTCAACTAAATTGTTGTTGGATTATTCTTCAAACAGACTTGTGTCAGGAAGAGGAGCGTGTCTAGGATGAAGTCTTCATGTTGTTAGTTTCACGCAAACCATCCTGATCTCTTCTGGTCGAGAGGATGGAAGGGATGCTGGATTAAGGATCTCATTAGATGTGACCTTTTACATGTATCTTATGAGACATGTCCTTGTACCTGAAATTGAGCAAAACTTAATGTAGATTTGTGCTGTCATCTCCCTGTCTTCACAGTATGGTAACTTTCTCTTAGGTATATTTAGCAAGTGTACAGGGATCAGAATGAATAAGCTAATGATGTGACACATTCTGTATGATACATATGACCCAGATGGAAAACAAATAAAAATAAAATCAGCGTTGTATCTCATTATAATGAGGTCAGTGTTAAAGTAGAACAGAAAATGAAAAGTTTAAAACCTTTAATATTACCTAGGCAACATAAAATCCAATAAATGACTTGTAGCAGTTGGGAAAAAAAACAACCAACCAAACATAAAAATCACCAAGATAACTGCATGGCAGAATTATGACACTTTAGCCAATACAGTATTCATGTATATGGTTTTTACTTGTAACCATGTAAAAGAGAATAAATGTAAATACTACCTTCCTTTTTGATAAGAAAAATAGTGTCTTAGTATTGTGTTAAATTCATAAACAACTTTTCATCATGAAGAATCCCCAGCTGATAGGGCAATTGAGATGCAATATCACACTTCAGAATGTCATAACTCATATTTCGGATAGCATTGTTCATTTATTTGAAACAAAAGCTTCTTAAAGCTCTGCCTTTCCTTCTTTCAATGTAAGTTTAACAGTTTTGGAGCTTAACAGATAAAAAACCCAGTTGAAGCTAATGCCTCTTCTAGTCTTGGTAGCTAAATTGAAACCCAGGGGAAATAATGTTTGCTCAAACTAATGGCATCTATTGGTGTGTCTTGGCAGAAAGGCCTCTCTCGTTTGCAGACAACACAGTGGTTGCACAGCAAAGATTTTTCTATATTCCAAGCATAGCTGTTCAAAATTATGATTTACTTATGCATCTTGCCTAAAAGTATCCTCTGACCTCTAAAATGTAGCCCTCTTCCCCTGAAGCAAATGCTGACTGTAATATCAAAAAGAAGAATTTTCTTGAGTGCTAGTTAGGGTGATCACCTCAATTTAATTCAACTTGTGGCTGGGAAGGAGGGAGATTTCCTCCACTGACTGGATGCAAGAAAAGCTTTGGTGAGGCAGGGAGATGCTGGCCCCAGGACCAGGGAGGTACACGAGTGAGCAGGCACCCTGCAGCATCCAACATGGACAGGAGGGTATACACACCCTCACCCGCAGCAAAGACGTCTCTGGTGAGGATATTTCATAGAATCATAGAATCATAGAATCACCAGGTTGGAAGAGACCCACCGGATCATCGAGTCCAACCATTCCTATCGAACGCTAAACCATGCCCCTCAGCACCTCGTCCACCCGTCCCTTAAACACCTCCAGAGAAGGTGAATCAACCACCTCCCTGGGCAGCCTGTTCCAGTGAACAATGACCCTTTCTGTGAACATTATTTTCCTAATGTACAACCTAAATCTCCCCTGGTGGAGCTTGAGGCCATTCCCTCTTGTCCTGTGCCCTGTCACTTGGGAGAAGAGGCCAGCTCCCTCCTCTCTACAACCTCCTTTCAGGTACTTGTAGAGAGCAATGAGGTCTCCTCTCAGCCTCCTCTTCTCCAGGCTAAACAACCCCAGCTCTCTCAGCCGCTCCTCATAAGGCCTGTTCTCCAGACCCTTCACCAGCTTCGTGGCTCTTCTCTGGACTTGCTCCAGAGCCTCAACATCCTTCTTGTGCTCAGGGACCCAGAACTGAACACAGTATTCAAGGAGCGGCCTCACCAGTGCTGAGTACAGAGGGAGAATAACCTCCCTGGACCTGCTGGTCACACCGTTTCTGATCCAAGCCAGGATGCCATTGGCCTTCTTGGCCACCTGGGCACACTGCTGGCTCATGTTCAGTCGCTGTCAACCAACACCCCCAGGTCTCTCTCCTCCTGGCAGCTTTCCAGCCAGGCTTCTCCTAGTCTGTAGCTCTGCCTTGGGTTGTTGTGCCCCAAACACATGAGGGTCATAGCTAATGTCTATTAACAGGTACGAAGGGCTCTTTTAGTAGCGGCAATGGCTAGATCATTAGGTCTAAGTTAGGGACATCGGTCTCCTCACACAAGAAATGGTACTGAGTGGGTTTTTTAACAACTGTAATTTTTCAGTTCATTTTCTCAATATGCCATGGGACTTGAAATCTACCACTATTTAGCAGCATTTCAGCAAAAAACAGTGTTTTCAAGACTGCATCTCTTCTTTTCTCTGTTTTCTCTTTATTTTCCCATACTGTCAGCTCACTCCTCTAAAATACCAACCTCTGCTCTATGGTTGTCTCAAGTTTTGTTTTAACCAGTATTAATACAGACAGGCTGTCAGCAGCCTCATTGTATAAATACCCCATTAGTTCCCTCAGGGAGCCATCTTGCTTTGAGCTACTTAGCACTTGGTCTACTGGATGGTGGCTGTAAGGAAGCCAGTGTCCCTGAGGAACAAGGTTAAACAAAACCCCACAGCTCATCTCGTCTTTGTTTTTACTCTCCTGCCTTAATGAATGCAGAGTGCTTCTGTTGATGGCTGGGAAATGGATCCCTTACATAAAAAAACCAGCAATATATATCACTGCTGGCCATAAGGCTGAGTTTGCTTGGGAGAAGTAGTTACTATGGATAATGGACCTTAGTTTGCATGTCAGAAGTTTACAGTGTCAGCAGGCTTGGACCCTATCGTGCCTCGTCAGCACCTCCCCCAGTCTTAACAGTGAAGCAGAAGCAGCTGTCAAGATTGCCACAAAGATATATTGAGAAGGCAAACTGAAGAAATAAACACATGCAGACTGTGCTGCTGGATGGGAGCAGCACACTAACAGTAGGTACTAGCAGCCTGGCACTACATTTCATGTCACGCTGTTGTGCAAGCTCTCCATTGCCTGCAGCAAATAAACTCTCAAAGCCATAATAGTGGAGAAAGTGACAGGATGAATTAAAGAGCTGCAACAACAAGCCAGTAATGGAAACATAGAAATGCTCATTGAGTACCAAGAAGGACATCCAGTAAGGCTACAATGAGCATCTGATGACAAAAAAGACAGCTTGAACCTCTCTGAGAGTAGTAGTATGGTCATAAACTTGCATTCATGCAGTGTGGCATAGGGAGTCCTAGTGAGCCATCATGCTCTTGGGATGGTACAGGTGAATCATTCCACATAGGTGCTGTTAAGCAGAAATTAGGCGCTTACTTTGGCATTGTTGCATGTCTGTGTGTGATCCTTGGGAACTATAACTATGACCACTAGTATGAGAGAAACATGTGGGAGAAATGCTGGGTAATGTCTTAGATGCTTCAGAAAGAGCAGAGCTGATTAAAGCTATTTGATTTCTGTTGTCAGATAGCAAAAGTTGTGAGAAGGTTCTATATCCAGGTTTAACTGAAAATAGTTGCCTTATATGTCACTCCAAAAATCATGTATGTGGATGTATAAAAGTATATTTATATATGTGTGTGAAAATATATGTCTGTATGTGTATAAATAGATACAGAATCATAGAATGGTTTGGGTTGGAAGGCTTCCCTAAAGATCATCTAGTGCAACCTCCCTGCCATGAGCAGAGATATTTTTTCTAGGTCTCATTACTCAGAGCCCTGTGCTACCAGACTTTGAACACTTCCAGGCATGGAGGCATCTACAAATTCTCTGGGCAACCTTTCCAGTGTCTCACCAGCTTCAAAGTAAGGAATTTTTTTTTACACGTAATCTAAACCTAGTCTCTTTCACTTTAAAGCCATTACCCCTTGCCCTGTCACTACAATCCCTGGTAAAATCTCTCTCTTCATTTCTCTTATAAGCTCCCTATAAATATTGAAAGACTTCTATAAGATCTCCCTAGAGCCTTCTGTTCTCCTGGCTGAATAGCCCCCACTTTCTTGGCATTTCTTCATAGGAAAGGTGTTTCATCCCTCTGATCAGTTTTGTGACCCTTCTCAGGACCTGGTTCAACAAAGCTGCCACAGAGCTGGGCACAGGACTCCAGGTAGGATCTCATGAGGACAGAGCAGAGAGGGACAATCATCTCCCTCAATCTGCTGGCCACCCTGCTTTTGATGCATCTCAGGGTATGGTTGGCTTCCTGGGATGCTAGTGGATGTTGCTGGCTCGTATCTAATTTTTCATCTTCCAGTGTCCCAAATTCCTTTTCCTCAGGGCTTCTCTCAATCCATTCTCAACCCGTATGTGCTTGTATATACACAAGATACCTCAGGAAAAGCAAGAAAAGGTGTTGCAATCTCTTCTTTTGATCTTTTCTCACACTCTATTTATTAAATGTTTATTGGCGGGGAAATCAGAAACGAGAAGTCTTCATATCTGGGTGAATGTCAGGACCACCAAACCACACAATTATTCTCTTGTCACGAACTACTGGTTTTGTCTTTGTGGATGTCTTGTCATAAGATGTTTGCTGACTAATCACCTGCCTTTGCACTTGGCCATTGTGATAATAACAAGAAATTTCCATCACCAAAGAAAAGGCATTTAATATTTATGAGGATGTAAGCTAGTTCATATTAGCATACCTTTGTCAGTCTATTCAATGTGTATCTTGAAGTTCTGTTCGGTTCCCGGCACAAATGTCCCTGTTCTACTATACCCATATCATCAATTACAGAGCTGAATTTGAGATTTGACAGCAGACGGGTAGATGGTTTTTCTGAAGGTCCTAAAACACAGGGAAAAAAGCAGAAGCAAAGTCCAGCACTCAGGGAGCTGCAGTAGAAGTGTCTCACTGTCAGCCACTTTCTCTGGGGAAGGTCAAACATCACTGACAGTGCTGGGGTCTACCCAGAGCTGTGCACATAAATGTCAAATCGAGGGAGGTTTATAGTGGGATGGTATCAACCACCAGGAAGGCATTCTTTTCACAAGAGACAAGAGAATGCTGCTCATGTGTGTGCCTACAAGTCTGGTCTCAGGCATTTTTGAATATGCATAACAACTTACAATTATTTTTGATTGTCAGAGGAACCAATGTTAACTCCTGCTGGTGATGCGCAGTCCATGATGTAGTGTTTCAATCCCTTCCCTCCCACCTCTGCAAACACATTGCAATGCTCTCAGGCTAATTTTAGCCAATTGTTGTAGTGAATTAAAGGAAACCAGTTTGGGAAATAACCATTAAATGATCTGCTTTTTCTTAAAACTCAGAAGGTTCAGTTCCACTATCATCACAGTTATTAGCCACAGCAAATTTTCCTGAAGGGACAGGGCCTTGAGTATATTGTAGGAGGTTTGTTTCAGTTTTCTAGCCAAATCAAAATACATCAACAAATATTTAGGAATTAGTTGAAAAAGAATTTTTTTCTTTTCCTTCAGAACGAAAAATTAGACAAATGATTTCTGCTGGAACCAAACATTCTACTCCAATCCAAGTGTAGAATATTGCTGTAGAACATGCTTGTTCATAAAAACAAAGGCAGCATCAAATTAAATTGATAAAATGGGACATGGAAGAGATGGCACTGGTTCTTTCACCTGAAGGCCTTTGGAAGATTGTCCTGATCACAAAACAGCAGGATACCCCAGAGAGGACTGAAAGGGGGTTTGGACCCTTTCTTTTGATACTGCTCTCCTTTCTCATTGCAAACTGGTTCTGGGCACAGAAAACAGACCCCAAGTGCCCCATGTCCCATGTGCACCTCGAATCCTGTGTTCAGTTCTGGGCTCCTCAGCACAAGAAGAATGTTGAGGCTCTGGAGTGAGTCCAGAGAAGAGCAGTGAAGCTGGTGAAGGGGCTGGAAAACAAGTCTTATGAGGAGCAACTGAGAGAGCTGGGGTTGTTTAGCCAGGAGAAGAGGAGGCTGAGAGGAGACCTCATCGCTCTCTACAACTACCTGGGGGTAGGTTGTGGAGAGGAGGGAGCTGGGCTCTTCTCCCAAGTGACAGGGGACAGGACAAGAGGGAATGGCCTCAAGCTCCACCAGGCGAGGTTCACACTTGACATAAGGAAAAAAATCTTCACTAAAAGGGTCATTGGGCAATGGAACGGTTTGCCCAGGGAGGTGGTTGACTCGCCTTCCCTGGAGGTGTTTAAGGCACGGGTGGATGAGGTACTGAGGAGCCTGGTTTAGAGATTGGTGTGAATGGTTGAACTCAATGATCCGGTGGGTCTCTTTCAACCTGGTGATTCTATGATTCTGTGTCTTGATTGAATTTCCCATTAAACAAAGGAGTTATTTACTTGCTGGGTTCTATCCCCACGTTGCTGAATGGGAGTCCAGCCTTGCTGTTACTTGGACCACATGGATCTATATCTAGCTTTCCTGTTTTCTTAATGAGCATCTACTCAGGATGTGTCATGCATAGCAGAACAAGTCTCAACCGGTTAATTCCATGGGAGATATTCAATTTTTCCACCTCACTTAAACATGCAGGGACATCTTCCACTAGTCCAGCTAGTTCAAAGACTCATCCAATCTGGCTTCTGGCTTTAAACACTTCCAGGGATAAGCATCCATAGCTTCTCTGGGCAACATATTCCAGTGCCTCATCACCCTCCCAGTGAAGAATTTCTTCCTAATATCTAATCTAAATCTCTTTCAGTTAAAAGTCATTACCCCTTGTCCCATCACTACAAGCTCTTGTAAAAAGTCCCTCTCCAGCTGTCTTGTAGATCCCATTTAGGTACTGGAAGGCTGCAATAAGGTCTCCTCAAAGCCTTCTCTTCTTTAGGCTGAACAATCCCAACTCTCTCAGCCTGTCTTCATAGGAGAGATGCTCCAGCCCTTTTTGTGTCCCTCCTCTGAGTCTGCCTCAATAGGTCCATGTCCTTCTTATGCTGAGGGTCACCAAGTTGAACCCAATACTCCAGGTGTGGATTCACAAAAGTGGACCAGAGTGGGAGAATCCCTTCCCTCAACCTACTGCCCATGCTGCTTTTGATGCAGCCCAGGATACATTGGCTTTCTGGGCTGGAAGCACACATTACTAGGTCATGTTGAGCTTCTCATCAACCAACACTCCCAAGTCTTTTCCCATAGGGTTACTCTTAATCCAGCAACTTTATCTCACTGCCCAACCAGTATTAGTTCTTGTGATTGCCCCAACCCATGTGCAAGACCTTGCACTTGGCTTTGTTGAACTTCATGAGGTTCACATGGGCCCACTTCTCAAGACTGCAAAGATCCCTCTGGATGATACTCTTTCCCTCCAGTGTGTCAACTGCAACACACAGCTTGGTGTTGTCAGCAAACTTTGTGAGGGTGCCCTCAATCCCACTGTTGCTGAAGATCCAAGTATGATGATCCTGTCAATAAACTGCATAAACCAATCCCAGGCTTTATTCCTAGAAAGATAAAATGTCTTTAAGGCAGTGTATTAGACCTCCATTTCTGTTGCTCTTCATTGACTTCTGGATCCAAACCAAGCAATAGTTGAAAGGTTCAGTCAGCAGTGTGAGCATTGGTCTCATAGGCAGGCTATTCAGGAATTTCATCCACTGATGCAAAGATTTTGCAGTGTAATGGGGAAATCATTAGGTGAACCTAGTACTGTCATCATCCCAGTACTAGCTGTAGGGTTTTGCTACATTTAATATGGAGGTAGAGTGATGACACTGTAGTTAGGATGGCTACACATGTTGTTTTTAATACCCACTAGTCATTAAATTGTGTTTTACAGAGGGATTATCTTTCGTTCCTGTCTTTAAATATTTTACTGTAGTTATTTTAACATTTTAAGGGTCAACAGATGACTGTCAGCCCTCAAAATCATTCACAGGTCACTGTGCCTTCATCACAATCAAAATACCGTGAATGTGCCTAGAGACTACTTACCATGACTGTGAGAGTCACCAGTGATCACTGGAGCAGAAATTAGAAAGGAATCACATCAGCAGCAAGGTCAACATAGACAACATATTGGGAAGGGAGTTTGATACACCTTTTGCTGGTTTCAAAGTGATGTGCTAGCATAGATGTCTTTTATAATCGAGTAGTCATGCTGTTTTAAAACACTGTGACAGCTAAGATTTAAATGCAGTTCAGAATCTCTATGTGATACTAAAGACAGTAAATCAGTGACTGACATTGTCACTGAAAAGCTTCTTAGGGGAGGCTATACAGGTCATGCAATTCGTCTCTGGAGTTTTTAGATTCAGTTGCACATCCATTTGGGAAGGAGGTGGAACTAATAATTTGGATCAGAAATCTGATCCTTGAAACACTGTTCATTTTGCTAGTAAATTCTGACTTCTCACCCACCAGTAAACCTGTTTGAAAAAGGCAATTTAAAAGTAAAGATTAAATAGCGGGTTTCTCAGTTGAAGATGCTACTAATACAGCATGTGTCATGCTATTTCATGTGTTCAGTTTTGTCCTTATCTTTTTAAGATTATTCCTCAAACACTTTTAAGTTGCAAGCGTTTGGGAAGACACTGTAGAAAACAGGTGCAAGTCAGGATCTTTTTCTTTCTTAATGATACATGAGGCCTCTCTCCAACTGAAACACTGTACTTTTTTCTGAGCTACTTTATCTCTGTACTTCATCTGAGAAAACATGAAAAAAATCCACAAGATTGAAGCATTAACTAAATGCCTAGAGCATAATCTCATTCCCTGAAAATTGAGCTACTTGAGTGTTTGAGGTTGTTCCTTTCCAAGATGTCTTAGACTGTGGAAGGTGCTGGGGTTGCTTTGTCTGTGAATGAGAAAACTCTTGTGTGCAGCTGTGAGCGAGTAGATCAAGGGCAGTGTGATGCAGCACCATACAGGGTTCTCTGCTGGCTGTCACCATGCAGTCCTCTTCTAGACATGATCACCTCTAGTGTCAGTGAGATGCTCCAACCTTTCTCTGCAGAGCTTCATGACAACTACATTCAATGTAGGGTAGTTTATAGCCAGCTGTGAGCCAGTTTGACATCACCCACTTATATTTATGAATATTAAGAATACTTCTCTGTATATATATAATCTTTAAGACACATAGTTTTCATTTGAAAATGTGGAAATCATGAAAATTTACATAAAAATAAATCCGAGTAGTCCATACTGACTTCAAAAATAATAATAATAAAAAAAAGTGAAATACATCTAAACTCTTTTCTCAAGCCATCAGCATCATGCTGGGTCAGTTCACTTGACCAAGGGTATCCTCTACGTGCTTAAAGAGGAAACAAATTTAAAATGGTCAAAATGTAAACAAAGAACACTTTATGTGGTAAATGCAAAGTAGAATAATTTTTTTTAAATAATATGAGAGAAGTACTGGATTGAGCAAGCAGTAAATTATTTATTCCCTTTGGACAACTAAACTACTCTGAAAGAGAAAAGCTTTTATAAGAATTGATTGTGTACTAGCACATTATGACTGGAGCAATACCACACCATACTAGTTCTTCAGAGTTTTTATTTCTGTAATATTTTTATGTAATAGCCAAAACAATAAATAAACCCCAGAAATGTCTTTGTACTCTGTGTGGTGGGATAATGCAGCACTCTTGTCAGGCAAGAAACTATGCAGTCTGTCATTTATTCTTATTATTGGCTAATATAGTATCTGATGTGGGGATGTTAGTTCATGAGAAATCTAGACAGGAAATAACATGAAAGGCTGTTAATCCCCATTAAGAAGAATAACATTGTCATGAGAAATACGAGGACGCTGTTCCATTATGGATATTAAATGATGGGGAATGCACAATCCCAAGAAACTCAGGCTAACATCCCTTCTATCTGCAGGTTTCCATGAAAATGCATTTATGACCCTTTGCAAAACATTTGTCATCATGAATATAACCTTTTGAAGGTTTCCCTAGTTAGCTCCTCTCTCTCTCCCCCTTTCTAACACCTGGCTTGGGCTGTGATGCATCTGGTCCTTAGCAAGGCAGGCAGGTGGAGGACAGGAAAGATCTGTGTTTGCTCACCTCCAGTGCAAACAGTGGGAGGATTACAGCCTCAAGCTGCGGGGAGAGGACAGTGTCTGCACAGAGGAGCAGTCTGTGACCTTCTGCTTGGTTTTGTCACGGTCTCTGATTGCTCAGGAAGAGCACTTGCATTTGAGACTGGTAGTTTAAATATCACAAGCCGATCATTAATTGCTGTGCAAGCACTAACCCTAAATCAAAATCTATAAAATAGCAGCCATAAACTTTGGGATATAGATTTCACTGCTGACCTCTTGGTGATATCACGGCCAATTAAAATTGTTAAGGTGTGCTCGCTATTCTGCATGGAGTCTGAAGTTCAGATATATCTCCTGTGTGAACCTTGTAAATGCTACTACCCTGAATACTATGTATGGATAAAAGACTGAAAATATCTGTAACCTTGGTATAATTAAAGAAAGTAGTTAAAATAGTGCATTTGAATACATGGTGAAATATCACTATGCGCATTTTTCAGATAGTACTGTTTCAAGTAATACATTTAAAAAACATTTATAGATAATGAACTTTCATTGTTTCAAGATCAAGAAAAATTGCATTTTCAGTCTGTCACCTTTTTAGATTCATTCTGCTGTCTTATATATCTAGAAAGTAATTTTCTTGGTGGATTTTGATTGTGTGTATTCCTATACCCTGTTTCACTTCTAATTATTTAAAACTTCAGCCTGTTCTAAAATGTTGTCTTATTGGATGGTACCTGAAAAAAAAAAGACTGTAAATTGTTGAAATAAAAGAGTTGTTATAATTTTAAAAGGATTATTAAGCATAGCTATAATTCAGAAGACCTACTGAAACAAACAATAATGTATATTGGTGTGGCAAGACAGGATGTGACTCTTTGCTAATAATTTGCAAATTATGAAGTGACATTTATGAACTGTATTTGGCATAATACATAAACCTTCAGCTAAATGTAGAACTATTGATCTGTCCTTTTCCAGACAAATACTTTTCCACAGGTCACAGTGGTTCCCACTTTGAGTATTTAATAACACCAGGTTGTTAGGTTGTTAAGTTAATAAATGGAAAGTTAAATTTTACAGCCTAATCACTTCTACTAATGAAAGTTTACTTCTTTGTAATAAGGAGAACACAGCATTTTTTATACATTATGCTTTACATTTCTAATAACTGTTACTTAATAGTGTGGCTTTTCTAGTTAGTAGCAATATATGAGGTATAGATAGCACAATGCATGGAGAGACACGTGTCTGGGGTGGGGGGCAAAAGTCCTACCAAAGGTAGCCAGCTGGAAATCCTACAAACAGAGCTGTTTTTTGGGGCTGTTCTCCTCCCAAAGGCTTGTGCCCCAAACTCTGGCTGCAAAAAGATGCATCCGTCTACTCTGAATTGACTTGCTTGAGCCCCTATGGACTCTGGAATGCACCTTCTCTGAAGCAAAGATTCCTGAGGTGCTCCTTTTCACTCACTCCCTCTCCATCAGCAGCTCAGCGGTAAGAGGGCTCACCTGAAAAAGGGAAAGCCTGTTTTCCAGTCTCTCTTTAGTCTGGGTGGTTTTCAAATCCATGTTATCTGCCTGCTAGATGCTCTCAGCTACTGCTTCTTCTTTGAGGGCAGGTGGCTCTGAATCTGTCCCCACTGTCTTTTTTTGGTTCTGAGAGTGGCTTTTCAGACTGTTGGTACTGTGTTCCCTGATCTTAGCAGAGCATCCTTGCCATGGAGGCACTAGCTAAAAGTGAGTACCTGTATTCCTGAAGGTCTTGTATTTTCTGGTGCCCACCCTGTGGTTTTGTTACATGAAAACTCCTCATTACAAAACTAGCAGATGAGGAAAAGCAGGCTGGGGACCTGTGGAAGGACTTCCACTTGGGCTATGGGGTATGCTCCACTTCCACGGCCTGAAAGGGATGGTGCCTGAGCCACTTCAGTACAACTGTGGTGCCCCCACCAGCTGATACCCAAATTCCATTATAGACTACACCAACATTTTCCAGCTGGTGAACATCCCTTTTCCCCAAGGTGAGGGGCACAGAAGTGCTTGTGATGGTGGTGGGAGGAGGGAAGATGCACAGCAACCCAATTTTGGTCAGTTTGGAGTATCCAGTCCCGAAGAGGATACTGTGTGTGCAGGGGCTGCATAGTTTTAAGTGCAAAAAGATCCCACTAAAGACCCCAGGCTCCTATGTAGTTGAGAGACCAAGGTACCTGTGGCTGCACGGACTGGGTCTAAGTGGCAGATTGCTCTTAATGGGTTACTGACAGCTTGAGTTCTTTTTGGTTTTAATATGGGGATCTTCTTGGATCATTTAGTTGTATCTATTTGTATGTTACAATTTGTCCAGTTATTGCACTTTGTTTTGGTCTATTACACTTTGTTAACTTAGGCATTTGTCTGCTTTTTCATCCTTATGCTAATAGGCTTCATGGTATGCTCAGAAAATCATCATATAATTGGATTTAAAATTAGAAATATTTTTTTCTAGTTTGTGCACTTCACAGTAATGAGTCTGTTTGTATCTAATATATTCCAATAAAGGTAAGAGAGAAAATAAAATCCAGGCACTAGTATATGTTACTTTACAGGGAAGAAAAACAAACCAAATCCAAACTGTTGCAAATTCACTTACCAGAGTAAAATAAAGGCACAAGTAGTGCCAAAACCATTTACTATAAAAATATAAAATTATAAAATATATAAAATTACTTTTATCAAGGGCACCTGAAGAAGGCTGATTTTTTTCATTTAATCTGAATCTCAACATATCTTTTAGAAGTGCATGATTTGTAATATAAAAATAATTGTCCATGAAACCAGGACTCAGAATAGGTACAAAGGCTTAGGATTATGCCATGCAGCCCTCAGTGTAATTACACAGGCATTTCAGTCAGGTAGGAAGGTATATTTAGGGAGATGTAAGCAGATCAGAGGTTACAGAGTGCAGGGCGAGCAAAGGAGAAAATATTCACTTTAGAGATGTTGTGGTCCTGCCTGGGGCTGATGGCCAGATGGGTTTGCAGGTGAGAACCTGGTCCTCTTATTGAAGAGCCCACTACCCTTCTCACCAGGTGACCATCTAAACTCAGGTATCCTCCATTCATATGTCCTATTCAAGACCTCTTGGAAATAAAACATGCTTCAGTGCCTCAAACCATGTTTTCTTGGAATAGGTGCTGTATGAAGGAAAGATGTCAAATGGCATCTACCTTTCATCTAGACCATGCTGAAGTCCCAGAGAATTACGCCCAGGCTTTCAACCCTCCTTGGTCTGGATGGGATCTGCTTCTGCAAACAAGAATGGGCAATATATTGCCTGGGTCAACTCATCCCACATGGTTCAGAAGGAAAGTTACATTTTTAGAAGTATTTGAAGGGGGAGTGTAGGAGATGTATGGCCTTGGACATGTTTCTTCTGTTTTATTTGTTTTGCAATGGTTGATGGAGACAATATATCTGAAGCATACATCTTGTGATAGAACTGAGCCTTCTATGTCCATAATGCATGACTATCATATTACAGTAACAGGCAGGAAACGGAAATAACAAATAGGAAGATAAGAGATTAGTACAGTCTTTAAAACATAACTATTATTATTCAAAACTGTATAACTCTCACTGCTGAAGGCAAACTATATTTTAAAAATACAGTATATTATTACCTGAATTAGAGAATCATGGCTTCTAGAGGTGTAAATACCATCATTTTGACATTTCAGCTACGGTGTCAGTAGGTAGTTCTTGTTCCGGAGAATGTGGAAAAGCTAAATAAAAAAATTCTGACAACAACTGATTCAGGATTTTTTACAGTAAGTGAAGGTTAGACCTACCTGAAGGTCTATTTTGTGGTTATTTGAAAGATGAAATAAGAAAGCCAAAAGAGATCAGGGAAGAGAAAAGAAGAGGCAGTGAAAAGGACCAGAGATTTTAGGAAGGTGAAGGGGAAAGAACATGACAGACAATATGAACAAAACCTGGTTTTCAAATTTGCAAATCAATCCAGGTTAATTAGCTCAATCTATCAAATTGTTAAAAAGGTAGGGAGAAGGCCAACTTAAGACAGGAAAAAATTAGTTGCACATAAGATTTATGAGGGTGAAATTAAGTAATTTGGCCTCTTCTTATCCTCTGTCTTTGTGTATGACTTCTATTAATAACATCTCTATTTCAGTGGTGCTGCTCATTTGCAATATACATTAAGCCAAAACATCTCGGACTTAGAGTGCTATATTACTTAAGATTTCAGTATTTCCAAGCTCTGTTAAGTGAATACTAGACCGAATAAAATCTGAGGCCAGCAAACATGCTTAAGGTGTGATTATTACCCACTTAACTCAGACTGGCTTGCACACAGTTGGCAGGGGTATTCAGCTGACCTGGTTAATGAGTAGTTCATGAACTGTCACTCTTCCTGTTCATAGAGAGCAGAACTGGGTGTGCTTTGAAGAGCTTAGGTGCCTAAACAAAATAATATCTTTTCAGTGGCATCTGCCCAACTGATGTAAATGATTTGGGGTACTTAGATTCATCAATAGAGTTAATTTCCTGTTTTCTCTGCCCACATTCTAAACGGACTCAAACACATGGAGCCTCAGCTGGAGGAGAGACAGTTTCTCAGGTCCACAACAATATAGATTATTAGTTTGCGTATTGGCACCTGCAGATAGATTTAGCTAGAAGGCTGCGGGTTTACAAGTGGAACCTAAAGACCCAACACCATGTCAGGAGTCTGCATGACTGGTGAGGGGGACAGTTTGCAGCTAATTTGGGCACACATGCTCCAGGAAAGACAGATAAATAGACTGTGATATTTGGGAGACCTTTTGGACCGTTTTACATAGGAGTGCTTTACATTTCTTGGCCAAAACAAATTTCTGCTTGGTCTTTTGTAGCCTTCTCCTTCTGCATGTGAAGTTAAGTCACTAAGGATCCCAGTAAACTTCTCTTTTCTAATTAAACTGTTAACAAAACCACTTGAAGCCTGTATTTTAATACTGTTTTGTGTACTTATAGTCACTTTTTTAAACAAAGTTATTCACAATATTTATTTAACCTGGATTGTTTTGTGATGCCATACAGATTTCATGTGATTTGGAATAACAGTGGCCAGTAAATCAGTACACCAGCTTGTCCTAAATAGTGCAGGGGCTTGATTTACTTATCTTTTTGCAGTTATTGCTTTAATCTTTCCACACAAAGAACCTACCTACTCTCCCTTTTCCAATGTGATTTGTAAAGATGGGATTCATCTGATCAGATGTGTATTTTCAATGTCGACATCTGAGCTAATTGTGTGGGCTCTCCTCAGTGTCACAGGAGAAAAACAGGGACTCATTGGTCTCAGTTCACTTAAGGCAGACAGCTAAAACAGGCCAGATGAGTGACACATTCTCAGTGCACATTTCTCTCTGGTGACTCTCATGTGAATCAAGATGATGTGAGTGTGGATGTTTCAATATAAGTGATTCTTTACCACCTGCAAATAACATCCTGCAGGAGAAAGATAATTCCCCTTTAGCAGGGAGAGAGGGAAGAGTCGCAGGTATAAGGGGACTGCAGACCTTACTGAACAGAACGGGCTTTTGATGATTAATTTCCTGCTATATTTCTTATATACATTTTGGCTCCAGAAAAATCATGCATTTCAGAAGCATTTTTACATGCTAGACTGCTATTGGACTGTTTGGGTTTTGAGGAGGGAGCTGCTTTGCTTTTCTTCTTGTTCTTCCCTTGAAATATTTAACTGTGATTTGGCCAGACAGTTTGGTTTGTGTCTGTTGCCCACATGTTCATATACAAAGCACAGTAATCCTTGAAGTCATGGCACTGAATGTCATTATTTAAAGACCTTTTAGCAGATTCTTGGAATCAGCTTGGGCCCAAGAGAAAATAGTGCTCTGAATATTCACATTTTAACACAAGTTGTCATTCAGCCAGGTAACATCTGCTGCTTCCTTCATGTGCTGCTTTTTCCAGGAAATCGAATCAGTAATAGTTAAGTTTTATCTGGAATTTCTGCTGATATCATGATTCTTTGAAGGGAAAGGGAAGAGTTTATCTGAATGGCCAGGAGCAATGAAGTGCTCTCCAGTTTCTGAAGGTGTTATGGAAATGTTAAGCAGCCCTTATGTTGCTACTAACTAAAAGAAAACCAAGGTCACCTGTGTCAAAGGAAGAAAGAATCAAAATAAGCCCTACCTCTGTGTGGCCAGTAGATTTGATCTAAGGATATAGTTCATCCTTGATAAATAACTCAGATGCTTGCCATGGGTTTTGTAGTTTGTGAATTCAAGAGCAAAATTCTGCTTTGTGCTGTTCTGCTAGTAACCAGGACCAGACCCTTGATGACCTACTTTTTATTATTTGGTCAAACAATATGTATTATTCAGTAGACTTCCCAATTAAATGATTTTCTACTTTTTAAAGTATAAGAAATCAAGCCTATAAAGTAGTTGAGTTGATGTTTGTGGTGGGAACATGGCCAGACAATGCTAAAAGGAAAGATTTTGGGATTTTTGGTTTTTTAACTGATGCAGTTAAGTGGATTCATTTCTTCATTAGATGTGCATTTAAACCAGCTTAACCATATTTTCATTTTTGCTTTTTCCAATACTTTAATACTGACAGGAGTGAAACCTTCCAAAGAACAATTCCCTTATGCTTCCAAACATGATGTTAACCAGCTCTGTTTCTATATTTTATTGCTGCATAAAGCAAATGCATAAAGCAAAATTTTTTATCAAATGAAAATTACAAAAACACTGAAAAAATGTTACTTTTCTGATGGCAATTGAATAGGTGCTATATTTTAAGGTATTATAGGATACTGAACAGATTGATTAAGATTATTGCTCACCGTTACGATAAAGACAACCTGTTTCAGGATCTGCTCCTTCAAGCATTTGTACACCTACATAATGTTGCATATGACTTGAAAGCAACTGATCCCCAGGGCGTGATTTAAGGACTGAGACTTTAATGCCTAGACTCTTAAATAATACAATGCTTAAAGTGTGAGGAAGTGGATGAGTTAATTATTTAGTTTGTTTATTGCAGTCTTTAACACAGCTGCCAGCAAATAGAACAGATAAGTAAAAAGTCACAACCTATAGAGATTTTAAAATACACGGCAAACCAAAAAGCATCATGTTACCATTTGCATAGGTTCCTAGAAGTAACAGAGAAACTCAGCTTGCAAATCAGAAATTGTGAATGAATTCAGCAGATTTGTCAAATGACGTGATTTTAAAATATCTGATGGGTATAGCATATGTGAAAACAACCCCAGCAAGGCTGCTTCACTGGCCCTGCACCTTCCATGGGAGTCAGCAGAGACTTGCTTTCTGCCTTGCTGGAGAGGGAAGTTTACCTCTCATTTCTGTGGGTGGACAATCTCACTAGAGCCTACCTGTGTCCTTACTCCTCCTCACCATCTCTCTACCACTGTCCCAGGGCATATCTGCAGGACTCTGGTAGTGGCTCTTTTTCTCCCTCAGTAACAGAATTTCTATCCTCTTTTGAGAATGCAGTTGTCTTCCCTGTGCTTTATGCTTTTGCTAAGAAACATGCTGCTTCCTCAAAGCTTTGCAATAACAAGCGTTTGACAATCTGTTGGTGTTAAGCCAGATTTATATCAAAGCACAGAAGTGAAGTTGTACCTCATACAGCAGTTGTGGGGCTGATTTTTCCTTTCAGAGGAGTGGCTGATTTGCCATCTTCCCCAAACATACCTATGATCTTTATAGAACAGCATTACAAAAAGGGAAGAGTTGTGTAGTTGTCATGAACCAAAATAGTATCCCAGGCCATAGGAAGCATGGACCGTGTCAAAAATGAACCAGTGGGTGGCAAAAAGTCGGGGGAAGGAAATCAGTTCATACTAGATATATATTTACACTGAATATATATCCTGATACCTGAAAAATGTTTGTATATCATACATGAATATTGTTGCTGGAATGTGGGAAATGTTATTGCTCTACTGTTTGTTTCCAGCTACTATTGGAAAATTAATGGTTTGCTGAAGCAAATAGCTCACCACTTGGCAGCTGTTACTGGCAGGACAGACAGTAAAACACACATATGCTGTGCTCAATATTTCTGTCTCCTTTTCTTTCTTCCGACTGTAAATGAAATAAAGTACTGGTAGGTGTTTCCGACTGATGTTAAGTTGCTCTTTGTTAGTCTCTAAGCAAGATGAATATGTAAGCACTGGCTGTAGTTGGTTTTCTTTAGCCGCCATGCCTTGTTGATTCAGCAAGCTGAGGTTATACATGTGCCATATTCAGAGACGTGAACAATTATCGTGAAACATGTTTCACCAAGAAGTGTCATGATGAGTGCCTGAGATGGACTCTAAAGCTGGCTACCCCTCATTATTGAAAATCTGAGTATCATCTTCCCCTCCTAAGTTCTCCAGTAGAGTTCATGTGTGGGTGACTGTGTATAGCTGTGTCACTGAAGGAAAACCACACATGAGTGTCATCTGGTTATCATCTCTGCTTCAGGAGGAAAAGTTACTGGCAAAGTGGGCTAAGTTTGTCCCTTAGTAGCCAAAAGCCATAGCTGCTTTCATTAGCTTTCATTAATGCTCTGTCACTGTTCAAACCTATGCAGTAGTTAAGGTTTCTAGCCTCATTTTTCAAAGCCAGAAGCAAAATACAGAGTTCCCTTGTGAACTACTCCAAGGATCTTCTCTTAGGTCTCTAAGGCAAATCACATGTGCCTCATGGTTCTATCTGGCCATCTAAAGAGCTAGGTGGGGGCACTGAGCCCTAATGTCATCAGAAGAAACTTGGATGTCAGCTTTAATTGCCCTAGCTGTCTGTGGCATGGCTATGTAAGAGTGTAGGATAAATAAGGGCTGCCTTATTTTGACCTTAGACAGCAGGGCTGGAAGGACCCAGGAAGGCCATAGGGACTGTCTCCAAGAACAGGGTACAGTGGTACATCTGAGATATCAATTGATATGTCTAAAGCGAGTTGATTCCTGGAAGTTAAAAGCATAATCCTGAACTATGTCCATGTGTTTTTTCAACAGAAGAAGTTTACATGCTAAACCAAAAAGAAACCTACTTGTTTAAGTTCAGCTAGCTGTGCTTTTGTAGTCCTGCAGTTTCAAAAGCTTCTGTGTATCACCTCTTTCTTTTGTAGGAAAGCATATCTGCCTCTTGCTGTAGATTTCT
The DNA here is from genome assembly GCA_033558105.1 of Coccyzus lansbergi. Lineage (NCBI taxonomy): Eukaryota > Metazoa > Chordata > Aves > Cuculiformes > Coccyzidae > Coccyzus > Coccyzus lansbergi. The sequence goes on along the minus strand of JAUMJK010000332.1, from coordinate 340,044 downwards.
GTGGCTGTTCATGGTGAAGTTTTTATAAAGTTTCCCCACCTCATTTCTCCCTCTGCCCGTCTCCTAGTCTGTCCCATGTAGGTACAGAAAAGGAGTACTTCTCTGAGTGCACTTGCTCTTCAGGGAGAGCAAGACACTGCCTTGCAAGTTTTAGCATGCTGCTTGAAGTTAAATCAAGACCTTGATTGTTCTTAACAACCCTGTGCTTTTCCACTGGCAAAGGGTGGTGGTCTCTTCAGCAGCCCTACCCAGGGTATCTAAGGAGCCTGCTGAGGAGTCATTAACGCAGATTTTAAGAAAAAAAGACAAGAAGAGGTTTGTTCCATTCTCATCAACAATGTCTTCATTCGAACTCATGAAACCATTTCAAACTGCTTAAAGTGTAAAACCATCTGTATGTCCCTGTTCGCTTGTTTGTTTAAATTTGATGACTATGGGAAAGGCAACTTTGCTTTTTGAACAAGTAACTACGGATCTCTCACTTTGGTGAAGTCAGGATGTCCCTTTTATCACTGACAGGTTGTGTAGAATTCATTTCTCTTCACTTGCAGTGTTTAAAATTTACATGTCTAAGTCTAGCCTAGATTGCTTTTATAGTCAAAAGACCAAACTAGGTACCTCCAAAGGGTGATTGATCCAGTCTTTCTTAGAGACAGACATTGGAAGAAGAACTGCTGTCAGAGAGAGACTGCTTTTTTCCAGTGACTGTGAGTAGTGCAGAGAGACTGGCTGTAAGATGGTGTTTAGTTTCTAAATACTTTAATTCAAATGGATAACATCCATCTATTACCTAGATATTATATAAAAAAGGCTATATGCCTTCAATGTCATTTTATCTTGATGCCATTGCATTTTTTTTTCTGTTGATTTACATCTATAGCTTTACAAAATACACTCATAATTTCTCACAATGACAGAATTTTCTTACGTCTCACAGAAACCTCATATTTGTCTTAATATTCTCTTACCACCTTAAATTCATACTATAATCACTGTGTGGTTGGCTCTACATGACTTTTGCACTGCAATCGTTATAATGTCATTGTAACTTCTTGAAGTAGCTAATATCCTGCCCACAATTAAAGCTGCATAGTCACTTCAGACCATTCTCATTACTTATCTCATCAACTTGAATACGTCAGCTGCTATGAAATGGTTTTATATTTTTTAATAGCAGAATGCATCAACTGCGATCCAGATCCATTGCAAATACAAAAACAAAGTCATTTTACCCTTTTCATTCCCTGCTGCCTATTGTGGAATAGTCTACTTTACATATGGTAACACTCATGCTAATTCAGTGGACCACATTCAGAATTGTAAACTCTGCATTGTAAAAGACACATTTTTCCTCATTGTTAGTACTCAAAGCAGAATAAATATAATCCTGATTTTACAGCTTAGTGTTGGCAGACTAGATATTTTCACATTGTTCTCAAAATCTTCATGTCAATGGTATTTCTTTCATGATAACATTTATTTATCAAAGTTTATGCTGCTTTGACTTTTTATAAAATAACAGCAAAGATAAATGGATCAATTGACCCCAAGAGCAGTTTATTTATCCCTTTAGTCACACTTCAGTGGCAAAATCAATACTCTTCTGAAATATCTGATATTATAGTGGTTCCAGTAAATACTGACATTCCTGAGCTGTGTGAAGGGGGAACAAAAATTTATTATCAACTTAGATTTTTAGTATCTTTATTGATTTTTTCTGGGGGTGCTTGAATTTTTATTTATCAGTAGCTAAGTAAGTGACCATTGTTTCAAAAAAAAAACCCCAAAACCCCAAAGGAAAACCAAAAAGTCTTAAGTTTAAACCCCATAAAAAGCAAAAGGGAAAAAACCCACACATCTAACACTGTCAGTGACAAGAATCTTGGCAGAAGAGTATGTCTGGTTTTAAATGATGCATAGCACACCACTGTGTGTTCTTTTTCGTACTATCTCTGCATTCGAAACAGCGTAACATGTAATTTTTCTTATACTGATATTGCTGACATCCACTTTGTGTGACAGCTAAGACATTTCTGAGTCTTGTGTCGCTACCAATTATTTTGATATAAGGATGGAAGAGAAAAGAGACCACAGGTTACATACTTCATCCAATAAATAGATAAACTTCCTGCAAGCGTTAACATGAATTATGCACACGTATGGAAGAAAATTTTCTCTTATCCCTGGAAGCTTTGAACATATGAAAACTGGTTGAGAAATGTAAAATTCTAGTGAGTTCCTGAGGGCAAAGTGGAATTTCCAGTTTGTGGGATCTTACTTAAACACTGTTTAACAGAGTACAGCAGAGAGCAATGCTTTTTCTCAGCTATGCTAACCTGAGAGGAGTCCACTCTATCAAAATTTGGATGATAAGTCTGTTGTTTGTGTCAGCAGTGATATGGAAAGCCTAAGTTCAGCAGACATTAAGAAGTATGGTTTCATCCCAGGTGGACAGGGAGACAAGAGGGAGACATTGGGCATCTGTTCCAGCCTGCCCATACCACGCTTATGTGTTTTGAGTAGTAGAGTAGTTGTCACAGAATTTGGCAAAGATGAAATAATAGACAGTACATGGCTTGGAAGTTTTCATGTGACCCTGCTGTCCTTTCTGAGTACCTGGATAGGGATGAAGAGGATAGGTGGAATGAAAGAGATAAGTGGAAAACTCGAGATATAAATCAGCTTTTTTTTACTGTTTCGTATCCTGGATACATATTGAACACCACCTGTGTTTCTCACCTGTGCATAAAAAAATGGTATGTAAATTTGAAATGTATATAGAAAACTACCTGAGAACTATGGACCTGTTAGCCTCACCTCTGTGCCTTGGAAGTTCATGGAACATATTCTTCTAGAAGCTATGCTAAAGCACAGGTTGGACATGGAGGTGATTGATGGCAGCCAGCATGGCTTCAACAGGGGCAAGTCCGGTATGAACAACTTAGTTGCTTTTTATGATGGGGTGACTGCAACAGTGGACACAGGTAAACCGACAGATGTGATCTTTCTAGACTTCTGTAAGGCCTTTGATAAGGTCCCTCACAACATCTTCCTCTCTAAACTGGAGAGATATGGATTTGGTGGGTGGATGATACGGTGAATAAGAAACTGGTTAGAAGGTCGTATTCGAAGAGTAGTGGTCAATGGCTCAAAGTCCAGATGGAGATCTGTGACTAGTGGAGTCCCTCAGGGCTCTGTACTGGAACAAGTGCTGTTTAATGTCTTCATCAGTGATATTGACGAAGAAATTGAGTGCACACTCAGCCAGTTTGCAGATGACACCAAGCTGAGTGGCATAGTTTTCACACTGGGAAGGATGGGATGTCATCCAGAGGCACCTGGACAGGCTGGAGAAGTGGGCCTGTGAGAACTTCATGAGGTTCAACAAGGTCGAGTACAAGCTCCTACACCTGGGTCAGGGCAATCCCTGTTTTCAGTCCGTAATGGGGGATGACATGATGAAGGGCTGCCCTGCAGAGAAGGACTTGGGGGTGCTAGTCGATGAGAAGTTTGACATGAGCTGGCAACGTGCGCTCACAGCCCAGAAGGATAATGGTATCTTGGGCTGCATCCAAAGACATGTGGCCAGCAGGGCGAGGGATGTGATTCTGCCCCTCTGTTTCTCTCTTGTGAGACCTCATCTGGAGTACTGTGTCCAGTTCTGGAATCCTCAGCATAAGAATGATATGGAACTGTTGAATGGGTCCAGAGGAGGCTACAAAGATGATCCAAGGGTTGGAGCACCTTCCTTGTGAGGACAAGCTGAGAGAGTTGGGCTTGTTTAGCCTTGAGAAAAGAAGGCTCAGGGAATATCTTATAGCGACCTTCCAGTACCTGAAAGGAGCCTACAAGAAAGCTGGAGAGGGATTCATAAAGGCTTGTGGTGATAGGATGAGGGGTAACAGATATAAACTGAAGAGGGGCAGATTTAGACTAGACTTAAGGAAGAATTTCTTCATCATGAGGGTCGTGAGGCACTGGAACAGGTTGCCAAGGGAAGCTGTGGCTGCCCCATCCCTACAGGTGTTCAAGGCCAGGTTGGATGGGACCTTGAGTAACCTGGTCTGGTGGGTGGTGTCCATGGCAAGGGAGTTGGAACTAGATGATCTTTAATGTCACTTCCAACCCTAAGTATTCTATGATTCTATGATACAGGGCATACTTGCTTCTGCATATGAAGTTCCTTAGGGAAGTTATTTTTTAAGAAGAATGACCTTTCTGGTAGCAGAATATTTGAACCCCCCTAAAAATTTGTAGAAACTGGCAAAAAAACAAGGCGCAGTTTGAAGTTTGGAAAGTTACTGTTTCTTGTCAGTTCCTTTTCTACCCAGGATATATGTGCTCCTTTCTGAACTACCTTTATGTTACTTAAGCCCCAGCTAGATTTGAATCTTCAAACATTTTACCAAACTTTGCCAAAAAGTAACTGATAGTGAGTGCTCTGACTTGGTTATCATGCTTTCAACTGTCACTTTGTTCAATCCTTATCTAAAATAGGTTTGTTCTCGCTTCTGTTGGCATCTCTCATACAGAAATACAATCTGCCATCAGCAGGAAATAATGAGATATGTTTATGGTTCCTTGATGAAAGTATATTTCACCCCAAGATTCCTGTTAAGGGCAAAAAATAAAGGCTTTGTGGCTCTCTACATATTTAGGATGTAGATCAAAAGATGTGAAAAGCCAGCACAACCTCTGGCCTTTGGTTGCCAGGTACTGCAGTGAGTTTTCAATAAAGCAAAAGTCTTTTGTGAGTAAAATTCTCTCCAAGACATTTTCACTCTTTCCTGTTTCCTGGTGCTGAAGCATTCAACAAGCCTATATAATATAAAATAACCAACATTTTCTGTGGTTTTTTCCATTCATTTCTAGCAGCATCCTTTGATAATCTTTAAAGTGTCCAGAGAGAGAATTATCTTACTGTACATTTCCTCCTTCTTAAGACCTACCAAAAGATTATTTTCTCCAGAGAAAAAGAATTCTGTAGCTTCATTACATCTATGTAAACCAGAAAATCACTTTCCTTCAAAAGGTAGTATAATTAAAATACATTTTTCTAGAATTTGTATGAAAACAAGAAAAGTTTTAAGGAAAAGTTCTGATCCAGATGAAAATTAAAAGGCGTAGTTTTAAAGTTAGTCATTGCATAAACTTCACATAGACCACAAGTTTATCATGATCTTCACTTCTCTGCGTAATTCGGGATATGTAAAACAAAACTGTAAACCTATTTCAAGCTCTATAGCTAGAGAACTGCCTTACAGAAGAAAGATCTGGGAGCAGATAACTCGACAGAAGTTTCAAAATCATTGGCACCATCATTGTAATGTCCTGGACCTATAAAAAAGACAGTGGCTATCCTACAAGTATTTTCATGCTAAATCTAACATGGAGAAAAATTTTGCAAGAGGACAAAACAGGGAAAACAGATGATACCACATTCACAATGGCTGATACATGATGAAGCTTTACTCTCCAAGAAGTTGCAATAGTTGTAGTTTTTCCCAGAGACCTTTCTGTGTGTCGTGCTGCTCTGAAGCACTGAAAAGTTCTGTCTTATTGGTCGCTACTGTATTTCTAGTGTCATATCAATGTGCTGAATAACAAATATATTTTGAAATTTTTAAATAAAGTACCACTGGAAAATACCACATACATAGCAACCATGGAATAAATTTTATAACAGGAACATTTCTCATGTTTTCTCTTCTGCATAAGTCCCAGTTCTCAGAGTTCATGCCAATAGACTGAGTATTGATTGCTTATTACCCCAAGACAAAAAAAATCTATTTACCAATAGGTTCAAAATTGGCTGAAGTTTTGAAACATGGGGCTATTTATGAATTGATGAATTTCTCCATTTTCAGTGAAGATCAGCATGTCTGATCAAGCAGAACCATAGTGTAATTAGCAACTGTAAGACTACCCACTTCTACTTTGAAATAACTTTGGAAACAAATGCTGACTGCATTAACAGTGTTCCTCCTGCATTTTTGCATATCAGGTGCTGAAACTTTGTACTGGAGCAAGTTGTTATACATGCATCCTCTCTTAAATCTATAAAATAAAAGGATGTTAACAGACATACAGGGAGAGAGACTTAGAATTCTATGCATGCTTTTTGTTTCTATCCCATCCCTTCCGTGGCAAGTGCCAGCATATGAGTTTGAAACACCATCAAGGTTTCTTGCCATGTGCCAGCCCACTTCAGTGATTTTGCCTGGATGTGATTTTGTGCATATTCATATGCATATATGCATATATATGCATACACGTGCAGATGACATAAGGTCAGTGTTCAGTGCCAGATGCTAAAAGCAGTCAGTGTGGAGGAGGGGAGAATCATAACTTTAACTCCTTTGAACTCAAATTAAACGTGAAAATGAGTAGATACTGGAAATGGATTTGTCAAAATAGCCAAAGGGAGTTTGGTCCTCATCACTCATATTTGAATGGCTTATGGACAACTAAATCCCTTGGCTCCTTTGAAAATCCTAAATTTAAAGGGTACTTTTTAGAGCTAGTGATGAGACTCAGTCCCTCTGACATACTTCTGAGAAATTGGCATCGTGAACCTTCAATCTGATTAGTTACACAGGTGCTTGTGAAATTGCTTTATACCAAAGCCTAAAAAAATTTATAGGATGTATTCCAATGCTTAGGGAAATCATCATGGTAAGAAATACCTTGTGCCAACAGGAAAAAAAACAACTCAATATGCCCCTGCTTTCATATCTAGGCAATCTGCCTATCCAAGTATTTTCTGTAAATTTAGAATAAATTTAAAAGGTTTAAGGGCATGCAGTTGTATCATCATTTTTATGGCAGCCAAATTAATTCTTTCATACAGTGCTTGAACCTAATGGAGATTGACTGTCCTGTTTTCCTATTGTAATGATGTGTACAGAGTTGAAAATGAAGATGTTGGAGGATAAAAAATAGTGTTGTGACTGCTATTGATTAGCTGTCTTGTTTGCTTCATTGTTCAGGCTCCATTGGCCTCTTGGGCAGAAGGACAGTTAAGTATAACATCCCTGACATTTTCCTGAAAAGATGCATGCCTTAAAAGTGACAGCTTTACTTAAAAAATACAGATTTGATGTATAAATGTGATAGTTTTAGCTGAAAGGATTCTGATGGATTAGAGCAGACAAAGAGAAAGATTTCTGAAACGTACCTCAGGTCAGCTTTGTATTGAGAATAGATTTAATAGCAAGTGTCTTACATGATGATGACACTCCTAGTGTCCCTGCATTTCGATGTATGTGGGAATGAGCAAGAAAACCTGAGTTTATCTTCAAAGGCAGAGCTATTAGTTTGTTCTGAGTAATGTGTTCAGCTTTCATTAAAGGCTTTGAGTGGTCATGAATTCCAGAAGACTTGACTGTGTGAGCTGAAGCAGAAAGTAGCCCTTGAACTAACACATAATTTTATCAAAAATATTGCCTGTATTTTTAAAAAGCACCTGCACATATTGTTTTTCACAGTCTTCTGGCAATAGGCTATTTAATACCATTTTGTTTATTCTCTTGCCTATTTTTCATGCAAAATATTGGGTACAAGAGTCATATAATTAAATTTGTAAAAACAACTACTTTTAATTGCATGCATAGTAATTCAACACACATGAATGTGTGTATCCAAATATGCCTCTTGCTTATACAGAAAACAAACCATAATTTACCTAACTCTCTTTTAGGGTATTTAAAGGAGTCAAGTACACTAAGTGATTTCATGCATCATGTTTAATGAAATGCATGAACATATGAGCATGACTGTAGGACTGGGTCACAGCCAACATTAGAAATGCTGCTGCTTTTATCAGTGTTATGTTAATAACAGCCAGATTCTGCCACATTTACTGTCAATTCTCAGAGAAAATGGGTTGGCTGAGTGAATGACCTGTAGCTCAGCAGACTTCGGGATATTAGGGACTCAGTCTGCTAACGACTCTGTGGAAAAACTATGTTTTTTATTAAATGCTCTAACTAGTTTTCAGAAACCTGGGCAATCTGTCAGGCAGTAAGTGGAAGTCAGCCAGGAAAAATGAGAGATTTCCAATGTGCTTCAGCTAGAGTTATTGCAGCACTGACCTGACTCTTCCCTTCCTCTTATACTGTGCACCTGAAAGCATGCCCAGGTGCTGCTTCTCTTTCATCCGTGCTTTTGGATGGTCATACCTCCACAGAGCATGTCTAGCCCTGCCAGTTTCTTCGCTCAGTGTGTCTCATCTCCAGGCTCAAGACAAGGTCTTCTCACTCTGCTTCTGCAAAACTATCTCAAAGATCACCTTCCATCTGGCTACATCATCCTGTTTCTTCTCTACCAGGTCAAATTTACATTTCTTCTTTTCCCGTTCAGAGCCTGTTTCTACCCTTTTCTCCAACCTTGTCCTTGACGGGCTAAATACCCTGATCTAACAGGGATACTGTGTCTCCTGCCTTTGTCCCTACCACCACAGATAATGGGGCATCTTTGCTGAAGTGACCCACAGGATTACCTCTTTCCTTATTCAGGATCTCCAAAAAAAAAATCATATAGCCTGCAGTATCCACCAGAGATGTTTATTCATTGAAAATAAACTCGAAAAGGCCAACAAATCTGAGCCAGTCACCAGTCCTCTCCATTCTTTGGTATGTTTTGTTCCTCTCCACACATGGTGTCCCCTGTGTCTTTTTTAATGGTGAAGTGTTTGGGGGACAGAAACTGCATCTTGCCTTCTGCTTCCTTACTTCTCCAATTAGGACATCATTAGTTGAAAATGAAGCTCTCACAAGTAATGTAGTAGCTCAAACTTAGCAATTTAAAGACAACTTTATTTTTTTCTCATTGTATTCATGCATTGTAATTTGGTGTTTCATTATGTGATCATGAACTGCTTCTAAAATAATGCAGAGTATTATTTTTGGCTGAACTAAGAACCACTAGATACGTATTGCAGTATCTTAGCAGCATGCTATGCATACATGTGATCATACAATTACTCAACTTATCTAAAAATCTTTGACAGATTCAGAGTAGATACAGTGAAAATGGCATTTACAGACAGAAAAGATGTTAATATTATTTCAAGGACTATATTATCAGACACCTATTATCACTTAATTAACTATATACACATTATTTGAAGTAGAATGTCTGATTTAAAGCACTCATTCTGTTTCTGAAACTTCAAGTACAGGATGAAAAATGCTGAGGAAAAAGATGTCCGATACCTCCAATGTCCATTTGCATCCTGCAGGATTCTCAAAATCTTTTCCTTCTTCAGCATTCACATTCTACCCATTCTTGTTGCATTTTGTTCATAACTCCTTTGTGCTCTACAAGGATATTCAGAGAAGATTTGTAACTTCCAGTATAGCAGAGTGCGCTAAACGGCACCATATAAAGATTTTTTTTTTCCTCAATCCCTCTCTTCTCTTACCAGTTCTCTCTGTATTAGTAATTTTTTGAGCCTGTACAATCTAGAAAACCCTTAAGTGAATGGAGGAGCCATAGCTAATGCTGCCAGAATCAGACTCATAAATAGCTCTCACGCAGCAAGCAGCAGTAAATGAAACCAGCCAAGGAACAGGATGGAGTGCTCAGGGGAGGCAGGAACATTTTACACAGATGAGCTTAATTCCACTGTTTCCTCTGTGTTCTGATTTTTTTCACTTCCGTCATTGTTGTCAACATTATCACTGTCAGTGAGATGAATCCTACAAGGATATGGCCCCCTTGATGACCCAATGCCATCCACCTCCTGTCCTGTCATTTCCTTAAAAAATCTGTGCCTGTCACTGCTAATCCTGGAGCACTGCTGAAGCCTGGAGTGATTCCATGATTGCCAACCCCTCCAGAGGGTCCCTGTGCAGAAGTCTTTTATTAGACATTGATTGCCCACCAGCCAAATTATGGGGAAGCAACTGGAGCTGAACCAGGCTTGACAGAGGTTGTAGGTAGGATCATTAACAAACACTGACTAATGTGACAAAATCATTACTGACTTCTGGAAGTGCAAGGTAAGAAGAAAAACAGTACACTGTTTGGACCATACATCGGTCCCAAATCATGGCATTTATTATGGGGTATATTTTAAATGGCTGCAGGTGCCAAGGAAGAGCAGAGATTACAAATTCTGTGTGACACTGACAGCTAACCTTCAGGTAGTCACTCCATCCACTGCAGGAAGCACTGAGGCTTCAGTGATGCTGAGGAAAGTTGAGCAGACTCAAAGGAAGATCAGTCCCATTAGCTTATTATGTGGCTATTTGGCTATTTCTATTAGATTTTAAAAATTAAATGCAAACTGAATTTAAAAAAAACACAAAAACCCCAAACAAACAAAACAAACCCAAAACCTGCAATGCCTTGCCCTATTAATCTCTGAATATGCAATTAAAATTGTGGTATTGTGGATAAACTTTTAAACAGTGAATCTACAGTATTCTTTTAACACCCTGATGAAATGTATAATCTTGACATTTTCTGGTTGTTACAGAGTCAGAATAAAGAGTTTCCATTGCTTACTTTCTTTTTTCTGACTTCTCAGGTGGCCTAACGTCTAACAGGAAGATTTTCTGAAGCCTCTGTTCATTCTTTGTGCTTTGGTTTTAAACTGACTTGAGAGACTCTCATTTGCAGCAGTACATGTAAGATCCATGAATCTGTGTTTCCACTGTAGTCTTAAAAAATGAGGCAATGATAGGTACTGAGATTCATCGGTGTTCATGGAAAAGGATAGTAAGTCAAAATACAGGTTATGTACCTAACTGTGTGGTATACACACAAATATGGGAAAGGGCAGACTTTCCATCTAGCAAAGCTTAAACTCAGAGAGCTTTTGCATCATGCAACCCTTTCATACAAGCCAAAAATATTTGCAGTATCTTCAAATATATTTTCAGCTTCGGCAACATATTCTGCAGGCATGAAGTCTGTCCTTAATTTGTAAATTACTGTCTTCGTTTATAAACTGCTAAACTGTACGCATTTATTTCAATCAGTCACTGCAGTTTTGAATGCCAGTCTGATTTCTGAATCAGCACTCAAAGATAAAATGATAGATGGTTTATTAAGTTTTCTCAGCTAGGGTTCATGATGCTTAATTTTCTTAAGTGATAATATTTCATACCATAAGCCTGATCTTTCTTTTCTTCTTTCGCCTCAGTGGAGTTTAACCTAATTACATGTGTGGTCTCTGTAGGAGTTGCAGTGTGGAACCGTCACTGAACTTCCATAAATCACAATTTTAACTTTTTTAGGAGAAACCCTTTGAAAGGTCACCTGTCATCAAAGATATTCTAGCTAAAAGTTGTAACACTTAGCCCCATCTTTAGGTTCTCTTAACTCAATTACCCCAATGCATCACTCATCTCTCTCTGGGTTTGTAATGAAAGAAGTATTGGTCTAGGGCCATTTTTTTGGATCTCTGGCAGCAAGACACCATACATGTACTTACCTCTTTCACAGCTGGATGGTTTCATTGTAACCCCTGGTGTCTCTCTCCAACATTTTGACCTCATAAAAGCCTAATGTCACTGAACGCTGAGATTTCATGTAATTTATTCTGAAGATTGTGGGTTTTAAATCTTCTATATGCTTTTTACTAATGGCATTCTTGTCATCAGGCAAACTTTTCTCTCTCTGTTAATATTTTCATCCTCATTTTGCACACACACAAACATACATACACACAAAAGAAGCTAGAGATGATTTACAGAAGCATTAGTGAAAGGGAAAGAGAAGGGAATAGGCAGAGAACAAGATAACTGAGGACTAATCATACCAAAAGCAGACATGCTTTTGCTGCGTTTTTTTCATTCCTGTTATATTTTTCTTTTGGATTGGCTCCAGAGAAGCCCTGTTCCTTCCTTGTCACTCTTGTTGTTTTGTGTGTGCTCATGCATAAATTCAGGTCAAGTATGAAACCTTTTTTCTGCATTCCTGTTAAGAATGTGTAATGTCCTTATCAACAGATAACAAGAAATCTGAATTAATTTAGCTCATGACCCTTTGTTTGTTTTTCTTAATGCCATTATCAAAAGTATGCTGTTTGCTTGGTTGGTAATGTATTCAGTTCACTAAATTAGAGCTGCTTGAAATTTCTACTAATCCTTCTCCATTGAGGGTTTCCCTGGACTAAGTGACACTGAATAAAACAAAACACACATGCATGCACAGGTTTCTGAGATTTTCCAGATCAAATATAATTTAAGGAGCACAACATTTTTAAATAAGTTGGCTTTTTTTTTTTTAAATACCATTCCAAAAGGACCAATGACGAAACAGTGTTTACTGAAAATATGCTTTGCTTGAACTTGGCCATTAAAGTATACAAGGGCTGAGGGGTTATTTTGCAGTGAAAGAATGAACCAATATATAAGGATAAAAGTAGAAAAATGGTTTAACACACAGCACAAAGATGTTTTTGAATGAATCAGTCCTTGCTATTTAATTTACATTTTGAGGGCTCATTAGGATGATGAATGACACTGCTGGAGAATAAAACATACTTCCTGAACAAAAGAAAATCTCTGTAGCCTAATAACATTTTATGCCAGCACTTACATTTGTCAGAAGTGGATGCTATTTATCCCTATGATTATTTAAAAATCATTTTTATTGTCCTTTGTGCTGTGTCCTCTTCTGGGAATTTTAATTCAGAGTTTGACACCTACTTATTAACTTCCATGAAGTATGGAGTACAAAGGCTTATACTATATAAAGAATTCTAACCAGCCATGTTTATATTGCCTGCAGCTGTATACAAATTAGCCGAGTTTGGATTCATTTCTCTTGGAAATGGAAAAAAAAAATGGAGTTGTGTAACCTTTGCTATCTCACTGAAGTAAATGTGAGTTGAGCGTGGCTGACCTGAGCATACCAGGAGACAGCAGTAAGTCAAAAGAGCAAAGAGGAGGCATTTATGTCATTAATGTCCTGAATTAGGAATCTACACAAGTTGAAAACTTTCTAATTCATGTCTCCTCCTCCCTCCTCTGGAAGGTTGAGGATGAAATAGGAGTGCTAATATTTCAAACTTCAAGCCCATCCACTCCTTAATCGGTAAATAATTACTTGCTGTCTTGCCTTCTTCAGTGCTTATACATGCCTATACTTTAAAGTCAAAGGTATGCAAATACCATAAAATAGACTATCTCTGAAAAAATGTCAAAATATTTTGGTAAATTACACACTATTACTATAATTGTACTTTTATGGTTTGTCCTAGAAGACATTGCTTTTATATCAAACATTAGAATTTAGACCATTACCGAGTGCAAACCGTAATTTCACATTCCTTCCCTCTTCCACTCTTCATGCAGTAAATCTGCTCAGCCAGAGTGATATCACAGATAGAAAAAGACCTTTAAGATGGAGTCCAAACATAAACCTAACACTGCCAACTCCACCACTGAACCATGTCCTTAAGTACCACATCTACACGTCTTTTAAATACTTCACGACATGATGACTCAACCACTTCCCTTGGCAGCCTGGTCAACTCTGATATACAACCTTAAGTAGTGATATCACCTTAAGTCAACAATTTCACTTGCCTTGATGCAGAAGTGCATCAGTTGCTCAGTTAGCTTTTTGTGAGAGCATGTCAACCAAGATGATATACAGCTTTGCTTTTTTTCATTGTGAAAGGAGGTTTTGATCTTGTTTTCCTTCTTGCCAAAGCCATGCTCATGCACTCCTTCCAAGAAGTCCAGTTGATAGTAAAGCAAGTAGTGGTGTGCAGGAAAAAATATTTCCTTACATCTAATTCTACTGAGGTCCATATTGATTTTTCCATGTGCAAGGGGGTGGAGATCATCTGGAGCATGAGATCCAAATTTTAGTTATCTTTTCGAGAAAAGAAGAAGAAATGGCTAGTCAGCAACCAATACTATCTATAGATTTTTGCTGTTTCGTATTTTGTGGGCAAACATATATAGGAGAAAAATATGGGGACATTTTGTAATTCTGTGACCTGATTGCGTCCAGGTTATCTGTGAGCTGACAGAAACGTTTGGTTACTTTTCTTTCTGAAGCATGCTAGAGATATTTCTGGATGCTAATGGCAAACTGCTGTTTGGAGAACTGCTGTTAAGTCCTTGTGGACGTCTTGTTGGCACACCATGGCCAGACCAAGCTGCTGTGAGTGAAAGCCCTGGGGATACTGCTCCAGCACGCACTGTGCCCTGTCTCCTGTCTCATGAAGGACTGAGCAACCAGCTTAAAGTCTGCTGGCTTGATTTGGAAAAGGAGGGGTCTTGAGGACAGGGCTGTTTGTTTTCAGAATACTCAGGTTTTTGCAGGGAGTGGGGGGAAAAGAGGAAGGATAAGTGTTGTTAGGACTTAATTTTTTCTCAGTTTATACCCTGATTTTCTGGGGGAATTGCATTCTGCCTTCCTAAAATATTTCCAACTCTTTGGATTACAGAATATAGTTTCTGTTATCCTTCCTAAAAATATGTAGTGTTGCCCATATAGAATTGCATTTTCATATCTAAAGTTAGAAATGCCACTACAGATCTAGATTTACTGTATTACATGTGCATCTGCTTACATGTGTGTTTCTGATTATGTGCTTGCAAAGTTCTATACAAGCCTTCATGGTAATGTGCATGCCTGCAAAATGCAGATTATTGAAGAATATTTTCAATCAACACATCCCCACTTAACTCTTTCCATCTGATCAAAAGGCAGGACATGCCACACCTTTAGTGTTCTTAGTATTGATCAAGCTCTGGACTGCAATGAGACACAAATAATGAGTAACTGGGTATGTTCACATGTCTGTCTCTGCTGTGGTTAGTGCTTGTATAGACTGAGAGGTCTGACACACAAGTGGGCACAGATTAAGAGGTCCTGCCTCTGCCGTGGAGATCCATCATCTGTTTATGCAGCAGCAGCAACTGTATGACTGCAAATTGCCAAAATCAGTGCTAGTTTATTTTAATATGCCAGGCTGTAAACTGTAAGAATTCAGCAGCTGCTATGCAAGCAGGGACCTCCAAGAGAATATCAGTGCAGAGAGATAAGAATGGAAATGTAAGCTCAGCTTCTGTCTCATTCTTGCTGGTTATTTTCTACTTTCGGTTGGAAGTAGAGATATTCTGGGTGACAAATGAACCAATATTGTGCTTTTGCAAAGGTGATGGCGTGGGTTTGTAATTATTTTCTAGGAATGAATAATCCTGTTCTTTCCTTGAGTTTATATAATAGTGCCATCAACAAGTTGGCTTGGGCAGTGCATGAGCAATAGCTGTTACTCTCCTGTGCCTGAGAAACTGAGCATAGACCTGCGTAGGTGATTTGTGCAGGTAGATTGTTGTGCCTTTCCGTCCCCAGGGATAAGTGTTACAGGTATTGAGCTCATAGCTGTAGAAAGATTTCCCATCTGCAGATTTTAAAATCTTGTTGTGTTTATAGTATAAATGTATATCAAATTCAAATAAGGTAGGAATTGCTCCTTAGTGTGGGTCTTTCCACAAGCCCTACAACAGAGTCAAGTGACTGGCCAGTCCCTACCTGCCAGGGTGCCTTCCCCTGTGCAGAAACAGCTAAAAGTCTTTGCCTGCAACCCTTGCTAGAGTATCTTGTTTCATGGGTGTATTTCTCCAGGAGAAAAAGGATCATGGAAAAGAGAGGACTTTGCCAATAATATTTCATTCTGTTCCTCATGAAGTACCTGTTGCTGCAGATGGTACAAGAGTACCTATGTTTTTGTGAGAGTTCCTTATCCTCTACCTGCCCTATTATTTAGCTGAGCTGCAGGTGATTAAGAGTGACATCTGCAAAGAAAATATGCAGGAAATGCTGCTGGAAGTACAGCTGGGAAAAGGGAGACAGAAAGCTGAAGGAAGCCCGTAGAATATGCATTACTTGTGCATCTTGTTCATTTTTTCCCTGTTGTTATTACCTACTGTCCCTACATGGAAATATGGGCACAAAATTTAGAATCAGAGCAGCTGTGCCCATCTCTCTTCTTCAAGAACAACCTGCACCTGAAACTCCAAACCTCTCACTAAATAGTTAATTCTCAAGGGAATGAGCAGCTCATCATTCCTTTCATAAACAAACAAATAAATCAAAGATACAAGGATTTGATCTGTTTAATACGCATTCTCTGAAGACCAGAGTGCAGACTAAACATAGTAATCTGATGATTACAAATTATTCAGTCCTATAAACAAAGCATGACAATTGATGACAATGTGGTATCATATATCATAAATACAGAGCATCCTCTCTCATCCAAAACAAATAGTTTGGAATATTTCAAACCCATAACAAATATATTTAATGGAGATCACTGTGAAACAATGTGTGTTCCTCTGTTTCTAATGCCTTATACAAAAGCTAGCCAAAAGCTTTTTGTTTTATGCATTATATTCACTTATGCTGCCAATTCTACTTACTATTCTAGTATTGTGATTTGAAAAAAAATCAAATTTAATATATTTCAAGCAACACTTGATGCATGCACATCTTAAAATTACAGGAGATAGTTTAGAAAGTAAGTTATGAGACCTGAATATAATTCCTGAGTTTCAGATAGATTTTTATCTCGCTAGTTAAAGTATTGATCACAAGCCTTATATTCTATTGGCACCTTGTTATGCGAAGCAAATCAGCTGCCATTGTTACCCATACTGAAAATCTCCCTGGATAACCTGTGATAGGTTTATTACATAGAAAGCTTTGATCCACGGGACTCAACTAAGATATTCAAGGTTCTTATAAAGGTATCTTAGAGTCTGTGATACAAATTCAGATGTCTGCTGTCAAATGACTCCTATTCAGCAAACCTGTATGAGCCACCTTTGAAAGTGAAACAGCAAGATGACACCATTCATAGCTTGACTTTTGGAGAGGTCTTTGTGCTCCCCTGTCTTTTAGTACCTGACAACGCATTCCAGGCCGTATCAAAGTTGCATAACAAAATTTGTAAAAAGCTACACAGAAGGGTTTAATGCATTGAGAACAAATAACTTCTTTGTTGATATCCACTGCCAGATCAAAGAGATGGAGGGTAATAGGCCCAGGACTGCATTAGCTTCAGTTACACCAGGGAATAAAAGAATAAAATCAAACAGTGAAAGACAGCAGAGAACAACAAAATAGGAAAATACTAACAAGTTTTAAGGATTCAACATCCTAAAAAATGAATAAAGCCAAAGAATTAAATTCACCGAGATCACATAATGAAAGGGAACCATGTGGCTTCTCAGCTTAAAGGCTTTCCAACTGTACCTCTGTTTTCTGCCAACGTTGTTATAATTTGGGATGCCATGAGACCTTCCTGTTTTTACAGGTTCTGCAGCTTAAAACATGAAGATTTTTTGTACTTGAGCTACATGGAAATGTCTGTGACCTGTAGCATTATTAGAGATTTTCTCTCCCTTTAGCTTACATTTGAAATGAATTTGGACTCCATTTGGACTTCCTCTAGAGACAAAATAACCTGTTTTTAAATGGAGGATTGCCTCATGAGTTCCAAAAAAAAAAGAAATCCAAGAGTTAGCTCACCTTTTTGAATGAAAATAAAGTTTTATATCAAACCTAAACCAAACCTCCCCCCTGGTGCAGGGCAATCTAAGAAAATTCACAAACCACTGTCATGCAGCACAGTACTGATTTTGGTCTGCATCCCAGTAAAAATAAAACTCAATAATCAATGTGCATTTCTTCCTGAAAGAATGCAAGTCAGCAGTATGCCAAGGTGGCCAAGAAGGTCAATAGCATCTTGGCTTGTAGTAGAAATGGTGTGGCAAATAGGATCAGGGAAGTGATTCTGCCTCTGTACTCAGCACTGGTGAGGCCACATCTGAAATACTATGTTTGGTTTTGGACCCCTCACTACAAGAAAGACACTGAGGTCCTGGAGCATGTCCAGAGAAGGGCAAGGAAGCTGGCGAAGGGTCTGGAGAACAAGTCTTAGGAGGAGAGTCTGAGGGAACTGGGGTTGCTTAGCCTGAAGAAGAGGAGGCTGAGAGGAGGGAGACCTTATTGCTCTCTACAAATACCTGAAAGGAGGTTGTAGAGAGGAGGTTGTTGGTCTCTTTCCCCGAGGGATGGATGGTAGGATGAGAGGGAATGGCCTCAAGCTGCGCCAAGGGAGGTTCAGATTGGACAACAGGAAAAACTTCTTCACTTGAAAGAGTTATCAAGCACTGGAACAGGCTGCCCAGGGAGGTGGATGTATTTAAAAGACAGGTAGATGAAGTGCTTAGGGATATGATTTAGTAGTGGATAGGTACGGTTGAGCTTGATGATCTGAAAGGTCTTTTCAAACCTAGGGTTACAATGATTCTATGACTGCCTTTATTTCCCCCCACAGTATTGTGTGTTGCATGTGTGCAAATGCTGGTGTATGCAGGAATTTAAATTGTTTTTTGGCAGTAAGACTGTTGGGAGATCAGTTCTCTGTAGACACCAGCCAGAGTTTTACAGACTGTACACCACTCATGCCCCTGTGACACTGCACTGTTATAAAGTAACTTGTTACTCATTTTTTTGGTATTAAAAAGAAAACTGTTAATGTGACAGTGAAAAGCAGTTACTGTCCCTGAGTAACATGGCCAATAGTGGTGGTTTGTACAGTTATGCATTTCTGGGTTTTGTAAGTGGTGCTCCATTAGCCTCTACCTGACTAGGAGAGTTCAATGAAAGCAGCTGGAAACTGGCAAATATCTACTCTACTGGAAAGACAAGCAAACACTTTTCAAAGACACAAAACCTGGAAAAGCTGTGACCATTTTTTCTTTCTGCTTTCTTTCTGTAGTTCACTGTTACTTGTAACAGCAACAGGCAAAAAGAAAATCAGAAAGCATTGTGACTTGCAGACACAATATCCCCTTTAAAAGGGGACAATCTGAGAATATATGGAAAGAAAAGCAAAAGCCTAAAGAGAATGGACTAAGATAATTTTAAGCCTATCTTTTGTCCTCCAAGCCTGAGGGACCAGTGTGACCTGTATCAAAAAACATTAACTAGTAGCATATGACTACTTGGGAGCTACCTAGAACCTCCCCCAAACCCATTTATTCTCCTGCTTCTGATCTTGTGATTGCCCAAACAGTAAGGTGCTGGAATAGATACCACAGGAGAGCAAGGACAAGTGCTAGGCAGCTGCCACTCCTTAGGGCAGATGGTTTTACAGGTGCAGAGGTATCCTGACTTCTGGAGGTAAGTTCTCTGCAAGGCAGCATAGCAGTACCTGGTTCCTGCCTAGCTGGCCAAAAGGTTTTCTTACTCCTTTCAAAGAGGACTGATATGGGTCTATGATGAATTGATGGGAAAATAAATCTTTCAGTGGGATTTGGGAAAGAAAGAACATGAAAAATAAGGAATGTATTTATCTACTCTGCAGCTTAATATATTTGCTGAATTTATTGATTCCCATATTAAGGCTACAGATTATAAGATTTGACAATTGATTGGTTTGGGCATTGTGAGGAAACTTTCGTGGGTGAGTTTTGTATGGTGCATACATATGTATATACATATGCATACCTTAAAATATACATGGTGCCATGTCCATTCTTACCTGGAAGGAACTTACACATCTGACCCTTAAGGTATTGCAACATTGACATTTTATTTTCAATTCTACATGTCCTATTAACTCTGCAAATCCTTTTGAGAGTACTATTTTCAGTAGCTTTCTGTTTCATCTGTCTGTCAGTGACCAAAGTATGGCTGGATTTTTCTTTTGACTTTCAGGGGAATGCTGAGAGCACAATAAAGCTCTGCTGAGGTTTTCACTGCAGCTTGGAGAATTGTGCTATTTATCAACTTCTATGTGGATTTTAAAAGAATCCACCTGAGCTGACCAGAGGCATCGAGGGATGAATTTAAAGATGCAGATGTATACAACTGGTCATTGATAAACCTTTGCATATCCAGTAGCAAATTATATCCCTCCTGGCAAGTAGGTGCCCGAGTCATAATTGCGATGACCAGAATATGTTTTTGCAGACTTAGCGATGAGACTAAGAAGTCACACTCAAACCAATGCATATGATGCTCTGTTCCTTACACTTAACAGACTTTTTGAGAAAAAAAACCAAAAAACCAAAAAAACAACCTCCCACCCCCCAAACTCCCAAAGCTGATTGTCATGCTTCAAAACCATGAGCCGCACTCTTGTGTTCAGGCCTTCTTTTGACCCACGCAATGAAAGAAGGTGGTTTGTTTATCTGTGTGATGATCTGGAGGCCAACAAGGTCACTCTCAGGGTGAAATCAAAAGCAAAATTTATTCTGGCTTTGACCAAAATAAACAGACCATAATACTTGGATGCACAGCCAAGATATGGGGCTGCAATTTCCCAAAGTTGCAGAAAGCAAATTTTAATCTGGTCAGATTACAATCTGATCCCTGAAAACAGACAATGTCTGGCTCTGCAAAGGGATCTGAACAGGCTGGACCACTTTGCAGAGTCCAGTGGCATGAGGTTTAACACAGCCAAATGCCGGGTCCTGCACTTAGGGCACAACAACCCTATGCAGAGCTACAGACTGGGAGAAGTTGGTCTTGAAAGCTGCCAGGAGGACAAGGACCTGGGGGTGTTGGTTGACAGTGACTGAACATGAGCCAGCAGTGTGCCCAGGTGGCCAAGAAGGCCAATGGCATCCTGGCTTGGATCAGAAACGGTGTGACCAGCAGGTCCAGGGAGGTTATTCTCCCTCTGTACTCAGCACTCCTTGAATCCTGTGTTCAGTTCTGGGCCCCTCAGCACAAGAAGGATGTTGAGGCTCTGGAGCGAGTCCAGAGAAGAGCAATGAAGCTGGTGAAGGGTCTGGAGAACAGGCCTTATGAGGAACGTCTGATAGAGCTGGGGTTGTTTATCCTGGAGAAGAGGAGGCTGAGGAGACCTCATTGCTCTCTATAACTACCTGAGGGGAGGTTGTAGAAAGGAAGGTGATGGCCTTTTCTCCCTGGTGACAGGGGACAGTAAGAGGGGGAATGGCCTCAAGCTCCGCCAGGGGATGTTTAGGCTGGACATTAGGAAAAGATTTTTCACAGGAAGGGTCACTGGGCACTGGAACAGGCTACCCAGGGAGGGGATTGATTCACCTTCCCAGGAGGTGTTTAAGGCACAGGTGGACAAGCTGCTGAGGGACATGGTTTAGTGTTTGATAGGAATGGTTGGACTGGTGGGTCTCTTCCAACCTGGTTATTCTGTGATTGTATGAATAGTCAGTCTAGGGTGGTCAGGTTGGGGAGGGGCAGGTGGGAACCCACTGCTGCTCCTCCTCCCCCACAGCAGCTCGTTCAGGATCCTCAGCCAGGCGAGGGATGCGAGGGGAGTGATGCTTACTCCTGCATCTCCCCTCCCATTGAACTGGGTGCCACAGATGAGGCCTTCAGATAATATAAATATTTTAAGACAGACAAAATAGTGAAGTTGGTCTTTACACTCATCCATATTTTCCATGGAGCAACTGTAATTTTTGCAAGCCAAGGAAAGCAGTGCAATATAAATGTTTCAGGCTAAATTTAATTCACAAACCAGAAAAAAAAAAAAAGAAATATGCATCAGCTGTGCCTAGAAAAGATAGAAAAAGTGGTTTCTCTCTGGATTTGCAGATAGTTTGTTTTACTCTGCTAGCTTTATTGCTAGATGCTCAGTGGTCTTCCCGTGCTCCAGACCTACTTCATCAAGGGTTCTTGATGATTGATGCTCTCACAAAAGCGGTTACAGTGAAAGAGTGAGCTGTATTTTACTAGAGAGGAGGCATTGTCAAAGCCAAAACTGTCACATGTTGATGACATCTTTGGACTCACAAAAAGCTTTAGTAGAAAACCGAATGTTACTCTAGTCTCCGGATTATACTTTTTTTAACCTGTTAAGTCTAGATAAGGTTTCAGTCTCTAAAACTGAGACGGTGTTTTTTAGCAATAGGGATTAAGGAGAGGTTGTTTTTCCCCAGGAAACAGTTTTTTTCAGCTCTGTGTAGCAGCCTACCATGAGAAATAGTTTGGTGTTAACTTCTAGAGATATAGGCTGCTGCTCAGTCTTTTCAGCTCTCAGCTGCTACATGAAGATTGCAAAATCCTCTTCTTGCCCTCTGTGGAAGCCAGATACTCTTTGGCCATAATCTTTGATTAAAGTATTGTGTAGAGCAACATCTTTGTTACCCATCATGACAGAAATCACCTTTGTTTCCTTTATCCTGTCCTCAGCGTTTTTAACAGGATAGTCACCAATATTTTTAATAGCATTTCAATGTTAACATCTTTCCTTTGTACTTGTTAGAGATACTGTTCAGATGATGATGTTTTGTCAATATTGAATTCTGCATTCCAAGCTCCATTTCTTATTCCCTGCACCACTGTCCAAAGGGTAGATTTTTTTCCCGAGGAGCTGTTTTTAAATGGATGTAAAGAGCCTTCAAGGAACACCTGATAGATGTCACTTCTTCCATCAAACAGTCATGTACAGAGGCTTTCTTCCATCTGGTCTTTTCGTGGGAGGGATTTCTGCAGAGTTGTGCACTGTAAAACCTTCCATCTGTAAGAGGTTTAACCCTTTCTGTGCAATAGTTTGTAATCACATAACCTTTAGCTCAGTGGGAATGAATACCAATTATCATTTATAAACAGTTCCTCTCATTATGCGCCTATTTATGGCATCTTTTATAGCTTGCTAATTGCAAGCACACAAAACAGAAATGTTTGGAGTTAAATAATGTAAACAGGGATGTAATTGATTTTCATGTTGAATAGTTTTTATTGATTTATTGTTAATTAACATTTTTAAAAGATCTCTTGGCAAAATAATCCATTTAATTCTATGAATATTATACTAGCTGATGGCATATTCATATTAAAATGTCATAAAAAGATGAACAATTCCATACTTGTTTTTCCAACTGTTGCTGCTTTACACATGTTATATATTCTCCCCAAACCAACACAGACCATACATTAAATACAATCAATTGGTCTCACTCCAAGTCCTAGCAGACAAGTACCCGCATCACTAAAAACACCACATTCCAGTTGACACTAATTGACTGCCTGTCTAGCAGGGAGAATGCACATCTAATGGGGAGACAAGCTGATCCCTGTTGCTCCCAGGGCAGGATACCTGGGTCAGCTGCTGAAGGACTGCATGAGCTGAGGATAGAAGCCCGTATCTCGACTAAAAAGCCTCTCCTGCTGCAAAACCAAAAGACTGGTCTCCATTGATGCAGACTTTCCAACAAATAGACCAATATGTCAAGTGACCGGACACTTAATACATTCAGAGCATGCATACGGAGCTGCAGAAAATGTAGTATGCTGAAGGCTTTTCCAGATGACCCCACTGTCTTTTTCCACTTTCTCGGTGGTAGTAGGGGCTGTGGAGTTCATTCAGGGCATTGTTGACAGCATTTTGGTGAATACTAGTTACCTTCAGGTCCTGTTGACTTCACTGAAAGCTGAGGTCATGTATTCAGCACCTCCCAGGACTGAGAATGTAGCAAGGAGCACAAAACTTAAAGTTATAATCTTCATTATTACCATCCCATTACATTTTTCAAATGGGTAGCAAGAGAATGTGATCACATCAGACCCTATTTTTTCATTAGTGAAGAAAAACACTAATGTACTGTAACATTGTATTGATTTGATACAATCAATCTTTCCCAATAACAGTAAAACCTTTATATTTTATTAATAGAACAGTGCAGTTCTTCTCCATTACAACTCCCTTTTATTGTTCTGGGTCACAGTGTAATTCTGGTGTGTTTGGGGTTTTTATTTTTATGAATATAATGTAAAAACCTGTAAAATTGCTCCAGCAATTTGCCAGTAGATTTCATGTGAGGCTTTACAGCATCTTTTATTAGATGAAATGTTACCAGTGCAGCTCCAATCATTGATCATTTGATCACCATTAGGGGTGTGGAAGCTTCAGAAGGGTTCTTGGCATTTAATTCTCTTGCTTTTTTATGATGTCAACACTGGGACTTGGACTCAGACAGTCTCATCAGTTTGAGGACAATCTCCAAACACGTGGCTGGACCCATCATCTCTGAACTGGGCTGGAGGTCTGTAAATTCTAGAGAAAGTTCCTGGAAGCCATCCAGACTGTGGTTTTCCAGCATCCCCTCACTTTATAATCCCAGACTTTACATATGTAGTTTAGGTCAGGGGCTACACAGGCAGGATGTGCTTCAAGCTCTGGGACAGGCCGTGGGCATGTACTGGAAGAGTTACCCTCTAACTTCATCTCCTCATCTTCCTGCTATTTAAAAATACCCCAACAATACAGTGAATGCTTTCTCTTTTAAATCCACAGTAAATCCATCTTCAAATAGATGTTAGTCTTAATCTCAAAGGCAGAGTCCTATCTCACACTCAGGTCTACATTTAGGTCCAGCATAGCCTAAGGCTGGCAGTACACTGGATACAAACTCTTCTATAGTCTTCTTTCTTGGAGGCTGCACTCTCCAAAAGCTGCTGTCCTGCTTTGGTTGTGGGGGAGGTGCTGAGCAGGTTGTTCTGAGTGAGTGTTGTTCATCAAGAGCAAAATGTCCTCTTGTCAGGTTAGGATCCCCTTTCTAGTACGAATAGCAAGTGTATTGGATCATTTGGTGTTTATCTACAAATATTTTTGATTCATATTTTTCCTTAACCAGAACATCTCCCTGTTCCTGGTACATGATGGGGGCATTGTGATATTCCAATTGCACTGAGACTCACAGTTGGTATAGCTAGATACTTTCATTAAAGCAAAGCAAAGTGGCTTTCATCACTTACTCTTTATTATTTTTTTTATTGCAATACTATGTTTGTTAACCTTTCTCCTCTTCTCTTTTGAATCAAGAACAATGTTGCAAGATCCCATGGTAGGAAAAATAATCCCCATAATAAATATGATGGCTACATTTCAAAAAAGGAGGGCTCATTAAGGGTAACAGTTTATTAACAGTCACTGTAAATTAGATGGATTTAATAACTTTAATTAGCACAACACTTTCCGACACAGAGCTTGAGGAGAACTCAGCTGTTCATCCCCATATCCCTCCTGTACACCTCTGTGTCTAAGGAAGTGGCAACAGTTCCTTACAGTAAAGAGAAATGGCTGCTACCCACAGCAGCACAGAGCACAGGAGAAAACTATTTTATCAACAGACCGTGGCCATTGGCACTCCAAATTAGTACTAAGGAACAGCACAAGTGCAAAGTAAAGCTTTCAAATATCAGTAACAATGGCTCCCTCAGAGTCTCTTGATTTCTTTTTGCCTTGGAATAACCCTGTTCAGTTCAGCCCTGCTTGCCTGCATCCTTGGGGAAAGACAAGGAGTCTTCTCTGTTTAAGGACTCTGAAGTGTCCAGCATTACTAACACCCATTGGTGAAATGAGAGGAACAACAGTACACTGTGGCTCCTTAATGTCCAGCCCTGTTAAAGTAAAGAAGTATGGCTGGTAGGTCTCATGTCACCCATCAAGATGAAAAAGCAACTCTCGTTACTCTGAGAAGTACTGGTTGTACTTTTGTTCTTGTCAGAGGTTTTTCCTACTCAGTTCTTTAGGACATCAGAATTGAAAATGTCTACAGCTATGTTGATTTTGACCAAAGTATTTTCATTCTTATTTGAAGAAAATATTTTCTTAAAGTACACAGTTACCAAATTTTGGAGTCAGAGTGAAACATTTCAATATTTTGTGTTAATGACTTCTTGATTTAAACCATGTCTTATTCTGCAGCTATAGATTTTATTTACATTTCTTAAAATTTGGCACTAAAGTGTCTTGATTTGATCAAAACTTCATTTCCTGACTGAACTGAAGAATGGTTCTTAAAATTTAATTTTGAAGTCAACAGTGTCACAATATTAGATTCTTAATGGCAGCGTAATCAGCAGGATAAAATCTACATGTAACTGCTTGCTCTCTCCCAGTTTAGAATGAAAATACATTCCAAAAAGTGGGCATTTCCTGACAGGAAAAATGATATGAATTTTTAACCAGGTTGAGACCCAATCTTTTAACCAACCCACCTTTCCTGAGGTCCAAAGTCCAGGCAGTGAGGGTTCAGCACAACCATCCCATAAAAACCTTTCTGGAAGTTGTACCAGATGTAGGGAAACTGACAGCAAGTTGAGCCCTGGATGTCTAAAAACCCTTTCTGGGCATCTGCAAATGACCTGTCCCAAAAACATCTTCGACACAGCCTGGCTGTGTTTCCACAGAAATCCCAGAAGTCACTGCTCTTGTCTCAGGCACATGTCCCTGTTATATATCCACATTATACTCCTTGACTTGAAGATGTTGAGATCTTTTCAGAGAAATAATCAAAGGGAAAGTTGAGGGCAACAGTTCTCCACAACCCATGAGGCACAAGCTGCACATATGAATAAATAAAAAGATAAGAACTTTTCTTATCTTTTTCGTCCTTTAAGCTCCTTTCTAGCAAATGGATTATATAGATGAAGTTATATATACATAAGTTCATGCGGACATATGTATCTCCATACTTTCGTGGTCTTGCCTGGCAAAAAAGCATTTATAATACGCTTTTCAGTTCAAGGTCCGTCATTGTGGGCCTTTTTCCTATTTTTTTTTTTTTTTGATCATGGATTTAGGTTATTGTCGGCTAGCGTTTACTGCCTGAAGCTTCACTTTATGCTCCAGTGGAAATCCTGCTGCCCTGTTTTAGGTGGTGCAGTGCTTGTGCATGTTGGGGCAAGAGCTGCCCTGGAGGAAGAGGTGGCAACCAAAGGGTGGATGCGTGATGGCCACTTCCATGCTGCTGGTTGCATTTGACCAGTGTTCAAGTGCTGACACAGTTAACCTGGCTCCTGCTAAATGGAAGAGGCTGAGTGTGTTCCTTGGAGTATGTACCTCTGGTGATCTTTATCATGCCTGATTTATACTAGAGACAAAATCCAATAACTTCTGGACACTTTGTAAAAACACTTAGAACAGACCAAACGAAAACTTCCCTTAGCAAGTTTGCAGACAACACCATCTCATTGGAAGTCTGGATCTACTGGAGGGTTGGGAGGCTCTGCAAAGAGATCTGAGCAGGCTGGACTGCTGGGCAGAGACCAATGACACGAGGTTTAGCATGGCCAAATGCCGGGTCCTGCACTTGGGGCACAACAACCCTATGCAGAGCTACAGACTAGGAGAAGTCTGTCTAGAAAGCTGCCTGGAGAAGAAGGACCTGGGGGTGTTGGTTGACAGTGACTGAACATGAGCCAGCAGTGTGCCCAGGTGGCCAAGAAGTCCAATGGCATCCTGGCTTGTATCAGAAATGGTGTGACCAGCAGGTCCAGGGAGGTTATTCTCCCTCTGTACTCCGCACTGGTGAGGCAGCTCCTTGAATACTGTGTTTGGTTCTGGGCCCCTCAGCACAAGAAGGATGTTGAGGCTCTGGAGCAAGTCCAGAGAAGAACCACGAAGCTGGTGAAGGGGCTGGAAAACAGAACCTATGAGGAGCGGCTGAGAGAGCTGGGGTTGTTTAGCCTGGAGAAGAGGAGGCTGAGGGGAGACCTCATTGCTCTCTGTAACTACCTGAAAGAAGGTTTTAGAGAGGAGGGAGCTGGCCTCTTCTCCCTAATGACAGGACAAGAGGGAATGGCCTCAAACTGTGCCAGGGGAGGTTTAGGCTGTACATTAGGAAAACAATGTTCACAGAAAGGGTCATTAGGCAATGGAATGGTGTGCCCAGGGAGGTGGTTGACTCACCTTCCCTGGAGGTGCTTAAGGTGCAGGTGGATGAGGTGCTGAGGGGCATGGTTTAGAGACTGGTGGGAATGGTTGGACTCAGTGATCCGGTGGGTCACTTCCAACCTGGTGATTCTATGAATAGCAGCACCAAAAGCTCCCATCATGAAAATCTCTTAGACTAAACTGGAAATAGGTACTTGCAGAAGATTTTTCTTTCTATCTTTAGCACAAAGATTTTAAGGAGGGAGAAGTATCGCAGATTGGCAATTCCTTAAAGAGAGGTTTCTTTATATAACTTCATGTTAAAGCTCTTGGTAAGGGAAGAAAAAATAAGATAATGCTCTGAAATAAAATTTGTACAGATGTAGCTGGTTTTTTTGAAATGACATCTCATTTCTCAAGAATTCTATTTAGTCAGCCTTGTTTCTTACAGTTCTCTGTGCTTTGCATGGTAATTAGCTGCTTGTGTTATCAGTGGTGCAATGCTCCCAGCTATTTCTTCAGCAGCCACTGCTGTTATCCTTGGTGGCAGCTCTTTGCATCCTCCTGCCAGACTATGCGCCAGCTGCACGTATGTAAAGATGCTTGTCGTTCTTCAGGCTGTGCTGACTGAAGAATGAAGGCAATGGGCACAGCATCGGAGAGGGGAGTCTGGAGCCCACTTCCCCTGACAGCTCCCCTTGCCAGTATTTCGCTGATGGTTCATTGGAGGTTCAGTGAGGCAAGTTTGTTATGACAGATCACAAAATGCAAAGGAAGGCAAATGAGCTGGGTTCATCAGAGTCAGGATAAATACGCAGTGGCAGCTCATCTGCTTAGCTGGGAACAGCAGCCTCAAAGCCTTTGTATGGTATATGTGATTTTTTTCAAGTAATTAAAACATTTATGGCACGATTGTCCTGTGGCATGCAGGCTATCAGGAGGTTGAAGGGGTTACGTTGCACAGATCAATGGCATATCTGACATTAGCCTCACACAGGTGCTACATCACACAATCAGGACCAACACGATATTGTTTCGATCAGGCAAGCCCACTGATGCAAAAAGTGCATGGAGTGTTCTGTGCTGTTTGCTGCCTACAGGTAACGTAATCTTGTCTTTTAATTCAGATCTCAAGAAACATTCACATCTTTTTTTTTTTTTAAATTAAAATATAGCTATGAAGTTAAATTCAGGTGGCCAGATTCGTGGTCAGTGAGTTCCTCTGTAATATAAGTAGCGATATAGCAGAGAAAGAAGCTTTTAGAATAAGAAGGGAGAATCTTTTCCAGACAAAAACATATGGACACTTTTCAGACATCCCTTAGGTCCCACAATAACACTCTGCATTGTATTATAGGATATCATGAATAAAATAAAATATATCCCCAGGCCATATGAAATTGAAGCTTGCTGTCTTCAGAGCATGGTCCCTTAACTCCACCACATTTATTGTAGAAAGTTTGATATCAAGAGTAATGCAAGATCCTCATAAGTACTCTAAGAAAAAATAAATTAAGAAATTTATATTTGGCATTCAGAAGATAAAGAACAAAGAGGATAACATAGAAATTGAGGGTTTTTTTCCAAATATTGCTTTTGGTCTTGTCTTTCACTTTGTGTTTCCTGCCTTTTTTCCTTGCCTTTTGAAAGGCAATGTGATGATATTGAGAGAGAGATTTGAAAAGTTTTCTTTCACTCCCTGCCCAGAGATGTCATGTGGTAGGGAGAACAGCTAAAGTTTTAGCTCTGCGGTAATGGAAAGTGTAATTTCTTGCTGATGAGTATTTGCAGGCTTATTTCATTACACTTCCAGGAGGGATACTTGATTTTGGAACAGAAGCTTGTTTCTAAACCTACTCTATTCTGAAATATCCTATTGCCAAATTTATCTTCAGTAGTTTTGCCTTTACACAAAATAAAGGTATCATTTTACTGTATTTTCAATATATTGTATACAGCATGAGACAATAGGTCATTTCATCCCTCCGTCTTTAAGATGAAAATAGACTAGAATAGCAAACTTGAGGTCAGACAGTGAATTCATTGCTCTGTAAACAAAACTTTTGTGATGAGGACTTTACATGCTCTGCTGTTGCTAATGGGATAACGTGACATAGATGGGGACATGGGGAAGGAAAAGAAGAAAATGGAGGGCAACCCACAGAAAAGAGAGAGAAATTAGCTACTATGAATTTTAAAATTCTTAAATATCCAGGGACTATTGTGGTGTTTCTGTCTGTCTTCTTGGCTTCACTGGCAATGTGAACTACTTGCATTTCTGCTCCAGCAGCAGGAAGGTCACATGTGGTATTGTGTGGCTCCTCAGGGATGGGGCTGAGATCAAAACAGGGTTATCTGCAGCTTCTCTTCAGCATCACTACATCAGATATGAGTAATTCTCCAAAGGCAGACTTTACAGCATGCTCAGTTGCTTTCACTTCAAAATCAGTGGTGTAACTCCTAGTGACTATAAAGCTGATGGACTGTGTTGCTCCAAAAAGAGTTAATGCAATTCATTTGTTTAGCAATCAAGGGACATATTCAGCAAAGATTTAGTAGGAGTGCTGTCAATGAAGTAGTTATGACTTTCTCTGAAATAGCAGCCACAAAAAATGATGAAACATAAATTTTACCCTTGCATATGCGTGGCTGTTGTACTTCTGACCTTGGTTACAGCTATTAGACTACAAGTGGCTATAGATCCAGACCTCCTCAGCCCAGACTAGGGAGTGGTGGTGACAGTGTCCAGGAGCAGGGCTTGTTTGAACTAGCTAGTTGTATCATTTGAGCCTGGTAGGCACAGAGGTAACTACTCTGGAAAGTGTCTTATGATTTTTTTGGGGTGCCCAAGTGCAGATGTGATAAATAAATCTGATTTTGAGGTGTAAAGAGCTCAGGACTTTGGAAAAATCAAATTGCTTTGGTATTTCTCTAGGTGGACACCTGAAAAATGAGACCCTCCAGGAGTTTTTTGAAAATGAGAGGCAGTGACCAAGCTCAGCTCCCTGCTTGCTCTTTGTGGACAGTAATTGATAGTATTGATTTTGTTTCTGTGGGAAGACCTCATGCTCTTGAGTTAGTTCTGTTCTGGAAAAGGAAGAAAACTTTTCTTTGGGGAATTTTCAGGGAATTTAGTGTGATGAAGTAAATCATTAGAAAATTTGTGTGATGCAACAGCCACCTGTATCTTATGGAGAGCTGCAAGAGGTGGCCACCCCCTTAGCATCAGTACCTCCATCCATGGTGTGCCCTCCCTTCCCAGTCATGCTGGTCAGTGCAAGAGAACTGTGGCAGGAGCAGGAATCATAGAATCATAGAATAACCAGGTTGGAAGAGACCCAACGGATCATCGAGTCCAACCATTCCTATCAAACACCAAACCATGTCCCTTAGCACCTCGTCCACCCATCCCTTAAGCACTTCCAGGGAAGGTGAATCAACCACCTCCCTGGGCAGCCTGTTCCAGTGCTCAATGACCCTTTCTGTGAAAAAATTTTTCCTAATGTCCAAGGAAGGAGGGAAGGGTCTAAGTATGGCAGACTGGTGTCTCATAATGCTTCGTGTTTGATGGCAACAGTTTGGGTTCCAACAAACAACCAAGCTGAGCATGTAGGCGAGTCATCTGCTGGGTGGTGCCTAAAGGGGGATAGTTTCTCTGCCAAATCTCTCATTTCCTCTCTCCAGATTATTTCTGGAGGAAGCCATGGCATTGAGGAGAACTGAATTCCTCTGTGCCCTTAGTCCCACAGTGTACAGATGTGTTTAGGGTCAACATTTTAGGAAATTATTGCCTTCTCAGGACTGCTGAGCTGCCTAGTCCGTGCTTAGTATTGCTGGCCGTGTTGCAGTCTCTGCAGCTCTTCCCTCAGCATCACAGCTGCCTCTACACTATCCATTGTCAGGCTTCACGCGTGCAGTGTCACTGCAGAATGTTTCCTGCACAAAGGATGCAGACATTGTTTATTTAATATAAATAAGTGAACATATTTGATCTATGCACATGCAATAATGGCTTTGCTTGTGCTTACTTATATGCAGTATGTCCTAAACAGCAGGAACTGCACTCAAAAGTGATGTGAACTAAATCCTATGAATTTGTACAGATGCTTAGCATTTGTATGTAAACACTGCAAATCTTAAATCTTTCTGTAGTGCTGATGGAAAATAATTTGAGAATTTTAAGCAGTGCAACTTTTCAAATGCTGGAAAGACTTGGCCTCATTTTGAAACTGCACTAGAGGTCGGAATATATTTCATGTGACAACCATGTCCTCAAATCTGCTATTTGTTATATCTCTTTAATAAAAACACAAACAAACTCTTTTCTCATTTTGTTTACAGGACAGTGGAACGGGAGATAACAACTGCATTGAAGAAATATTGCGGGTAGGAATGCTTAAAAAAACCCATTTTCTTCCACTGCCATTTTGTTTACTCTAAAAAGATGAGAAAATAATGTTTCAATTACTACTGTTAAAAATATTACTCTTTTTTTATTGTCATCGTTCTAAGGAAAAAATACGCAAAATTATTTCTTCATGAAAAATAATTGAAAAATCTGTGAAAACAGCCGTCTTGAGCCTCTGGATTTCATTGCTACTTTGTGCCAGTACAGCTGACCTTCATGCATGCAGAAGCAGATAATGGGATAAATTATAAACTGAAATGTACAATGATGTTTCAGGTTTACAAACCATGCAAAGTGCATGTTTCCATTAATCATGATTGTCAAAAATCTTAATTTTGAAGGGAGGTCTAGGAAGGTCAATTTCCACCTGGATTTAATTAGAATCCATTATGTAATGTCATTATATCCATTATGTCCATTATATAATGACAATGTGCAAAATGCATAGTTATTTCCATATTTCATTATTATTTCTTTTATCTAATAATTTCTAGTTTATTTTCATGGAACAAATTAAAACATATCCAGACAGATCTTGGCTTGAAGCAACTTTGATATTGATTGTTTTCTGGGGCAGACAAATTTATAAACAATGAAACATTTCCATATATCTTAACTCATGGGTTTTTTTCAATTCTGTTTCTAAACTGATAATTCAATAGTTCATAATGCTTATAAATCTGATGTAATAGTGAAACACCAAACAAGGTAGATGGAATGGCAAAACCTCTCTATTACTGTGTGCACTTCCACTTTTTGGATATCCAGTACCAAAATATATCAGATTGTTTATAAACTACAGGGCTATAAATATTTGGTTTAGAGCTTAGTAGTGCATTAAGCCTGTTGTTTCTAAAGGCATTTGTCCATTCTCCCTGAATATGCTAAATGCAACTTTTAATTCTTAAGCTGAACGAAGAGTTTATCAAAGGGTGATGATGATGGATTGCTTATGACTTCACTGGCAGAGCTTTTGTTTAGCCAACATTCACAAGGTAGTCTTTCGTAGGAGTGAACCATGTATTCAACAAGCCTTAGCTTCAGTCCTTGCTGTTTTGTCACACATTAGTTGCAGATAGTGTAATTCATGAGACCTTTTTACATTTCTCACAATGAACTAAGTATATGATGTGATGTGAGGCTCATTGAGCCCTACTTTATGCAAGGCTTTTAAAATTAATGGTCAAAGAAAGAAGCTCATCTTCCTCCGTAGGTTGTGCAATTTGGTTTGTGCAATTAGCCAAAAAATGTAGGAGAGACATAGTTCCTTCCACATCAAGGAACATGGACATGTAAGAGATCCCACCTGAGAAGAAAAATGCGCTGTATGACTGGTGATGGTAAGGTGCATCCTCAAACTGGTGAACACAGCTGCTGCTCTTTCTTCTCCCTTGGGAACATTCCTCAAGAAATATTTTTGTAAGGTTTCATGATGAAGCATTCAGTACATCCTTGGATGGGTAGAACACTTTTGTTTGTGAGGATTTATTCATAAATTCTTCCAAATCTGAGTAAAACAACCCACAGCTCAAAAGTCATACTTCATATCTGTGTCTTGCTATCTGCTGAGACTTAGCATGGCTAAAATAGCTCACCATTTTAACACATGAGCTTTTGTCCTCATGTGAATACTCAATCATCACAGGTAACATCTCTAATCTGTCCATCCTCAGGTCTGCAACCTGGGTATCACTTTCTATTCTGAACTTTCCTTCTGTCTCTGTGTCTATGACTACATATAAATCTTGCAGACACTACTTTGCAGTGTTTCTAGCTGAGGCTCTGTATTCACAAAGGAATAAGTCTCTGGTCCAAATTCTCTTTACACACCTTGATTGCTGCAACATCCTTTCCTTGGTTTTGACAAATGCAATGTTACCCACCTCCATTTGTGCTGCTGTGCAGATCATTTTCCTAGTGTGACATCTTGCCCAAAGACATTTTTCTTTACTTATTACCACTGTCATCTCCTTCTCTATCATAACAAGTGGAGATATTTGTCTCTGATTTTAAGGCCTGAAGCCTGCCAGCCTTTGCTGACATATAAGCTCCCACTTTAGCTAACCTGGTGATGCCAGCTTTTGTCACCCCGTTGCTAAGTTTCAAGTCAAGTAGTTTCTTCCAGGCTTCCCATCATATCTGGGAACAGCCTTGAACACTTTTTAGTTCCCTACCTACCTTCAGACCATCTCTCAGGAGCCTCCTTTTTCAGAAGGACTGTAGGGGGAAAAAGTGAGGTCAGGGCGGTACCACTATTTCTCATGCTTGAACATTGTTGTCCCACTTCTCCCTGGTAGTGCCTGGTCAGGCCAGAGGTATCTCTCTGTTCTCTTTTGTCTTGAAAAGTGAACTTTCTGTGTCAGGAACCATTGTATAGTGTAAAAGCAGCGCCTAGGTACTCTCCCCATTCAAATCCGTATCACCAGTGGTTGCTGTTAGTGGTAATTAGTGAAGGCAGCAGCAGTAAAAACGTGCCCTTGCTACTCACTTTATAAATTACTGGCATCCAGACTTTTCCATCCCTCTTTGTGCCTTCTTTTTGTGCTGAACATATCCATTCATTCTTAAAACAAATTTTTCAGAGTCAGACTATTTTTAAAGAATGCCATTTCCATGTTTTTGTTGGAGGTGCTACTCACATAGTAAAGCCAAAGTTTAGCTTCTTTCTGGACAGAATTTATGCAGTTCCTGTATGGGTGCCTAGAGGTGGAAGAATGAAAAGGCACAGGAGTTGCCATCCTTGTATTCCCCTGAAAAAAGATGGATCTTTCCTGGTGCACCAAAATGTGTTTATGATAGGAAGGGCTACTGTACTATATGAGCATGAGCAAAAGAAAGGACATGGTTAAAATTTATCTTTTTAAGGATAAAATTTTCCTGTTTCACCTGTCTGTTGCACAACACAAAACAGAAAACATCCTCTCTTTCTAGACAGTGAGTCCACTGCACATGTTGGCCTGTGGCTCTTCCAAGTGATAGGTACTTCCACATCATGTCCGTGTTTCCCCCAGGAACAGTAGAATGTGTTTCTCAGTTCATTTGCTTTCCTCTGCCTTCTTCCCCCAGCAGATGAGAGAAGGCAAGTGCTCCTTTGTACACATACCTCGTCACCCTTTGGTATCAGAGCATGACCAAAGCCAACTTCTGCACCTGGATTGCAAAATCAGTTGAAGCATAGCTTTTAGATCACTAGATCTTATTTTGTACTGTGACAAGAATTTGTAGTCTGTGCTGTCTGTCGCAAAGCAGGGCACCACAGCTCATTCTGCATGAAACTGCAGCTTCCTGAGAAAGCCCCCAAGAACTAAGATGCAGAACCGCCTCCATTCCTGAAGGAGGTTGATTAACAAGACAGTAACCCTGTCAAGATCAGAGCTGTTGTAAGGACTCCTGCTGAGTTTATAACCACTGCAGGAATCCTGAACCTCATCTAACCCCATGGGCTGATTTATAGCAACTTCTTCAAAGTGTAGTGACTTCTCTGTCCAGCTGCAGGCACGCACATCAAATATAGAGAAACTTCGAAGAGAGCCTTCAATGTAAATAATTTCAGTAAGACCAAGTTACAGATGTGGCGTCAAATCAAGAGATAAAAGCCTCATTATTTGACAGTAGCCATAAAAGGCAATTCCTTATAAGCTTTTGAATTGTTGTTGGAAGACATGGTAGAAAACTTTGAAGAAGAAAATAAGAGCTAAGTCTAAACAAATAGCCTTTATCACACCATGCCCAGAGAAGTTGCTACCTGAATTCCTGAGACACTGCCAAAACCAACCTATTCACTTCCTCACTAAGACACAGGCTTGTTAAGCAAGTTTAGCATTTTGGATTGGTTTCTATTTAATTTTATTAGTGTGTGTGGAATTGTGTATTTTGTTCTGAGTGGTGGTGTTTGGAGTAAACATTTGTTTTGCTGTCAGAACTGTGAAAAACTGCAGCAGCTAGAGTCCTGCCTCACCACTAAGTTAACTGTTGCAACCAATATTACATGCACGCTGAGTATATTTGCTATGGATTTAAAGAGAAGGGGAGTGTGTCGAGTGCAGGCAGTTCTTGGTTTGTCAGATAAGTGGTTAGAGATTGATCTGGCTATTCTTACAGTCTTAACTGTGATTTTGTAGAGTTGCAGTAGCTTTGCTGAAAGATAACACACAGGCAAGCTGAGCTTTTAATTATTGAAGAGGTTCCTTGTGAATTCCTTAGTGTACGTCTTGTTGACATGAGTGATTTCATTGAACTGGGGAGAGATAGACATAGTTTGAGTGTTTGGCCTGCAAAGAGTGTTTGGCTACAGGATGTGGAGACAGTAGGAGGCTTGTGGATCAACAGTTATGCAGAGGAAGGGCTGGAGGAGAACCAAGCACAGCCAATTAACACTGCAGAAGCCACCTCCTTTGGGAAGGTATAGAGAAATGGGGAGGTAGGATGGGATGTGAGGTGGAGGACAGATAATTTTATTTCAGGGAAATGGAAAAAGAATTTGTATAGGCAGTGAAACTACTGAGACTCATCTGTGAACATCCCTCCCAGTGGATCACAAGTCAGCTTGGTGCAGCGAGCCTCCTGGCTGGGGGTAAGTACCCACAGGTACCCTAGCAAATAGACTGTGACTCCCCAAGGTCACACGACATCCACTTATGAAAATGTGACATTTGAAGTGTGATGACTTTGATGAGTAATTTACTTGAATCTCTCTACTCTGTGAAACTATTTAGAGTATGTAAAGAACAGTAATTCTTCTCTGAGCAACATAAAATCTGAATGAAAACAGAATCAAATTCTGTGTTTTTCCCTTTCCCCATTTGGGATCCCTTGGCTCATTAGCAGGCTTACTAATTCTGTAGCAGAAAGTATTAAGGATCAACCCATCAAATATTCAAGGTTTTTTTCAAACATGAACAGCCATATGTGTAGTGAGATCAGCTGCACTCTGTCAGCTGATGGAATTAAAACAAGAGCAGAGGTAAATTAGAAACTGTCTGCACAAGACAAATCCTGTGAAAACATGAAATCCTACCAAATGCTCTGTCACTGTGAATAAGCATCACAGTCAGTGGAGCACGTGTCAATACTTAGAGGGGAGAAAAATCAGTTTCTTAGAGATAGGTTGTTAGTTCAACAACTGTGAACTGCTGTCTTGTAAATGTTAATGACTGTAAGATCCCACTGGCTGCAGTTAAACTCCTGGTGGAATCAGACATGTGAAGAATTACAGAACACAAATATGGTAATCAGTAGTATATTTATAAACACTACTCCTGCTTTCCAAGGCAGAAGGAAAAAACCTACAGGTGTAACAAGACCCACTTTGCTGCATGGTGCTCCTGCAATAGCTACCTCTGCACTAGCAGAACACTTTAGTGCAGTCTCTCTGCTGGAAAGAAATTACTGGACAACTTTGGGAGGGAGGTGAGAAGACTGCACTCAGTGCAGCACCTTTGTAGGGAAATTCAGACTGTTTTTTGTGACTGGGCCCAGTGGGAAACACCTGGGAAAATTTCAGAAGGAACACAGCAACTTCAGGCTAAGGGAGGCAGTGTTGGGCAGAGAAGGTATAGAGATTTAGAAGCAGCTCCAGTTTGTTAACACTTCCTTTTTTGCTCAGTCTCATAGAATATAAAAGTACTCCAAAGTGTCAGAATCATATTAAAAATGTATCAGAGTTATAAACTATAATTTGTTTTTATTACAGCCTTTCAGAACTTTCACAGAACTACTTTGCCTTCAGTATCCTAAATTTCAGAGCAATCGAAAGTATTGTTTTGGCTTCTGTATACTGTTTACTGTGTTTCATCAATATTTTTCTTTCTGTCTTTCTCACTGAAATAATTGAGGAAACGTACCAAGGGTGTTTGGAAAACATGTCATTTCACCCAAGGCACTAAACCGCGGGAAGCATTTAGCCATAGTTCAAGCCATCTAATCCAACCTCCAATACTTACCTATTAACATTGCCCCTCTTACCACACTGTGACATCCAGCTCATTTGTATATCTTTTTACAGCAGTCACTGTTTGCAGTGATTTACGTAGGTCATATTTCCTCCAGCCTGCTAGCAGTGTGGATAGCAACTCTGTGGAGCTTCAGCAAGCTCTTCCTGGAGCTTCTCCAGCTTCTCAGTGAGAATTAGCAGTCTGTACAGTACCTTGTGCTGCTAGAGCAATCTCAGTGGCAGTACTAGAGCTAGCAAAACTTATTTTAGTATTATCTGTATAAGCTTAAGTGACTACAGAATAGATATACTTGTACACACCAGCATCTCCCTGACTCTTCATACCTTAGCAACTTTCACAATATAGCATATGTGTGTGGTGCCTTGGACTTTATGTATCCACCTCAGCCAGGGTCTTTTTATTACCTCCTTCTCCAGCCAAAAGACTAGAGGGAGATTCCTCACTTTTCACTGCTTTTGTACTTTTCGGTGCTTTCTCATGTCATCGGAGTATCTCCCCAGATGATCTGTTACTTGTTGTCAGCTCATGGAAACAGAATTGTTCCTGGCTAGGGGTCTGTGAATGGCAAATCCTTTTCATTGCCCACATTGTGGTTTTCAATTGTCAATAAATCTTCACAGCCTACACATTAAACCCAGGTATGTGAACAGTGCTTTCCTGGCTCTTAGCATATAGAGTCTGAGGTACAGAGCACCATATAAAATGGCTCTAAAATACTATAGTAGCAGTGATAATGTCAACCAACCATTAATTAGTTGAAAATCAACAGTCCCATGAATTGTCACACTTGGATTTTTGCTGCTGCCACTCTTGTTGCTGAAAATAGTGTCTCGGAGCAGTCTGAGATTTGAAGAATGCTGTATATTTAAACCTTGAGTTTAATAAATCTCAGTGTAAATGAAAAAATATCACTTTAAAAAGGCAAAAACTATAAACAGTTTAGCGGAAATAGGTGATTAACCTAGAAATTCTTATGATGGAAATAAGATCTACAACAAATTCCAGTCAAAGATAATCTGCCTTTCAGTCTTGCAAATCTCAGTGCAGAACATGGGGGCACTTTTTGTGGCATATGTGGTGGAATTAATTTTCAAAATTGCAGTTTTGTAGTGAGTGCATACACCCTGTTATTTGACAATGCAAGAGAGACGCCAGTATGAATTATCCAGCCTCTCTGCGATACAAAAATAATACAGTAAAACACTTGCTAATTTTCCCTTCTTTTTGGAGTACTTCACAGAGCTCAAAAAGAGGCACAATCACCATCCTGTTCAAATACAGAGAAATGACTCCTTGTTATTAATGGCAAAGGGCCAGATAGATACTTGTTTTGTATATCCTTACCACAACTCATCAGAGACCACAGAATTATGCACATTAATGCCAGGAAGAATCTGCTACTAGTCCTGATGAAAGTAAAATAAAATTTGGGTAATAGCAGGTATCCACAGTGCTGGGAGCTGGGGGTTTGATGCCTTCAGCTGCCACCTTTAGAGAACTGCCTACTTTCTACGCCCTTGGTAAGATTTATTCAATGTGAAGGGAGACTGCAAAGGAGGTGTGACTTGAGATAATGGCATCCTCCAACAAATGCTATGGTTACAATGACTTCCTCCTGCACTGTGTATTTTCCCATAAATTATTTGGGAAGTAATTTGGTTTCTTCATTGATTAAATGGGCATTAAGGAAGAAAACTCATCAGACAATGCAACTAGATGGTGTTATATGTTGTATTTTCCTTTCAGGTTAGCATTCCCATTTTCTTTGCCATATTTCCATGGATGGGTCTAGAGTGGGGGAGGGAAAGATGGAGGGTTTCCCAAACTGTGCATATTTTCTGGGCTGTAGAGCGCAGCTGTGGCTCCAAAGCCAGGCAACCATTACCCCTCAGCCCTTGATGCATAAGGACACAGTTCTGTTTTGCCCTTTGAGCCCACAGGGTGACAGAACCACTGCTATCCACATATTAAGATGTGTGTCTGGAGTTGTGGATTTCAGTGGCTGACATTACCCACGTACTTCACCTGTGTACCTTTTCCTGTCTCCTATACTAATATTTTTAGCAGACATGCCCTTGCATCTAGGAAATTGCTCTGTGGTGCCTGATTTTCTACAACTGAAAACTGTACTACTGCTCCCTCACATTTTGGTCTGACCCAGGAAGCATAAGCTCTCTGTTGATGTCTGAGAGAGGCAGCTTTCCTCAGCTGGGAGCTGAGACATATATTCTTTCGTTAATCTTATTTAATCGTATTTAGGAGCAGCACATGAGTTAGCAGTTAGCTTCAGTTGGCAGAAAGACTTTAAGGAAATTGTGGGAGAAAAGAGGAGTCTGCTAAAAGGAAATTGTGCTCAAGAATATTCCATTGCAATGTCTATCCTAATAAGTAAAATGGACTAATAACTGTTATTTTACTTTGAAGCCAATCTTTGTAGCATGGCCGGTGTCCAAACAGCTAAATTCTCTTACGAATATGAAGCAGAGTGGTCTCACCCATGCTGCCTGCTGGGAGAGGCCCTACAGAATGCAGGAATTTTCTCTGCAAGAGTGGGCCCCAGAATAAACTGATGTCGATGATTTAATGATACACATAGTTGAGGGGCAATGCTCAGGTATGTGGTCCTATCAGTGTGTTAGGAGAGGTGTGGTCTAGAATCACAGACCCATTAAAGTTAGAAAAGACCCCTAAGATTACCACATCCAACACAACCATATCTACTAAACCATGTCTAGCTCTTCTGTCCAGCATGCTGGGCTTCCTCCTGCCTTGTGCATGACCCCAAAGACCTTGGAGAACACAGTAATGGCCGCACTGCAAAAATTGTGATTGAAAATCTCTAACATATTTAATTCTACATATTTTGGCATCTTTTTGCCATTGTAGTCCATTGCCCTTGGGACATATTGGGTTGGGTTTTTCTTTGAAAATATGAAAGGTAAAAACTGTTTTTGAAGGAAACAGTCTATTTGTCTACAGGACATAAAGTGCTGCCAATAGAATATTTTAAAAGAGACTGAATACTGATCAAGTTTTCACCAACCAAAATGTCATAATATCTGCCCTTCATAATTAGCACTAAGTGCCATTTACTGTGTATGGTGTTTTGTGTCAGTCTTGGAGTTATTTTGGATTTAGTAGCTTAGGAAGTAAAATGCTATCAGGTGTGCTTCAAAAGTGGAAAAAAACCTGTCATTTCATGTGGAAATTATTGATGTTGCTTTAAATGATGT
Source organism: Coccyzus lansbergi (assembly GCA_033558105.1). NCBI lineage: Eukaryota > Metazoa > Chordata > Aves > Cuculiformes > Coccyzidae > Coccyzus > Coccyzus lansbergi. Next base: position 298,812 of record JAUMJK010000332.1, on the reverse strand, counting down.
GATTTGTACTCAGACTACCAAACAATACTACTGTACAGTTTGTAATGAGGATGATGATAAACCGTCACATTTCTGACAGTTTCTGAAAACTTTATTTTTGCCAACAGAATTAATTTAATTAAAAATATATATTCTTTACAATAATATTGACTACACTTAAAGTCAAGGAGGCATAAAAGGGCTTGCACACAAACTTCAGTTAAAAAACACGCAATTTTATAGAGAAATTGTAAGCCTGTCACTTCACCCTTGGGGGAAAAAAAGTTATTCAGAGTAATGACAATAGCTTAGTGGGAGAGAAAGTGGGCTCCATGCAGTAAAAAAGTTTCTTTCCAGCTGTGTAGGTTTTCCACAGGTTTTTTTCATTAATGTTATCAAGTTATTTGCTATTTGCTCATGAATGCTGAATAAATACCGAGCAAATTCAAGACATTATTAATTTTCGTAGCATTGCATGTACGCATATGTAATGGTTCATTACAGCTCTGAGTTTTCAACATATTCCAGTGTAAATGAGAAGAGCCCAATTAAAAAAATTGTAGACCCTGATCCAACCTTTGTTGACTTCAGATCCTGATGCTGAATTGAGAACCAAAAGAGAAAATTATGCTTATTAAATTGAGTAAACATTTTCTTCATTTATCTGGGTGGCTTTTTTCTGTCAGCAAAAACTACTTTTTTTGCTAAAAATGTCAACCCTTAGAAACTTAATGAGTATTAATGAAAAGCTGGAATAATTTAACATGGACAAAAAGAGGGTAATTTTCCTTACACATTTCATTAGTACAAGCTGAATCCTAAAAGGCCTATTCTCTTTGTGGTTTGTTGGAATAATTCTCATTATATTCAAAAGGAACCAGGTATATAGGCATCAATAGTAGAACACATTGCTAAATATAGTTGCTGCCACGGCTGCTGGTTTCCTCTCTTGTTCATTAGATGGAGTAGCTGGAAGCTGCAATGTAAGACAGACAACACTTGAAGAATTTTTTTTCCCTAGGAACAGAGGCATGAGCTAAATTTCCTGATTCCAGGCCCTGCAGACTTTTCCCGAGTGTGGATGAATATTCATCCTGCTCACCACACAGGCCAACAGGAGTGCAAACTTCTCACCACACAGTTCAACAGGAGTGTTTGGGCTCACCACACAGGCCAACTGGAGTGCAAACTTCCCTTAGTCTGAGCAGGCTATGCAGATTGGCCACATGCATCACATTTTCCAGGCAGTGTCTCTGCTGCAGATTCTATAGTTGTTACCGAAAAATAGGTGATCGGGGATTTTCCCGGTAAACTGGAGAAAAAGCGTACATTTCTAGACAAAGCAATAAAAGATCTGCACACTTTGCTTCATCTAAATTTCCCCATCATTTTTTTGCTGTCACTCCTCAGCTTCCTTGCAGCTGAAGATGACATTTCCACTCTGTCTTCCAAGCTCAGCCTGGCTTTCCCTCTCCCCATCTCCAGGGCAGCAGCTTTCATTCTCCCTGGTGTCTCCCTGCTCAGAGAGCTTCCCCCAGGCTCTCTTCTCCTAAACAAGCTGCCTTTGTCTCTGGGCCCTTGGAGTCTCACACGAGTCACTTAGGCACTGTGATTTTTTTCTTTTAAAAAACCTAGAATTAGTATCTGATATCTTTTTTCTATTGTTTCGGTTTTTCTGTTATCCAAATCTAGACCTCTGTGGAGAGAGAAAAATAGTGGCACTTAACCTTTTGTTTTCCTTGGGTAAGATCTATTCGGGCACTGGTAATCTTTGCTATCGACTTTTTCATGGGTAGACATAAACTTTTTATCCTTGTCTTCTTTACACACAGAGTATAAAGCATTACACAGTAAAAAACAGCCATAAGGAATTCATAAATTATGCATGGACAGATGCCCCAAATCATCAAACATTCCCTTCTGTAAAGGAAGTTCCTTATCATTTATTGTTTCTTTGGTGTATGTACCTTTCCATATCTTGTCATCCATTTCCATCATTCATGGATTTATTTTTTTTTTTTGTTATTTCAGTGTGGTCTGATTTAAAACAACTCCACTGAAGTCTGGCTTTCCTCCCCTCTCTCTGGCTCTCTTTGCCAGCAGAAACCACACAGGTTGGACAGACTGGTGGAGTTCTGAGCTGAGACAGACACAGAGTTGAGTCTTTGATGTTGGTGTCCTGTCTCTTGAACTCAGGATGCTAGGGAAAGAGACAGCCTGCCCAGGGATGCCTGTGCTTTGGGTAATCTCACTTAGCCCCTGGCAGTGTTTCTGGCTGCAGCAGCTTTGCGGATGTGCAAGGCTGCTAGTCTAGCTTGAGTGTCCCTTCTCACACACTTCACTTGGCAGAAGATAATTCAAAATTCATGTGACACTGAAAAAGCTGTGCCAGCTAAACAGTGTATGTGAGTATTAGCAAGGTAAACACATGCAGAAATGAGCTGATACATGAAGCATCTTGTTCTGTCTGCACTAGTGCCTGTTTTTTGGCCAACAGCCTAGTAATCATTGCAAGCTAAATGCTATATTATACTAGTTGTATATACTTTGCAATTGTTCCTAGAAACTATGCAGGATTTGGGACCGACTGGAGGTACCTAATTATGGTGGAACCTTTGCACTGTGTCCTTAACTTTTCGACACAAGATGCCACTCTTACTAAATTTTGAAGGCTGTGTCTCATCCTACACATGAGTTTTCTTCCAGCAATGATACAATCGAGTTTTGAAAGTAAAAACTTAGGCGACTTTAAAATACAAAGCAAGGATTTTAAAGTATTGCTGGCTTGGCAGGTGCATTTTTACAAAGCTTATATCCCGAAATAAAAGCACTTTAAGAATCCTACAACTTAAAGTGTGTTAAAGTATATGAAAATGGAGCATTCTGTAAAGTGCAGATAAGGGGAATTAAATGCTGAAGCCAGCATAGTTAAAAGGGAAAATGTAGCTGATCATACACCCATCTATCCTAGACATTCCTCTCCAGCTCACGCTTGCTGTTCTCTCCACTGCTCTGTTGTTGTTTCTGACTCCAGATGGCTTCAGGGTCAGTCTAGACAAGCACTGCACTATTCTTCTGGTGTGCTAGAAGTCAGGCTCCTGCTGTGAATCCCCTTCATGCTGCTGTCTGCTTTCATTCCCTAAGTCCTAGAAGGAGCGGGCACCTAGCTCTGAGTTCAATGTCTGAAGCAGCCAGTTTGAGCACCCCTTGCAGAACAGACAGCATTGACAGCTAAACTCTTTGCATTAGTTCCAAGAAGGAGGGATGCATGAACCTCCAGGCAGATCTAAACTCTGAAATATTTCCAAAGGATCTGCAAAATTAAAAACTATGTTTAAGGTAACACTGTCCATTCATCTGATTCCACCTAAACTAGTGGTGACCGAGGCTTCTGATCACAGGTCTAGCTGTATACAGCAGGGCACCACAACTACATGCATCAATCAGTCCATGCCATTTTCCTGCCCCCTAGTTTGAGTCCCAAAGTCCCCTGGATGCCTGCATTGAAGGGAAATCCAATATAGCTCAGTTTGTTCTTGCAGTTGGCTAGTGAGGGGACAAGGAGCATGGAGAGTGATGCACAGCAGTACAGGTGAATTTAGACTAAGCCGGAAAGAAATTGTTACGTTCCAGAATTATGCAATGTGTAAGTACTTTATCTCCAAATAGAATTAAGGTGTGAGAAAACCTATAAAATGCACAACTCCATTTCTCTGCAGAATTACAGGGTTTCTTCTGTTTAGAATAATGACTGTACAATCCTCGGTATCACGGAGACTATTTAAGGTCATATCTACCAAAGCGTATTTAAAGGAAGTTCAGACCTTTTGTGTCTGACACTTACATTCTGGTTATCTGTCTGGAGGCAAAGCTCCTAATTTTGATATCTAATGATTAAAATGCACAAGTGGAAGGAATCAAGATAATGAATTTGCAGGATAATTTTACTAATTATCTTGTTGTTGATCATAGAACCAATGCACTGCAAGTCAGTCCTACCACAGCTATTAATATGCAATGCCTAAAGCTGTTCTTGTAACATTTATTACTCATCTTGCTTGTTCTACACAAGTTGATAGTTTGCTATTAAATTTGTAAAAGTGAATTTGCTAACATGTTCCTTGTTGTAAACATAATGTGTTAAATTATACAGGTTTTCCACAGTCTAAAGTAAATGGCAGCATTTAAAATAAGATGTTTTCTACTGCATAAATGTTAGGTGATGAGTTGAGATGAAGTTTATCTCACCTTGTTGCAGTTATTTCAAGATAGGTGTCTCATCGGAGTTGTGAATTTAATCTCCCTAGATAGCAATGGGAGAAAGAATGGGACAAATTGTCCTTTGAAGATGCCTCTCCTCACTGACTACAGAGGGATCTGAATCAGTTTGCTGAAATGTAAAATGATTTTTTTTTGGACTAAAGCTAAGAGGGATTAAAGTTTGTTGTAGGAAACTTTTCATCAAGAAAAAAAGCCAGAAAAAAAGTAGTAGTATTGTGAGGCTATGATTGACCTACCAGATGTTTGATTGGCAGTGCTTGGAAGTAGATAGTTGGAGAACACAAGCATAGAGTCTGTACTTATTACCTGCCTTTGGGAACAGCTCAAGAACATAAGAAATGGTCTATCAAAGTAAGTCATTGATATTCAGACTTCAGTGATGAGATAGACAAGCTCAGGAGCGATAATGAGATTCTCACTGTGGCTTTAGAAAATGTAATAAATGTGGACAGAGATAAGTAAAGGTGAAAAAATGAAAAATTATGAGGTTGAAGATAGGTGCAAGAAGGACAAAAGCACACAGTTGGAGGAAGCAGGTGGGTCCTGATTCCTGCCTATCTGTTCTGCATCCCAGGAGACTAGAAGGAGCTTGGTCTCCTCACATCCCAGAGCAGCAGAGTTATTTCCCTATGTGATCAATGAGGGATCTCCTACACTATGCATTCAGCCTTGGCTGCCATGCCCTGCTCCATGACAAAGTTTAGATGTTGCTTATTTTTCCCATGTAGAAAAGTCTAGGGTAGAATTCTGTAGGGTGGCCCTAAAGGGCATGCTCTGGGAAAGTGGCATCGCAGATCGTGGATCTGTAACCACATTTCTGTCATCCTATCTGGGTTCTATAGTCACCTTGTCTCTACCTTGCTCAGTACTTGTTTAAGCACACTTAGATCTCCAACCTGTAGTCCTTGGCATTGCCTATGTGATGGAAAGCATTGTAATGAGTATATAATCTTTTGCTTAGAGAACAATAAAAAACATTCCCAAAATTCTGTTCAGACTGCTCCTGCAGCAAGCAAAGATACCATAAAGTTTTTGATAACTGAATCCATTTGGTCCTTTATCTCTCCCCTCAAGTAATTTCCCTTAGTATTAACCAGAACTACAGCACAATAATAAACAATAATAGTCAGGCAGTGGGCTTAATAAAAGGGTCTCTTGAACTGCTATTATAACATAAAAAAGAGGTCAGTCATTTCAGAATAAATTTTAAAGTTAGCTGGATATATTTGTAATATTAACAGAAGAATCAAAGCTGCTTCTTTACCAACCATACTGCAAATAAGGATGCTGCAAATAAGGACTTTAGAAGCCCCAGAGGATTGTGCTTTAATAAGCAAGTCATCTAAAAGCACAGTTGCAGACGACCAGAGGGTACAAAATAACCCAGACTAAAAACAATTTGACTGCAGAGAGACATTGGGAGGCAACAGGTTCTCTCTAGGCAACTGAATGAAAACTGAGACAGTTTTGAAAAATAAGCATTCATCATACTGCCTTCTTAGTGTCTGTTTTATGGTTTGGTTTGCTTTTCTCCTCCTTAAAAGTTCATCAAAAACATTAAAATCAGAAATTGAGAGCTATTTGCAGTTTTTATTTTTGTTGTTGTATGAAATTGAGAGCATACTGTGCTATAAATAAAAGCTTGTAAGTAATTCCCAGCACATTAAAACCTGCCTAACAGGAGATTAAGATGGTCTGAAGTCACTGACTCAGATCATAAACAGTGCCGCCTTTAGCTGATACGATTAATCACTGTGGTACCAAAGAAAAGAGGAAATTTGTTAAAAAATAAGCAGGGGGCAGGATGCTAACTCCAGGGGCACACTGATTGGCTCTTTAATAATGTATAACGAAGCGCATGCCAGATCAAAAGCAAATCAGATGCAGCTGGCAGAAAATGAAATGGCATTAGGCAAAGTATTTGTATAGCTGTGAGGCTATTTAGGAAACTGCTGTCTATTAATGTAATGTCTATTAAAGTTTTCCAAATTAATTTTTGCTGATAGACACTCCATAAATAAAACATGATCTGTGCATTTTATATATGTGTGTGCATACGTACGGGGATATCCATATGTATGTTTTATATATTATAAATACCACAAACATTTAGCCGCAACTTTGCAAAATTAACATATATTATTAGCAGCTATTCTGGCTAATTAAATCCTCTTCACATTCTTGTTTTAATTGTTACTATGTGTGAGTGTGTGCTGAATAATTGTCACTTGGTTTTGTTTTGATACTATTTTTGTGACCAAATTTGCCAAAAATCTATGGCAGAAGGAAGAGAAAAGAGGTGCACTGTTGCAACATCCAGGTTTCTCACAGGTTACGTTGTCACCTTTTACGCGGGGACACACCTGTCTGCTGAGCTCATGCACCTTTGGACAGGTTGCCTCAGCAGCAGCCGTGGGAAACCAGGGAGCGATGCTTACACAGGGCTGTAAGCATCAGCAGTCAGTTTTTAAGACACTGATATGCCCATCGGTGGCTGAGGCTAGGCTTGTGCAGAAGTCTGGAGGTACATGCTGTGCCTGAGTGCAGCATGCACCTATTTTTAATTGAGTGAAGCCTGAAGCAAAATATCTTACCTGAAACCCTGGGGCTCTAAGGGTTGCTCTGACCCTTAATGCGACCTTTCATCATGCCTTCTAGACTGCTGGCTTGGGCTTTCCTGCCTTGCCAGAGGTCTGGCTTCAACAGAAGAGACTGGGCAGTGTTCCCTCCCAAAACTTAGTGTGGTCTGAAGGTCTCCCATGGAGCAGGAGGCACCTGAGGCTGATGAAAGCCTGTGAAGTCCCTGTTCCTGAGGTCAACCTGAGTGGCAGAGCACCGACTAGCCTCTCTGCCCCCGTGCTGTCCTCCACTAAATATTTGAAAGGTGGAATTACTGTGTGCCATTACACAATAAGTGATACTGCTTTGCCATCACGCCATCCCGTTCTTGTCACTGCACAGCAGAAACCATCAGCTGATGTGAGCGGCACGCGTGGGGAAAAATAGAGCTCATGCAGACTGGCAGCACCGTGCCTTTCAGCTATTACCAATAACGGTTCATTTCTGTTGCCGCTTACTAAAAACATGGCATAGCTACTGAAATAAGTGAGCACTTAAGGGAAACCCAGACCTTTTATATCTGCCACTTATTTCCTGATTATCTTCCTGGAGGTCAGGCTCTTCATTTTGACACTTAATGAATAAAATGCCCACATTGCAGGAAATGGGATAATGAATTGTGAAAAGACATAATCAGCAGTGACTAAATAATTAAGGGAATTGAAATGTAGAGTCATGTGGGAATGTATTAATAATAACATGATTTTTCCATATGCTAAAAAATTCTGTCTGTTTTTAGAAAATCAGTCATCACACATGCTCTGTGGCAAAAAAAAATTAATGTAGACTAATAGGAACTGTAATTAGATGTTCTGCTTTTAAACAGCTGAATAAAAGATGAAATCATATAGAAAGTATATTTAGATACAAGCCAGAAAGTAAACTGATTATTATTCATGGTGCTGTTAATAGGAGCTGTAATTTATGCATCTAGTGGGAATCATGTTAGGCAATTAGGAAAGGGAGTCACACTTGACTTCCCTTCATGCATTTACATATTTATATATTTTCCTGTAACTTGCCAATGTCTCCATCTTTCCAGTTACCTTTCATTCACATAACTGCCTAGAATAATATGGTTTATGGTTAAATTGTCTGTTGTAGTTTTAAAGTTGGCCTTCACTTAAATTAGAGAAAACTGCCCAAGCTTCTTATTGATCATATTTGTCTCCTGACATTGGACTTCTGTGTGTCTCTGGTGCTACATGAAGAATGAGGTTTTTTAATTTCTCACACAACTTCTCAGTGAAAGGCTTGCAGCAGAAATTATCGTGGCAGTTGGATGGTATTGTGCCCATTTCTGCCGCCCTCTGTGTTACCCTCTCTCCACTTACACAGGATCCAGGTTCAATTGCTTAATCTATGTTGTCTGCTTTTAACAAAACATGGATCCTATAACTCACCACACTCGCACCCCTGAAATCCCAATTATCTGGATTTCAGTTCTGTTTGGCTTTGCTGTGTTTGTGGAATATATATATTTAATACTTTCAACAGTTCACTTAAGAATAATTTAAGCTCATTAGGTGCAACATCATTGTTTTCATCCAGAAGTCCTACTATCTAGTCATGTGTCAATACATACTCTCAACCATGCAATAAAATGTAGGTCAGCCAGAGAGGGTCATATCGCCAGATACATCTGAACAGATGGGTGGGCTGAGGTACAAAGAAAGAGCTGCTGTGGTTTGCTCAAGGTAAAAAAGCAAGTCAGTGGAAGAGCAAAGATTAAAATTCAAGGCATGAGATCAGTGAAGGATTAAGTGCTGTGTTCATCTGCTTCACTTCCAGACATATATAACATCTACCTCAGGTAATCTGCAGGTTTAGAAATATTCAGCATGTAACTTTCAAAAACAAGAGGTAGGGGAACTCTCCAGGGACCATATGGAGGGGTGACCAGTGGATGGAAGGGGACTTCTCCCACAGGACTCATGCTGTGACTGGGTTGCAGGGTTGCTTCACGGCTAACCTGCCACTGTGAGTGCTCAGGACCAGTGCAAAGTGATAACCTGAGCCAAGTGCCTGCTCCCCAGCAGATAAGCAAAGTCTCTTTTTCCCCCTCTGTGTAATGCTGATGGGGGCAAAGCTGCCCCTTATGCCCCAGTTACTCCCAACCATGCCTGGGATGTCTACCTAATCAGCCTTGTAACTCAGTACCAGTCCTAAACTTTGGGTTATTCTGTCCTAGATTCGCATGTCGTGTTCTTCTGATAAGGTCATTCTTCCCACTGCTTTGCTGGGTGCAATGCCTCAGAAAGTGCCAGAGCCTCTCCAGGATACGGGTCATTCCCCACTAGAGACAAGGACCTGGTGTCTTGGCACGGCTGTCTGGCTGCAGGGCTTGTGTGTTGGCTGCAGACCATCTTTCGTAATTGGGCTGGCGAACGCTGCCTCTGCTCCCACTCTGGTCTGGGGCTGCTGGTGCCAGCTGCTCCTCCTGCCTCCCGGGCTGCAGATGGCCCAGCTAGCACCCGGCAGCTCACCCTCTCATGGACATCTCCTTCCCCCTGTCCTGCTGAACTCTCTTTACAGTGCTACTTTTAGCAAATGCTATTAAATAATGGCCTGCTCTATGGCAGACCCTGCCACCCCCATCGCCTTTCCCCTCCATTCAGGAGATGGGATGCAGGAGGCATTCCATAAGCAATATTATGCTAAGCAACAAGCCACAGAGAAAGGCGGTTAAAAGCAATAAATGCATTTCCATGCATTCCAATAATGCTATTTTTATCAGACAGTGGGAGATTTTAATTTGCCCCCCATAAGCATCTGCAGTGCGTCTCCCTCCATGGCTGTCCCAGGCATTGCATGGGTCTGGCTCATTGCATTTGTTCTCTGTCAAAGTGTGATATCTTGGGATGAATTCTGCAAGCTTAAAATAGAAACATTCCTACTTGCTGCTGCTGATGTATCATTGGGTAATCATTAAATAAATTCAGTGTTTTACTGCATTAACAAAAACACATGATTGTTTAACAGAGTATATTACAGAAGATGGAGGCTTTAATGGTCTCTATGGATTTTTAGTTTGTAAGAGTACATTATGAAGCTGTCTTGGTAGGGTGCTGTTTTCATATGTGAAAGAAGTTACTGGCGTTATACATCATTTTTATATCTTGTTGCTAGGCAACATGTCATAGTGCAGTTATTGCAAAGGTGTCTGCTTCCTCGTTAAAAATTTTCATGTTGCTCCTTAATTCTGTAAAATTAGCTCTGTTATTGATCTTATCCTGCTACCTCAGGTATGTATTGATTGAGGTTTCATCCGTTAGGTTTGGAGAAATATCATAGGTTTTTTTATTAACTGAATTTGAGGTTGAAACTTAAAGCATGTGCTTCAGTGCTAATCTTTAGTGTCCCCCTTTATTACAATTTGTTTTCATGTAGGGAGATGTGTGTTTCCATTCACTCGGGATTCAAAATCAGAAGTAATTTGAGTGGTAGTGTATTTAAGATATGGCCTGCGACATCTAGGCTTAAAAAACCAGCAACAACAAAAAGCAAGGGCTACATAAGGTGTTCTGGCAAAACTCATTTCTTTTTCTCTTCAAAATAATCCGTGTTTCCTGCTTCAGCATGGCTCTGTTGCAAGCTCCTGCTATATTAGCATTTTTAAATCTTGGGGCAGTGTTGCCTCATCTTGGGTCAGACTGTGCAAGATTTGGGGCTTTACAGGACCAAGCTGACTTTATCGCCTCACTTCATTTCCACTTGGAGAAGGCAAATCTATTTCATAAAAATGCAGTTGGTAATAACAAGCAACATTGCTCACAAGTATCTTCCACACAACAAAATAACATTTTTTTTTCTCCTGAATGCCAGCATTTATTCCCTTCATTACCACTCCTCCCAAGCTTCCTTGAGTTGGAGAGCTGTCTGCTGGGGCCATATGTGCTCCTCAGAGGCAGGGGTGTCTCTGGCACGTGTTCCCCCCAAGATGCCTCTGCAAGCTCACGTGGAGCCAGGGCATGCGAAGGGGCTGCCAACACCAGGCACGGGGGGAATGAGGGGCTTCCGCAGACCTCCATGTGCAGCAAATGGCTCTTTATTATCCTCATCCTTCATATCTTTGTTACCAGCATATTGTAATTTCTTTCATTAATCAGACATGATGCAGTCTTGGTCGGTATAGCTACTGTTTACTTTGGGGCAAATAGTGCTATTTACAATATCAGGTTTTAATTAAGCTGTTTTGGATGAAAACTGGCATGCTAAAAGCCTTTAAAAATGCCTTTCCTCAGAACACACCCACACAACAACAACCAGTAAATCAATGGGATTTCATATAACCTCTCTCTTGGAAGATTTAATTTGGCATGTGGCATCAGGGCAGTTATTTCTAAGGACGTGTTCCAGAGGAGGGAAGAAGTGAAAGAAACATGAAACAAGTTCATTCTCTTATTTTGTAAGCTGTAGAAAAGTTAAAAATAGATATGACTCTTATGCTCTAAATCCTATTTTTTAAGGAAAAATGTGTGAGTAATTAATTTATAATGGGACTAATTAGTTCTGTGAAATTTTTAAGATGATGTTGTAAATGAGAGAAAAGAAACTGTGAAGCCCAAAACATTTCACTATACAATCTATCAATGAACATTCATAAAAAATGTCCGCAAAAAATAAAATTTTGTCCGTAAAAAAACCCTTTTTACTCGGCACTAGTGAGACTGCACCTCGAATCCTGTGTTCAGTTCTGGGACTCTCACCACAAGAAGGATGTTGAGGCTCTGGAGCAAGTCCAGAGAAGAGCAACGAAGCTGGTGAAGGGGCTGAAGTCTTATGAGGAGCGACTGAGGGAACTGGGGTTGTTTAGCCTGGAGAAGATGAGGCTGAGAGGAGACCTTTTTGCTCTCTACAACTACCTGAAAGGAAATTGTAGAGAGGAGGGAGCTGGCCTCTTCTTCCAAGTGTCAGGGAACAGGACAAGAGGGAATGGCCTCAAGATCTGCTAGGGGAGATTCAGGCTTGACAGGCTTTTTCATGGAAAGGGTCATTGGGCACTGGAACAAGCTTCCCGGGGACATGGTTGAGTCATCATCCCTGGAGGTATTTAAAAGATGGATGGAAGAGATGCTGAGGGGCATGGTTTAGTGTTTGATAGGAATGGTTGGGCTTGATGATCCTGTGGGCTTTTCCAACCTAGTGATTCCATGGAAAAAAATTGACAATGTTTTAAAACTGATAGTTATCTGTACCCTTTTGAAGAACTACCTACACAGATTTCATCCCTGGAACACACTGACCTATTCCTGAACAGCTGTATGACTTCCGTTTGCACCCTCCCTGATTCCTTGTGACTTGCAAGAGAAGGGGTAGGATGTGCTCATACTGCTTTTCCATTGCTTCTAACCACACAATTTGCCTTTAACACTTGGGTCCCTGGATCATACAACATTAGCTCTGTTCCTCTGACATTACTGAGGCAAAAATTAGTAAAAACGTTAGTTTTGTTTTCCCACTAGCAATTGCCCTACTCTGCACAACTGGGCTATAGCACTGAAACAATTTCGGTACATCTGAGAACTCTGATCAGACTGTCTCTAAATCCTTTTCCTTTGATTGCTTCTGTTGGAAACTATATTTTTCTTCCTCAGGATGTTCAAAAGAAGATAATCTCTGCCTGAGCCTGATAATAGTGAGTGATGAATATCCAACCTGATCAACTTGGTTTAATTCCTTAACCCCACCCCACTTCTGATCTCTTGGGGGAGACACTGTTCAAATGAACGCAAGTCACTGTTGTTCAAGGAGCGTTCACTGTGTCCAGAAGAACCTTCTTTCCCTTTCAGATGAGAAAGGAGTTTGGGGAATCAGCCTCTCTTTCAATATCTGTTTATCCATAAAGTTATATTTTGTTTGAGGAGCTTTACCAATTGACCTCTTGCTAGCTCCTTTGGTACATATAGAAACCCTGCAAAGGGGTTGCATCTTCTCATAGCCAATGAACTCAGTTATCTGCTGAGCTGAGAGTCAGAATCAGCTTAACTGGATAATTGCTTAATTCATGGGAAATTTCTGTGGTAAATAGGTGAGTTGGCTAAGTTAATCACCTATTATTTCTCACCCAACAACTCCAGAAAAGAAATGGAAGATACCCCACAACAAAACAGTCTCGTACCTGCATTGTACATGATTTCACTGGTTTATAAAAAATTCAGTGCTGGTTTCCAAACAGTCTATAAATCCTTTGGTTCTCACTGATAGGGAAAGGCTGTTCTTGCTGATCAGCAGGCCAGATGTGCAGCAGCATTCATAGAGTCATAGAATCACCAGGTTGGAAGAGACCCATTGGATCATCAAGTCCAACCATTCCCATCAAACACTAAACCATGTCCCTCAGGACCTTGTCTACCCATGCCTTAAACACCTCCAGGGAAGGGGAATCAATCACCTCCCTGGGCAGCCTATTCCAATGCCCAATGACCCTTTCCTTGAAAAACTTCCTCCTAATCTCCTAATTCCCATCAGTCTCCTCTCCCAGCTACCATAGTATAGGTCTCCTCATGATCATCTCCAGGTAGTCAGCTCAGGCGGTGAAACTTCCCCTCTGAAACTTGCCAGCAGATAGAAAACTGCAAACTGCCCAGTCCCTGCTCCCAGAATATTCATATGCCAACAGGCAACCTTAGCCCTGTGCCGTTACAGCTATGAAAGAGTTCCCCTGGGGAACAAGGGCTTTCCCCTTATTGTCACGTGACACATCTTTCAAGACAGTGCATGTTTCTGGCTCCCACGTGCTGACATGGTCTGTAAAATGTCCTACCCCATCAACTCAGCTTTTCAGGGCTCTATAGGGATTTGTAGATGAAAAAATATCCATAACCAAGTACAGCAATGTTACCAACTTCTGTTTACTGCGCACTTCATTAAAATACCTGGATGTTTTACTCTAATATTTTTCTCCTCCCCTACAGACTCTCTCGGTGCCCATAATTCTTAGAAAACTCAAGTAGGCAGGATCAGTATAATTTTGTTTCTTCAGCGCTATGAATCTACCAGCCCTATCTGTTACCTTTCTGTGAATCTTAGTCTCCCAGAACCAGAGCCAAATTTGACACTTGGTGCCAGCCAACACCTGATGGTCTGAGGTTTTTTGGCCAGCACTCTTCAAAACATCTTAGTGCCAAGCATGGAACACTCTGCAAAACTGAATATAAGAAGTGTATGGACTGAAGTGCTTCCCAGCAGCTCTCTGATCAGCTCAATCAGAATTCATCTATGAGAATTTTTGCTGAGGCCCAGCAGTAGGATCTCACCAGCTCATGTAACAATGTTTTTGGTCTTGCCACTTTCATTTCAGTCCAGGTTGGCAGAGGAAAAGAAAAAACAACAAAAGGGGATTGCTGTGTCAACCTGCAGCTTCAACCATGGATGCTTTTGCTGGCATCCTTGTTCCTGTATTGTCACACATGGCATTTCTTAGCCCTTGCTGTTCTTGCCTCCACATTACTTATCATCTCTTGGTTAGGATGCAGAGGTGGATGATGCCTTTAATCAACCCACTTTTTAAATGTGCTGTGATACTTCGGGGGGAAAAAAGTGAAAATAGCAAATATGCCTAGTGGCAGGTAGGCTGCCAAAATAATAGTCTTAGTGAGATTAAGACTATTCTACTAGTCTAAATTAAGTCATTGTTTCTTTGTATTGCTTCCTCTGTCTGCATCTGTCTTGAACTTCATCTCATGCATATTGACTGCCAGCATTGTGGGGCAGGAACTCCGCTTCCATTGTCTGTGTAGGCCATTTTGCTAAGCAGGTCCAGATTGAGAGTCTAGACCATAACCAGACGTTTACAACCCCCATTCACAATTATCATGTAGTCTCACATCCCAAAATCAGATTATTTGGGATGCCCCTTGCCTGGAAGTGTTCAAGGTCAGGTTGGATGGGGCCGTAATCAGCCTGGTCTGGTGGAAGGTGTCTCTGTCCATTGCAGGGGACTTGAACTAGATCTTTAAGGTCCCTTGCAACCCAAACCATTCTATGATTCTATATCTATTTGCATAGACCTTGTATTCCTAGCTGGGAGGGACCCCTGATCTTGATGTTACAACATGGTTTGCAACAGCCTGAAAGGAGCCTTTCCTAGAGAGTGAAGACATCCAGGACCACACCCTACCTCATCCTATGAAGGACAAAGTTCAACCTCATTTCAAATAGTTTCCCAAGTTCAAAAAATTCTGAGAGGTCCCAAACCTTAGGTCTCTGCCAAAAATTAAATAGCCATAGTTTCTCTTCTCATGAAGTATTTCTCCCCACAGGGGTCTCCCCACCTTACCAGGCCATTCTAGCTTCAAGATGGAGTTCCTCCAGGATGTTGTGTACTTGTGTACAGAAGTGAAAATTTAAAACCCATGCATCTGGGGAATAACACCATAATGGCATCACCACTCTATAGCATTCATTCTTCTGAGAACTTTCAGTAAAGGCCAGACACAATGTATGTTCAACACTAGAAATGTGTTTACGTTGTGTCACAACCTGCAGATCGTTTTAGAGACTTCTGCATATCTCACCTCAACCTCCAACTCTATCAGTTTAGCTTTCTGCTTGTCTTCTTCCTCAAAATCTCAGTTTGCTTACAACAGAGTCAGACAATGTCATTTAATGTGTCTAGGATCAGCACATTCAGGTGATCCCCCAAAATTGCCCAAGTGTTCAGTCTGAAATGGCTAGAAGCCAATTTATTCCTATGCAGGTAAATTTTGTACTGCATTCCTGTCTCCCATGGGTTACTAAAGTGTATCGTACAGACAGAGTCCATTCTCTTCCACCTGCCAAGGTACTCAGATGTGCTTTATTTACCCATTTACTTCTCCAAGTCCTCGATTCTAGTTGGCAAACCAGAGGCCAGAGCTGATAAAGTTGTCTCCTATTATTCTTTGGGTAACATTTCTCCTCCCACATCTGGAATTGTGTCTCTGTGGAGCAGCACTTGGAGAAAAGGAGCAGCTTCTTCAGCACTAACTGTGGTTTTTCACAAAGAGTTTTCCACACAGACTCCATGACCCACCTCCCCTCCATGCTGACTTGGAGCCACATGCTCTGGCATACCTTGCTGGTGAGATATCAAGTGGTAAAAGGTTTCCTTGTGACAACCTCACTGCTGGTGCTCCTGAAAGGGTCTGGATGGGGTTGGTACATGTGGGGCTACCTCAAGCGTAGAGGAAACCAGTGTTTTCTGCCCCAGAAACTTACCCCTGGAGAAGAATCTGTGTGGACAGCCCCTTTTCAAGAACCACAGTTGATGTCGGGTAAGTTACCTTTTTTTCCTCCTCATTCTGTAATTAGACATCCCAATTATGTAGTTTAATCTAATTAAAGTAATGATGCAATTACACAATAATTGATACATAATCGGCATGCAAAAACCTATGTAAGTATTATTTAACCAACAGAGCAAATTCTACATGAACCTTTTCAGGCTCTTAAAAGTATATCAGTTTAGCAGCCAACTTGAGGAAGAGATTTTGCCAACTCAGGCATATTTAAGTACTTAATACCACTAGTAAAATTAGGGGGTTTTTTTCCTAATTATGGGCATTGAGCTTTTATTGACTTCAATGGAAGCTATCTCTGAGCACCCATAGGCAGAAATAAAGTTTAGAGCCTCTGAAAGACTCACTGCAAGTATCTCATCCAAAGATGGTAAAGTGCTACAAAGTCATTCCAGGAATGCCTAGTACTGGTTTGGCTGCTGCTAGATTAAAAAAAATAAATAAAAATGGAATGTTCGCTGTCAATTACAAGAGAATAAAACTCTGTGGTACCTGTACTGGTACTTTCACAGCAAATATTACTTCTTAAGATCCTTTTGAAAAAAAAAATTAAAAATTATTTCCTCCTTATCCAAAGTAACTGTGCAAAGTCAGCATATTACACATGTTACACTTAACAGTCACGTAGCCTAAGCCTGGGCTGTGGATCCACCCAAGGTCTCACACAGCAAGATCATGAGAATGTGCAGGTAGATGCAGGAGTCCTGACTCTAATGGTATAAGTAGGAATCTAGTTTTCTATATTGGCTCATTTTTGTGAAATAAATAACCTGGGAAGCGTATATGTCATAGTATGAGGATGTTAGTGCTATCTCTAACAGCCTAAGACCCATATTCTGAAAAGACACAAGAGACCTGGGGGCTTGTCTGATAGAAAAGGGATTTTTTCTCATCCTTGGATAATATTTCCTTTAACCTACTCCCCATCCCCTTACTGTTGTGCAGTGAACTGTGTACCTTATATGGCTTTTTCCCACCAGGGATGTGGCTGAATGACAGTGATATTTTGGCCTTGTTTTGGAAAGCACTGTGGAATCAAACACATCCACATTTATATAATGCTCTATAATTAATCCAACATGTCTGGATGTGTGAGGAAATGAGAATGCCCTGTCCTTTTCTTTGTCTCTATTGCATAACTCATGCTTTAAGCTGGGTGCATTATCTTGCAACATGTCATATAGCAAGTTTGTCCAAAATGCTCCAGTAGCTGTGGTGGTGTAACTATTCAGAAGAAGGGAAATTTCAGAAGAAAATGTGAATGTTCCCTGATAAGCTTTTTGTGCTTTTTTGTTGTTGCTGTTTTTTTGCATGATTTGCTGTTAAGGATTTAGTTTTAAGTGTTATTACCCATATGTGTGGAAGTGTAATTTTGATTTCATCCTTATTCTCTTTAATGCCAAAACTGCTGAAAAAAACCTTTTTAATTTGGTTTCAAAATCAAATGTGGTGTTTTTACTGTTATCTTTTAATTGTCAGCATTCATATTGCTAGTGTAAGTGTTTATATAATGTTTTTTCATGACAGACACTGAAAATATGAAGAAGAAAAAAAAAAGCCTAAGACTGAACAGTCGCTCGTTCATGGTGATATAAATTCAGTTTTACATATGGAAGTCACTGGGAGTCTGCACATATGGCCCATGGTTTCCAAGCTTAAGAAGAGTTCACAGGTGCTTAGGTGATCCTCTAATCATTGATAAGGGTCATGTAGAGAGCATCTTTGTCTTTCAACTTTTTTCTTCAACCCATTTGGTGGTTTCAAACTGAATGCAAGGGGACAGGCTCATCTGGGCAGCATTTGAAGAAAGTTTCCAGTGTTGGACTGAGCACTAGTTCCTTCAACCTAAAGAGCACTTTGCTTCAGAGACAGTAAAAAAAACTATTCATATACTTTTTTGGGTGAAAGTCTCTTTTTAATACGCTAGGAAGCATCAGTAGATCCATTCAGTAACAAACATTTGGAGACTGAAAAAAAGCAAGGTGAATGCAGCTGATAGGTATGGGGAAATTCAGTAAGCACATCACTGCACAAAAAAAACCTAACCCAAATCTGTTTATATTCCCCAGAAAAAAAATACCACCATAAAAATCTAATGTCCAGTTATTTCACAGGTCTCCTTACATTTTTTGCTAACAGAAATCTATGTAATGTAGCTCATAGGCAACACCATTTTGTAAATTTTCTACCAGTCTTCGTCTTCATTGTTTTAGCAGTAAACTCACCCATATTTGTCATAGGAACTTGGAAATTTGCCAGCAGTTTGGTTATTCTGATAGTCCAAGGGCTGCTGGTTTTGGTCAAGATATAATAACAGCCAGAGTACAATTGATCTCATATTGCTGAGAGTGATTTAAAGGAAAGTCTTTGAAAGAAGTATAACTGCCTGAATTACTTCTTTTTTATATGTTTTTAAATGAGAATATAAAGGCCAAGGGCATTTTTTTCCTGTTTAATACTATTAAATCCATCATTAAATCTCTCACTGAACACTGGGTGAATTTAATGGTGCCCTCAAGTGCCGATGCTGATGCTTGACTGTGTTAATATTGTTGTATGTACAGATACAATAAATAACACTTAGCTGGGGTAGTATTAGCAACCTCATTGGGTATATCTATACAAATAGCTCTACTAATGAGATTAAGCATCAGAAACCAATGGTGATGTGAATCTAGGCGCTGGGGCTAAAATATGGATAGGGATTCAACACATTGAATCTATCAATAAAACCAAACAGACTCTACTAAAAGCTTTACTGCTAGTTGGCATTAAAGGATTAATTTGAAAGTACACTTTTTATCTTTTCTCATCTCACTTTATAACATTCTCTGTCTTAAAACTTCAGTCTGTCTTGCACACAGGTATTATGAGTGTTTCTATTTGCTGAACAATCAGCAAAAATCCAGGAAGGCTTCTCTGCTTTGCCTTGCTGTGACAAGAGTTCTCTTTGGTAGACATAATTCAACACTGAGGATAGAGAGGGGTTGTATCTCTGGTATTCTGAAAACAGAGTTGTATTAGTTGAGTCACTTCTAGATCATAGTTTCCCCTCTGAACATACACCCCTTAAGTACAATTGCCTTGCCTTGCCCATCCAGATTATTTTATACAGGCTGGCATAATTCCAGGATCCCATTTTCCTCACACAAAAAGCTTGAACTGTTCATGATTACAATACTCTCTTACCATTGTAGTAACCTCCAACTTCCATCATTTCATTTTGAGACTATTCCCTATTTATGCTTCTATTGTGGGTAGGGTAAAATCTCTGTGTTGTGATTGTGCTTCTGATGGCATTCTACCTACGCTAAGGCTTTGAAAGGTACATCCACGCTTTGTTTTACTAAAAAACTTATGCAAAGCGAAAAAAGAATTTACATAAAGGACTACCTTTAATCAACAGGGGTGAAATCCTTCACTGGGTAGGAAAGTCACTGAAGGCTTAAGTGGGAATTAATTGATAGGTAGACTTTATGTGGACCTTCTTATTGCAGTGAATTGCAGTTTGATGGTTCTCATGAAGAGAAATCAGAAGAAATTAACATTTGATGCCACAAGACAACTCTCTGTGACTTACAGTATTTTAAATTTCAAATGCTAAGGCAGTTGGTTTTTCCCCATGCTCTCTAAAATAATAGGCAACATAATTAAAATGTGCTAATGTATGTCCTGTTTCCTTTTTTTTATGTATTACTTTAATTTTCCCATGTGATTTCTGTGAGGTTAAAAAAGAAGAAAATATATACATCTTTTTTTTTAAATGACAGCAAAAGAATGTTAATTTTACTCTAAAGTGGATAAATAAATCACATGTAGTTAAAAGCTCTAAAATAAACAACGTCTTACTTCCTTGCGTGCCTCTGTCACAGTGCAGCCGGTAATTTCATAATCACCTACTGTTTGCTGGTAAACATCTTGAGGAATGTTTTACAGAGTTGTAAAAACTTGTGTTAGCATAATTTTTCATAACATTCTAGCTGTAAAACCAACTGTCTTTGTTCTGAGAATCTGGTACACCATCAGTGAAGAATACCTAGAAGTGATGAGGGAGTCTGATATGCTAGTCTGTGTAGACTTTCTGTGCATACAGGTGTTTTGTCAGTTCAAGTGTAATTGTTTCATAACCAACCTACTTATGAACTGTTGAAAAGATCCATTTATTTTTCTTTCCATTGGTTTTATTTAGTTCTAACCAATTGAGGTAAATCTAAATGTATTTGGGTTTTGGTTAAAGTGGTTTAAAGCTATTGCTTTTTTTTTTTTTTTTTTAAATAGATGCAAATTTCTTATATGGACAATGCCTACAATAGTGAATATGATACTAGTGCTACTCTGCTTCTTAGTGAAATAAACCCTATAATGGATGAAGCCAGAACATAGGCTTTAAGAACAGAATTACGACTTCAGTGTTTATCTTCATACTTTCTACTATTTCTTCCAAGTGAAGTCACAATATGGCATTGTCAGCCTTGGTAACATTTGTGTCAGGACAGGGATTTTCTTAAGGGACTTCCTGACCTAAGATTCTTTCAACCTTAATTCCAGTTTTGTGTGTCTTACCTCAGAACAGTAGTATGGTATCGACAGAGGGTGCTGGGATGCGTAATTCGGGTTTGCAGATTACCTTGCAAATGAAACGCCAGTGTGTACAATTAGCACTAAATATTGTTTCAGGGTTTAAAGCAGACAGAACTTGAGACAATGATAGCTTTGAAGAACCCACTTGATATAAACATTAGATAACTGTGAATTGTACGGCTAAAGAACAGTCTTCTTCATTGTTCCTTGAGTATATTTGCAGCCAGAGAAAGGCACAGATTGCCTAGGAACAACTGGGGCAGGCAAAGAGTCTCTCCATCCTTTTAGCAGCTTCCCAAATGCCAACTTTTGTGTAGCAGAGAGGACTGTTTCATGTGCCTGGTGCTGGCTCCCAAGAACGTGATGGTGAGCAGCAGCAGTCAAGGCAGGCTCCCTGCCTGTGCTTAATGACCTCACAAGTGCAGTACTACTGCAGCTTCTGAAGTGCAAGGACTGTGATTGTCCCAGCTCTGCAAGAAGGGACAGTACTTACCCTCTGACTGACTCCATCACAGGACTTCTGTCCTGAACACCCAAAACAACTTGCAGATTAATGTAAAAAATAGTCTGTTTGTACCTGCTGAATTGTTGCTTTGACTCTGAAACAGCTAGAAATTATTATAACTGGAGACTAGTGTACTCTGCTTATGAAAACCCTTAGAGTGATGCAAAAGACTCTGATGGTCTTTTTTCCTCAATAAGCCAAGCAAAACCTGAGACATAACACAAGGATTTAGGTCTTAAATAGGCCTCTGCTCTCAACAATGAAGCTTCCAGCCTGGTTGCATTCAGTTTGCATTGGCCAGTGTTTATGGCATGCATGGATGGGGGTCTCAGAAATGCTTGAGGAACTCCAGGTGGAGAGTGCATCCACTGGGACTTCTCTACTGAATTCTCCAGCTATTTTGAGGAGCCTTCTAGTACATATTTTCTTCCACTTTTCCTAACCCGTCTGCCTTTGGCACACGTTTTGGGCAAAATTGTTCAACCATTAACAATGGAAGACATCAAAATCAAAAGGGAATCACTTCACTCATCTAAAATAGATTATCTTCTCAAAAAAAGTTTCTGTCAATTCAAAAACCACTGTGTTCAGAAATTCATGGTGCAATAGTAGTTTTGAGAAGCTTCATCTATATGTTTTATCCTTGGTAGTGGATAAAATATCCTTGTTACAGTACCTCTACCATAGCGCTGTGCAAGCTTTGTTTATCAATTAATTTTTTACTGCTGATTAAGTCCCAAAATTATCCAGTACCTCATCTAAGAGGGACTGTCCTGGTCTTCTGCATCTCTGACTGCTTGTGCTGGTGACTTTACCACTGTGAAAGTTAACCAAACCTCTTGTTCCTGGTGACTTCTGTACAAAATCATAACTTGAATATGGAAAGTGCCATGTACATGCTACAAAATAATGCTCATCCAGAGAAATTATAATTTACATATACTGGACTACACATGGGGAAAATGGAAGTGCTATTATCTCACTTTTCCTTGTGCAGCAGGATATATCCAGCCTTGTAGCAGGCCCACCAGTCTCTGGCTCTAGCACCAAGATACTCTCTGCCACCTCGCTGTGTTTTTTCCAGTGCAAGTTGCTGATACTCCATGGGAATCCAGGTTGTTTGCTCAGGGCATCCTGGAAGAAGACGGAGGATGTTTGTACCTGACCCCTAGTCTGACTAGCATTCCGACCTCTGTATAGAGTCAGATAACTGCAACCACTCTCACCTGTTTCAAGTCCATTATCTTGTATTTGGCTGAAGCATATCGTTCAGAAAATCATCCTTTCTTGATCTTAAGACTTCAAAAGATGAAGACAGGAATTTCCATAGCACTGCATCCCAGCAGTGAGACACCAACTTATGAGACGTTCTTTTTTTCCTGAATTCAGGTTGCCTTTTTGTCCTTCTGTCCATTGTCTCATGATACAAGAAGTTAGTGAGTTTCAACATTTTGTGTTGCTATGAGCTGACAACATTATTCACTGAGATCTATTTGGAAATTTGAATCATAGAATCATAGAATCACAGAACCAGGTTGGAAGAGACCCACCGGATCATCGAGTCCAACCATTCCTATCAAACACTAAACCATGTCCCGCAGGACCTCATCCACCCATGCCTTAAACACCTCCAGGGAAGGTGAATCAACCACCTCCCTGGGCAGCCTATTCCAAATAGAATCATAGAACAACCAGGTTGGAAGAGACCCACCGGATCACTTGCATACATGGACTACTATTAAGCATGAACAACCTTGATGCAGTCATGTTTTGTGAATCCTGTTGAAAGCATTCTGTAGTAGTTCTGCCTTTAGACTTGGAACACTTGACAGATGGCTACAAATAAGTTTTTTAGAAATCATGTTAAAGGGGTTTTTTTTTCTCTTTATGAAGATGCTTATACAGATCAAGCATCATACTCCTTTAGTCTAACAGGTCGGATCTCTGTAGATATATGTGATTTTTTTGTTCTTTTTTTCACCTTCTCAGAATTTCCGTAGTTTTTTTAAGAACTGTGGACAAAAACCATGCTATTCTTACATTTGCCTCACCAGCTCTACTGTGCTGCATTCTCCACTTTCAAATTTACAATGATGGAATGAGCTCTTTTGGCAAGAGCATGAGATGTTGGGAAATTATTTTCAGTTGCTTGTCCTCTGGTGACCTCTTCACTCCTTTCTGGGTCCAGTATCCCACTCTGCCATGAATATATGGCATTCTTTGTTTGTGGACCTGAGTTTGCCTGTGTTGAACTTTAAATGCCTTTATAATCTTAGCTGAACTAGTCTTTCTTGGCTTCAGCTATCACATTGTGCCACCGTGCTCCTTCTAGAATGCAAACCATCAAGATATAAGATCTTTCTGTCAATTCAAATCCAGGAGGCACACGATGCAGCCTTGAGAACAGATGGTTGAATTCACATACACTGAAGCACGCAGCGCTACACTGATTTCTTAATCTCATTCAGAATAAATGACTTGTATATGAACAGATTCCCCAAGTTGTCAGAGCATCATAAACAAAATTGTTTGCTAATTGCAGTCAGCCACATCCATTCAAGGTTGTCCGGAAAGGATTTACAGACCACTTTGCCTTTCAGAACCTCTCTGCGCTATGGCAGGGAAGGAGATCTCCTGCCTTCATGCTTTGCTCTGCAGGCTGAGGTCCCAGCCTGGTGTAATTTTTACCTGTAAATTAAGCGAATTTCATCTAATATCACTGAGAAATCACAAGTGCAAAACCAGTGCAAAATCACATCTGAGTCACATTTGACAGCACTTTAACTTATAATGCTTTAATTCTCCCTTTTTTCTTTCCATGGTCTTTTCTCCCCCCCCCCCCCCCATCATCTTTTCACACTGACGAAGAAGTTTGTCATAGTAGCACAGAATAAAAGCCTTCTTTTTTCTTTTTATGGTTGGCAATCTTCACAGGTACATTGGCTGAGAGGCGTTCTGGTTGCACCTTAAATCTTAGAGGTCAAGGTATTTACTTCATGTAATGTCAGCCTGTAACTTGTGCACGGAGCTAACAGGCACTACTGTGTTCCCATAAGTTCATGAAGCTTGAAATTCTCAATCAGTTAGCTGAACAAACTGAGCTAAAATTACCAATTCATGCCCACTGGTGAATCTCTACTGTAGATGCACAAAAGAGCTTTTTGTTCGAGCCCTTGGGTTCCCAGGAACTGACTAAGTCTTTCTGGTATCTCCTGTCCTCTTAAACCGGCTTCAGGAGTATGGAAGACTAGAACTAAGAACAAATTAGGCTAAACAAATGATCTACTATTTAAATGTCTGTCCAGGGAGTGAACCAGTGCCTCTAATGTACCCCTCAGCAAGCTTCCAGAATCTCACAAAATAAGAAACTTGAAAAACCTGTCTAGTTTAAAAAAAAAAAACCTAGATATTTTTTTCCTCACAAATCTTGTTTCAATGACCTCCTTGAATTTACCAGTGTATTTCTATCTGGAATCAAGGGATGTTTATATTAGAACATTACACGCATTTGTGGCAAAGATATTTCAGTATTGCTAAATATTTACCACTATGGTATTTTTGTCTTCTCCAAACCGCAGATGTTTTCCTTAGTAAATGTGTCTGCTTTTTAGCTTTGGGCATTTTTTGTTGTCTGCTCCTATGTCCATACTAATACAATCATCCATTAAAACCAGGGTAAGATTCTGACCAGTATCCTGGTCTTTATTTTCAGTAGCTTTTGTTTTAACTTCCTGAAATGTTTCCAGAGCAATGTTGAGACCACTGCTGTTGCCTTGTTAGCAGACTTCAGAATTAACATGCTTGTTATGACCTCTGAAAATTTCAACTATGTGCATTTTTTCCATTGTTATCTGAAATCATGCAGAGATCTAGACCTTGAAGTATCCTAGATCTTTTCCTTTACTCTTTCTCCTCCCCCTACTCCCAAGAGGCAGCTATTCATCTTCATTAGCTACTTCTGTTAGCTTGCTGCCAACCAAGAGTGGAAAACTAGCTGCATCAGTCTTGCATAGAAATTCAAGAATTAGAATCCACAGTCCTTGGGTGCAGGAGGTTAATGTGCTAATAAAGATTGTGCCTTGATTAACCACATCATCTCAGCTTGCCCAGGCAAGACTGGTTTTCATGCAGTTTGTCATATCATATGACCCAATGCATTCACCTAACACCCTAACTTCTTAGCTTAGAACAGATATTTGTCACTGCAGCTAATAGAGAGATTTTGTCAGTTTCTTTTTTTTTTTTCATTTCTGTGGGAATATTTTAAAGTTTTTAAGGAAACCTTTTAAATGCTGTTCTATGATTTACCTGTAAAGAGACACATTCTTTCTTTCCTGATAGAGATTAATATTTTTTTTGTCTTAAACTTTGATAGGAAAACATGGCATGCATGGCTTATACTCAAGGTAACACGTGCTCTTAGTATCAAACCACATTTGTCTTGGGCATTCATAGCTTCTTCTGGGCTTATAGGTTCATTTGGTCCCCCCAAAAAGAATGAAAATTTGCAAGACTTAGTGTTAAACAATTGTAATCATACAATGAGGACCTAAATAAGTCAGTTTGCTAAGTTAGTGTCTGTAGCACTCTTACATTTATCTGTCCTAGTCTGCTGGACCATGACTAAATGTTGCAGGTTATTTGCAGGATGATTCCATTAAAGTACAGATAACATATTCCAAACAGAAACTTACTGTACTGGTAATTGCGATTTGCTGTAGAGTGAATTTATCCTCAGATCACGTTGCAAATGTTCATGATTTGGAATGGTTTAGTTCTGTAGATATCAGACATCTGCAGATTTAATGCTGAAGACATTCTTTAATGCTGCAGTCTGCAAAATCTCTGACCTTCTCCCATTCCAAGGGACTAATTTCTCTTTTTTTTCCCCTTCCTTCTCCCCAGCACACAGACACATGCACACACACACTGAGTCCTGATTCTATCAAGCAATTTCAACTGATGCCCATCAGAGCAGATCTGAAGAACCAAGCACAGCACAAATGACACAGTCACAAGCCGCACAATTATGTTTATTTCTTTGCTTAGAACAAAAAAATTCCTTGACAAGCACTCTCCCCTGAGTTGTCATCTATCTTTGGATGTTACTGCAATGAAACATATTGAAACAAATTCATATTGCAAAAAGCAACAGAGTGTTTGAAGGATTTTGGGACTGGAGCCAAAGGGGAAGTGTGGTAGAATGTGTTTTTCAGGAGATTGCTGTGGAAAAAAAAAAAAAGTGATCCCTTGAAATGAGTTTAGCAGGAGCAGTGGAGACAGGAGAACTGCTGCCTGAGGTCCAGTGCTGAAATGGCACAGAGCTTAGCATAAATGTTGTCCTTATGGCTATTTCAGCTCCATGTCAGGGAGCTTGTAGCTGTTCTGTAATTGCATCCTTCAGTTAGTGGGTGAAAGAAACCACATTTGTCACTTATCTCAAGTTTAGAAGCATTTTGCAATGTGTGTGACATAAATATTAACAATTAATTAAAACTTGCCCCATAAGTGAGTGGAAAGGAAGTAAAAAAGGAAACAATGGGAACTGGAAAATGGCAAATTGTTGTGTTGGGTGGTGTTGGTTCTGAATAGCATGTTGCCAAAATGATAATGACAAAACAGAAAGTGCTCATATGGAAAGAAGAGAACTAACAAGTGCTTAAAGGAAACTACGGAGCTTATGAGGATGAAGAAAAAGGGTTAAGTAGCTGTAGTTTGGATATATGACATCAGAAAGAAATAAGAAGAAACAGCTTTGTCTTTCTATTTTGCAGGTGTATATTTGAGTTTTGGGTTAGAAAAGTTGCAACAGTAACAGATACTAGAGGAATCAGTATTTTAAGAAATATTGGGTTTTACATCATGGGAACCTTATCATAGTGAAATGTTGTCAGCTTCAACATAGTCTCCAAAAGTTTCAGTGTCTGACTCTTTCCTTTGGAGGTTTGACACTAAAATCATAGACATTGTCAGCTAGTGCCAGTGTAGCTTTGCTGAACTGGAAGGGATCTTTGCCAACTGACAGCAGTTAAAGAGAAAATTTCCTGTACTGAATAAAAACCCCAAAACCTATTTTATGAAGACAGGAGAGTAACTGGATTAGAGGTTCTCAAACTTTGTCTTGTGATCACTCCTGAAGAGTCTTGGAAAGCGCTGTGTTAGCTTTGTGATGCCTTGACTTCCAGCTGAATAAATATATCTAAAGCTTCCCTAAAATCTGCATTTTAGTGTAGGTAACTACAAAGAGAGACCCTCTGTGTTCCGCATGAGCGAACCAACAGAGTGTTTTCAAAGGAAAATTGTCTCACCAATCTCCTGTAATTCCTGAGACATGTCAGTAGAACAGCGGATGAAGCTGAGCCAGATAAAATAAATTTCAAAAGGTGTTTGACAGGGTCCTTTTTGAGACACTACAAACATTTCTTAAATCATCATCTGTGGAGAGACAAAATATTATGAATCAAAAATTGGCTAGATGAGCACAAGCAAAGAGGAGGATTAAACAGTCAATTTTCTTAATGGCCCGATTATGAGTTCTGGTTTTGGCAGTGAATGAACAGCAAGATAATACACGTGACTAGACTTTAAATCTAGATGATATTGATCTCTCTACTTTTTATTAATTACAATTTTTCTGAATCAGTTCAGCCATTCCTGATATCATGTACAACACAGCAAGA
Source organism: Coccyzus lansbergi (assembly GCA_033558105.1). Lineage (NCBI taxonomy): Eukaryota > Metazoa > Chordata > Aves > Cuculiformes > Coccyzidae > Coccyzus > Coccyzus lansbergi. Next base: position 270,886 of record JAUMJK010000332.1, on the reverse strand, counting down.
CTGATGGCACTAGATAAATAGAATTGCCTCAAGTCTAGAGTGAAAACTATTATTTACCTCTGCATAGTACTCTTCCTGAAAAATTACCTACAAGCTAGGGTTAAAAGCCCCAAACAAAACACTGCCAAGCAGTGATTAATCCACAAGAAATGTCTCATTACTTAATTGTTGCTGCAGAAACTGAATTTGGAGCAAGGCTATGCAATACTGTAGATTTCTTTGAAGGTTTTCTTTTCAGTAAGAAAAAAAGGCCAAGTTGGCATGTTGACTAAGATTAACTAGACTTGGACCTTTATAGCTTGTATAACTGGATATTTATGTGTAACTTCTGAAAACTGATTTACTACACATGGGGACTAATAACGTTACAATATGCATGTGAAGGAGACTTGCCATCACCACCACCACCAAGATGTCAGCATGAAACAACACCGCTGCAATCCTCACTAGGAGAAATGTATGTTAAAAAAAAGGGGGAATCTCAGAGCCACTCCTCAGTCTTGTACATCTGGCAGCAGAAAGAGGAGGGCAGTCATCTTCATCTCAAACAAGCCATCCTGCAGTTTGGCACACGTGCTTCTTCACATGAATTTTTAAGCCATCAAGTAAGGGCTTCCTTCTTTGATCCAGAAATCTTTGTTTTCCCCACTTCTGGACCTCAAGTGGCTTCTCAGTTCTTCCTTTAATTAACACTATTCAGGACTTGAGGCTTAACTAAATCAAGTTTGGAGAAAGAGCTAAACTGTTTTTAAAATAGACCAGTATCTTGTAGTGACTGGAACATTTTGAAGTGCTAGATGTTTTAGACTTATTTTTTGTTTGATTTATGCTTAAATAAATTCCTTTTTTTCCCTCCATCTAATTTCTACCACCAGTTGGAAGATTCCAAGGATCTTAAGTGCCTTTAAATTTTCATCAGTCCATTTGAAACTTTGTTTTCAGTCCAGTGGGTGCCTTCTGCCACTACTAGCAATCCCAGGATCGAAGGACAGACAAGTTAGTTGAGCAGAAAAGAGAAGCTATTTCTGAAAGTTTATTTTAATAACACAAGTTGAGTCCTTTCTATTTAGTTAGTTATATAGTTTCCGTTTAGGCTTACATTTTTAAACATTTCACTCCATGTACTGAAGAAAAAGGAGATCTTGATAAATAATAAGCTTATGCCACCACTGGTTCTTTTAATTTGTCTCAAATACCTTCAGGTTTATCTAAAATCATGAAATTTGGCATGCAGGTACACATTCTGTGTTTCTTTCTGCTTGACCTTGGAAAGTGTTGATGCTTGCTGGACACCTAAATTCTTTCTGCTGATTTTTGAGATGCTGTCCATGGCAACCAGAAGAGACTGCACATTTTTTAATGTTTCTCTTTTAAGAAAATATCTCACTAAATTTAAATGTTATCACTCCTCAGTGATGAGGACCTATAGTTTGGAGTATTTTTTCCTGTTAGTTTTCCAGTTTTTTTCCTAATTTTATTTAATTTTATAGTTTTCTGAATTCCAAAGGGTGGTGATAAATGCTTCAACTTTGAGTTGCTTCACAACTCAAAATATTCTTCTAATACATTCACATTCAGATGTTCATGATAATGGCAATTATTAACCCTGGCAAATAGTAGTCTTACTAAAGTCTTGTGTCGGAAAGGGTTATGTCAATTTTAAATTATGTAGAAAGCTTTATTATGTAGCACAACTCAAAGTAAAAAGGCAGAAGAGAAGCTAGCTGGGAAAAAAAAAAAGCCCATTAAGGCCACTTTCATTGAAGTGTGGATGAGAAATAATCTTAAGGAAAAGAAGAAATGAAAGATTTCGACATGTCAAAAAAAAAGGTCACCCTTATTTTTAATCAGTGCTCTGGTCCTTTCCCTGGGTGAAGGCATCATTGTCAGACTCGGGCAGGCAAGGTGAGAGGGAAGAGCTCTGCTGCTTTAACAGATTGGTTTCTGCATGGCATATAGCAGACTTCTGAGAGGATGCTCCCCTGAAGGTGACAGTTAGGGTCAGGCGCCATATAACCTGGAGGAACTCCTTGGGCAAATGGAAATCATAAGTACAGAATAGCGTATTTCTCAAGCAGAATAACTTTAGGTCAAAGTTACCAGTTGTTCTAAGTCTGGCTGCCTTGGTTCTTCAGTTGACAGAGATAACATAAAGCATTGCCCTTTAGAACTAGAGAGGGACACATAGTTCATTTCTATGTGTACATTTGGGCTCAACACCTCAACTCGTTGGGAAAAACTCTTTGTTTGTTTTGGAGCAGGCTTTTGCCCATATAAACACCTTTAGTCTACATGCACTTCATCACATTTTCTAGAAATTAAGCAAATAGTGCTGTAAGGGCAAAGCAGAGAAAAGCAAGTGAGAAAGCATTCAGATCACAGCCTTAGGGTTATATGTCTGCATTGCAAATCTCCTTTTCAGCAACTGATTCTCATAAACCTCTACTGCTGGAATATTTCTCAATATGTAACTCCTTAATCTTTTAGAAACAATAGCACATGTTTCCAGGTACTTGTAGCAGCCTCTTTGCCTGTTTTTTTTGTTGTCTGAGTTTTAAGAATTTACTGTATATTAAAAATTACTATGCGGTGATATTGCTGGCACTTATCAGATAAGGAAGTAATAAGATGAACAATCTGCCTCAAAGAAGTGAAAAGCGAAGCAGTTCTGATACAGAAACTGCAAACCAGATGATGCTCTGATTAGAGGCATGCACGTAGATTACAGAAGTATAATAAATCAAGTAACATTTTAGCCTCAAATAAAATAAAATAATGTAGTTTTTATTAGGAAATAAACTGTGTATCAAGCATGTGTTTAAGTTGACATTTATTATTAATAAACTATGATGAAAGGGCTGATCCTTTCATTGGCAGAACAACCAGAAATTTTCCTCTATGCAGAAAATGCCCCAACTCAGTCTATGCCAGGTCAGGAAGCACTTCCATCAGCACTAATGAAGGATGGATAAGAGACTCACCTGTACCCTTTTTCAAACAAGAACATTTTCTTTTCTCTTTACAAAGGAATGAGTCATGGAAATAAAACTCCAATGTTATTTTGGGACTGATCGTGGATCTTGCTACATCTCCTTGGAATATGACTGAGAATTAATTCCACTGTCAGCTAATAGTATCACAACTCAGCAAAGCATGTGGCAGGCAAACCCTTGCTCCTGTCATTGAGCCCCATGCTTAGGCACAATGTTATTTGCTCTTCGGCTCTTGAAACTTGTGGGCCAGATCCTCAGGGTTTTCACACTCCACGCTACTTCTCATATACTTTTAAGTTACTGTGTACCAAATATTATGCTTGTTCGTGCTGAACATGTCAAAAAGTATGCCCATCCTTTAACAGCCTGCACTGGAGAGGAAGATGAAGCCTCTCTCTTAACAAACTCCTTGTCTGAAGTGTTTAATTTACACCTCCCCAAAAGCAGCCTTGCTTTGGAGATCAAATCGTTCAGATTTTAATGATAGCAGTATTGAATGTGTGTCTACCTGCTGCCTGAAGCTGTGTCAAGGATGACTGTATAGAAGTCAGGTCAAACTAAGTATGTCTCTTAGCTACTAAAAATTGTCCTTAAAATCAAAACAGGGAAGAAACAATGGTGAAGCACACCTCATTTAGGACTTGCCACGTATCTGTGTCCTGCAAGACACAAAAATGCAGTTATGACCTTATTTGACCCCTTCGCAATGATAAAGGCAATTTTAAGAGTTAACTATTGAGCAAGTGTTCACCATTTATCATTCTGACCTTATCTATCATTGTGTACTATTCCACTGAATTTCTAAACATAGTTTGCTGTGTAATATTGTTTTTCAGGAGATGACCCATTCATGGCCTCCACCACTGTCAGCTATTCACACACCAGGAAAAGCAGAACAAAGCAAATTTGCCTTCCCAAACAAGGTAAGACATGAAACAACATGTAGAACCTTGCCTCCTGCACCTCAAAATATGTCCTACATGTGCCCTGACTAAGTGTGTGAGGTCTCTAGGCTGAAGTTGATGACCTTCTCCATGTGTGTGCCTGTATCCCCTGTCTTTTCCATGCTTACAGTCTCTGCAGGGCTACACAGTCTTTTTTGTAAATCTCCTAGCAGCAGCACAGTTGCTGGTGTGGGGGTCACAGATTCCTCACTGCAAGGCAAAACTGCAGGTGCCCTTTGTGGGGTGTCTACTTGTGGTGTCTTCTGCAGGCACCTGCTAAGGCTCCTGACTGATATGTCAGGGCACATACAGCTGCAAATCAAGAAGCTCCTGCTAGTATCCCTTGTTCCTGCTTCATTTGGCTTTGCTAGCCTAGACTTTTTTTTTAAACCACCGAGGTTTGAAGTGAGCTTTACTACTGCACTGGCCTCTGGAGTTGGGGGCTGAGGAATGGGCATATATTCCCTGCCACCAATCTGGCTTCAAGGGTAACTTTGCTAGAAACGCAAAGCTAGGAAGCCCAGTGCCATGATGCTCAGAGGGCCCACAGAAGGGTTTACCAGGGAAGCCTCAAGGGACAAAGGCCACTGGTCTTGCTCATGGTCCCTTGAAACTAGCTCCACTGTTGCATGTACATCACGGGGAGGATGTTGTGCAGCATGATAAAGGTCGTTGGCATGAGCTTGAGGAAGTAACATTATTTATACTTGGCAAGTCAGGAAGGCATGAAATCAGCTATCCTAGGCAAGATCCAATAAAAATTCTGCATTGTATCACTAGCATATTTCATGAAATGTTCAAGCTTGAATGATGGTATTGGTGCTGTTTATAGCTTTTCTGCTGTTAAAGCAAGCTCTTTTTTGTAACATTTAAGTCCATTCTGCAAAATTTAGTGCAGAAAATAATTATAACCACAAAGCCAAGAAACCTTCATGATTTGCATCCAGCTTTTGCGTGGATGAGTGTAAGGATTTTGAAGAACCATGGGTGTAAACCAAAACATCCCTGGCATGTTATGAAAGAAAAAAGAAGGAAATAGCTCAGTGTCTATTTGTTCATTGAAGGGAGATAGCTGATTAAAGATGGTAGGCAGGGTAGAGGCTTGTTATATTAGAGTAAATCCAATGAATGGTTCAACTACTTACAAGCAGGTGAAGTGCCCGGATATGGATGACAAAAATGAAGTGGTGCTTGCAGCTCTGCAGTTTCTGCCATAATTATCAGCACATGATAATTATCAATGGCATGCATGTCGACGTGCATGAGCAAGCTATGCACCTTTCAGTGTATCTGTACAGCCATCAGGAATGCGATTCCTCACAGCTGACTGTATTGTGATAAATATAGGAATAGGAGAACCACAGATCATCAGGCAAAGGATATGTGAATAACGGTTAATTTTTACTTTCTCATCTTCTCTCTTCCTGTCCATCCATCTCTTTGGGAAATAGTCTAATAGTTTGAGCTGCAGAGCCATTGTGGACATCTGCCATTCATTTGTATAGAGCCTTTTCTCCGTGGTTTCTTTTTCTCTTACAAAAGTGGAATTTCCATTTTATTTAATCTTAAGATGGGCAATCTTTTATCTAATAATATATGAGCATACTTTTATAAGTATAATAACATCACAATTGTATTGTGGCCTTGGTGATCTGCATGGTCAGAAATTAGAGTGTTTTGTATGAGGTGGAGAATAAGTGCCCAGCAAAACTCATCAGAGTCCTGGAAAAGTCCTACATTAATGGAGATACATCATGTTAATTGTAAATATTTCAAATATTTTAAAATAATTAAAAGCTACTCCTGTGGCTTACCCTGAATCTGAGTAGTCACAAATTTTAGAAGGCAGTTACTTTTCAGGCTCCAAAACACAAAGATTGGTTTCCTAATTTTTCAAGCCTGTTTTTAAAACAGTTACAAACTAGCCAGTGCTTTTGACAAAGTGTTGTGGAAAGTCTTTATTGGATTTCATAGGGGATATTTCCATAACTCTTGGGAAGTTTTGCTGCAGGTAAATTATATAGTTGTCCCAGCTTGTTGAAAACTAAGAACTACATCAAACTCTTGTAGATCACACGTTACTCAAAGAAACAGGCCTGTCAGTCAAGAAACAGCGAAGGCCAGAAAAGAGACCAAAAATCTACATTCAGGGCTTTGGCTTCATCTCTTAGTTCCAAGCAATGCATGGTACTGTGAATACATTTTCAGTCTTTGTGGCAGTGTTGAGAGATCAGTTCAGTTCATTTGCAATGACTCTTCCAGACAACTTGACTCCAGAGAAGCAAGTGGGCTGCAATCATTTTATAGCAGAAGATAGTTCCCAAGTGTAAAGTTACTCATCATTTTGGGAATGAGAAAAAGAGAAGCTTGTAGAACTCCTGCCCTGTTGCAACGATGTGGATCATCCTGACTTTTTTATCTCTAAAAGCTGAGTGTCAGCATCATTAGTTCCCATATGTGCCAAACTGCTTTTAACCTGCAACTCAAGCAATTAGTGATATGACAGCTTGAAACTTGAAATTTATTAATTAGGCTATTAAAGTTACAAAGGCCACAGTAGCTGTAGCTAGACTGGTTTTGAAATCAGTCTGGCAATAAAGGGTAAATAACTGAGATTTATATATCGCAAATACAACAGAATTCCATTTTTGAATGTGTCGATCTATATAACTATATGGTAGGTGGATGGGATGATGAATGTCCATATGATATTCCTGCATATGAAATAAGGTCTCGTTAACATGGGAGGTCTGCATTAATGCACAAGAACAGAAGAAAAGTCCAGGTCAGGTTTGACGCGTGCAGCGCCACTCAGTAGGTTTCCCAGCACATTGCTGCTGGGAGAGCACATTTAGGGAACTGTCCTTTGTGTAACAGAGGGCATAAAGTTACATTTCATCCTTAACTTTGAGTTTTATTTCTCTGTGGAATTAATTTGTACTCTTGAATTTACTAGGAAGGGGCAATGAGAACCTCTTTATTTCTTGTTTTTCAAAGCTTAACGATAATTGATTCAGAGTGTGATGTGACAGGCTGTGTGTGATTTCCTTTATTCTATCTCTGTCACACTTTGTTACATGCAAATGATCAGGCATTATTTGATTGTAATTCTATTAAAAACATCTTAATAAATAAACTTTAAATGAATAATTAAATTTGGTAAATAAGAGCTCACTTGATGCTTATGTGAATGAGCTTTCGTGTTCAGGCATTAATTCTCTACTCTTGTAGGGAGAAAAATGCTGTTAATTCACTTACCTTTTTTCTTCTCTTTCTTCATTTTTATTGTGATTTCATGTCTTGAGAGTCTGACCAGGTGTTTGGTTTCTAGTTATGTGTATGTTATATTATGGGATTGGTCATCATTTTGTTATTTGAGAATTCATTTACCCAATCCAGGAAAACTGGTGTTTTGTCACAAAGCTATTGGGTGATTATTCTGAGCAGAAGCTAAGTTATCATAATGATGTTATTTGTTACATACTCAATACATTTACTTTAGTGATGTTATTCTTTACATGCTCAATTCATTTAATTTTTCCTTTCTTGTTGATTTTAACAAGCTGGAGCAAATGCACCAGAAAATAATCCCTAGAACTGAAGACTTCGCCTTTGGTTCTAAATTATATAGTCATATTTTTACTTACCTCAGTGAGAACACTCTTCATTTCACTATGAAATGCTTGTATTAGCCTTTATTATTAAGAATAATTTCTTGAGAATCCAGACATCTTAAAGAATCGGTTAAAAAGATAAATGTTACAGCTCATATATTTTTCTGATGTCAAATTCAGGACTATGCAGACAATTAAAAGGGAGTATGCATTCTTGCTGATGTTGATAAAAATGAAGAAGAGTGAACTGCATCTTTTTTAGTGGTTTCAAATAGTTTCACAAACCTGTGGGTATTTCCATCAAAATTATTGTATTCCCCAAAACTTCCCTAGGTACATAAAGTCACTGTTCTGGGAACTGAACATGCCCTAATAGACTACTTCCATTGGCAGACTGGCTGGCTACTAGCATAGAAGTTAATTTCAAGTGTTTAAGTCCCGACATCACCACTGCAAGCTGATCCTGACTTCTTAAGATTATGTTCAGTCACCAGAAAAAAAAAAAAAGCAGTCTTTAATAGCCATCAGAAGCATTTGCAAAATGTTGAGGCAATTTTTCAAAAGTCAACGATTTCAAATTATTGAGAAATTATTGTCACTATGTGAAATGCAGTACAGATCTTACCATACTGTAGTTGAAGGCAAAACCTCTTAGGGATTGCCCAAACATTTGTTGACTCTCATTTTAGGTAAGTAGGATGGCAGTGAATTGCAGCTGTGCATTATAGCATAAAAATTACAGCGTGAATTCCTGCAGTCTGGAGAGCCTTGACTCTGGAGCAAATGGTCCAGATCAGAGGGATTTGACTAGCCAAGCCCTTGAGATCGCAGTGCCTGTGGTCCAGCCAGCCTCCATTTACAGATGGCAGGAAAGTCTTGGGGCCCCGAACCCTGAGGAATGCTTCTGATTGAATCAGCAGCAAAACATCAGCTCGACCAAGAAAGAGAATCCTTGAGCTCTTTGGGGACTTACTGTTTCTTTCATGATGTGCTGTGCATTTGGCTGATCGTTCAGCCAAGAACTGGTCCAGTGGCCACTCTTCACCGAAAATGATGGCTTATATTGCTGTGGGTAGCTGGCCTCTCAGCTGTGACTCCAGCGTGTATACGTATGAGGTGGTATTCCTGGGGGAGGTGGCATTACTTAGAAGCATACTTACATATAGGATACCTTCTCTGCTGTCATCCTTAGCAGACCGTTCTTTTTTTTTCCTTAAACATCTTTCTGTTATAGTTTATATTTGTATTTCCCTCCTATTTATAGGCTTCTCTTTATATTTTATGAATGCAAACAAATTCTGTGAGAATTTGTGAACACCTGCGCATTAGGGAAAAGATGGTCTGATTTGTTGCACCAAATTCAAAATATTGCTGTTGTGATATAAAGTTGACCTTGTAATCTTGGGGACTCAGAACTGAAGTCTGTATTTCTGTTCTCTGGTGCTGTCAATATCAACATATAAAAAGGAAAGACCAGGTCTACTACTACCTCAGGAATCCAATGATCCATGAAACAATATTGGCCTTTCCCTGTCTTCTCTCCTAAATTTGTAGAAGATAATAGACGAGTTTTGGCTGATCAATAAATGAATAGTGGGCAGGAGAGTCATAATAGCTATACAAGGAATTGCACCATTAAAGAGTTGCTGTGAAATAAGTTTGCAAGCCTTAGGATTAATGGATTTTCAAATAAATATTGGATTTATCCTTACAAGGATACAATTACATTTGAAAATTACTTTGAAACTGAATGAACAATTAACAGCACTGTTTGTATTGTTAAGGTAATGCTCAAGCAAGTATTGCAGCTGAAAATTGCTGTAAAATAACACACTGTACCTTTTTTCTATTATTACCGTAGGAGTCACAACAGGGATCTACAGGACACAGCAATACAAGTAAGTACCAACTCATTTTGTGGCTGCATTGGATGGAGGGGATGACAATGACCATGAAAACCAAATGACAGATAGAGTAAGGAACCAGTAGCAGACTGGGACAGCAAAGAGCTTTAAGCAGGCAGTACTTGGCCATGGCCAAATGCGGACAACTGAATTGAAGTGACCAGCTAAATGTCAACTGTTTTGGTGGACTGGGAAGAACAAGAAGGATTAATTTTGTTATGGTCATTTCACAGTGTAGATGAGAAAGACTGAAAGGGCAAAAGGGTGATTTTCTTTTTTTTGAAAGACAGAAAAGAGTTGACCTACTTGCATGGTCAGATCCTGACTGCCAGAAAATTCTGCAGGAAGGCTTGTCATTTATCTTTCATGGGCAATATGAAGGGAAAGGAAGTCTTCTGCAGGAAGACATGTTATTGTTTCTCTCTCATAGGCAAATTAGGTGTGTTTTGTGGCTATTGGACAGAAATAAGATACATAAATCCTGACAAAACACCAGATAATGTCTCAAAGACTATATGGCCATGAGATTTTTTTGGCTAGCAGTGTGGGCAGAGAAGTCCTGTATTTGTGTGGCTCCTGGTTGTGGATTTTCAGTGGACTCCTATTTACAGACTGTGGTGCAGATCAGCAGCATTTTAATTGCATTTAGTTATGGTAAAAATCATAGCAGCTTTATTGAAAGAAAAGATTGAATTGCTCTATGAAACAAAATATTAATCCTCTCCCCTGACACCCCTGCTGTTAATATTGTCTTGCATATTAAAAATACGTGATCCTGTCCTGCTCTCAACAGAAAAATCATCTCAACCAAAAGAACTGTTTTGCTAGCTTCCTGACCTGTCAGCCAGCACAGAGCACTGTTTGCAAATTACACAGCTGTGACTGAAGATGAAAAATGCTGTGAGCTGGTAGGTAGGGCTTTGAAAGTGGCTGGTCACCCACTGCGTGAGGGAGAAGACATCCAGGGAGACAAGGCTGGGAGATGTAGGCTATTAAAATGATGTGGCTCTTTGCTGGGGAAAGGTCGGCATGTGAAGACAATGTTGTGAAGAAACATGCAGTAGTGTCACTTAATTGCTGGCATTGGTTTGATATTGCTGTAAGTACCAGCACTAAGGAAATAATAAAAGTCAAAGGGGATGAGATTCTGTTAGAAAATAATGACTACCGTAATGAGAGAAGGAAGCATGAAAGTGCCATAATAAAGGGCTATGCAAACACACGCAGTGTCATGAGCATGACAAACTTGCCAGCTGAGGGCTTCATGATGACATCAGAGGCCACAGTGTTTGGCCAGCTTTTGCAATGGTTTCATTGTGAATATTTCCTCCTTTCAACACTTGAATAAAATAGGTTGTTGTGCAGATTTAATGAAACTTGCTATCGTGTGGATTAGCAAATCCATCCAACCTCCTTACAGCTTTCCTCTGCTCCTTACTCCAGTGGACTTTTTACTTCCAAATCTGCCATTTGCCCTCCCACACCACAGTACCTCCAGCTTCTTCTTATCTCCTCATTTATCCTGCTTAGCAAAATTGGCATATATACACACTTAGTGCTGGCTGCCTGATGGCAATTAAAAGTGAAGAACAGTTGAATCCATGCAGAAACAGTTCCTTCATTGATAGCAAAAGTTAGTGTCAATGTCAGACACCCAGACAGTTTTCCTAACATTGCAGAGGGAACCTGACTACGTCAGAGACCTCTATCTGTGAGGTTTCCTGTTGAGGAAGGCATCAAATAAGACATAGTTAGGAGATGTACCAGTCCTGTACATCAAACTCAAAGGAAATTTTGGGGAAAAAAAGCAGTTCAGATACGAAGAAATGCTAGCAAATGACTCAATGTTGGAAAGAAATCTAATGGTGTGTTTTGTGTTATCCAAATGCACATCTTCACAGTCTCAATTGGTTGTTATTTCCCGTTGCACCATGTCTCCTTTGGAGTGGCTCTCAACCCTGTCATTAGTAATGATTTTGCTCCAGCTGCAAACATTGTCTTTCTCATGGATAACATTTACATTTCTCTCATCCTTCCCCCACAAGGAAGTTAAAGCATCTAAAAAATGATAACAACTGAAGTTATACTTCTTTGTCACAATAAATATTAGTTTTCCTTGTTACCCAGAAAGGAAAACTTGACCTGGTTATGTTGAGTGATTCACCAAAATTCCAGCTCAAAAGAGAGAGCTCTTTCTCTGATCACCCGCTACTCAATGGGGAAATACCACGAAAGTTCATTTGAAATTTATTTTCACATCAGAGGCATCTGGACACATCTCCTCTGGTAATATCTAAAATATTAAGAAGGGAATTGTGTGAGATGAGGTAGAAACTACAAAAGAACTCCCAGCTTTGTGGCTAGGAACCTGAGGATCGATGGTTTCCACCTTGAGTTTCTGAAGGCATGTGTATGCACATACTCACCAACACACAGACGCACATACACGTCCACATCTGTTTCAGGAGACATACACAGCACTTAGCCCCTGAAATACTGTGTGCTAACAGCAGTCCTATGGTGAGGTGGGTAGAGTATTCTTTGTCAATTCCAAAAACACTAAGAAAAACAAAGACTCACCCAAATTTGCCTAGAAACCGCCAGATCTAGAGAGGATTTAGCAATTTGGAAAATGCCAGCCTCCCACAGTGATACCTGTACTCATTTGGCAGGTTACATGGAAAATGGAAAACAAATCTTAGTCTGGCCAAGACTGAGTGTGAAAAAACCCCAAATTTGTAAAAGGCAGCTCCCTTTTACAAATGCTTATAGAAAAACTTACCTGTACCATATCTGTGACATTGAACTGTGCTTAGTCTATCCATATTTTAAAAATTTCTATGATTCAGTCAAGTGAGAACAAAGTTAGTGAGAACTGATAAAGCATTAATGGCCAGATTTTCTACTCTTATAGGCCAGACTAATGCATGTCTACCATCTGTATGGGCTTCATCCTCCCCCTCCACACAGAAGTATGTTAAGTGATGATTAGCATAAAAGCAGCTGCAAGTGCTTACTGTAGGGTAATTCATTAATATCCAGTTTTGGTAAATCACAGAGATTCCCTTTTCTCTCTCCTCACAGTGCTTATTCTGTTTCCCTTGTTGCTGCATTAACATACATTGCTGAAAGTAGAACTGATGTGAACTCTGCTGGCAAAGCACTCAGGAGTCCATATTCCCTCTCACACTCAAACAAACCAGTGTTCATAGTAATAATTCATCACTTATAAAAAGCCTAAGTTATGAATAGAAAATCTTTGAATATACGCCAACTGTTACTGTTGGTTTCTTGTTCCAAATTACCATAATGCAGATGAGCTCCAGGGCTCCAGGCACCCTCAGGCTGACAAATGTATGCTGTAGCAACAACTTTCTAGCCAGCAAGTAAATAATCTGAGTATACTTTCTGAGTGAAAAGTGAGCTAGAGATCATATAGTGGCTACCCCACTTGTGCCTAAATTTTAGGTGGCTTTAGCTGTCTTCTTGCAGGAAGAACTTAAATTCCCTAGAGGTCCATAGAGAGGCATCAGTGGTTTTGAAATCATCCGGAGCTTCCGCTGTCCTGTTCACTAAAGTTGAGGCACCTAAGTTGGGTAGATACAAACCCCTCCAGAAGGAAGAAGATTTGAAAGCACCACGGTAAAGTGTCTGCAATACATAGAATCTCCCCTGCAAGACACCTGCTTGCAGAAGGTCACTATCTAGAGTAAGCCCTTCATCTTGCTTCTGTATGGCAGTAGATGGATATTGGTAGCTAAAATCTCTCTCTTCTGAAAGCAACAGCAAGTGTTCAATAGGTGCCTCTTACAGCCATGGCTGGAACCCCAGTGCTGTGTGGAAGCTGAGGGTGAGGACTTTATCAGCAGCAAGTGGCTGATCAATAATACTCACATGCATGGAATAGGTTGGGGGCTGATCTAAAACCCACTCAACTCAAGTCAATGAGCAAAAAATCAGACAACACCGAAACACCGTGACTAAAATAAGCACTTCTCACACTTTTTTTCCAGAAGGCACAGGTGTTTTTTGGTTTAATGAAGCTCATTAAAAAGTAATGGCAAAAAACCACATCCATCAGTAAAACAGTCACACTCAACCTCTGTGCCTCCTTGTCTGCTAGGCAGCATAAACTCATGTGTAGACAGCTATTAGCATCCAGATACAGAGGAGCAGCAGCTGCACAATCACTAAGTCCAGAATTCAAGTTCAAGGTGATTCAAGTGGAGTGGCACACCCTGTACATCCACGGTAGAGCTAAATAAAAATCATGGTTCCTTCAGGTTATTCAGAGAGCAATAATTACAGCAAACAACATCAGCCTTACTTTCTTTTGGGGGAAGGCAGAGAGGAACACAGAGTAAGGTGGGAGAAGAACTTGACCTGAATTAGCAGAAGCAATACCCCATCAGCTAGCAGCCTTGCTTCCCTGGTGTCTGCGCTGTGTAACTAGATTGTGTTGATTTTGGACCCAAGAAGGGGATCATCACAAGCCAACATGCTATGCCAGGACCCATGTGAGTTGTAAGGAAATCATAGAATCATAGAACAACCAGGTTGGAAGAGACCTAGCGGATCATCGAGTCCAACCATTCCTATCAAACACTAAACTATGTCCCTCAGGACCTCATCTACCCGTGCCTTAAACACCTCCAGGGAAGGTGAATCAACCACCTCCCTGGGCAGCCTATTCCAATGCCCAAATGTGAAGAGGCATCCCTTGGGCCTCTGATTCTTCTCAAATATTTGGGTGTCTGACTTCCCTTGGGGTTGAGTGCCTAAGTCAAAATACAAAACACAGCAAAGAGTGCTTCTGTAGCCCCCTGTTACAGGAGCTGAAGATTGTATCCATAATCTGTCAAAACTAATGTGAACCAAAAAACTTCATTGACAGAATTACGTCCTAATGACTGCCTTACTAGCTGCTGCTGCTGCCATCGTTTTGCTTTATGTGAAGTAATTACTGCTCCTGGAGCAGGATTTGGAGCACATGCATATTGGGTGGGGTAGTCTCTCAATAGCAGAGCTAGGGCCCTAGAGAAATCCTTTTCATTGGTCCAAATTATGCTGTTCCTGATAAAGCTTGTGTCCTCTAAGCAGCCTCTCTTGTGGAGTCTCCTTGCCTGACATTTCCAGAGTACATGGGGCAGTGACAATAAAAGTCGAGTCAGGGTTGACACCCTACTTGCAAACGCTCCAGCAGTGCCCTTGTGACCTTGTGACTGCCTCGGCAGCAGTTTGCATGTGTGGCAAGAGTGGTCAGTGTTAGGAACGAATAAAGCATTGACATATCACATCTGAGTAGTTTGCATATTGACCTATTTCTCATGTCATTTTCTTCTTCTCTTTTAAAGGGAAAAGTGATGTAGAGCCAAAGAGTCCAGAGAAAAGCGCAACCCGTACATCGTAAGTCACTTTTGTGCTTAAGATCAGAGGCGACAGCTGTGGTTTTATCAGATTTGTTGGGCAAAATAGAATTTGTTTGTTTTCATTAAGATAAAACTCTTTCACTGGTGCTTTTCTTAAAAAGGCTTTTTAGATAATGACTAAACATTAATTACTCCTAGAATTTTTACATGCTAGTAAGTCAGAGAACTTTGCAAGTGAAATGGCTCCGTATCATACTGAACAGATATGAGATGATTTTTTGTGGTTGTGTGAGGCTGGCCTTTATAACATAACTTCAACATTACCTTAATGCTGCTGGAGTTTGTCACACTTGCTAAAAAACATCATGTCACATATGCCTTTGATGTACTGATGTAATTTTAAAAGACTGCAGTCTGCAGCTTCACCTCTGAATTACTTGAAATCCAATTACAGCTATCTCTGGTCTCTCACGATTTTGTTGATGTTTTTGAATTAACAAAAGAAGTCGAGAAATAGATAGGAACGGGCACTTGTAATATATCAGTGTTCGCCTTCACTCTAGTGCAACAATAGAAGCTTTTACCATTTTTAGCTCTAGTATACAAAGGAATGAATGTTTTGCCAACATAAACCAGTCTATGAAACAGATGGGCTGCAAGTTAAAAACATAAATAAATAGCATCAGTCTCCCAAACTGAGTTAGATAAATGAATTCCTTTAATAACTACCAGGCAGAAACATTATGAATTTCTGCAAAACCGTTCACCTTTTTAATCCCATTTGAAGGAGGGAAGTTCTTGTAACAGTCAGTCATGTGAATTTTAGAGTGCATCTTGCCCATAATTTATGTTTTCTGATTCCCGTTATTTAAATTCAGAGCATTATATCATGTAAATCTCTCAAGGTGTCACCATTTGTTACATGGCCAAAAGTAGTCACAGAAGGAGGTACAATAACAATGATTTATTGTGGGATATTTTTATTTCTGCTGCAAATATGCATTAAAAATCTTCTGGAAATTAATCTAGAAAAAGATTTGACATGGTGTAAGAAATGGCTTATCCTGCAGATTGTGTTTTGGAATGTAATTACCATATGTGAGCATATTTAGCCAAACATATTAAATGAATTAAGCATTAGCAGCCTTATGCCTTCTGATAGTATAATTGCTGGGAATGGTTAATAGAATGATTCCAATAATTATAATTTTTTAAAATAATATCGCAATAAAGATGTAAAGAAGAAGAGTTTTAATGCCATCTGGAGGTATTTTGGAGAAATGAACACATTTAATTTTACTGATATTTAGCAATATGTAAAACATAAGCCATCCTCCTAAGTGTTTTCTCTAGTTAGATGCTATTTTATTGATGAGGAGTGTTCTTTCCTTTCTTCTTTCTCATCAGATTAAGATGCTGTAAGATCTCTGAAACCAGAATATGGGTATCTCTGATTATGGGTTCAATATGTGTAAAGTTTTTGGTTGAGACTACATACTGTGTGCTGTATTATATGCAACAGACTCAATAATCTGGTTAGGTGTGAAAAGTTCATAGCCTAATAAGGTATCTTAGTGCAACCTTCTGAAACTGTGGTGTTTTCTAAATATAGTATCTTTGTAATGTTTATCTTCAATTTGTTACTATATGCGAAGGCTACCCCACAGCAGACTGTGATTCCCAGAGCAATTTTTGGAAGTAGAAACAACGGGTTACCACTGATAAATGACTGTGTTCAAGAAGCAGAGGCCACTCTAGATAGAGAAATTGTTTGTGTGGAAAAGGAGGAAAAGTAGAAAGGAGGAAATGAGAGGAAGGGAACCAACAAATGCTGTGCCAGAAGAGAAGAATAAAATGAGGGTGATATGGCTAAGACTGAGGAAAAGGAAATGCAAATGCCAGGTTATCACAAAGAGGGCAGTGGAAGAGAAAACCATTGGTCAAATACTGTAAACAAGAAAGAAGGGGGAGCAATAGGAGCAAAAGCTATTATTAAACCAAAATCTACATGTTAGTGAACAGAGGGCTAGATACTTGTGTGTTACAGTGAAGTACATAAACTCATGTTGATGTGTAGGTGCACACTGACATCCCAGTTTTCTTTCTGTTGCCATTGGTTGGTCTTCCCCAGGTTTCTTCTAATTCCCACCTTCTACGAAAGCCTTTTATCCCCCTGTTCTCAGGCAGTCATGAATACAGACTTTCTCTGTTCTTTTGGGGATGCAGCAGCTCATGTCTGTGCACAACATGCCCAACCCCAAGGACCCATGGTGCACACGTATGGATGGATGCATGAGTGCATGTGCCTAGGTCCATCTGTAGTAATGGACATATTCTTCCCCTGCATATGCGGAGAAGACAATTCTATTGTGTTAGGGGTCAGTGCTGAGGTCTGCAGCTGGGATCTGGTGGGGTTGTACAAGGGGAGAGGTGTGCAAGGGGGCGTGGACACTGCCAGAAGTCATGGGGGTAAAAAAGCCTGCACCATCTTGTGAGATGCTGCTCCCATGAGAGTGTTGGGGAAGTCCATTTGGCATCTTCTGGCAGGGGTGCTGAAAAGGAGCAACATTGATGTAGGAAAGGTAGCACATCTGGGCCCAACCAGGAGAAACTGTGGATTTGTTTCATTGTGAATCAGTGTTCCCTTATGAAAATGGAACAAATGGCAAGGACAACAAAAAAAAAAAAAAAACCACAAAGCAAGTCTGTTGATCTACAAAAAAATAACAGAAAAGACAGGGAGGAGCAAATTAATGTTTCGTTCTTACAAATGTCTTTCTTATTTTCCTAAGGCATGCTACAAGCCACACACTCGAGCCAAGCTTGTATGACTCAATGGCAGTTAATTCATCCTTGGTGCAGATTTACTACCTCCATCCAAACATTATTTATGGAGCTTCAACAGACAGGTTGATTACCCTCCTGAATCAGGCAGTGAGATGCTTGTGAACAGAGCATTTACATGAAGCCTCCCTCAAGACATTCCTCCTGCCTTATTCACTGGGTTCCACATCCTCAAAAACTGATATTACCCTGTGACCTGGAGCCCTGGGGCCAAAGGTGCTACCTATAACCTCCATAGGTACAGAGCACAGGATCTGTTCAGAGGGGTTTGGGTATGGTAAATGCATCATTCTGAAGCACATTATACATAAGGGGTTTTTTTCCTGTATACATTAGCTCCCTAGATAGATTCAGTATGACATAGATCTTCAGAGATAATATTATTAAACATTAAGAAACTGGTATGCATTAGATGATGCACATTAATTGATGTAACATCCTAATGAAGCAGATAAATAAAGGCAGTTATTACAATGCCAGAAATAACTGAGATAGATGTAGGAGAATGAGAACGATGCAAAAGTGGGGAGGAAGTCTGAGCAGAGCTGTATCATTTTGAACAATTTTCCTGTGGCCTTCACCTCCTCAGCATGTACAATGATCGCCTGAACTGGCACTGAGGAATTGCAATAAACACTGCAAACAATACAAAGATGTAAAGCTGTCTGGAGTCTTCCCCAGCTGATCCATGTTCCTTATAATTGATTGCTATTTAAGCTAAGAGAATTCTGGATTCAAGGAGGTTTTTTGTTGTTGTACTCTTAATGTAGTAGCTCTCTATTGGTCGTCGCTTTGCTGAGCATTTTTAAACTTTTAGGACTGTTGAGAAATATCCAGCAAGGTTTAGTTCTTTTAGTTTTGTGATAGAAGGTTTGATTTTCAATAGTCAGAGAATTTTCATAGAATGAGTTAAAAACACCTAATTTTTATTAAAATCCTTTCTTTCCCTGCTTATACCAGTTTTAGTCTGAACAGCTGCAATAAGGAGTGGGGAAGGGATGAAGAAAAACTGCTCTTTTGTACTTTAATATTTTCAGATTCAGGATTTTAAATTTTCTTTGGCAAAACCTGGGTCCTTTTGTAAACCTTGGAACACTGCGAATAAAACTTGCAACTTTATGAAACTTCTGTGCAAGGAAAAGTGACTCCAACCAGTGCACATATTTCAGAGGACTGCAAAGTGCAGTAGGAACTTCATACTGAGCTGGAGGTCTGTGCTTTCCCACCCTCCCATGTGCGAAAGATGACAATAATACAAAAATGATAGAAATACACAAAGCGCTCAGTAAAACTCCCACTCTTGGAATGACTTTCGATGCACTGTCTGTTGTGCTGTTCTGCAGTGCCTTTGAGTTTGTAAATGATTTCCAGTTCAAACTACCCAAGGTTAATCATGCCTGACTGTGATTCACTGCTATGCATTTACCTCGACATTTCTAGTGCACTTACCTAATGATATCAGGGCTCAAAACTAGATACCTCGGTGCTGTCTCTTTATTATCCCTCCCACAATTGTTTTCATGCTGAGATGCTCCAAATTGTCCCCTCCCTTTTTACAAAAGAATTAACTAAGATTGAGGGAGGCTTTTATAATTTATGGCAGTTATGCAAGTTTTGTCCTTTGCTAATACTGTCTGAGAATCACGGTGATCTCGGTGTGTGTGCTTGCTTGCTTTTGCCAGACAGAAATAGATGTTGGCTCTGTTCTTTCACTGCACTGGTCCCCAGCATCACATGAAGCATTGTTTGCTGGAGGGGGTTCTTCATTTACAGTACTAAATTCAGCAGCTTCCAAGCTGTCCGTTTGCAGACATTAATGCTACAGTCTCTTGCCCATTCAGCAGCTGCTTATCATTCTCATCGCCCTGATTTCCCTTGAGGAAGGAAAGAGGAAACAGGTACTCTGCAATGTCTACTGTTCTTGCTTGATGTGACCTACATCTCTACTGGCATGAGCAATACCTGTTGATTTCTTGCCTTTTCTTTCTCTCTTCTGTCTTGCCCCTTCTGTCTTTAGAGTGATTCACAGATATTAGTAGTTATTGAGCAGCTAAAAACTCCCGCTGGTTTCCTGTTCCATGGATAGGAAGACTGAGGCAGAGGGATTACAAAGTACCTCCAGAGAGCAGAGGGAATCAGTCTCAAGTGCAGGAGACCAGCTTGAGTGAGTGCTGCCAACACACTGTCCCGCTATCAGCCCCCAGAGAGCTTGGCCTCTCACATCTGCTTGATGAGTGGTCTTGAGCCAGGACCTTAAGTCCCTCAAGCAACAACTGCAACCTGCTTGAGCACTAGAGTTGGAAAACAAGCCTTAATCCCACCTCACTGCCCCCTAAGGCCTGGTGCAAGTTGTTTAAAGTTAGCCTTGGCTTTCCCCCATCTAAAATAAGAATTAGACTGCCATGAAGACTATAATATTGTTAATATTTGTAAAAAGTGTTGAAAAATGTAATGTTCTGTAAAAATGGCTAAGGATTACTCACCCAGAATAGTAAAGGAAATGAGTAGTAGTTTAAGTTTCTAAAGACGGACTTGGATAATAAGTGGTGAATGTCCTGATGAGTGCCAGATGCAACGAGAAGGGGTTAACAGGAGCCGCTGCCTCTCCCAGCTGCCTGCAGACCTGATGAGCAGAGCAGACCCTGCCCCATAGCCTCACCTCCATCCTCCCTCCGGAGTTTAAATCTTAGTTTCTTAGGACAGTGTCCACTCAAATTAAATAAGAAGGATTTTGGCTTTTGCCTCACTGAACAAGAAGGAGGGATGGCAGACAGGGAAGGGGCAAAGCATGCAAGCTGCAGAGATAAAAAAATCCCTTCAGTGATAAATCTCAGGTATCCTTCTGTTTGTTTGCCAAAAGGAGCGTGAAGGCTTAAGTCAATTGAACCAGAAAATAGCTCACAGATGGGTCTGGAGGACAATGAAAAAGGGTGAAATCCATATGACTGTGGAAGTCAATTCCAAGATTAGGGCTGCCCAAACTTTTCTGGGGTACATTCTGCTTTGAGCTTTCAGATCAAGATATCTAGGCAAATTCACATTCTTTCACAGTTCAAGTTTCGGGCAGTGTAGAGGGTAAGGATGCCTGCAATAGACACGTGTTGGCCAGTGATTTGGTGATGCCTCTTTTAGTGACTCCATGGTCTCTGCTGAGGGCTGCCAGGAGCATATCAACCTGGTTATGAGTCACAGATGGGCCTCCTCTGCCTAGAGACACACCTTCTAAGGGGTGATAACCAATAACAAATTATCTCTTTTAAGTTAAGTTTTTAAAATATAGTATTTCTGAAAACACTGGTGCATTGTATCATCAATGGCTTTTAATGTACCTTTGTGATGTTTCTGAGAGAATTCTTGCAGACCATGCTAAAAAATAAAGAAAAAAGAAAGAAAAAAAACCTTTACCATTATGAATAAAGGCAGTGTTTTTCAGAGCGATGGAGGTCTTGAAAACGGTAGAAGTGAGAGTCTGGTGTTTATCCATGAACGAAGTTACTGGCAGAGGAAGAAGGCTGGCTGCATTGCTCTATTCCACCTGTTTACTTGAGCCTCAGCTTGCAGAGCTAGCTCCTAACACTGCCAGACTGTCACTCGGCTCAGCCAGTCCAGCAAGAACAGTTAAAATTTTAAAACACACTCCTCAGCCCTCAGATTTCACAGCATCATAGAATCACAGAATCATTAGGTTGGAAAAGACCCACAGGATCATCTTGTCCAACTATTCCTATCAATCACTAAACAATGCCCCTCAGCACCTCATCCACCTGTCTTTTAAACACCTCCAGGGTGTTTTTCCATGAAAAAGTTCTTTTTTTATGCCCTCCCCTGAAGAATTACCCTCAGTCCATGTACAAAGCATTTCTCTGTATATTAAATACATAGACTGTTAGAAAAATACGATTCCATAATCACTTATGACTCCAAGAAACGAACTGATTTGACCTGAGGCATGTTTTGTCACAATGCCAATATGAAGCTTTCCTGCCTTTTCTGAGCATGGATTTTTTGGATTTGCAGTGTACAATGCTGCTGATGCTTCACAAAAAGCTACTGTAAGTTGATACCAATAAATCTGTTTTCTTCAAATGTTATAAAGGCATTTTCTTGGAAGAAAATTAGGTCTTTACTGAGTCTGTCTTTCAGGGTTTGCAAAGTTAAGGAGGAAGAACCGGTTGGTATTAGTGGTGAAATTTTGGGGTTCTGCTATGTGAAAATTACAGATGTTTAGAAGTCGTAGATGATAAAGGTTGCAAGTTTTTTAAGTAACATATGAAGTCACATAAAAAGATCTTAAAAACATGATGTCTACAAACGCAGATGAGATGGGGCTTATTTGTTTTAGAAAGAAAACACCTGGGAAGCCCAATCTGACCTTTGTTGCAACTGTGGTTCTCCTGGGATGAAATTTAGCTTCTGTTGAGTTGGAGTCCCACAAAAAAACCCTTTATCTGAGATGTCCACAGGAACAGTGATAGAAGAATGCTAAATAATAGCACCACTGAGATCTGGGGGAAGTTTTGTAATTGACTTTGCTGTCCTATTTTTAAATGCCAGCCCTCTCTTTTACTAGTTATATCCAATATCTTGAGATAACTGACCTTATCACTGCAAGGCTCAGCGCAGTTTTATTTATAAAGTCCTCTTGATCCAGGCCCTTGTTTAGCAACTTCACCTTTACAATCCACCAGTTATAGGCATGCTGGAGAGAAAAATAATTAGCCACAGGAAGCTCCTCTCTTTTCTAGGAGACTCAAAGCTGAAAGGGAAAGTAATTTAATGCAAAAGATGCCTTTGCTTCAAAACAGCAACTTTTGTCCCATTGGAAAACTTACCATAGTGCTAGGCATTATTTATAATTTTTTACCAAGTAAAAATGTTTCTATGGCATTCAACATCATTTAGAATAAAACTGACTAATTTAACTGGCTAAAATATTGTCATGCTTGAGGAAATGTTTTCCTGTATTGCACTGAAAGCATATTATTTTTCTCTTAGGCACTGTTTTCCTTGGACTTTGTCATTTGTAAGGGACTAATTGGGAATTTTTAATGTATTATATATTGGCTCTGAATATAGTGGTTAACGAGGGGTTGCCAGGAAAATCAGGAGATGCAAGTACCTGGGAAGAAGCCTGTTTCATCAGCAATGCTGCCAGGAAGGCAGACACCATTGACCTCACTCCGTATTTTTTCTCCGAAGAAAATGATAAATGAAGCTCAGTGTCTCGCATGTTGGAGTTCCGATGTGCGTGGTGGTGTTTTTGCTGGGCTAAAATTCCTAGTTGCTGGGGTAACGTGTTTTGGAAATCCTCTACCCTGGGCAAAAGCCGCTGCAACTTGAAACCCTCTGAGGCTGATGCTTGGTGGGGGCACCACCACTGCTGGGTGCAGGGGGCTGTCGGCTTCGGTCAGTGATCTTAATTAGGGAAAGAAAATAAAATGGGTCCAAAAGAACAGAAAGGCAATTTGGAGCATTTGATACTTCCAGGCTTTTATAACTAGATTTTTTCCCACACCATCACCATGTCCTGTCAGCCAGAAGGTGGGAGGGTTAGTTCGTCTCAGGGTTGAGTGGCCAGATTATGGAAAGATGAGGGGTGTGTGTGCGCCTGAAGGATGGGGATAGGAGGAGGGTGAGAAGGAGAGATACAGAGATACAGGGTTCTGGCCACCTGCCAAGAAAAATAACTAACATTTTGCAAAAGAGAAATCGTAAGACTGAGGTCATGGTATGGAAAAAGTCTGTTTCACAGATTCTTGAGCCTGAATGTGGGCCAAGTTTTTTATGGGTGGTTTTATTTTTTTTAATGCAGACATCCTATTAACATTTGAACACTAAAGCCTGTCCAGGAGTGGAAAGATTTGGGAATTTGAAGTGCCTTAGTTTTCTACTTTGTTGGTACACAGATATATTTTTTTAATTGCAAGAAAGCAAGATTTTGAATGAGAACCTCCTTCATTTTGCTTTTAACTAATTTTACAACCATGAAGACCAAATTAAGGGAATCTAAAGAAGTACCTATTTCTCCCACAGTGTGACCAACTCAAAAAAAAGAGACTTTTCAAGCTTGGTGGGCAACTTTTTATTTGCCATGCAAAATATAAAAAGATACTGAAACCTGAAATGATGATGAATTTTCCTGTGTGGAAAAGTCCTACTGTTCATCCATGAATAGTTATGATTTTTTAAAAGTTTTAT
Organism: Coccyzus lansbergi; assembly: GCA_033558105.1. Classification (NCBI taxonomy): domain Eukaryota; kingdom Metazoa; phylum Chordata; class Aves; order Cuculiformes; family Coccyzidae; genus Coccyzus; species Coccyzus lansbergi. The sequence continues at coordinate 247,020 of JAUMJK010000332.1, read as the reverse complement.
AGTAGCAAGCTCACAGTTTCATGACAAATTACTTTTCATAGCTAACTAAACAAATTATTGAAGTTCTTCTGCCTTAAACTCTTTGGATTAAATGTCAAGAGTGTGAATATTTTTTTAACCAGGGGAAAAAATAACTCTTTGGATTTGTTAGGATGTTATTGCAAGCAAGTTTTCTGGTCTTTGATTTGCTAAGCTGCAACTGGAGTCTGCCTTCCTCAGGGTAAGAATATTTCCACATTATCATTTCACCTGCGGTATTTTAAGAGGGAGAATATTATATCTTGGTGTATATCTCGGCTTTGTGCATTCTGTTCTTTGTTTAGCATGCAGACAAGCTTCATCTCCCAAAAGAGATGTGGAATACATTTATTGGCAATTTAGATTTGATGATAGATTTGACAAGCAAGCAGGGTGACACACTGAAGCTATCAAAGCTAGAGATTAATCATGACAAAGGTTTGGATGAGGTATATTGTTCCTGAGATTCAAAAGAGTTATACTTACAGATCATTCCAAAATCAAGGCAACTGTACCAGTGTCTTACAAAGATAAAAGCTAAGTTTTTCCAGGGGAAAAAGAATAATAATAATAATAATAAAAAAAAAAAGATGGTTTGATTGGCCCACAGACCTTTTATGGCAAAATAGTACAATTACAGATGGCATTTCTGCATGCTGATTTTTATTAGTTTTGTAAGGTATTTTGTCAGGATTCATTTGTGCTGATTCCCCTTTCATAGCATAAACTATAAGCAACTGTAGGTAAAGAGAACGAATCTCTTGATGTATTTTTTCAGAGATATACTCTGGGAGATGCAATAGGTCAGGTAAACCAAACTGAAATAGAACTGATCTGTTACCTGATAGGCTCACTACGTATTTAATTTTACTAGAATTTAGTGCAATTATGGGTGAAAATCCCATGCATTCACCATCAACCTTACTACTATCAAAACAAAGCAGACAAATCAGCACAAATAATTGCTTGGAAGTATTTAGTAGCATGATATAGACAAAGGATGAGCAAATTACCCTTTTGTTCCTTGTTTGATGATCAATTTTTTTCCCATTTATTATGGCTGGAGTTTGGGGAACTGGAGGGGGCCTTCTGTCCTGAAATCCCCTAGGAGATGAGGCAGGCAACCTAGATATGCAACCTATCTTGAACATAGAGGACCAGTACAGTGAAGAGTGAGGAAAAGGTGTAGTTGGAAACCCCACAACATCACAGAATGTACCCTCAAAGATAACTTGTTGCCACTCCAATCTGTACGGAATTTAACTGTTGGAATTAAGAAAAAAATCATGTGGCTGCTACTGTAAAATTCACATTTCCCCCATAACTTATTTAATAAGTGTAATATGAGACACAAATTTTAAAAACTTACAGTCACTGTAATCAACAGGAGTTTCTGCAGACTTCTGTGGAAGAAGCCTGTTGCCACAAATGGTAAAAAAGCCCAGAGCTCTTCCTCTGTCACAGAGTAAAATTTTGATCTCATTAATAATTACAGACAAGCATAACGCTCTCCGGCAATACTTCTTTCAGTCTTATTGTTTGAAAGACCAAGAGTTCCTATGGGTACCATGACTCATGTTTATGCTGTGCTGCCCATCCCTAGTTCAGTGAAGAACATTTCTGTGTGAGCTGCATGCTTTACTGTGAGCAGTCTCAGTAAAACAAGGTGACTTAAATGTGTTGAAAAAGAGGCCTACTACAGAGTGACTGCACGTGGGGAAAAAAAGGACAGAAAAGAGAAAGCTATGTTTGTCAGGGCAGAGGTCTGTTGCTTCTCCCCATCCCTCACAGCTGCCACTAGCACACTGACCATCGTGTTCCATGGCACGGTAATCCCTGCCCAGCAACCCAGATCAGGAGACAGATGGTCACTCAGGAGGCATGTCTTTTCCTCCTCTAAAGAGCTTTAATTTTTCAGGCTTTGTATTCAAGAGAAAGAAACTTCTCCCGGAGGCTTTCCCATAAGTTTCTCTGCTAAGAGAAGTTAGCTGATGCCAGTCTTCAACAAGCATAGTAATGTAAGGGGCCCTGCACCACCCACAGCAGCCTCTTGTGATTGATGCTGAACATCCAGGAGTCAGGAAACGAACTTCCAGCTCTAGAGCCTGGAAGACAGTTGAGTAAACAGAGAAAGGGGAAGATTAGAGGTGTAGTAACAGACTTGTTAGCCAGATAGGATTTTAGGAGTTTCAGTATTACACATAACATATAAGATTATGCAAATACAAAGATGTATGTAATACACAAACGAGATAGTTGCAAAGCTGGATGGTGAAATTTGGATTGGTAGAAGGAACTAAGATAATAATATTATTTCCAACTTGCATGTATTTCCTTAAGATCACAGTAGGTAGATAACTTAATAACCATCATCCCCAGACATTATGGAAAGATTTTTTTAAAAAAGCAAAATCTTTTATTTTTTTTTTTTTTTTATCTAACAGAAGTGGCAAAGTTCATCTTGAAAATGATCCCATTTGGCACAATGACTATGAATTCACCATAAGAACAACTATTTCTGTATCCTGAAGGACATAAAAGCCTTGGTCCCTTAGCCAGAAAGCAAATACCTCTTGTTCAAGCAGCTTATGCCTTTCTACTTGAGAAATATTAATCTTATTTCTTTGCATGCACTTGTCATCCACTCAGAGTTTTACCCAAATAAATCTCTGATTCTTTTCAAAGAACATCTTCCATACGAGTCACATTAGCTTTAAAGACTCACCAAGAATAAAGTGGTCCAGGCTGACACTCTTGGTTTCCAACGGAGAAGCAACTGAATGAGTCTTATCCTGCAGTTATGCAGTTCTGCAATTCAGTTAATGAAGCATTTGATGTCCTAAGAAGCTGCTGCCTCTCAAAGCCAAGGAGAGGGAACCGCCAGGCCCTATTCCCATCTTTGGCCATCAGATACAATGACGTTCAGAGTCTTTCCACCCATCACACTGTGTTACATAACTCTTACCCTCTCCCAGACCCACAAAGTTGGTGAAATTAAATAGCATGAAAAATTAACCCCACTGTTGTTGGAATGCTGCTGGGTAGCATGTGGCCTCATTTGCGGCTACGGCAGAATACGCGTTTGATGCTTTTGTAGTGGGGGCTCTGTCCATGGGGCAGAGGAGAGCCTGGCAGCACAAACCCTGGGGAGCACTTCTGCAGCCCCACATCCCTGTCCAGTCTATCCTCAGGCACCTCAGACTCTATGCACAGCATGACTTCTCATTTTTCTTTCCCTGACTTGTTACCTGCTGTCCATCCCATGACATCCACCACCCCTTTTTCTTTCTTTCCTTTTTCTTTCTTGCTGCTCACCTTCTTCTGTTTTGCTACCATTGCATCCCTGATATTGTCTGGCTTATCACCTGTTGCCTCATTTCTCCTTGCTTTTTGTTTCTGTTAGCCCTCCCCTCCTCCTCTTTTGCCCTTCAAAACATGTCCCTGTGTCTCCGGAAAAACAGAAGAGGAACAAAGAGAAGCATATAACAAGGGGTACGCCAATACATCCATAGCAGCTTGAGTTCCTGGATTAGTGTATAAACCTGGTCACTTGCTGCTTTCATCTTTGTCCGTCCATCATGTCATCTTTGCTTCATGGTAAAATACTGGGCAGAAGACTAAATTTTAACTCTTTTGTCAGGTGTCCAGTCATTGCCCCAATCTTCCTTTAGGGCACATAGTTTTCCATTACTTCTCTTTTAAGAATTACAAAAAAAGAGACAGAGATAAAGAGAGATTTATATGGAGAAAAGTTTTACTTAGCTACAACATGCTTTCCTTTTATAACTTACAGCATGATTGACAGATATGTTTATTTAATCAAATTGCCTTTTCTGTCAGTGTATTATTTAATAAGGGAGTTCTTTTTTTGATTGCATAAGAAATGTGGAAGCATTTGAGAATTTCTGATGTGCTATTTACTCATCCATTATGTTGGGAATCAGTTTAATTTCAATGTCAGCAGTGGAATTAATAATCACAACAGTTATCTGTCACAGAAAGATCTATTTGGGGATTTTCTCAGCAAACTAGGATGTATTTCCCACCCTTCCGCCAGAGAAGAAAGCTTTAAAAAATAAGTCAAATTTGAATGTGTTTTTGTTTTGATTATCCCTTCCAGGCTGATGGTAAATGCACATCTTTTCAGGCTTTAATTCAGCATTGAGTCACTGATATGAAATCCTTTACCAGCATAAATTATCCCATCTCTTTTTTCCCACTTGTTTCCCTCTTAAACCCTCCCAACGTGGATGGTTCCCCAGTTAAAGTGTACCCTCTCTTCCTGGAAAGAAAAATATTAAAAAAAAAGACAGTCATAGCTTCCCAGAGATAATCCAAAACCCCCTTTTGTCAGTTATGTCAATTCAGGCTAACTTTGTTCTATTTTTGGTGTTGAACTTCACCATGAGATGAACAAACTTCCCATGTGACAGCAGGAGAACACTTGAGAAGATGAGCAGACAGATGTGAAGGAGGTGGATGGGGCCCGAATCTGTTTCTGCTCCCTTTAGGTTTTCTTCAGTTTTGCAGTTATGTGCAGCCCCACACAAGTAAATAACTGATACATGAATAAAACTTTTCAGGTGATACATTTGAAAAGCACCAGGACTTTTTATGTGACTCCAGTGTAAGGGCAGTAGCTGTTAAACGAATTGCTTTTTAAATAAAACACATAAGAGAATTTTTTAAATCCTTCATTGTTCCTTGAAATGTTTTAGTGCCTCATTAATTCTTGATTAGCCTGGTTGTTAAGAGGCCATTATTACGTGGTAATAAGGTGTAGGAAATTATCTCTAGGACTATTGTCCTGTCACACAGACCTGCTATAGTTAGCACCTCATCAGGTGCTGAGACCAAGTGCCACTGGTATAAATTAGGAGTTCACTGCCTGATGGTGGAACTTGTGATGGTGGTTTAGTGTGATGGGGTGTTTGCTATCATGGTGTGAGTCCTCTGGTGCGGAAAAGTGGGCAAGACCTGATAAAACATAATCCCCTCAACAGCCTTCCGTGCTTTAAGGGCTCCCCAGTCTTGCCTTTGGCAGAGCATGGAAACTGTTATAAAACGGTGGAATAAAATTACTTTGCAATTACGTTCATTTAAGTAGTTTCAAATATGCCTGGGGCTCACACAGATGTAGTCCACCCTTTGTACGATTTATTAGGCGGAAAGTGTCATATGGGATTTGGTGTTGGTCCAGCAAAATACCCCCAAACTAATGACCTCCTCGGGTCATTAGTATTCCTTTTGAACATGCAACCTACCTCAAAGCCTGCTACAAACGTTGGTAAAGCTAATCTTTACTCTTTTACAGCTAGGAAAATGAGACTTAGGGCCTACTTCTGTTGTGATTTGATTCAATGCTAATAGTATTCTGAAGAAAAGATATACCTGCATGTTTCAGGTGGCATATATTTTTTCTTCAGTGTGAATAATGTTACCCCCCCCCCCCCCCCCCCCCCCGCAATCTCTTGGAGGCTGAGGCTTTAATGCTGAAAACATGCAGCCTCCATTCATTACCTATACAGGGAGCTAATGTGATTTGGCAGCGTCACTGTCTTTGAAGAGCACTGAAGATGCTAGTAATTAAAAACACAAAGTGTGCTTTCGCTAACGCTTTCCTCCTTACTTCTTCCCGAGTTTCAAACTTTGAACAGCAGATGAGGTGCAGTCCTAAGAGGATGGAGAGTTAGGGTGGCTGCTGTCACTGTCAGCATGCAGGGATGGTACCCCACAGGGTGTGCCAGCCCCTGCTCACCTACCTCTTCTTGCTATCAGGTTTCAGACAGCATTCATGCCTTAGGAGCGATGTCAGAGCAAAGTTGTATTATGCCTGAGCCCCCACGGTGATGCTATGGCCTGGGTGTCAGTCCTGAATATCCATGCTTATTGTTAAATAGCTAGGGAGTCATTTCAGTGTGTTTTGATCCAGGTTTCAACCTTCATGAGTCGCAGTGCGGTTGCCACTTGCTCTTTGGGCCATGTGTAAACCATGTACCTCGCCCCATCTCTAAGCACCACCTTGACTCTCCTCCAGAATGGATCCTGGACTGCAAGCAGTTGGAGAAGGGCAGCTGCTGCTCATGCCTTTTTCACCCTGTTTGTCAGCCTCAGAGCTGAGACTGCAGAGGAAATTCTCCATGCTTGGTGTTATGCCTGCTTCAGGAACCAAACAGCCCCAGGTTCCAGGCAAGGTGGCTGCTGCAAGCTGCGGGGGCTGCTCCCTCTCATATCTGAACCACCAGAACCCAGAGCAGCCCAGAGGGCACAGACACCCCTCCACACTGAGTTTCACCTACCCCTCCTCAGTGTGACAAAGCACAGGTCCCATGACCCCAAGCACTGGTGCAGAAGGCACCTATATGCCATTTCTTCACACATCGACTAAAACAATTTTTTTTATTATCCTGTGAGAATAATTAACAGTGAATTGTCATTACTTTTACAAAGATAGGGGAGAAAATTCCACTAAAACTCAAGTATTTAAAGGGCACTTCTGAGTGCAGTTTCAGATCTCATGAGAACAAATGGAAGGAGCAACTGCAGCCCAAACCAAAGACTGTTGGGAGTTAATAAATACACCAGTGTAGCAATAAAGAACATCAAGAGTTAACAGTCCCAGCATGACAAAAGTTTATTTAAACCTACTCCAAACAAGCAATATAACAAATTCTTGTTAGGAATGAATGATCTCTCACACGTAGCTTAAAATAATCAAATATTCATTTAAAACCCCAAAAGAGGTCAAATGTTACAGGTTCTTCTGGAAGAAATTTGGATAGTCCAGTCCAATTTTATTTTTTATTTGTAACATTTTACAGATGAATAAATATGTTCTTGACTTAAAACCCACTTGTCCCATTTCAGATATTCACACATAGCCAGAGAATTTCAGGCTCTTAAATGTTGACATATTCAGTAGCTCTGCTGTGCTATGATAGAAGAGATATTGTTGTACATAGAAAGATACTGTTTCAGCACTTCTTCACCCTTCCACCTTGTCTTCAACCTTCTTTAACTTAAAATAACCTCCTAGCAAATGCTCCTAAGGTGAAGCAGCGGCTGAACAGCAGAAAGTGTTATGTCTGAGGCAATGCTGATGTGTTCCCAGCTAGGATCTGGAGTTTCCTTTACCATTTCTGGATCTAATTGAACAAGCTGTCCTTGGAAAAAAATAGTGAATCTTTTTGCCTCCACTTTCTCTTTCAGATTGAACGAAAATAGTCATGCGTTGTTTCCTTTTGACCTCATAGGTTCTTGGAAAATGTACCTGTACAGAGATCTCTCACTAAAAAATAGAGTGATAGAATAGAGCCCAATAATAACTTGGTAGCTGTCTTGACAGGATTGGTCCTATTTTATACCAGTAGTGATCCCACTAGTAAGGAAGCTAAGTCTCTGTGCTTTGGAGTTCAACTAGAAGGAAGTGTGTTAAAAATATTGGTATGAAAATTCCAGCAAACCTTTCATTCACTCCTGATTCTTCCCTGACACAGTTTTACTTTGCATGTAGACTTCAAGCACAAGACATTTGTAAAGCTATGTGGAGGGGGCTGTTTGCTGCATCTTTTGAATGATAAAAACTTTTCTGCTATTAGTACACTGAAAAATACAGAATAATTTCTTTAGACTAATAAAGATTCTGCTGGAGATACAGTCTAAGGGTTGGTAAAACCTCTGGAAAGAGGTCTTTATTGTCAGTCTTCTTCATTTTTGCCTATTTTATTCAGTATTTTCATCAGCCATCTGATGAAATATTTAGTGCCTGATAAAACATGTACAACTGAAGTATTTTATCAGTAAAAAAATCATTTGCCTTGAAGGTAATATTGTGGGCTAAGTTAACTGCTGATGAAAGTGGTTTAAGTAGAGTGACACTGATGATGAAACTAAGCCAATATATTTAGTTTAGGAGATACACTTTTAACATTTTTACTACTAAATTGAATTGTGTAGAAATCAAGTCTCATGTTTTGTACTTAGGTCTTCTAAAATATATATTGCATAATATAGACACAATGTTTGCTTAGGATATTTTTGCAGTTGCACTAAATTAATATGTTATTATGTGTAGGGTTTATTCTTACTTAAGTATCAAACAGATAATTACCCACAGCTCTGTCAATATTACTTCTTGCATATTTCATTTCCACACCCAAAAGCACTTCTGAAATAATAATGATTGTTTTAATTGAACTCAATCTGACATCAAGTAATAACAAGTTAAATGATATTTAATGCTGTTTTCTCAAAAGTGGAGTCTGTGTGTAGGTCCTGTAAGAGACTGTGTAAAATTCAATTCCTGCAAACTCTATATCAGATAGTCATAGATTTCAAACCAGCCAGCTAATCAGTTCTATAATGGAGCAGATTTGAGCAAGTTGTCTCAATTCGAATCTGATTTTGTAAAAACAAAACCAAAACAAAACAAATAGAAAGACCAAAGAACCAAATCCTTGGATTTCAGTCATGTAACAACCTGAGAATCTATTTTCTGCGTGCTTAGTTCATATCCACACTTGCTTACAGCACTGCTATGGTACAGAAGTTTGCTGCTATGCATGGCAGTCTGACAGCTTATGACAGAAAAAATATTTCGCAGAAAGCTTCAATTAACAGCCAATGAGTGGAAAAAAAATAAAGATTCCAGTGTGTTTTGTGAATGTAGATGAAACTCAAAGCAAGGCTGTTTTCATTACTTTGCAAACTGAATTAAATTAACTTCTGGGTCAGTGTAGGTAATTGATATTTTATTTGATACAATAAAAAATCATATGGGTCAACTTAAAAAAAAACCTAACAGAAAGTAGGTGTGTTCGTTTTCTTAGGATACTGAAAAAAAATACATTTGGGGCTAATTGTTTCATTTAGCCGTTATCTCATTCCAGAAAGCTCTTGGACAGCCATATTACAACATTAGATACAAATATGTTTTGAAATAATGTTTTTGAAAGAATGAAATAACAGCTTAGCATTTCAGAAATGTTGAAATTAATAATTTTACACAGAAATTAAACTTTTTTATTTCCTAAGGGAAAAGCGTGTCTCAAATCTAGCAATTTTCAAACATTTGGCCAGTCCTTACACTGTTCTTGATGGCTGAACTATTTGTCAGAAAATTCCCTTCAGCTCTAAATTCCTCACAGAGGACTCTAGTTAGAGCCTCTTCAGTGCTTGAGCCCTTGTGAAAAATGATTGTCAACAAGATGATTCAACCCTTCCAAAGATTTAGGATGGCAGAAAGCATTATCTGACATCATTTGGACTTCCAAATTATTATTTTTTTACAAACTAGTTGCAGTAGTTAGCAGCTGGGTGGTAGCATTTGGCATTCAGAATACAATTCATTTTGATACACTACCTCTGCTAGTTAAGAAAGGATATTTCTTTGGAAATGACATTACAGCCCTGACATACAATTTTCAAATATGATTTTTTTCTCAGAAACTGCCAGCATGGTGCTGCCAGCATGCCCAGCTAGTGTCCAGGAGGAAATTTAAGAGCAGTGATAAAATGAAAGGGGAAAATGGAAGCGCTTCTTGCAAACAGGGGTTTATAATAGATATTCTGGCACAATATGGATGATGAAGGATGGAAAATTCATAACAGTTTGGAGAAGTGCTACACACACTCTGTATATAGAAGACTGGCCTATAACTCACAAGATAGTGCATGTCGAGTGAGTTGCGAGAGTTGCTCCCCAGTGTATATTTAGAAAGAGACATTAGAAGGGAGATATAGCGTAGATAGTGTGGTTTACTGTTTGAGAGGTAACTTCATAGTTTTGTCTAAAAGTGCTTCCAAAAAAAAAATATGGCTTTGTTGTTTGGGATTTTTTGTTGGTTTTTTGTTTGTTTGTTTGTTTGTTTTTAATATATGTATATATATTGCAGTCTAGGTGGTGTGTTTCTTCATGCTGGGAGTAAAGCCCTCCCCCAGTCTGAACAAGCAGCCCTCAGCTGATTATTTCTGAAGTTGCAATGTCCAAAGGAGATTTTTTTTTTTTTTCTACAGGAAAGGAGTTTCCCATTTTGACTCCTAGAAGGGGTTATCACAAAGTGAAACAAGCAGGTCCAAAGTGCTTGGTGCCATCAACCCCCAGGGCAGCTGAGGTTCTGTGCCAGAAAGCCACAGACAACCCGAGTACACCCTTGACCAGAGATGCAAAATTAAATTTGAATTGATGGGTTTCTATGGGAGTAACCAGCCCTTCAGTGCAGCTCAATGAGAAGCAAAGGAATTATCTGACCGCCGCTGCCACAGATGGCACATGTTTTTGTCCCTCCAGCAGGAAAGTCCATTGGCACGTGCTGGCCCCAGGTGCCAGCATCTGCCTCCAGCTACCCTGCCTCTGCAGCACCTGTGCCCTGAACCCAGGCGATGCCTGAGCAACCCGTTCCCTCCCTCAGCCCATCCACAGGAAAACCTGATAACTCTGCTTTGGTGGGCTATCAATTCGGAGTGCTATCAGTTCAGAGATGTTTGCCTCACTGGAATTATCTTCTCCCCTTTCGCCTTCTTGGGATTATGTTGTTAGCTCAGTTCACTTAGAAAAAATGTTGGAAATGCCCTGGCCAAGGAGGTAGCCCCTTCAGGAACAACGATGGCCTTTCTCTGAGCTAAACACACAGGGTGCAGATCTCCATAATGAGCAGTGATCCATTTGTTCTGTGGAGCCTGGTGAAAGCTTTGCTTTCCTTTTGTACCCTGCCTCTTAAGGAAAAAAATGTGATTTTTCCCTATTCCTAGCTTGGCTGCAAATGAAAGGCACTGAGAAACCTGCTCATGGGAAAGGTTTAAGCCTATTCCTGCAGAGTCATAGAGCCACCAGGTTGGAAAAGACCCCCGGATCATTGAGTCCAACCATTCCTATCAATCTCTAAACCATGCCCCTCAGCACCTTGTCCACCCGTGCCTTAAACACCTCCAGGGATGGTGACTCAACCACCTCCCTGGGCAGCCTGTTCCAGTGCCCAATGACCCTTTCTGTAAAAAATTTTTTCCTAAAGTTCAGCCAAAACCTCCCCAGGTGGAGCTTGAGGCCATTCCCTCTTGTCCTGTCCCCTGTCACTTGGGAGAAGAGGCCAGCACCCTCCTCTCCACGACCTCCTTTTTAGGTAGTTGTAGAGAGCAATGAGGTCTGGAAATGTTGACAAAATTCATGGGAGACCCTACACATTTAATGTACGGAACTCAACAGCCTACTCCTCCATCAATTGATGGTACATTGATCTAGTCATACATGAGCTTAGAGATCTTCCTGCCCCTTGTTGCTTTTTTTTTCCCCCTATTTTGCCATGAACAGTATTAATTATTTGACAGTATACTCTGACATTTTTATTATTTCAACAATAGCAGAATGTAATAGCATGTAATTAGGAAGCAGAATATAATAGTGGTATGAAGCTGACTTTGGCAATGAGATTTTTTTTTAATTAAAATTTCATTACTACAAAAGTGTTGTACTATTACCCTTTCCAATGTGTGAGTAACAGTGTCTGTGGGTGAAAGGGATGACCACCAGGGATAGGTAGGCTGGCTTGCCACTCCTCGTACTCCAGTCGGATTCTCCCAGGCACTGCTCTTTTGTAGCATGAGAACCTACAAGGGTACAATATGTTTTAAAGTCCCTATTAAATTCTGATTTTACAGGGAAACTCCTTAAACTTCTGCAGGGGTTATGTGGTGGTTTGGTTTGGGGCGGGGGTGTCTGTGAAGCATCTGGGGCTGTGAGGAGTCTTTTTCACCACAGACTTGTCAGTTTTCTATATTTTATCCACGCAGCTCATATCTTTAAATTAAATTGTATACTCCCTTTCACAGAAGCCAATTGGGTTCTTGTATGTTTATTTGCTTGTTTTAATCATTTTTTCTCCATCTAGTCAAATAAACCTGTAAATTCAGTGTGTACACTATGGAACTTCATCCAAAACTATACTGTCTCCTTCCTGACAGGGCTGACAGAGATTATAATCACCTGTATTGTCCAGAGTACTGTTTACATAAAGGAGCAATAAATACCTGTTCAAATTTTTACTGGAGGCCTCCCAGATGGATGGTTCATTTATTATTACAGACAGGGTTTCATTTACTTAGTTATTAAAAGAAACAGGCCGCTACAGCCCATTTATAACTATATTAAAACTAAATGAAGCTATAAGTATTGCAGATGGGACTGAGTAAAATACATATAATGTCTTTCCAGGAAAGGGCTAGGGAAAAAAGTATTTAAAAGGAAACACTGAAAACTTTGGGGGTCCTGGTGTGACTTTCACAGCCGTGCTTCTCCTGGCTGGAGCTCAGGAAGAAATGTAGGAGGTATAGTTCCCACATGTGCTTGTCCTGCTGCTTGGTGCCATATACGTATTCTTCAATAGCTTCTCTGTGTCTGCCTGTCAGCCGTGTGCCAACAGAAGGGACCACATTAGCCTGTTCATCCCCTCTTCTAGCCTTTATTGACATGAAAACCTCCAGCTGTAGATATTGAATAATCCTTTTCTTTACGCCAGAGCTAGAATATCATTGAATATCAACTCCAGTTACTAGGGAGGGAAAGTAATAAAAAAATGTTGACCAGAAATTGCGTGGGTAAAAAAAAAAAATATATAAATAAGGAAGTTTTGAAATTTTTAAGTGGATCTGGTTAGGTTACCAAAAGGCTGCTTTTCCACAATCAAGGAAAAACCTAACTTTGGTGAAAGCTAACCCAGCTTTGGTGCTGTAGTAAAATTAGCAATGATAAATGAAAGCAATCAGTGCAACAGAGAAGAAATAGAAAGTCAACATATCATGAAAGAGGAAGACAACAATCAGTCTAAAAGAGAAATTATAAATGGATGAGAGATGGATGGGTGGATGAGAGAAGTGGAGGATACAAGAGGAAAGTTCATGGACAATGATAATAAGGGTTTACTTAAGGTGTATAAAGGAAAATAACAGAGAAATTCTAGCAAATATCCCCTTTTTAGCTGGAAATATCAAATCTATTAATAATATTAGAGTCAATAAATATATTTTTATATCGGAAAAAGCAGGGTGCATAGGAGACAGGCAGGAAGCTGAACAGTGTGTAGAGACACTAAATTATTTAAAATAATTTACCCTAAATGCAAGTATTTGTAAGGCTCAGATATTCTGTGCTGCTGTATAGCCATGAAGGCCACTGGCTAGCAAAATCTGAGGGTCATTTGTCATGCACTTTGTAATATGGGGTCAACCCTGGGAGACGGATAAAGCTGTGCAATACGCTAAAAGGCCAAGGAAGACAGTTTAAGTTTCAAGAACAGGTTGTCTGGCACTTCCGACTTTACACAAAAATTTGAAGAAAACCCAAACGTGGTTTCTTTGATACCACTAAGGAACTGGGAAGTAATAGCTTAATTTTTGGCATTCAGTGATTAACTTCCAAGGAAAGAAATGTAAGCTCTTATCAACTGATTTTATTCTGTGAGGAGCTGACAACTAGGGCATTGTAGGAGGTCATGTTCACTGATGGTAAAACATTGTGGAGGATGACAAGAAAGAAATGGTGAGGATGGAGCAGTTATCAGTATCCAAATAATTGAATAATTCAGCCTCACCGCTTGAGAGATGAAGGTGAGCAGGCAGCTGGGAGTCAGTGCCAGCAGTGTGCCCTGGCACAGAGAGACAGCTGGAACCTCTGGCAGGCAAGGCAAGGCTCGGGATCACATAGGGCTATGGAGCTGCTGCTTTTCCCATCACTTCGACGACACAAGAAACTTCTCATTTCAACACAGCAAAGTTTGAGAACCTATAGCCTAAATTGATCTCATTTCCATTGCCCGACCAGCAAGATGGGGATAGGGAAGAGCATCACCACATCTTGGCTATGAATGTTGCTAAATGGTCAGCATTATACAGATGACTGCAGTCATCTGCAAGGGAACACGAGGATAAAAATGTGTAGGATGATGACTTCAGCATAAGGATAGATGCTTATAATGCTGAGGATTAGGCAGAAAGAGGCTATTTGCAAGGAAATATTCACCAAGTACAAAATCAGATGCTGCACCTTCAGCGGGGAGACTTGACAGTGCGGTTCTGTCTCAGACACATTAAATTCCCCAAGATTTCTGCCACAACAGCTGATACACAAGGCGGTAGTGCAGTTCATGCACTCTTATTTAATTTCACATTTGAAATGAATATTTTGTAGATGGCAGCATCAGTAATTGCTAGGAAATCAGAGGGAAAGTGTTAGTAAATAGCTTCTAATCACATCCAGCGAGCCTGGGGGGAGCAGGAGCAGGGGAGCAAGAAATAGATTGGAAAATTGTGAGCAGTGTGTTCAAAATCATTATTCCCCAAATGTGTTTCTTCCTGTCACACAGAGCATGATTAGCCATGAAGCTTCGGTAAGCCCTCAGAGTGATTGGACTACTTAGGTGAGTGCTTAGACATGCTGCCAGTAGGTCGCTCATCTCTCCTCCCACACTGAAGATTCGTGCATTTTTAGGAGGCTTCCTTGCTTAGGGAGTGGGCTCACTTGGGTGAGCTCTGTGAACTCTGGGGCATTTTCTGGCCACTCTGTCAAGGAGTTAGAAAATTCAGGGTATGATTCAACCGCGTTTGTTCTGCCTTTCTCTAAAGGGGGCAAACATCACTGGGCTAAATGTAGTTTTTCATCGCAGTAGGTGGTGCAGGGGGAACATTTCAGCTTCTTCTCATGGGAGAGAGTAATGGCTGTATCAGTGAGGGAGGACTGCCTTGCATTCCTAATGAGACCGTCAGCGTAATGGGAATTTAGCAGAGCATTAAGCCAGTTTAAATGGTTTTGGAGAGTTGTGTAGACCAGCCTAGATGGATTCAAGCCAAGGACACAAAACTTTTCCTTCAGAGCATCTATTTTTTATTGGAATTGCTAATTCCATTTCTATAGACTGAGTTGGTTTTTCAGGCATTTAAATTCTACACTCTGGAATTAAATCTCACATTGATATATATGCTTCATTCCAGCATTAAGTACATTAATATTTCACCAGCCTGATTTTATTGGCCTTCTTCCTCTGTTTTTAATTAGATTTGTCGGTATTCTATATAATCATGTTTTCCTACATGTTTCTGTGTAGCAGAACTTGCACAAACTGTTTGTTGAGGGTTTTTTACAACTTAAACATCATATATTCAGAGTGAATTTTAAATGCTGTAAGCATTGCTCATAGAGGTCTTATAAGCCTGTGGAAAGCTCTACTACGGCATTTATAAAATACCCTCTTGATATGGGTGTTTACCTCAATCGATAAGCTTTTGACTTTTTTTTCTTATAAAACAAAAATAAATACTACACTTTTCAGATAATATAAATGCAAGAGGTTTTTTTAAAGTGAAGCATTTGCATCAGTTATAGCACTAAAGTGAAAAATAATTTCAGCAATCAGAACCTAATTAATTAAAAATTACTACTGTATAAAAACAGCTACTCCTATATTTAGGATTAGTAAACAAAGCTATTTGAAATACCTGATTTGGCTGTAGGTAAGTAGCAAATAAGACTGGCCATCTGTTATGTGCGAGTAACCAAGGTAGTAGCAGTATTCTTTTCCTTTTTTGTTTTCTTTGTGTTTTGGTTTGGGTTTTTTTTAAGGATGGAAATGTGTTCATCTGTTTCTTACAAATTCTCTATGCTTCTTACCAGGGATATTTCTCCTTACATTTCTCTTTTAGAAAGCAACCAAAGACAGCCATAAACCAAAGGTACATTTGTCTTATTGGAACTTATGTCATGTTACTTACGTGAACAGCCGTAGCTGAAATAATCCCAGTAGCATAAGGGCACAGTCTGGTCAAGAATGGCAGACTCCCATCTGGTGTTCTCTCTCATTTTGCTGAAACAATAGTTAAAGATCTTGCATAGTGTTGTGCCTCCAGGAAGGTTTTCTTTTGTTTTTCTACAAAGTGAAGCAATACTTTTCTTCTCCTATATCAACACATTGGTTGTGACTTCAAACATCTGGAACCAGTCTGAAAGCCTTCTAGCATACTGCTATTTGGAATAGTATCTCTTTTCTTTCTGGGTTTCTGGTAATATTGAAACTAACACTGATAGTATTGAAAAAATGTCCAATTCTTGAAAGGACACTATGCATTTATAGGAAAGAAAATAAAATGTCAATATTGTATATTAAAAAATAAGCTAATTTTCCAAAACAGTCTCATTCAGATGAAACATTGTGGTGACATAAACTCAAATGAGCACTTAGTTACTGATTTTCATATTTCATCACGACCCTTTGCTTTGTGGGGTTCCTCTTCAGCTAAAGTTAAGGTATTTTTCCACTACTGAAGCTCCTTTCCTACATGATGAGCAGAAATCGCTGAAGTCCATAATAAACACAGTATTCTGACTGAGAGGCTGCCTAGCATTGAAATAGAACAATATACTTGATCACTTTAACACATTCATGAGATCTTTGACAAATTGCAAAGATGGTGACTTCTGAATTTATTTAAATGACAATTGCAACATACATATGTTTGTGCCCTAGGCTTGCAAACCGTTGACATGTTCTCTCCTAAAGCATTAGTGCTAATGATTTAATTGCTATCGATATTTTTCCTTTCCCATCTAATTTTTTCTTTCTAATTACCAAAATTATCATGAAGACCGTTTCTCATATAGTAGCTTCAATCACTAGAGCACATGAGAGTTTCCCCCCTCATTTTCATGACCTCTCTTGAAAATCTTCAGGGCTTCTCTTCTTGTCTCTTGATTTACACGCCGAAACGGGAATCTCTCTAATCACAAAACAAAACCACAGAGGCATTTTTTGAGAGTTTTATGCCTCAGTAAATAATTTGCAGGGGAGAAGGAAAACATTCCTTAGGCCAAGGAATGTGAAATGTATCAAAGGCTAAAGTAAAATTCAAGGTGTGATGCCTGATGCTTCTTTTGCATTCACTGGCAGAGGTGAACAATAATTCCCAGATGGAACTGTGTCTTCACCCTAGAAGAAAATAGATATCATCCTAAGCAAGGTTATGCTGGAAGGGTCTCAGGCTGGTTCCAAATGTCAAAAATTACAACAAATAACCTACTGAATGTTGGAAGACCATCTCCCCCAGACACTGCACCTTTGACACCTTCTTCCCCAGCAGCTCCTTCTCATCCAACTCTTTCAAACTCAAAAATCTCAGACTCAGGCCCTGGCTCTACCCTCACATTTGAAACTTGAGGTTGCTTTCATGCTACTTCCTGAAGGGGAAACTATATGTTTTCTTGCTATCTAATGGACTCTGGCTGGGGATAAAAGTAATCTTTGCTTGGGACTTGACTGTCCAGCAACAACAAATCAGAAAAAAAGACAAATCAGTGAAGCTGCATGTCTCAACTTCATCATTCCCTTTGAACAAAGTGATTCCCTGACAGCCTGCAATGGTTTCCCATCCCAAACCTCAGGTAATTTTTACCAGAAGCATCTCATGTCACTTCAACATAATGGGATGAGCCGAAGTCCTGCAGGGTCCCTGTGCAGGGTCTCACATGGTCACCCTGCCCTGGTAGCCTGCTGAACCACTGCAGTGAGCAGCCCCCAGATAAAACATGCCAGGATTTCTGGTAAGCTCTGTGGGAGACGTGGATATGCAGTCACATTGGCAGATCTTGGATACTGATGCCCTCTACAAGACTTCCTGTCAATTTGCCATTTCATGTAACTCCTCACCCCATTTCTTTACCATTATAACTCAGTGGCCCAGCACCCCATGCTGCAACCCTTTAATTGGTCATTGGAGAAAGAAACCAGCTGGCTTGCTGAGGATTTTCTCAATATCCCAAACTCATCCTCATTTCCTTTCATTATGTCCCTACCTGCACGTTCTTTGTAGGGAAAGGAACAAATGCATTCATTATAGTGCACGGAGTGCTTGTACCCAGGCCTCCCATCCCCTCGCTGCCTCCTCAGCCTCACAGAGATGCCACTAAAAATGTGTGATTGGGTTCTGCAAAATGACTCCCTGACCATATGCAGGAGCCATAAGTGGTGGTGTTTGTTTTTCAGAGCCACTTCGAGTACTAGTTCTTTTTTCTAGCTTTTGTTTACAAAATTATATTTACTTATCTTTATACCAGTGCCCAAGCACATCAAAGACAAGTCTATTTTGAAAAATCTTAAAGCCCATGGATGATGTAACTTACTGGCCTGAATTTTGTGTAATATGAAAAAGGTGTCATAGAGAATAGCTATAGATAGACTGTGTTGAAAAGGCTGTGTTTACACATGAGCTTGTACGTGTTTGTCTGTCCATCTTTGTACTAGTTTGCCAGAATACGTAAAGACATTTCACCCTAGAAGTGGTTGATTTAAACATGATCTGAAGTGCTCTGCTAACATAGGAAGTACCAAAGCTCATTCTGTGCTGAATCTGTGCCAAAGTGCTATTCAGATAAATTACAAATTAATGTAATGCCTCTTGTGCGGTTAAAGTATTTTTCTTCTCTTCTCTACCCTTTCTCTTCAAGTGGAGTCTCCTGGTCCATTTATGGACTTTTTCTTTCAATGACTCTTGTTGTCATGACAGAGATGACCATTTTTGGAGGAGTGTTTTTCAAAAGCATCCAGACTCAACATTGATCTAACTTCCTTAAGATGCTTACTGCCTACTAGAGACCCTCTGAAACAAATACCTCCTCCCCATGAAGGTTGCGTTTCAGCCTGAACTTTAACAACTGCCTCTTGTTCAAAGACCTTCCCTCTGCAGATCTACTGGCAGATGAAGCTGTAGATCAAGGCTGAAGACCTCACCTGACAGCAAAAGCAGAGTGGGGATGAGTGAATATTTTTAAGCATGGAGCTTATACCTGCCAGATCCCACTCTAGGGAAAAAGAGTCAAGCAAGCATTTTATGATGACCTGTTTTTTGCCTAACCACAGTGTTAGGAGTTTGTTTGTGTGCTGACAGTAGTTCCAAAAGGGGCCAGAAGCCTGGGCAGGCAGTGCTTTTCTTGGAGAACAGCACTTCTGAAATGAGAAACAGATTGGGAAAATAAAGATGAATTAAAACGTAGAAGCCAGGAGAGGTTGATAGGCCAGTGCTGCAGTTTCTTGTTCCTTTTGTGTGGGTGATTCCTGCTTGCAGTCCTGGTGCTTTACTCACACTTCCATGCAACCCAAAGGCTTCAAAGCATCATAATTGCTTCTAATCATAACCTCACAATACACTTTTTTATTTTAATGTTGATACAAAAAGCCAAAACACTAATAAATACATAGAGCTACCTGGAACATTTCATTATACGCTTTTCATTTTCCAACTTCCATTTAAATTGCTAAATCTTAATAATGTGCTTAGCTACCACCTCACTTGCAGAAATTCACACACTCAAATTTAAAAGACATCAGGCAGTGACACCCTGCATGCTCTGCTTTTCACACAATAAGCACATCTCTGTGATTAAATCACTATCAGGGCAGATTTCTTCACATTTAATTACATAGTGTCCAATCCCAGATCTGGGCTTTCTATTTTCAAGCACTGTTTACTCGGGGATTCCCTAAACAGGTCTAATTTTTTAAAAAAGAGCAATTATAAGACTCTTTGTATCCCTGTTAATGGTGGGATCCAAAGGCAATGTCGATCTTGTGGTATTAACAGGAAGATTTGCCGCTCTGACATATTTTAGCTGTACTCCTTGTCATTCATTCCTGTCCCATTTTCCCATTTCTCAGTAGGGCTTGTTAGCTTGGCTAGTGGCTACATCAATATGGCCACCAGAATGTTTGCTGATTCAGGAGGTGGAAGAGCAAGCTTTTTCCTGCCTGTGGACATATTTCTGGGTAAAACATTGTCAAATCCCTCTCGCTCAATGGGCACCCTATATATTTGAGGTGTCTGCATTGCAATGCAATTTTACTGAATTTGATAAGTCGGTTTTACAGAGGAAAATCCTTAGCACAAGAAGCAAAAAATTGGGAAAAAGGCAAAATAGAAGTCTTTAAGAGGTGAACTAGTAGGAGTTCTCTGCTGTGACCCTCCGATCCTGTTGTTATACACCTACGTTCCCCAAAAGGTGCTGTGAAGAAATAGGGAAGCAGCTGTGACAGCAGCAAGAGGCAGGGACTGTACATATAGCAAGGAGCTGAGGAGAGGGTGGATTGGTTTGGTTCTCTTTTAAGACACGGCACTCCATGCTGCCTGTGTAAGAGTCACGCTTTTCAGGCACGCTCTTGGAAGATCTAGGCACAAGTACAGGGAGGTGGTTTGAAATTACTACATATGTCTTCTTGATATATTTACACTCTGGGGACCACCCACGTCACAGGATGTGTTTGAATTGCTCACCAAGCTTTCTTCTGGAATTGAGATGAAATTACAGATTCTCTTTTCCCAGAACGCAAGAAAAATTAGCAACTTTCTGAGTTATTATTATTTTTATTATTGCAGAGGCATTTTTTAAAAATAGGTCCCATTCTTGAAGACCTTTCTACCACTGGGAGAAATCTTTGCACCTCTTCAACTCCTTTAACTGCTGATTACTTAACCCTAGCTTTTAAAAAGAATACATGGAGGTAAAATCTTAAAATCTTAAGCAAGTTGAGGAAGAGATATGGTAAAGGAGGATGACGTTCCCATTAGGAAAGATGCGTTATTTTCTATGCTAATATAAAGTGAAATCCTTGTGCATACTCTTTTGCACTGAGACAATATATTTCAGTTTTAATTGTTTCAGTCAATGTCAATTTAGCATCAAGCATGCAATAAAGTAAAAATGGCCTTTGGGAAACATCAGCGAATCTTATTTTGTGCTGCAGTACAGTGTAAATATCTACTTCTGTTTTGTAAGCTCAAAGCCAAATGGAGAAAAATTTTCCTTTCAGAGAGACTACTGACCTGTCAGCATCAAAATATTATTTTTAGCATATAAAAATTGTTTGTCAGTGAGTGCAATAACAAGAATCTTTGCAAAATATGTTGTTAGTCTAGTAAACATTTTCCCTTAGGCAGTAATAGTAGGAAATAAATTAAGAAGTTAGTTGATAGCAACTGGATAAGAAAAAATTACAAAGAAGTGTCACATCTACAGTTACTGGTATAAAATATACTTTCTTTCTATTTAAATTATTAAATGTTTACAGTAGCTCAGAGAAAACATCAGATTTAAAGCATTTTGTTAAAATATAATTTCTTCTGCCGCTTGCTTTCCAGAATGCTAGAAGATGACCTCAAGTTAAGCAGCGATGAAGAAGAGAATGACCAGGTAAGAACCAGAAAACTGACATGTCACGTGTAGCTTGTTTCATGTGGAGTCTGAGCCACTGCAAATATTTTGCTAATGCTTTTTCAAAACATACATGAAGGTTATCAAAATACACGGCAGTACTGTAACTGGAGTAACAGATGTTGCTGTTCAGAGCCAACCTGTGTGTGCAAACCTGTGTGTATTGGTGGGGAACAGTCTGCAATGCTCTTGATTTATTACCCTGATGTGACCCAGAAGGTTTTTCTATCAGTCTCCTTCTGTTTTGAATTCAGTTTGTTTTAAAAATTGGCCAAGGAGGGGAGAAACAGGAATTCTGGATTAAAGATTCAGGCCAAACCTTGCAGGCATGGGAGCCCCAGGGATTAGCCACTGGTCTGCTCACCACTTACCTGCCTAGTATCTCACTGCCATCCCCCCAGCCCTTGGCTCTCCTGCGAGTGTCTTCAGTGCTTTCTCTATGTGGCTCACTGCATGCTAAGAAAGCTAACAACAGCTGAGAAGAAGCCTTGGCTCTGTGTTTGGTTCACTCCATAAGACGGCAATTAGGGCACTTGCCTGAGTTTTAATGACCTCAAACTACCTGACTAGAAGTAGATACATCAGCGAAAGTTTTTCGTGTGTGAGGACAGCTGGGTTTTGTTTTCAAGAGGAGGTGCCTCCCAGTTTTTCCTTAAATCATTGCTGTGTTTGTCTCAATACTTAAATACTCGTATAATAGGTCAGGATCTTGCCATGATTCTATGATTCTATGACTTTCCTACGGTCAGCTGAGTACTTGTTGCCAAGCAGTTCTATTGCATGCTCTCTCCTTCTCTTTATGCTGGCATGGATGATTTAGTTGGTACTGAGAGGCCAAGAGCCGCTTCTCTTCCTCCTGTGTGTGTGTGTCCTGTGCCTACACCGGAGATTATGAAGGCAGTACAGCCTCTGATTGCATTACACAGGTGGATACAGACCTGGATATAACACAGGTTTCAAATGTGATTATTTCACTTAAGGGTAACTGGAGCTATCTAAACTTCTGAAATTTAGGATCTTAGACAAACAAATCTAGATATGTAGGCATGAAGCTTTTGCAGTTGTTGAGGTTTTTTTAGCTCTTGTTATTAAATTTTGTATTTTACAATATATTACAGCAGGTAAATCGAAATAGTTTAATATTTATATTAAAACATCATTTCATCTGTTTTGAGCAAAGCTTCTTGGTGTTAAGAAGATTCAGCAGATGGATCAATTATTTACGTATTTATACAATCTCTTTTTGTTTAATGCATTTCATCCTGAAGCCTTCACATTTAATTACTCTTCCTGCTTGTCTAGATAGTTTAAAATACAACACATAGACAGTGTAGGGCAAAGTAAAGTGAGGGACAGAAGAGATGTCTGAAGAATAACAATAGCATACAAAGATGCCATGGTGCTTGCAACAACGGAGGGGAGAGCCAGAGGTTGGGAGAGGTGGCTTGTCTTTTTTGGGTAGGAAAGGAGATGGAATCCTGCAGAATGGATATCAGTATGGAACAGGCTGGTAGAACCTGAGCCCTTAAATGCCGGTTTGTTTCATAGCAAGCAGAAAAATACATGTGGAAATGTGCATTGTGCAGGAAATAAAAGAACATGAGTAAATTTAGCCAGAGAAAGGATAGTGGAAAAGTACTGCTCCTCAGGCATGCACACAAGGTACCTTTGGTTTAGTGCTACCACATATAATTACTAATATCTTTCATGTGTTTGTAATCCAAGCATAATCTCAGCAGTACTTTTGCTACACAAGTTCTTTGCTCAGTAACCACAGCTTAAAGGTACAGATGATGCAGCCTCAGTCTTTCACCTTTGTACTCAAACAAGCTTTCAAACAAGACAGTTTGCCACCCATGCCAGAAAACGCAGAGATGAGATCCGTTTACTCATTTCTTATCACCATGGACTCTAGCATGAGCAACTTTTGGCAATTGCTTTGTGAGTTGGTCCTCTTTCCTCATCATATCTTTTTCTAACTTGACTGTTTCCTTTTATTTCCTCACTCCGAGGCTCTTTAATCTCAGATCTCCTGAGCTTGGGAACAGCAAAGAAAGAAATAAAATATAAAGGGATAGGAACAGTACCTGAGTGATTCACAGATATTCCTTACATAATTAATTCATCTTTTAACAACAGACTCAATTAAGTAGTCCTGTTTCTTAATGAGCTAAAAGTGAGTGGTACAAGAACTGGGAAGCTTTTCATTTTGCTGATTTCTAAATAGGGAAGTTCAGAGGAAAGACTTTGAAAACCTGGGAGATATGTTGTTTGCAGCTGAAATTGCTGAGCAGTGAAAGTTTCTGAAGCAGTGCTAAAGGTGACGGGTGCTTCTGAGCTCCCAGGGCTGGTACTTGGAGGGGTATGAGGGACCCAGGGAATGTGAGCCATGGATGAGAGAAGAGAATGCAAGAAAAAGGCATGAATAAGAGCTTTGGGACCCCCAGTGAGCAAGGCATTCCCAACCTTTCCCTCTGCATGAGCAGTTAAGGTAGTGAGATTCACGGATCCAGGAGAGGCAAGAGACTGGGTTTGAGATGAGTGTGTGTGTGCCCACAGTAATTACATTATCCACACATATTAGTCTCTTAATTTTAATTACATAAATGTATTTTTCCTCTTTAATGAGCATAGTTTATCCATTTAAACTGATCATTTTAATTTTACAGGCAGTGATCATAGGATCTAATGTGCAGAAGGAAAATTTCCTGTTGGCATATTTTACATCACACAGATTGAAGAAAATACACTTTTTAATCCCCAATCAATATCTGAAGAGCATGCAATTAACAGATACCAAGGTAGTTAACATAAATCTGCAAGTTAAAGAGCCAGTTCGTTTTGATTTATAACACTTGGAGTAATAATTTCATCATCATCTCTCCTAGAAAGCATCTGAAGCTTTGTAGCATGAAGATGTCGAAATTATACTTAAGATTGTTAAGAGTACAGAATTGTAGTGGTTATTGCCTTTTGGTTCCTTGAAGTGTGGCATAGCACTTGAAACAGTCCCCATTATAATACCCTGCTCTTCTCTGTAGAGGTCACTGGATAACTTAAATCAGTCTTGGGTGAAATATTAAAAGGAGATTGTCAATTGTAATATGAACAATTCTCTTCTTTTCCCCCTACTTGTCCTTTTACAATATGAAAATTTTGTAATAGAGAGTAGTTCCTTTAAGGAGAAAAAGATCCCTGGCATCATTTGTGCAATTCATGTCAATCAAGGGCCAAATAAATTAACTGACTGGTACGCATACATGGAATAATAATCTAGCATATTTTTGCAACCCAAATCTGCTTCCTTTCATGCATTTTTTTCTGTGCAGCATGAGGTTGGCTGCTGCTGAAGTTTTGTGGCTGTGAAAATTTATTACCCACAGAGTCAATCTGCATTCTGGCTGCCAAGTCTGAATAAATAGAGTCATTGTGCTTGTCTGGAATATGTAACCAAAGTTCATCCAGTCAGCTTGACTTTCACATCCCATGAGATTCATAAAAGCCAACACCCTGGTATGTGCTCTTGATTCCTGCCAAAAATTTTGTAAAATTGTATAAACAGAAGTTGAAGAAGCAATCAGAACATGCTCCTAGGGACATGGCTCCGCACTCCAGCCTCTGCTGTATCTTGAAAGGAAAGGCCCAGCTTTAGTACTCCTTTTTTGAAAAAATAAACTCTTGTATGACTATTCCCCTGCAGCAGTAGGTTAATGCTGGGGCTGAAGACACCCTTCTCTCACAGTGCACAGGAAGGCAGCAAACAGTCCTCTTGGGTTCATTAATTTTGCTCGTCCACCCTGCAGCACAGGAAGAGGGAAGGCAGCATTTACCTGCAGGTGGCTGCCCTCTTAAAGAAGGGATGAGGACAGACTGACCCTGCAGGCTCTGAGCAGTGTGAGAAAACCTGACCCCTCCACATGCAAGCCAGGACAAAGAGAAAGCCATGTCCCTTCACAGGAGACCTCAGGGGGAAAGCAGTCTTAAGAAAGTTGACCAGAAACAGCTTCAGCATAGTGAAATAAAAGCCTTGGCAGCCTGGTCTGACTGGCCACCCAGAGTTCCACAGGGCAGCGGCAGCCCACCCAGCCTGGCATCCTCCTGGGAGTCCCAGGGCTGTCCCTGCTCATAGCAGCCTGGGGACAACCAGGGTGGGCTGCTGGCCCCAGAGGACCCGTCAGTGCTCCACTATCACTCTGGCCATAGCTGAGCCAGAAAACTTGAGGCTAATTTAAGTTGCACCTACATCTCCAGTGGGGACATTAGTGTTTATGTTTCCCCCTCATCATGTAGGCACCTTTCTGGCAGGATTGTCTGCAGCACAGGAACTTAGAACCAGTCAAATCCATCCTGTTATTGCAACAGGACAGAAGCCCATCTACGCGGCTGATTGCAATCAGTGTGACAATGTCCCTACGTAAGTAGGACTAGGAAATTATTTATTTTTTCAAGTCAAAACCCCATGATTCGTTTTTTTAATGGTAGCCAGAAACAGTCATGCATATACTTTCTTTCAGAAGGAATAATTTTTAGTAGAGTCCATATAAGATAAGCACTATTTCTGCATATGAAATGTAATATAGCAGTTATTTTGAAGCATTCTGTAATGAATTTTGAAACAAACTGTAAAAGGGGCAAACTAGCTACAAGTTTTCTTTCTGTAAGACATCCTCTGTTAGGAAGACACTTTCTGAGATTGAAGATCAGCCAAGCAGAGCAGAGTCAGGTACATCTAGAGAGAAGAGTTATACTGGGCAAATTGTAACATGACAATGCATAGCTCTGTTCATCATTAGAACTATTTTTAGGCAGCACTAATTGCTTTCCCATATGCCGTGTCCGAATACTTTAACAACATTAAGTCATTTTAGTGTTCCTCTCCTCTTTATCTACCTCTTCATCACTGCAATACTTGATACTTGATCAGAAAGGAAAATGAGTAAGAAAGGAGGGGAGAAGACTTAGACCTGAGAAAAAAAGCCGACAAAAAGCACAGAGCCTACATCATTGCTGTAATGAATTACTCTCTCCACAGGTGCCTTGATAAACTAGGGGGGAAACTATCTTTCTGATGAGAAGTTTCTCACTCCACTGAGCACTGGAAACTTATTTCAGGAAGTCTGTCCATGAAAAAGACTGACTGCAACCAAAACAGCACAAAGCAGAGAAAAGTATAAGTGGAAAAATTAGGCTTTTAGTTAAGGAAAGGCTAGAACTTCAGGTGGTTTTGTACTTAATCCAAATGCTCTGCTCAGCCCTCTGTCACTACAATGTGAGTGCATTTTTAGACTTGAGAAATAGCCACTGTAGCAGTTTTACTTAACTCAAGCAAGTCCATTATTTCCTGTGTGTTAGAGAAGCAATAGTTTTGGTATCCAACTTAACTAAAATCCAGAGTCAGATTTAAGCCAGCTGAGCCAAGGGGTTTTTTTGTGGTTTGCCAGCTCTGATTTTAAAATCTCTGTGACATCTAAATTTGCACTTCCACAAGGCATGACAAGAAGACCAAGATTGCCTCACTGAAACTGTCAGATGAAACAAAATAAGAGCCCAGTCTTGTCCTGCCAAACTTGGCTCACGTCACTGCCTATCTTACAAAATCGGATTCAATGTCTGTCATGCACTGGCAGGCAGCATCAAGCTCTAAATTTGAATGTCACCACCATGAATGACAGTGAAAAAAGGTTACAGATCAGCTTGGCTCTTGACAAGCACAAAATCTGGGGCAATTCTAACACAGCACTCTGATCTCCATGCTCCTTGGTACAAACCTCTAAAAACAGATGGGAAAATAAAATTAAAATACAAGGGCATCTTCCTTGCCCCTTCATGTAGATGCCATGACTAAGCTAAGTTTTAGCTCTAATAAATCTACAAGGCCTGCCCTTTTCTGCTGATATCACCCTTATCCAAGTCTAAAAGTTTCTCTCTGTTTCTACTGTAACTTTCTTAGCCCCATCTTCTTGAAACTTTTGGTTAGTTTTTTCCCCATGTGAACGGGAATTACTATACAAATATCTGGTTTGACTGGTGTGGGAACATATCCTGATTCAGCAGTGCTGGCTGATTTATGGCACAAAGATGGATGGATTAGATCCCTTATCTCCAGGCTGGCTTCCCCTTGTCCCTCTCTTTTGTGAGCCCATCAGCCTATGCACTGCTCCTCCTACTACAGAGAACCCTCTTGAAGCCAGTCACCGTGCTGGAGTCTTTGCCTCACTCAAGCACAGACACAAAGCACTTGTTTGCATCTGGGCAAATTCATCCCAGCCTGTTTCTGCGAAAACAGATAAATAACCATCAGTCACAAACAAGCGATGAAGCTGATGAAGGGGCTGGAGAACAAGTCTTACGAGGAGTGACTGAGAGAGCTGGGGTTCTTAGGCCTTGAGAAGAGGAAGCTGAGAGGAGACCTCATTGCTCTCTACAACTACCTGAAAGAAGGTTGTGGAGAGGAGGGAACTGGGCTCTTCTCCCAGATGACAGGGGGCAGAACAAGAGGGCATGGCCTCAAACTCTGCTAGGGGAGGTTCAGGTTTGACATCAGAAAAAAATTTGTCATGGAAAGGGTCATTGGGCACTGGAACAGGCTGCTCAGGGAGGTGGTTGAGTCATCATCCCTGGAGGTATTTAACAGAGAGGTGGATGAGATGCTGAGGGGCATAGCTTAGTGATTGATAAGAATGTTTGGACTTGATGATCCAGTGGGTCTTCTCCAACCTGGTGATTCTATGATTCTATGATATCAACACAGAGTCCCGGCCTCTCTCTAGGAGCTGCCTGTTCCTCTCTGCAAGGCAGAAGGTCAAGCTGACTTCACTCTCCTTGGCCATTCAGCTCTGACTGGGCTAGTGGCAACATGAGGAGTGGTGTAAAAGAGATGTGCACAGAAACGGATGGCAGCAGAAACAGAGAAAGAGACAGCTGAGACCATGTCAGAAAACAAAAGGAACATCAAAAGGGATTAAGGGAATAAAAGATAAATGAATGAAGAAAATAAATTGTAAAACAGAAGACACTTTAAAGGGAGTAGCAGCTGTATTAGAAGGTGATGAGAAATAGGTAGAAAGAGCCAGCAGCCAATCCATCAAAAATAGGATTTAAGAAAACAGGGCTGGGGAGCTACAGCTACAATTTGTGCTGCACCTAGGGTCAAATCTTTCTCCTCTAAAGTCAGCAGGAGTTTAGCCAATAATTTCAATAAACTTAAAATCTTATCCCCCATCTTCTTTTTTTAATTTCTAGCACAATCCAAGTAGATACTTAGGCATCAGTTTATTGACAGAGCACCTCCCTGGAGCAAGTTGCTACCCGCTGGGGATTTCAGGCTTGCATTTCCCCTATTTTCATATATATATGGGCTTAAGAAAAACTGTAATTTAATTTCTGAGCTTTTGGACTTCCCAGTAAATCTTGTAAAGTCTGTCACACACCACTGACATTTTTTTGCCTATGATATCGTAAGTGTAAGCAGCACTTCAACCAAGTTACCTTTTCCTGGATAAGGATACCACTTCTGTGGAGACGCAGGATTCTATGATTCTATGATTCTATTAAACCCTTTGTGGCTGTTAGGGTCAGACTGTGGGAGAAATCTGAACAGATGCAGGACAGGAGACCCAGCATTGACGGATACATAAAAATCTCTGTATGGTTAATACTCATGCTGACTATACAGTAATTTGGAGATCCAAATCACTTAACAAGCATTAACTACTTAATACAATGCCCCTGAGACTTATTTAGGTAGAGTTAAGCAAGAATTATTGTCTCTGTAGAACTGACAGGGAGACTGAGACTGAGATGTGGCTTGTTTGAAGCCTCACAGCAAGTCAGATGCAAAGCCAGGATTAGTATTTAGGTCTTTTAATCTCAGGTGCCATGTTCAAGTCACTAGACTGTGCTGCCCCTGAAGATTAATACGGATTAATGGGCGAAGCAGAGGAGAAAGAACAATGTAGGCCAGAAATATAATAATAAAACTCCAGGGTAAGAAATTAATATGCAGGTGTTGAAAGGCCCGGAGAAATCATAAAATCCAGAAAGGCTTTTGTAGTTTCTTAAAAGATGTGGCTCTGATGATAACCAACTCCAAAAGAAGAAGGAAGGGAGACTCTGTTAAGCCTTACAGCCTGTAAATCTTAAGTAAATATCAACTGGACAGTGAAAATCACATTCGCACATTTATATTACAAATTTACAGAGAAACACTTGAGCTGTAGTTTACAAGTGATTTTAAATCCCTCAGAAATCCACACTAAAAAGCAGTCCTCAAACAAAGCCCCTAGGAATAGTGAGGAGTACAGAATAATGCAGTGAGAGAAGGCACGTTAGGAATTACTTACAAGCAATTGCCTGACCTGAGTTCCTTAGGCAACTCTTGTGGCCACAAAGCGCTCATGGGCATTTAAACGGGACAGGTCCATCGGTGTGAGAGGGTTTCATTACCCATGTTTTGAGTCCTGATGAGAGCATCATTGCAAGACTGTGGAGCTCTGCGCTCTTCAAGGACATCATTGAAAACTGAAGAGGGTTTAAAAATGAGCAAGAGGGATGTCTGGCACGTTCAGAAAACATGCCTTGGAGTGAAAGGGATCCACACAATGAACCAAGCTTATCTGAAGCACGACTGGTGGCTGGTTTGATTACAGTCTATAAACACCTACACAGGGAGCAGAGCTGTGAGGCTGGAAGGCAGCTCCATCTCACAAACATCCAGTGTAAGAAGGTGTCCATAAATAGAGTTGGACCAAATTCACATCTCGACATGGAAGATGAAAAAACATTTGTGTGGTTGTCCTGAGGTGGATCCATCGTAAGGTTGTCCAGCAGTTTTGCTCTCGGTACACAACAACTCCCAGATCTGAAGGAGGAAAGAAGCTCTGGAAAGTCCTGTGACCCCTGTTACCTCATGCAGTCAGGTTGTGCCGTTTACAAAATGTCTTTCTTCCTGGCTTCAGTAGTTTAGGAATAAACTGCACTTAAGCTACAAACAAAACCTTAGGAAACTAAAACAGAATCAACATGAAAGACATATGAAGATTGAAATGTGGAAGAAGACAGACATTAAAGTGTTTGTCTGGTTCCCAAATGGCAGTATGTAGTAATGACATCGTTCCTTAACCTTGGCTTGGAAAAATTACATCTGAATTCACTAACTGCAGTCCAATACAGGGTGGCACCCAGCAGTCTGGGTGCTTACTAGTGTGGGAGATGTTGACTTAGAGCATAAAAAGTTCACTGCACAGTTCCAGGGCAATGCGAGGAAGACAAATAATATGATCTGGTTGCAATGAAATTTTCTCATGCACAGGTAATACATATTATTACACTGTCACCAAAGAAGTGGTTCAAATTCTCACCTTCTGTATACCTTCTGTACACATACAGAGATGACACTCATCTCAGTCTTTGGTATAACTGGTGTAAATCCATACGATTGCTGTAACTGAGCTGTCTTGTGATAATGATGATTAATCCACAGGGTAGGAAAAGTGGAAAGCAAAATGTCTGAAACTGACAACAGTAAATTTATTGGCTTTTATTTGCCAAAGTGTGCCGTGAGTGTGATGTAGGAAATTGCATCCATAGTCAACCGGCAAAGCCTGCCTCTGAGACACTCTTCCAAGCCCAGCAGAATATTCTGTAGTAGTTCTCATTTGCTTCTTATCCAAAAATGCCTGCAAGCCCTGCAGTTTATGAAGCAATATTGTTCCAACCAGATTAAAAAAAGAAAATAAACAAAAAAAACCCCCCAAAATAACAAAAAAAAAAAAAAAAAAAAAAGAGGGATTTCTGGGGACTACTCTTAATACTCCTGTATCTCCAGCTCAATAGCAGCATTCAATCTGTTCTGCTCATTGCTCAGTCCCAATTACAATGCAGGTATTTAATTTCCTCTTTGATTTCCCTTCAACAACAGACTGCAACTTGTGACACTTCAAGTAATTTTGGTTGCTCATTTAACACACACTGAAACCTGAATATCTGCTGATGATGTTACCAAGCTCTGGCTCATTGCAATAAAGGATAGAGAAAGGAGATGCAGTCTCTAGAGACTGAGAATCTAAACATGATTACTGCTGGGTGAAAATTTGTTTTGGCCCAGTGGTCTTGGAGCGCAGCTAGAGTCTTTCATGAATAATTAAAGAACTACAAGCAGATCAATTAAACTCTGCTCAAAATGTATCTGTAACCAACTCAGATGGGGGTCAAAGGAGTCTAACCAGCCAGTATCTTGTAATTTACAACTCTTGATGTAGTGAAACAGAGTAATTCGTCTCATTTACTCTGTCTGGTTTCTCTAGCCAAAGAACCTGAGTCACCTAAGTGATTTTTTTTTTCCCTTCCCTGCTTCCTCCTCAGCATTAAAGTTATTATGTCGTAGGTGGCCTACAACATCTGTGTTCATATTGAAGAGAACCTGCCTCTGTCAGTAATCCCACTGATTCCAAGAACTGAAAATTGAGGATTGTACTCTTTACTGGTGGACACACTCTCTCTATCAAAAGAATATTAAGCTTTCCATAAAGCATTTTTTAGTGGTAGATCTTGGAGATCTTTAAATTCTCTCAGCATTATCAAGCTTCAAAATTATTTCTTATCCCTAATTTCTTTAACCAGCATAGTCACTTACTTCCAGGAATAATAAAGACCATAGAACATATTCTCATTTTTCTTGATAGATGATGAGTTGGCCTCAGTAAAGTTGTTAACGATGTAAAATAAAATGCAAATTAAATAGCACAATCAAAATCAAGCTATTAAAAATATAGTCATGCAGGCAGTATATGGTACTAAGTACCACTCTTTTGCTTACATTGTTGTACAGATAACACCAGCATATTAGAAACATAATAAATCACAGAAAGCTGCTTCTCCAGCAATGGAGTTTCTCTCAAACTATGGGTCATGACCCTCAGTGGGGATTCAGGAATGAGTTCGAATGGGGTCACAAAAAAAACTGTTGGTGAGAGGCAAGGGCATGTATTTCCTCCTAAGTTGAGCAGCCCAGTCCTCTAGCAGGGAAACAAAAGAGATGACTGTAATTAGTGGCAGCAAGTATTTATACTAGCTCAGGAACTGCTAACTACCTTTAATTACAACAGCTCACTTTTTCCAGGAGAAGGGAGCAATAGAGGCTAGAAATAAAATTGCCTGATAGTTGCTAACTGCCTTTCTCTGTAGGCATTAGATCTGCTTCTCCAGGGAGGAAGAATAAACTTGTGACTGGATCTTGTTCCCCCATCATTTAAGAAATGAGGCTATTATCAGCTCAGGGGGTCACACAAATATGCAATCAAACACAGTTGCATTTTCAGACCATGTAAGAAAGAAATCAATAGTCTCATTTACAGGATGTGTGACCACCAATCAAAGGGTGAGGTGTTTCATGCAATCTGCACTGCATCCTGGTGAGGAAAGATGTTTATTAAAGAACTTGAAATGAGAGGCTAATTGAAAAAGCAGAATGATCTCACCAAAAGGCACTTGCACATTTCTCTCTGCTGCCCTGCCTGTCATCTGAGCCCTCTTTCTTGCCCAGAAGGGATCACCTTTTCAAAACTGTCAACAACTGGATGTACCAAGATGGAATCTGAAGATTGGCACTTGGGGCTGCAGTCCAACACCACATGGTCTGGCTCGATTAGTACACCAGACAGGTCAAGACAAGAGTTCTCTCCGCTTGTCTCCTGAGAGCAGCTTTCATCAAAACTAGAAGATGATGTATCCAGATCTTCTCCTTCTCACAAAATTAGGGATTTTAAGGAAATAAAAAGGCACACATACCCATGTTAGGGACTTTTGGTGTCATCAAAGTCCATGTTTGCTTTCTTGAGGCCCCTGTGGCTACAAAGCAGCCCGTCTCTATCAGTAACCCGTGGCTATTGCAGCCACCACATACTTTGCTCCAGGAGTGCTCTGGAGCTCCCCAGAAGGGAGTGAAAGCAATTTCGGGTCAAAGCAACCTCACATGGACATACCCTTATCTCAGCAGCAAGGGTTTCCACTGCACACTGCCATCACACTCCCATTCCTCTTCTCACACCACAGCCACAACGTGACATCCTCTCACCTGGAACAGCATCTCAGGGGAAGCAGACAGTTCACAGATAACCTGGGAGAAAAGAAAAAGAAAAAAGGATGATAAAGCTATTTTTCAGAGGGATTAGTTTTCCAGCCTGTTGCAGTGCAAAACCACATGGGCACCTGTGGTGGTTTGAGCCAAGAGCGAGAAACATTAAAAGTGGCTTAAATAGCAATGCCATGTAGTGGCTGCTTGTAAGGGATAGACTAGCCCCAGCTGCTGACAGGAGAGAAGAGGGAGAGATGACCTGTCTACACAACTTGGCCATGGAAAAGGGTTCTGATTGTGAGAAGAAACTCCTGAGGTTTGCAGGCAGAGGCATAAGACCATGCAGGAGTTGGTGTTGCAACCAGGCAGCTTGAAATTTAAGGTGGACCTAACTTCCAGCTAGTGATAGTGATTAGACATGGAAGGAGATGAACTTGTGTTGTTGGCCCAGAACATTAAAGATTAAGCCGTAAGACTTACATTTTGGATCTCTCCTGCGTTTGGGTACAAGAAGTGAGATGAAGTTATGAATGAGCCCCTTGCAGAAGAGAGAGTGAAAATGGTGCCAACCCACTGAACTGGAGAGTGGCCGGTCCATTAACATCTGCCTTGTATCCAGAGGCCTGGATGGCATGGAGAGGGTTGTATCTAATGTGTGTGCAAATGCGATGACCTACTGTAGACAGTGAAAAATCACAGACTCCCTATATTATTCTCCTAACACTGAAAACAGCATGTTCCTGCCATGGGCACACTCCCAATGCAGAAAATCAATGCTAAGGAAGAGCTTCCATAAGCCATACCAGCCACAGGGGATGTGGCATAGCCCTTATGTCCTGACAGTTTGGTAGGTGGGACACAGCAAACTACTTCACACCAGGGAACACAGGAGACCCAGGTTACTCCAGAAGGTTCCCTGAGAAGAAATCCTACTTCTGAAATCCAGCAGGAATCCTTCCCAAGACATTTCTGCACTCCTGTCAGATCTTCAGGGATCTACTAAGGTGGATCTTTTTACCCCTTTCTGTGAAATGTTCCACAACTGCAACCACAAGTCAGGTTTTGTCAAGTTTTTCTTTGCAGCCTGTCAGCAGCATTTTGACTAGCCAGAAAGATTCCCTCTCCAGTACTGAGAAGGGTGCCTGTAAACCATGCAGCTTGTTCGGGGATAGGGTTATAGCCCCCAGCACCCTGAGAAGCCAGGGAGAAAGATTTCAAAAACATATTTACTGATGGCTGCAAAGAGAAAATCAACATTTAATTCCCCGAGCCTTGACTCTCCATACTGTTTAGCTTTGTGTCCTTTCTGTGACAGGTGAGGCACGGCCTGGACGGGTCTGGCTGGAAAGGGGATGCTCTGGGGAGCTCCAAGTAGAACTCAGGCTTTAAAATAGGCTTTCAAAACATTATGGACTTCATCTTTGCTTAGCAGCTGGTTACTGTGCTGAAGCCATGAATCACACCACTTGAAGTGATTGAAGGAGGGGAAAGAATAATAATAATAAAGTGGCAAACTAGCTCAGGGATAGGCTTGGGAGTCCTATTAAACTTGAGAGGCTACGGTTTCTATTCCCAGAACTGCTGAATAACACAAGAACAAGCATCACGCTTCCCTACACCATCCAAAGAGTTCTACTAGGCAAAAAAATGAGGAGCAAATCGGCAACAGGTCAATCCTGTGCCACGTAGTCAAAAGTTGCCAGCAGATTAACATGGCAGTGCTCATGAAACGTCTGCAGCAACTCTGACAAGCTTTGCAAAATTTATAATTATAGCTACAGGCTTCATCGCAAAAGGAACCAAATGTGTGATGTTTGTTTCTGTGGAAGAATGGGAGGAGACTAATGGTAAAGGAGAGGGAGTGGGAGTGCAGAAGCGGGGAGAGGGGAAGGCAGAGAACCGAGCCCTGGCAAGTTTTCAGGGACCTGCAGAAAAAATTGTCTAAATAGAGTAGTTCAGACCTCACATACCGTGCAGTGCTTTGACAATCTTCTGGTTTATGGCGTACTTAACAAAGTGTTCTTACATTTACTAGGCTGGAATGTCCATTTGACTATAGACTCTCTGCTACTTTGCTTGTACTTTAACACTTTGGACACGTGACAAAAATGTGTGTAACGCATTTTTTAAAGTGTTGATTGTGCTCGTAATTTTCAAGTCAGAATATAAAATAAACATCTCTGCCCTTTCTTCCAGCAGGCAGCACAGAGATCTGCTCTCCGCGTTCTATCTGACAGGTACATTTTGTCATTTTTATGAACTATAAATTGCTTTATGAAACGTTGAGCCCTATTTATTGTGGCATATAATTCATAATCGGATTTTGTCCCCAAAGTATCTGTGAACTGGGATGTTAAACATTTTGCATGCTTGGATTTGTCATGCATGTGTAGAGTTTATTACTGCAAAAATCACAGTCTTGTTGTATTTCATACAGACTATGCAGAATCCCTTGTTGTGATACCAAATGAGAGATAAGAATGGCATGAATGATGCAGTAAATTCTGAGCTTTAGAGTTTGCTGAGATATATCTGAGCTCATTTTTCAGCAATAAGTACTTCATTTATTCCGAGATGTTCTCTTTTGACTTTTTGAAAATCTTTTCCCTGGGAATTATTCTTTTTCCGATTAGATTTTCTGTACATTTTATGCACAAAAACAATGCCCTTTTTTACCCTTTAAGTTTTGAGGGACTGGTATTTTGCAGGAATTGATTTAATTTTTTCACAGATTCTGGAACTATAGCTGAGTTCCAGGCAGCTAAGCAGGGGACCAAATCCTTAGGCAGCGTTCAGGTTTTACTCAGCTCTTTTTCAAGCAAAAATTCATTAATTTCAGTGGGAAACTTGCCCAAGTGAGGAATTCAGGATTTGAGCCATGGTAAATATTATAGTTGGGCCATGGGTCTGCCCAGGTATTTACCTTAAATGACTTTTATGAAAGAGGATTGATTGAAATATAAGGTAGCTTTCTAAGATGATCCTGATTTCTTTTCCAGTTTTGGGAACAGGGAGGGGGGAGGGGGAGTAGAGACTGTACATTTTAGTGCCTGTGAAAAAGAACTAGCAGATTTACATTTATCCACAAATGAGGTACTGTGTCATGCAGGCTGACACAGAGTAAATTTCCCCATGCCTTGTTGGCAGCCCCCTCTGCTCGTCTGGCCCCTCGCCCCCCGCCTCCCTGGGAATAAGCGGTAATTGACTCTGGAAGCCAGTTCAGGCCAGGATTTCTCCAGAGCAGAGCCTGTCACTTAGGCTGAATTATATGTTGTGCATGGATGAATAACATTTCTCTCTGCTTGGAGGTTAAGACCGCCAAAATTATTGATTCCCCCCCTCTAAGTTTATAAACGCAGTTTTGTTTAGAATTTTTTCCCCTGCTTAAGAAAAAAAATTCCAAGTGAAATGTATGGCATGTGGGTGAAATAGCTAGCACAGTTGTAGGATACACAAGTATTTGCTGCAACTGGGACGAACGTTATAAGAAAGAGAAATCATGTCAGTATTATGGCCCTCTTCTCAGAGTTGTGCAAGCTCACCCCTCCAGGCAAAGCAGCTTTTAAATTTGGTGCGGACAATACCGTGACCAAGGAAAATCTGGGTGTTTCTTTTTTCTCAGTATCCTTCTCCTGGGCTGAATGAGGAACATTCTTACAAAAGTGACCCTGGAGGTAGTTAACAAGCCCCAAGCCCCACACTGCGCTTTCTGTCTCCCCTGGAAAGAAAAGTGGTGGTGATAGATAGATGGTCCCTTCCTCGCAGAGGGTGATGGGGAAGTCCTAGTCCTGAGGGCAAAAGGGCTGAAATGCTGCCCATCACACATCAGATTTAGTATTTATGATCAGCTATTCCCTTCTCTGCCCTTAAAAGCATGCTCACAGCTTTCCCATCTGCTTTGCAAACTTCATCCACCAGGGCACCCTCCTTCTGGAGTGGGTGCTGGGAAGGTCCCCAGCCTCACTGCTGCCCATCACCTCACTGCAGCAAGCAAACTGGAGGGCAGGGGCTCAAAAACCCATACTGTGATAGCAGTTTCTGCCTAGTCTTAGATGAAGTGAGGATTCCTATAGTATTGCTGCTCATTACTTCTGTCCTAATAGCATCTAAAAGCTCCCAGTCGCACACCAGCACTTTCCAGCACCAAGGGAGATGGAAGCTTAACTAAAGCTCTAAGTAATTTTGGCCATTTTTTTTTAAGATTCTACAGCTGTTCTTATTGAAGTTCTTGCTTTTAGGTTCTGCTAAAAAGGTAACAGTTGGCTAAAATGAAAGGGGGAACAGAAAGAATTTTAGACCTGTAGCCATTGATTTCTTCAGTTTATTGCACTCAGTCTTGTTTTCAGAATGACACGGTAACCCCCAGTAGATTTATGTGAAAACACAAAGATTAGTGACCCAGAAGCTTTACTGAAACAGCTTTTCTGCTTCCTTAAGACAGGTTGCTCTGGACATGCGCTGACTGTTTTGTCAGGAAAGATGAACTGGTCCCATTAGCTTTTCATTCCTTCATGAAAAACCCTCAGTGTTTGTACAGCACGGCTTGGTTTTGATTTTGCTGTGTTCTTCAGTAGAGTGGTCTACCTATACAGATAGTTCATTTTGTGGGACAGAGAAGACCAAGAACTTAAGTCACATACCTTAATGATACAATGCTAGCCTATCTTCAGTTGTCTCACTGTCATATCCACTGCATGAATAACTTTCAAGTGAAAAAATGAGTTAGTAACTAAAATATTCAGTGTGTTCTGTTGGTATTTAACAATAAGCAGTGTAGTTAAGCCAGGTCTTAAACCTGCTTAATCCCACTGAGTTAAATAGATTTTATTATTGACTCCCATGGTCCCAGAACTCTGACCTCAAGGTTAAAGTTAAAAGCTAATTTTTTGCAGTTTGTTCCACTAACCCAGAAGCATTTGCTTGCTGGGTATATTTGCAGTTGAGACTGTCCAGCTGTAAATTACAGCTGTTTGTAATCATAACCAAACACAACACTCATTATTATTCTTTTGTTCTTTTTAGGCTGAAAAGCCCACCATGAGGGAGACCGCACAGTACTTAGTCCACATATTAAATTTATTTGCAGCTCATATTCATGTGCAAGATAAGATTTTTCATGTAGTGAAGATTTACAGTGGTCCTAGGGCACTTCTATTCCCCTAGCTACTTTTATTTCTCTGTGCTGTAGCGTAGGCCAAATGCATCTGCTGAAGAGTTTTGAACACTTAGACGAAAGCATTGTACCACTGAATTTCCTCTCTCATTGTAATAGGGGAAAGATAAGTCATTCACTGCAGTGCGTGGCTGGTTCTTAGGAGACGTGCTTAATTCACAATCACAGTCTATTCTTCTTTCTGTGTACTCACGTCGGAGGACTCAGACAGACCCTGCTAGCTGTGCCCAAGTGAACCTCAGTGCAGGCTTGTAGGGCAGAGGGAGGGCTGAACGGGTTGAGCCCAGCAGCCATATGGCTGTGCTGGCGAACCCACCAGTCCCAGCTGGTAAGTCCCATAAAGAGTCCAACTTACTAGCTTACATTCAGCACCTAGTTTATATATATGTGTCATCCAGACCTGAATTGCTAAGTACAGCCTGATAAAACTTCCTGCTTTGCCGCCTTGCGCTGTTGATAGACAAGGTCTCTCAACACTAATGTACCTTTGGCAGTGACAAGCCCCATTCTTGATGGCTGGTGAGCGACACAGCCTGTTCGAGCTTCAGTTTGCCTTTTTGTCAGGTGGAAGGGGTAGTACTTTGCATTTCTGTGCAACTGTGCCTTGTCTGTCCGTGTCTGATCACAGTTAGGACATCAAAATGTACCACGTATGAGCTAATTTACCCTAATGGGACTGGATGCTCTCAGGATACTGAAGGGCAAACAAATTCTCCCGCTTGTCTGCCAGAGCAGTGAAGACTCTGGGGACTTGAGTGGCAGATCATAAGGAGCAGCAGAGACCCACATCTGTGTGGAGAGAGGTGTTTGCTGCGGCATTGCCTCCCATGGATTCATGCACACATTAACACTCAGTCACAATTAAAACTGAACAGAAAAGGTAGACCTGGGTCAATCCAGTCGCTTCTCCTGATATTGTAAGGAGCCATAGGATGAATGATTAGTCCAGTAGGAACTGTAGCGTGGCTCTTCTCTTTCAGACAAAGCTGCATTGAGATACACCATTTGGGTTAGGGGGCCTGGGTAGGCACTGCCTGTAAAGTATGAAGGCAACAATAAAAGGCAATTTAGACTTTTAATAGATCACTTAAAGCAGAGAAGGCAGCTTTCCAAGTAGCCTTAAAACCTTCAGTGGACGGAGCCAAAGATATCTTGTTCTCAAGTATCTGCTTGAGCTGTGATTAAGCAAAGCAGTTAGGCTTGTAATACCCTGAAGTAAATAAATAGTCCAGTGGCAGC
The DNA here is from genome assembly GCA_033558105.1 of Coccyzus lansbergi. Taxonomy (NCBI): domain Eukaryota; kingdom Metazoa; phylum Chordata; class Aves; order Cuculiformes; family Coccyzidae; genus Coccyzus; species Coccyzus lansbergi. The sequence goes on along the minus strand of JAUMJK010000332.1, from coordinate 207,282 downwards.
TAGCAAAAATACTCATGTGCTTTGTGTCACTCACATATACCTAACGTTTGTGTTGGACTGAGTTTTTCAATAACATCACCTTTCACACCGTGAGAGTTCTCCATGTGAAAAGCTACGTGGTCAGCTTATCAGCAGAGTGACTTAACTGGCTGGCTGGTCAGAAAGGGTTTGTCTGATGGATCTGTGTAATCAGTGACAACCGTAGGGAAGCCTTGGCTCAGGACAGCTGATCTGGGTCCCAACAGAGAATGAGGGAACTGAGATCATGGGCTCTGCAGGAGGCGAAGGTTGGCAGGAGACAGTTCTCACTGCCACAGAAACAAACACATACTCTCACAGCGTTAGCACAATGCTTAAACTTTCTGGATTATCTTTGCAATGAGAAAGAGAATACCTCCAACAGCAGATATGGATTTATCATCTGTGCCTTACATGAAATCTTGACTATTTGGAAATGCTGGTGTTCCACAGTTCACCTCTCCCACATGGTAGCAAAGAGCAACTGCTGCTACCTTTTGTGGTGGAAATGGCCTAGAGTTTCTCAGCCCTCCTTGCTAAAGATCTTGAAAGAGGAAGAATAATTATGTATATTGTATATAGGACACTATTTCCAGACTGTTGTGAATTAGTGTAAAGGAGCTTTAAAAGAAGAGCCTGTGTGGAAAGCTTTGAGTAAAAAGGAATAAATATCTCTGTAAAATTGGGACTCCACTTCCCTTTATTTAACTTGTGAGCAAGACCTATAGCACTGATCTCTTCTCTATTGGATGTTTTCCCATACCTTGACTGTTGCTAGTGTTTGTTTAGAGTTGTTCTATCATAACACCTGAGATGTGATTTGGATGTATTGCAGTGCTGCATGAGAAGGTGGAGAAGAGCTGTCCCCGGGAAATTTAGCAATTTTGAGCTCTAGCTAGCTACACTCAATACTGAAATTCCTTTTGTGTTTAGAGAATGAAAAATAAAAGTTAAGATGTGTTTTTAATTCAAGGAAGTGATAGCATTTTGCTGTCATTACAGCCAAACATTTCCCACCTCCCTGTGGGAACCCCATGCATTCTCAATCTTTCTCTTAAGATACCTGAGGGGAGACAATCCATTCTATGTCTACCTAGTAATTTCTCCTGTATTTTCTTTGGTCTAGGTCTTTTAAGAATCTTTCTGTGGATAATTACAGAATTAATATTGAGGGGAAGGAGACAAAGTGCAGGTCTGTGATCTTTCACGTGTTGGTAAGGAGAAAGCAGGTCCCATTGCTGGCTGGCAGCATGAAGAATATGCAAAGTGCTATTGGAAAGAGGAGTGTATATGTGTGCAGCATATGAAGTGCCTCAGCATATGATTAACCTCACGGGGTATGTAGTAAAGAGTAGATAACTGTGATCAAAAAAATATTCATGTGATTTATCAAACTGAGCAACTGTGCATTTTGCAGTGAGGCAGGAGGTCAATCCTGAAATCTAGGGCAAGTAGAGCAATAGGAAATTGCAGGGACTAAGAAGTTAATCATACCATTGGACTGCTTCCTTCTGGTTTTGGAAGACAGAGTCAGCAGAGTGCAAGAGAGGACGCTTCACAGCAACAGATCAGGAATTAATTTTTGCAGCAAATCTCCAGCTATCATTTGTGGTAATGGAGGCTTATAAAAATGTAATTTAATTTCTTGGGAATAAATCACATGGGACAAGAAGTGTGAGAGTGGTTTTTTAGTGTGTGCATCTCAGGCAAAAAATAATAAAAAAAGAAAGAGTGAGACTAGGAGGAGAGTGAGAATAGGAGAAACAGCAAAAATCCAAGAGGAAACAAGCATTAATGATATGAAACCTGGAAGGCATAAATGGCCATCCAGTTAAATTGTGCAAGTAATTGTCTTTGAAGAATCAGTTTGCAGTTGGGAAACATCTACATTTTTATGACCCTTGGAGGCATAATCTTGTCTAACCTGTCAGTTCATCTTCATCAACATAGGTCAAAGGAGCAGTGACTTAAAATATTGTTGAATTGATGTTCTAAACACCACACCCATATGTCATGAGTACCTAGCTATAGGCAGTGAATTTGTTAATTAATTCTATGTTTTCCCAACTATTGACATTACTTAGGATATTTCAATAAGACTTGAATGTTATGCTCTCTTTGGGCAATGGCTGTCCCCCTCGGCAGTGAACATGTTGTAAAACAAAGGGGATTTTAACCTTGATAGCAACTCCAGTAGCTGAAACTTGCTTTACTGGAAGAGGTAGGAGGACAGTTAGTTGATAACATTATGTCTTTCTTTCTTCAGGACTGGGATAAGAGAATAGAGAGACTTGTACTATGAATGATGTATTGTGCTATTTTTAGTGCTCTGCTGCAGAAGTGAAATCTTATAAATACATCTGTATCTATTTCCTGGCAGTCTGAAGAAAAAGAGCTCAGGTTTACACAGCACCAAGAGCAGGAAGCTGGGGACCACGCTGTTCCCACAGATCACTACACTTTCATTACCACCTTGTTATACAAAAACCTGAAAATTGACAGCAAGCAGCAACACTTCAGCCTGGTCCAGTTACAGGCCGTTTGCTTGGGACTTTTGACCCTTGTGTGGTTTTGACTCATGTCCTAGCTGGAGCTCAGGGAGCTCAGGGAGCCTTCAGAGCAGGTGCAGCAATGCAAAGAAGAAATTTCAGTTCCCTTTCAGTTCCTTTTCAGCCAGTTGTCCATGCAACAGATGGAAGGAGATTCCCACCTTCAAGCTTTAATCGCTTAGTAATCAACCAGGCACAACAGGGTGTTCTGGCATTGGCTCCATGGATGACATGTTCACTTCAGTTGTTTTTTTCCTGCTTCTTGCAAAGATGATTTAGAAATTCCAGCTGATCCTCTGCGTTTGTCTCTGTCACTGGTATGGCTACCTGTCTACTGCCCTTTATATTTTTTTATTTCAAGAGCATTTTCCCTTGGTACTTGTTTTTATTCTGACTCTGGCAACAACAAGGGCAAAAAGGAAAGGGGAGCCCTGGTTTGCCTGGGGGGAGTTGGCACATTCTGCACAAGGCCAGTCCCACAAAAGACTTGTGCTTCTGCTGGAGGTGGGTAAGGGGCTCTTCAGTACAGCATCTTCATGTGGCCCCAAGGTAAATGGTCTGTATCTTGCTTGGTTCTTTAGTCTTTGAATGGGTTAAGAGAACACTATACAGAAGCAGAATCATGGTCAGTTTCTTCGCAGGCCAAGAAATAAACGTACAAAGAAGGAGGTGCTGTGGGATATCTCCATGGGGCTGAATCAAGCCTGAGATGTTCCTGCAAGGAAATCATATTGTCATAGGCTGAGATACTTTGCTCTGCCATGAACTCATCATCCTTCTTTTTTTTTTTTTTTCATAACCACCTCGATTTTGATGTAGGCTGGAGAAAAACTTATATCCTTTGCTTTCCTTTTGGAGAAGAGTTGGATTTATTCTGCCATTATGAGGAAGAGTTCACACTGTTCTGCATTTCTTGCATTTCAGTGAAATAAAATGTAAGGGTGATCTTTGAATAGCCTGGATGCCCTCCCAGATCAAAACTGGAACATTTGTGTTAGCAGTTTCCCACTTAGCTATTTCACATATGCTGGTGTGAAGGTACAGCAGCAGCCCAGTAGGGCCCTATAGCTTGTTGTAGTCCATCAAATATCATAGAAATTCTTTACCTTGGAAAATACGCTGCCTGAAAGGTTTTGGATGCGATTTGTAGTACCTCTAGAGAAGTCCTTGGCTAGGAAAGCCTTGGGAAAGACTCACATCCAGAACTTTCTGAGAGAATTATCATATTCACAGAATTTATTGTCTACTCCCAAACTCTCATTGCTTTAGAAATGCTTTCATCTTCCTCCCTTATCAGAAAGAATTAGCACATGCTGGTGATATATGCAGACCATCTCATGGCTACACATGACTTTGGGTCAAAAAATGCCATCTAAGTCTCCTGAGAACCACAGTCTCTGCTTGTAACCTAATTCCTATCAAAAAGTTTGTGGAGGAGTTTCTCTTCCACAGCCCTATTACACACTCCATCGGTCTTCATCCCAAAATAATGGATCCTCCTAAAAACAAAACAAAAAACAAAAACTGAAAAACAAAAAAGCACCAAAAAAACTCCAACTCCATTCTTTCTGTGCCATGCATTGGAATCTGGACACTGAAGCAAGGCAACATTCAGAAAACTTCTATGCCCTGCAGAGGTTCCAAAGTAGGGACTTGACCTCAGTTCAAATTGGAATAGTTGGGAGATTTTGGCAAGCAAAGAATCTAGCTGTAGACCTTGAGCTGGTTAAAGAGGAATACTTTTTCTGTACATGAGAAAAGTCTTTCATGCAAACATGAGGAGAAGGAGGTATGTTTATACTCTTTCCAGCCAACGCTGACAAATTGACTTTGCATGGAAACCTTTTGATTTACCCAAGTATTTTATGGCTGCAGGCAGCATTTTTTTTTCACAGTAAATGTGAAAAGTAAATAGAAAAATGACACGTTTCTAATTAGTTTGATTGAGAGTTTTTTTTTCTGCATGAAATGAAAACTTAAATAATATAATTGGTTTTAACATTTTTAGTAACTCTCTTTGTGTTTCATCAATGGCTCTGATCAGTGCACACTAGCAATTATTCTTGCTTTACACTGACTGTAGTCTTTGAACTCTGTTTTGAAGTTCAGTGATTAGATTTTCACCAGTACAAAATGATAGAGCTTCACTAATTTCAGTAGTGTTATCCCAGTTTTCACCCACTGAGGATTTGACCTCAGCACTTTGGAAATAGTTCCACCTTTTAAAAATCACATCACTGCCTATTTGAGCTTCCAAAGGTTGCACAAGTGACTTATTTTAAAGGAACGCACCCAGCATGCAATGCAGACACCAGAATCCAGTTACAATTCCACTTGAACTCGGTCTGTTTACCAGCACCCCTGCCAGCACCCTCACTGGCAATCTGATAAGCAGGGCTGCCGGGAAGGCATTCAGACTCCTGAATCATGGGAGCATTTTTGATGCAAGTCAAGACCCCAAAATCTCAAATGCCTCATTTTCCACAGCTGCAAGATTTTTTTTTTTTGCTCAACCAGCATTTCCTGGAGGTCTGTCTTGTGAAATTTTCTTTACAAATTATCAGACCAAACACTTTCTGCTTTATTTTTCATTATTATTGCTTCCTTTTGGGGTTCTATTTCACAGGGAAATTCAAAATTGGAGAGCTTTGTTGCAAACCAGAATGGCATAAAATTTCAAAATCCTCCTCAAAATGGAAGATCTTCCTTCTCTCGAGGACTCTATTTATAGTAAGCTGCCCTTTCTGCAGTCATAGAGGGGCCAGATTATATTATGACTGTGTGCTCTTTTTGTTTTTAACATAGATGTAAAACTAGGTCTGGTTTGAAAATAGGTATAAAGAGTGTAAGTTCAGACATTACATTTTTATAACCTGAAAATGGTATCATTTTGGAAGGCAGAAATAAATAGAAATTACTTAAATTAAATTAGGTATTTTTCCATGGGGTATGATTTAAATGAGACACAGACTATTTTTAATATAGTCTGCAGTCTTCTGCCATTTTAGTATAAAATGAAAATTATTTATTTTAAAGGTAGGCATTTTGTATCTAATTAAATTTAATTTGCATACTAGTATATCTTCTGCATTAAATTGCAATAAAGATTTTAAAGACCTTTTTCATTCTTGAGTCAGGCACATAACTTTTCTTCGTGCTGAGGGACTGCTTCTCACACAGACATTCATGCTGAAGAGAATAGGCTTTTCTCTGTGGAAATCTAGCAGCCAAATAATTCACAAATACCTCTCACTTATTATTTACTGGCACAATCAAGCATAACTGCTCTAAGTGAACAAACAGTTCATCAAATAAAAAAACAGAGGAGGAGAGGTTGCAGGATTCCATGATTCTGATTTACACAACAGATTAAAATCACCCCAGAAAAGTCATCAAGACCTGCCAAGTAAATTTCTTGCTTTGCAATGATCCTTTAAGACACTTGAAAATGCTTTTGCAAGATCTACTCTGGCCCTGGTGCCTGGGGAGGTCTGTTTTGTTTCATGCCCAGGCAGGTGATGGCTGCTGGTGATGCTGTCTCTGGCAAGGGAGCAGCCAGTGCCTGGCTCTCAGCAGCCCTGCAGGACTTCACTCACCATTCCTATCGTCCCCTTCTTCCATCCTAGAGCTCCTTTAGAGGGGAAAGAGGAAAACCAGACACAGAGGGTCTATCACAGGCAACTTCCCCCACTTGGCCACTGATTTCCATAATTTTGACTCTCCATGTTTACTGGGGAGACCTTGTCCCAAGGCTCCTGTTGCCACTTGCTATCTTGCTTGCTCAATCTGTCCTCTCTCTGACTCACCAAGGTGCCTGGAGCCCTCCTGGAACCCATCTCCCACTGGTCTCTTACAGCTGCCCCAATCTCATGGCCACACAATGGGAGACAAGCCACACTGGTTTGAAGAATCATGCACAAGAATCATGCTACACAAGAACCACCCACTGCCAAAATGTTGACATGACCCCCCCCCCCCAAATGCTGGAGGGAGCTGCTGTGCAGCAGAAGCAGTTGCCATGGGAGAGCCAGCCCATTGTCTCATTTGGCTGACACATGGTGGGACATAGCCCAGCTGGGCAGCAGTGGGGCTGGCACTGCCACCCACTCAACCGGGGCTGCCCCTCAGCTGCCAGAACTAGAGTAGGGTGCCCATGCCATCAGTTGGACACGAGGGGTTCCTGCCTGCACCTTGAATCTTTTCCATTCAGTTCCCTGCAATAACCATCACTCTTCTCTGCTAATAATGCCCTCAAATCCTGATTTCCTGAAGCCACGTCTTTTAAGGTTGTGATGTCCCTTTTTCTAAAACTTAATAAGCTTGATACTAACCATGTGGCATTAGAGTGGGTTTGTAAATATTTATATCCTAGGTATTTACTCCTTTGATAGCAGACACTAGGACAAAATTTCCCACATTAAAGGGACTCTTGGGGAGGGTTTAGGAACTCTGGTCAGGCAAAAATAGTTGCCTGAAGGAAGAGGAAAAACCTTGGAGAATTACCAGACTCCTTTTTTTAAATTTTCAGACAAATAGACTTTTCAAACTTTGCCCTGAAAAGAGATCTGGTCATGACCTACTATAAATCTCATATGGCCATTTAAAACCTCACAGTGCTCTGGTTAAACAGCATTGCACCAGACAAAACCTCCAGGGCATGAGGACATTGCTGCGGTTTTTCCTTTTCAAGCTTGTATATTGTCCCTGTAACATATTGCCAATGTTCACAGGACCAAATGAGACTGTGGCCTTTCTTTAATGTACTCAGAGCTCTTGTGTCAAGAGCCTGTGAGGTCAACAGGAAAACATGGAATGAAATCTCAGCTGTACGTCGGTTTTTCCCAGGCTTCCTGGCAATTTCCAGCTTCTCACTCCATTGTTTTCACTTAATGAGATAGAGCTTGTCCTTCACTCAATAAAAACAAAAATAACTAAAAGAGTGAAGACTGAAAAAATAAGCAGTTTTGTAAAAGCCTGGCAGGTTTCCAGTCTGCTAAACCTAATAACAAACACATTCATTTTTCCAGTTTGAAACTTTTTGGTGCAAACACTCCTCATCCAAACACCACCCAGGACTTGCAGAAAGATGTACAGTATACAGAAAAGAGTACTATGGTTCCAAGAAGAAAACTGTAGCCTGTCTTTTTGAAATAGGGATGCTGAAAGGTGGATCTTTAAAAAGAACCTGATTTGGTACTCCTGCAGCTGTTGGATGGCCCTCAGTTTTCCTCCTCCTCCAGAAGGGATTCACAGCACAACACCTTTCTCTGCAAAGTTGATTGTGCAGACCCCGAGAACAGTTTGAGAAGACAACAAAGCCTGAACACTCCTCTGGTATTATCAGTCTTTGATACAGAGATGTACTGTGACCTCTGGTTCAGTTTCCCTTATATCATTTTCTGTATTAGCATGTGATACGCTTGTCAGCTGCCACCAAATATTAACCTCAGACTGCTGATGTTTTCTGAGTGTTGTGTAAAAATGAATGAATCTTCCTAAATAATTATAATGGCTTTAATGCTGGTGAAAAGCACCAGGTTGACACCTGATTATCCCAGAATTTCTCCATTGTATTGCAGAGATATCTGCCCCACCTCCTACAGCTTTGCATTATTCCCGTGCATATTCTTTATCCGTGCAGACAAAGGGCTCTATTAAAGCCAACAAGTTCCTTAGCAGTCAAAGTAGTTAGCTAATCTGAGCCAACACCACATTATTTTCTAAGAAATATATTTTATTCTTTTCTTCCATTTTGTCAAAATGTAGCACTACCCATCTCTTAGATTTACAAAAGACATGACAATCTTCTGTCATTGACCGTTGTACATTCTGTCCTCCTCTGATGGTGTACAGTCTTGCGAGTTGATTAAACCAGGCAATTACAGCCAAGTTGCCCTACTCAAATTATTGTTTTTATGGCCAAAAGTCTGGTATCACTATACAGCAGCAGTAAATTGGGGATCTGGTTTGAATTGTTTGTATGTCAGTAATTTGCCACATCAGCCTTTTAAATACATTACAGCAGACTCTATGAATACCCTCTCTGGTTAATGAGAGAATGCATGGTAAATGAATTCCCACTGCCACGCATGGGGAAGACTTATTACAGTGTCACAATGAACTCCTTGGCTGCAGTGGAGTGGAGCTCCACAGAGTTATCATGCACCAGTGTTCAGCTGCCGAACTGGGAGGTTAGCTTGAAGTCACTAGTAAGTGCAAATTCCATAACTATTTGGACCCACCAGTCATTCTCCAGTTAATCCAAGAACTGTAAGGATAAAGTAGTGAAACATATGGTTAGTTTAACCAATGAGAAAAGGGAGATCATGGAGGAAAGGTAAATTGTGGTTGGAGACAAGATGAGCCTTTATTAAATTCTGCACTGCTTTTTATGAAGGCTGTACCATGCCTGAAATAACAGATTGTGCTATGCTGCAGCTCATCTGAGTCAAAGTTTAGCTTGTGTGAATGTTTAGGATGCTCAAATGTACTTTCTGCACCTGTGCTGAAAAAATAATTATCCCTAAAAGTTGTGCTTTTCTTTTCTTTTAGAAGTAACACCCAGCTCTCATGGCAGCTGCAATTCTAAAATTAACTTATGTTTCCAAAGCTGAGATGTAAACAGGGTTTGCTTAGTTAGAAAGTGACTGCCTTAGGTTTGTCTTGTACCTGGTAAAGAGTTAAAGATAGCATTGCAATCTTCAGCATTTTTTAGTTTAATTGCAAACTAGGACAGCATTTTAATAGCTTTGTTTTAATGTTGATATCATCTTGTGGGGAGTAGAGTTATTTGTATGGTTGCAGGGCCACATGGCTGGGAAGTATCTTATTTAAGTGATACACATCTTTGGTTGACGTGACTCATGATGCAGTTGGACTGAATAAGCCAGCCCTGTGTATAAATTAAAGTGAATGAATGTAAAACACTTTGTCATATTAGCAGAACCACAACAAACTAATTAATGATGGACAACACAGTCATCAAATCAGTCACAATCAAGACCCGAACCAATCAGTCAGGGTTCTGAGTTATCAAACAAACACATTCAATGCGGAAGATAATCAGCTTTAAATTATAAGCTTGACATGAAGTGGAACTATATCCAGTTAGTTTTCTATCAGGTAAAAAAAGAAGAGAAGCCAGTTCGTGTTTCAACCAAGCTCCTCACAAACGTTCAAGTCAATGCAAGGCATTGAAGGAGAACAATCAAGGATTGTAATCTTCAGTCCTTGACAGTGGTGCATGGAGGACTGTTGCTGTTACAGTCCATGCCAGGGAAGCACATTCATCAGAGCAAACTCATTAGCAATGCACAGTTTGTCATTTCCTTTGCATGTCACGTGATTATCATGTATGATTAGTCTTCTGCTCTTATCCTTTCCTGGCTATCAAACTCAAATCAGAGGTCACTCTGAAAATGATATGCTGTTGCAGCTTTTAAATTATTGATGCAGCATTTATGAAAATACTTTTTGAAGAATTACTAGATAGGAACTATGAATAACTTTTTGAATAATTCACAAGGAGTAAATGACAGATTTAAGAATCATTTGCTGGTAGGTTTAGAAACAATTAATATAGACCTTTTCCCCTTTTTCTTTCTTGGGCCAAATACATATGTGCTTGTGCCTATGTGAAGTAAGGAGGGATCCTTCCTTTAAAGGAAGCATATAGAACACTATAGTGTTCAGACTCATGCTTTCCTCCTAAGGATCTGTATTTCACGTGATTGCTGTCTGCCAACAAAACACGGCAGAATCTTAGGCCAACATAACAACGTGGCTTAAAACTGGCATCTCCTGCTTGGTGATCCAGAGACACAGCAATGCTTTGCACAGCCCCAGTCTTCTATCTAGTTTGTAGGTTGCCGCTGAATATACTCGTGGCCTTGCAGGCAGGAACTACAGGCTGAGGGGTCACACACCAGTCTCCTGCATGGTCCATGTCCCAGTGACTAATGACAACCTTTCCCTGCAGGGGAAGTACTTAAAACCCACACTCAGCAGGAGTCACCTCCTCAGGACTAGCTAATAACCTCATCAGCACATAGTCTCTCCACAACTTCTCCTCTAATAGTTGCTTCTTTACCCTAAGATAGGAAGCAAATATGAATTCATTCACAGCTTGCCTTGATGAATCTTGATCTAAGACCACAGCTGCCCTTTGCACTTTTTAATTCCAGTAATAATTAAACAGAGTTTTGTCAGGTTTTTGATAGGAATGGTTGGACTCGATGATCCGGTGGGTCTCTTCCAACCTGGTGACTCTATGATTCTGTGATTCTGTTTCAAACCTGGGCCAGCATATCTCACAGACCTTATTCTTGTGCCACACACAAGGTATTTCATCCTGTAAAATCAGTTATGACAACCTGAATAATTAGTTGCTGTATTTGTAGGGCATCAGGCTTATAGTTATTTCCAGTTGACTGTACTGCTTTTCTTTGTATCTAAATTCATACTGTCTAACCCCTGAGAACACAGAGCAAGTCTTCAAAGTTTTAGTCTATGAGATCATCCTAGTAATTTGTTACTCAAGACGCTGCCTGTCTAACTTTATTTCCCTATGTTAAATAATTGCAATATTGTTTCTTTAAAACCCTTGACAACAAAAATCAAAACAACCGTAAATAATCCACAGACATATGGAATTGTTTTGAGAAAGAAAGTAAATTGCTGAGACTCCTTAAAAATGGAAAACTACCAAGGAAACCCCAGCAGTCTCTTTGACAGTCAACTCTAAAACTTTTCACTTGCTTTGATGTTGTTGGTAATTTATGTCTCTCAGAGGCTTTTAGATGAAGGAAATCATCTATTTTAATAATGTGAAACCTTCTTCTGGCCACTTGAGATGGGAATTCCTGCTCTGTTTCCTGTGCCTCTTTGTCAGGGCCAAAGGGGGAAGGAGGGATTAAAAAAATTGCATGGCTGTTAGTGATCAGTCATGGCATCGCCTACTATTCCAAAAGATCTGCCGAAACAGTACTGATCTCTCACTGATGAGGTTACATGTTTAGAAATCTGTCTTTTTAAGCTCATTTTTCACAGTACTGTTATTTAATTGTATTAGTAATTCATAAGGATATGTTATGTGGTGACGATTATAGTACAAAAGCAGCTATTGAAATAGTCCCTTTAATTCAAAATTATTTTAATTACTAGTCATACCTATCCGGTTCTTTTTCTCCGTTCTGTGCTAAGTCTCTTCATGATTCGAAAACTGCCACTAGCCTATCACCTTTGGTAATTGCTGTTCTCTGAGCTGAGTGAACAAAGGAAAAATTAAACTGGAGTGTGTAAGGCAGGCAGAATAGGAAATACATTTTCCTGCGGGAAAGCTACTCTCCTCCTAATTACCCTGCAATTGCCAGGTTCAAAATTTAATTTATGAGCAGCATAGATAAAATGCCCACATTAGTCCATTATTTCATTAGAATCGTTTCTGCTCTTGATTTCAAAAAGGAAAGATTTTGCAGTTTTTGATGCATTGGCATTGTCTCTGGGCAGCACTTGAGAGATACTCCAAAAAAAAATTCTAAGCAGTCTTCTAACAATAAGGTTTTATAGAATGAGGGAGGTGCTGTAAAGTACAGCTAAATAAATAAAGCATAACCTGGTGGACTGCTTCAGACACTGCTGACCACATTCAGAAACACATTCAGAAACATTTGAAGGAAAAGGATGTTTTTCAGCCTGAGGCTGCTACTGCACCTTCCACCTGCTGTAAAATACACTAAATGCAGCAAATGAACCTAATAACACCCCCAGAGTCCATTTTACTTTGACAAGCATGGAGTAGCATGCAAAAGGATAGAGCAGTGGGTAAAACTGCCAATGTGTCATATGTAGCTGGCACACAATTTCAGCTGTGGTATTGGTGACCGAGGCCAAACCTACACTTCAGTCAGGTTGGGGCAATGACCTATGTAGACATTTAAATGAACTTTAAACCCACAACAGGAGGGCACTCACAGCTAGTGGAGCTTGGAAGCAATTCAGTGCCAATATAGTTATTATCCAGCTTCTTGGGTGGCCTTCATAACCCCCTGAACTTTGTGTCCCAGAGAAGCACCATAGTTTGACGCACAGAGTCATAGGATGGGTGAGGCTGGAAGGTACCTCTAGGGGGTCATCCAGTCCAGCCCCTTAGAGCAGGGTCAGCCAAAGCAGTTGCCAACGGCTATGTCCAGATGGATCTTAAATGTCTCCCAGGACGAAGACTTCACAGCCTTGTTGGGCAACCTATTCCAGTGTCTGATCATCATCACAGAAAAAAAAGAAAGAAAGAAAAAAAAGACATTTTTTGTTATGTTTAAAGTGAATTTCTTTTATTCCAGTTTGTGCCCATTGCATCTTGTCCTGTCACTGGGCACCACTGTGAAAAGCGTGGCTCTGTGTTCTTTACTCCCTCCAATATGGTATTTATCCCTTCCAGCTTTCTCAGCGTCTCCTTATGTGAAAGATGCTCCAAACCCTTATTCATCTTCATGGCGCTTTGCTGGAATTGCTTCCTGTCTCTCATGTACTGCAGATCCTAGCACCGGATCGAGAACTTCACATGTGTCTCACCAGGACTGAGTAGATGGGGAGGATCACCTTCCTTCACCTGTTGGCAGCGCTCTCCTTGCTGCAGCCCAGGGTGTTGACTGGCTTCGCCTTGAGAGAGCATTGCTAGCTCATAGTAAAATTTGTCCATCAGGACCATCAAGCTTTGCCCACTAAGTTGCTTTCCAGACAGTTGATCCCTTTTGCTTATACTGGTACATTGAGTTTCATCCGAGTCTTCCCAAGCCCAGGCCATAGAAGTCCAAAAATTATGTCTAGTATGCCAGGAAGGCAACAGACCTGGGCAGAAAATCTGCATCATTCTTCTACAGCACATGTTTTAGTCACCAGCCTCACAGACTACAGAAAAATTGGCTCTGCAAGCTTCCTCTCCTTCCCACCACCTACAATTCTCCTCCATCATCTTTTTTGCCTGCCTTATGTCCTAGATCTCCATCTACAGCATTTTTTGCCATTAAAACCTTTCCAGTTAAGAGAAATGAATGCTTATATTTAAGCTACCATTGTGCTTTGCGGTCAATAGCCCTATAAAGCTAATTTTTATAGGAAAGTTTATACCTTTTATTGATTCTTGTCTGCAGGCCAAGGAAGATAGCATTGCTTTCTTTTACACTCGGTTTGCTTTGGAAGGATTTCTTCTCAGCTGTGAGGTGACAAAGTTAAGATGGGATTCAGGTACCTGATGAAATTCAGGTACCTGAATTATAGGAATGTAAAGTCACTAGAGAAGCCCTGAGATATGTAAAACATGTTTAGGAGCCTAACATTTCATATGGCTAAGGCAGCTTAAGACTGCAGAGACACTGGATGCTGGGATAGAGGCAAGTAAAGGTTATATCTATTCATTTGTTTTTTAAAAAAGGCAAAGTATTGCAAGGGGAAAAGGGAAAGATAAGGTGGAGGGGGAGAAGCAAGAGCAAACTATAAAAGTGAAAGAGGAGAGGCCAAGCACGAAGGCAAAGGGGAAAACTATCTTGCTTATTCTGGATGTGACATGCAAGCCTCAGAGTCAACCATGTGAAAATTCAGTGCCTCTGAGCCATAGGCAGAGCCTATCAATATCTTTCCCTGTTGCAGTCTAAGTCCATATGAAAGTGCTTGCCCTTTTCCTGAGAAACCATTTGGTTATATTGCTTGGAAGTTTCACTCATAAGTATTCCCTTTCATTTCCCTGCTCAGAATGTGAACAGAACGCTCTTAGGAATGGGAGATGCCTGCCCTGATTCATTCTTCTGAGGTTTTGTTTTTACTTTGCCCCTGAGGAACTGGCTATTTTTAATGACTTTTATGATTAATAAAACTGTCTCAAGGCCTGCTGGGATCTTCAAGCTAGTTATCGACAAAGTCATCTAACCCTTTTCCCTAGTGTCTGAGCTAATGGCAGAGACCCAACACTTGATCTTTTTCCCCAAGCTGAGGCTTGTCTAGCAAGGTTTAAATTCATGTCAGGGTGGTAAAATAAAAATCCTAAACAGTTGCTTTCTTGCCACACTGACTATGAAAAATCATACTCTCCTGGAAATCTATCTCTCCATCTGATCTTTTCTTGCAAAGCTCTTGTGCAACATCTTCAGCTTTCCTCTAGCTGTTTCCCAGCCGCAGGCAGGTGACCTGATACACTCTTCAAGAAATACTGAATGTCTGTCCTCACAGCTGGGCACTGAACTCCTAGCAGCAACACTAGTTGACTCCTACTCATTTAACAGTCTCCCTGCTGGATCACACTGCTAAACGTAAATTGATGCTCTGAAGAGGCCCACCACTTCACAGCACATCCTAGATGGTGTGTGACCTCAGGCAGGCAGAGGGGTAAGATACTGTGGTAAGAGCAGAGTGCTCGAAAGGTTCTATTAGCCTGGGGGCAGAGAGAGGAAGAAGGCAGCAACAACCTGTTGTGGCACTACAAGGGAGAAGCAACGCTGATGAGGGATGTTTTTCATGTTTTTTTCCTGTTCCTGCACCGTCTCCCCACTATCATGTGTGTTTCCCTTCTGCCTGCCTGGGAGAGGCAGGAAGAACAAAAGATGCAGTGAAGAATAGACAAAGGCACCTAGGCATGTCTTAGTAATAATGTAATATCATAAGAAACCTCAAATGATACATGGCAGTTAATGAGCAGCAAAACATATGAGATATGGATTGAAAGGTATATTGGAAGATATAAGTTTAAATACATCAGGACACAGCGTGCAAGACCAATTTTTTTTATTAAAATGCCATGCAGTTCTAGTGCCTTTCCTGCTGGCTGGTAGCACATTTCACAGACATAAAGAATTGATAACATCCTGCAGGAGAGTGCAGCCAGGGAGCCACTGAGTCCAGACACATTGGTACCACATTCTAGATTAATAAAGAAAACAAAATTATATTTGTTTTGTAATTTATTTCTTCCTCCCCTCATCATCTCTGTGTACATGAATAATCTTCAAGTTCAGTTTCCATGGATTAAATCTAGCGAAAGGATTCAATTCACATTTGATTTTTTCCTTTGAATTATAAAAGGCAATTTATATAACTCATTCTTAACAGAGATTTATATGTTTGTTCTTATCGTACTTACTCATTGTTTTTCACATTATTACTGAGGAAGGCACAGCAAAAGTTACTATTAGGGGCTGCTCTCTACTTTAAATCCTTCCACAAGTACCTGCACAGTGTGTTGCTGGGTTACTGTCGGTCAGATCCTGATATCCTAACGAGTCAGAACCTTCCTGCTGGAATGAGCAATTCCAATTACTCCAATCCAAGCTGTAAAGTGGAATGCTACTAAGCCAGAATAAGGGGTCAAGAGTCTGAGCCTGGTTAGAATGGGAGGAGATTTTTTTCCTCACTGGCTCAAACCCCTTAAAACCTAAGTCTGCACCACAGGCAAATATTCAGTAGCTGAAAACTGGGTTTGAACATCCTTTATTTTGAGCTAGTATGTCAATAATAGATAAATAGCATATCCTGGGCAACTTTTCCTAAAAAACATATTAAAACAGTTTTGCATGTTGCTGGAAAACAGGCTCTATTTATATCAGAAATGAGAACGTTTTACAAATCTTCAAATAATCTCAAACTAATTAGCTTTTAACATCCTCTCTGCTACAATCTGGGCTTTATTAGCTGTTCCACTTGCCATTCCTGAGTCTGCCTAATGCCTTCTGTAGAGCAACTATGCATTTTTTGCAGGCATTTGTCATTTCTTGAAACATATAAAAGAGAGCACTTGGAATCATCTAAATGCTGCTCTGCATAGGGAGTGATATATGCTGACAAGGAGTAGAAGTCAAATTTTCGTGATATGGTTCTTTATGGTGAGCAAGCCTACTTAAAACAAGCTCCTTCTCAAGGCAGCATATTGATTAGAGCTGACGGGCCGAAAAGACCTTTGGGAGACAACAGAATATGGCTTGAGTCAAAGAGTAACACTAAAGCTGGCTGCAGCAACATTAAGAGTCAGTAAAACCTGAGAGAGTTTGTCTCACGCTGAAATTTATTGCACCCATTTGGACAGCCATTATGGTAGTTAGTAATGTTATCTGCGCAAGTTCATCTGTATTTGGACTCCCAAAGCTTAGCGAGAGATCTTGCAAGGCAGAATGATACCCGGGACCATGCTGACGGAGGCAAAACTCTGCCATGCTGAAGTGAGGTGTGACTGCATCTGAGGAATACAAAGGGCCATCCATTTAGATGACCAGCCACAGTGTGAGTTATGCTAATAGTAATTCTGAAATAAAGTGATGGTAGGCTAATGTAGACAAGGATTTTTCTCATCCGTACTGCAGTGGCTCTCTTCTGTGGCTTGATGAAGCTGTCACTCACAAGCAAATATTAGTTTCTTCGATGGAAGTATATATACTTTGCGTATTAGAGAATAAAGGAGACAAGAAAAGCAACACTCAGGCTGATTTCCAGAGAAATGGTATTAAATTCTCCTGATGAGATATTTTTTAAATGGTGGATTAATGCCACTCTACAGGACATTTTGCCTTGGTCTTTTACCTAAACAAGTTTCTTAAACTGCCATGGCTGATGTTCCATACCTTCACTAGTAATTTGTTCCAATGCTTAATTACCTTCATGTTTGCAATAGTGGGTTGATGCCTATTCTACCAAAGACCAAATCACTGGAATCACCTTCAAGGTGTTAGTGGAGGATCTGTTCCTGAGATGGGTGGTACTGATATAATTGAACCTGGTAAAGGATTAGCTATTAATAGTACTGTAATGGAACAGTGGAGTACCAAGTTGGGAGTGGATATAGTTCTCCCTATTTCATACCAGCTCCAGTCTTTAGGACAAGTGGAGAGGGCTGACTAATCCCTGAAAGGGAAATTATGAAGAGGGAGGAACTAAACTCCCTTGTTTCCCATCCAGATCACAATGGACATGGTGTTGGGACATACCAGGAATACTGTTTAGGCAGTCCTTAGGCTCCTATATTCTCTCTAGTCAATCAAAAACAGTAGGAATGTCCAGAAGCCATTTTTGAATTATGAAATTAGGCAGTAGTTCAGTCTCTTTGTAAGTTAAGAGAAGGAAAAATTGGATGCCAACAAACCCACTCTCCTATGCCTCACTGGCCAGCTGTATCAATACCTGACAAAGAGGGTCCAATTCCACCATGATTTAACTCACCTACATTATTTTTGAGTCATTTTTTAAGCCCCTCCACAACTGCTGAAGTCCTGGCTGTATGAGCTACAACTTATTTGTTCACAAAATCAGAAAATTGGCTTGGATGAGGCGTTCAAGTGACTTCCTGAAAGCTCACTTGTTAACAATCCTAGTCCTTGTCATGCTTTCCACTCTGTATTTCCATTCACTCCTTTCTTCCTATTACCATTGACTTCAGGTGTAACTTCCTTATTTTACTGGAATGCAAGGATCTCCTCTCCCACTGTCATGTCACAAGGTTTCATGCAAAAGGGACTTCTGTGGAGTTCTCCGGCTCTCTTGAAGGGCTATCAGTCCAGAAATAATTCTTCAGATGATAGGTTTCGGTATTTGAAATGCTTCTGTATGTCCAAAAGAACTTGTGCAGAACCTCACAATGTCTCTTAGCCTACTCTAATGAGACCTTCTGACAGCCCAGCCCTGAGCTCCTATTCCATATCTGGCTTATCATGAAAACCAATGAAATGCATGCATATTTATTACTTATGTCATGAGTACTGAGGTCATCTCTAGTGATATTTACCTTCTTCAATGAACCTAAGCAATCTGATCATCCCTTGGCAAATGAACTCATGCTCTCTAGAGACTCCTGTCAGTTGTATGCAGCAACTCCTGATGCTGCTGGGAAAGGAATTTCCTTGAAGTGAGGAGGGAGAGACAGCTGTGAAAGAGGAATGACTAGAAAGTAGCAGTGTCCAGCACTTTGTTATTACAAGGAATCAGTAAGTGCTAGAATCCAAAGCTTCAGTATTATTGTATATGAAAAACTATACCTGACCACAGTCTCAGCCACTAGTCCTATATATGTAAAAGTGCTCAAAGGAGTTCTTTTTACTTCTTGCATAGTCTATCTAGATTTATCAGCCCTTTTCTGGGCCTTTTGGTGTGAAAAATAATATCTGATATGAGGGCTAGATTCCTTCAGGAGAAGAGGAAAGGATAAAACTTGCAAGAGAGCCCTTTGAGTAACACTGCTTACCAGGTACTGATGTTCACTCTTAACCACCATAAAGGGCTGAGGACATTAAAGGTCAAAAAAAGTGGGTGTCCTACCTTCCATTTCAGACATTTATTTCAAAGACACCAAGTCTGAATTCCACCCAACATCAGAAACTGGCCTCAGACAACAGAGGGTATCTTACACAGAAAGTTCCTAACACAACCAAACTGATGAAGAAAAGAGAGGAAAATAAAACTTGTGGAGAACATATGAATGAAAACACACAAAAACCACTGCCCTCAGTCTCAGGAGGAAATCAAAATATTCTCCACAAGTTCATCCACTTACAATTTACTTTTACACACCCCCCCTACTCCTCCCAAAAGTCTCTGTAGAAATGGTTTCCTGATTTCACAATGGGGGGAGGTAGGTGGCTGATTGCAGGTTCTTCTCAAAGCTGTTCATCATTCTCCAGGCCACTGGTCCAAGGGCGTGTTCCAAAAACAGTAAAGGACACATAGGCTATGCCTGTCACTTTTTAAGTCATTTTACTTCAAGCCATTAAGAGACTAATTATACTACCAAGGCAAAAAGACTCTTATCATTCCTCTTCTGCTAAAGAGTTAACTTTCCTGGACCAGGGATTCTCTCTGCTCATATTCAGCTGATGCAAGGTCAACGACAAACACACCGAGAAAGTCAGAGTTGCTTTATTTTTCTTGTGAGCAGGTCAAATAAAACACTGCTGATGCTCCATTTATCTGGAGTGACAAGCAAACACTTGGCAGCAGTGGAGAGTGTACCCTGGAATCTGGCACCAGGCTCCTAGCACAGCTGTCAGCCTGCTGACTGATCACTTCATCCCCACACTAATGCTGCTCCAGGTCTGTTGGACCTTTTCATCTCAGACAGCCCAGCATATGATCCTTCTGATAAAGCTATTTATGCAGATGTGTCACTCTTAATTGTTATGTAGCGTTTGCTTTAGGAGGTTTTTTTTTTTTTTTTATCCAAGGGTTTTTCTCAGTGATTTTTCCTTTCCTACCATATTCCTTTCAGGTAGGAGCCGTGATGGTGCTGCTTTCAGTATCGACCAAACCATAAGTAGATAACCCCTTGCCAGACTGAAATTTCTTGAAGGTTTTTCATACTTTTGTGTGTGTAAGCTTCATAACTTGTTTTTCTAAACAGACTTGCCTAATAATTTGTTTTTCATTGGTGACTATTCCAGCAATTAAGCTGCAATCGCACAGAGCACACCTGACTCTGAAGAGACCTGATTCACCTTAGGTTTGCATTATCAGATCTTACTAGTAAGCTATTTAAGCAACTCCCAAGGACAGTGTTAAAACATAAGTGGAGTCTATGTACTCTGTGCTTGGCAGCTGTGCTTTATTAGTTGTGCTGCGCAAAGGTGGTGCGGCTAAAGTAATGCAGTGCTTTCACAGAAGCATTATATATTGTGACAAGCCGAACAACCTCCAGGACTCTCACTCATCATGACTCCCATTTCATACTTCATCCATTACAGGAAAGAAGTATGAAAACATTTCTGTGTTTCCTAAAGATATTAACAGACTCCTGGGAAATCGTTTACCTGGAGAAAGGGAAGTACTCAGCCTCATTTTTTTGTGTTCAGGCCCAAAGAGCCAACCATGGCAGGGCTAGCTGCCTTTTTTGGTAGTGAATGATAGGTTTTGACAATCATTAACTATAAAGAACTCAGTTAAATTGTTTCATGCTCACAGTTAACAAAGGTACAAAAAAAAAAATTATGTCACTGCTGTACTGTGTTCAGAACAAGGATATCCAGGTGCTTTTTAAAGAATAACAAAGGATGTCTCTTGACACACTGAAGATAGGCAAGATTGGCCATCCCCACATATGACTAGGATGGCGACCAATGCCCTGGAAGGGTCCACTGATTTGGTCATTCAGACTTGACATGGCAGAGCTAAAACTAGAGCAGAGACTCCTTATACTCACATTTGTGTGTTAAGCACAGAACCAGCCTTCCTGAATATACCTGTCTGTCCTCAAGCAGGTGCATAATATGCAATTTATGTTACCACGTCCCTTTTCTTAGCCTGATTTTGTCCTGAAATGAACTGACAGCATCCATATTAATTCTGCAGACCATCCTTATGGTGCTATTTCTTGGCGTTTTACATTCTCAGAAAATATCCCCATATGTTCTGTTACAACATGGGGATGGCCTGATCTGCAGGTCACAGAATCATACAGTCATAGAATAGTTTGGGCTGGAAGGGATCTTAAAGATCATTCAGTTCCAACCCCACCTGCCATGGGCAGGGACACCTCCCACCAGCCCAGGCTGCTCAAGGCTCCATCCAACCTGGCCTTGAACACCTCCAGGGATGGGGCAGCCACATCTTCCCTGGGCAACCTGTGCCAGTGCCTCACCACTCTTATAGTGAAAAAAATCTTCCTTATGCTTAGTTTAAATCTGCCTTTCTTCAGTTTATACCCATTGCCCCTCATAGCCCCTTCAGGTACTGGCAGGTCCCTGTAAGGTCTCTTCAGAGCCTTCTCATCTCCAGGCTGAACAAGCCCAACTCTCTCAGCCTGTCCTGGTATGGGAGGTGCTCCAGCCCTCAGATGATCCTTGTAGCCCCACTCTGGACTCATACAACAGCTCCATATTCTTCTTATGTTGAGGATTCCAGAAGTGGACACAATGAGGTCTCAGAAGAGAGGAATAGAGGGGCAGAATCATCCCTTGCCCTGCTGGCCATGTTTCTTTTGATACAGCCCAGGACAGAGATGGCTCTCTAGGCTACAAGCGCACACTGCCAGCTCATGTTGAGCTTCTCATCAATCAGCACCCCCAAGTCCTTCTTCACAGAGCAGCTCTCAGTCACATCATCCCCCATTCTGTATTCAAACCGCAGATTGCCCCAACCCAGGTGTAGGACCTTGCACTTGGCTTTGTTGAACATCTGGATGACTTCCCATTCTTAAAGTCCAGATGGATCCCCGTGGTAAGCATGCTTCTAATGCCTTCACTGAAACAGAATTTGAAAAATACACAAGGGCAGCAGCAAGAAGTGGGCATTCCCGTTTCCTCTGTGATTCATTTACAATTATCAATACAGGAATTCCCTACTGTGTGCATGGGAGACATGCAATTTCTTCAGTGCCAGGCAGTAGTGATAATAATACACATCTTGGCATGCTGTTCCCTGTTGGTGCTTTGAGGAAGCACTATGTGAAATTTGCTTCTTACAACAAAGGAATAAAGAGTTTTCCATAAAAGACCTTTGCTGGAATTTAGGTTGGTTTCAAGGGAAGAAGGAAATGATGTTTCAGATACTTTCATCTGGAATAAAAAGCCTCCTTTAGACCATGGAATATGTTTTCTTCACTGAGTTTGAAATACCATTTCAGAATCCTGGTCAGATTTACTGCTTGATTTAAATCAGTTTAGCCTAATTGAAGTCAATGGAGCTATGACAGTTTATACCAGCCAAGGGACAGGTGTCTATTTCAGAATTCTGTTTTCCCACAACTGGGCTTGATCTTCCAGACAGTGATAGATTTTCTGCGTATTTCAAATACTGCAAGCATTTATACAGACTTTCTTAGGATTTTCTTGAGCACTCATGACAACTACAAATTCAAATCACTTTCTGTGTTTACCTGTCAGTGTTGACTGTGTAATCCCTACTAGTGTTATTTGTTTGTTAAAGTCAACTCTTTGCACTTAATGTTACATTCCTGTTTCCTGTGGGGAGCCTGGGCCACTGGGTAGTTGCATAGAGCTTGGTGGATGGTAAGGTAGTGTGAAATTTAGAAGGAAAATAGTTGATGATCCCAGCTATGCAGATGACACTGACTAAATACTATTGCAACTCCAGACACAAAAATAAGTACAGCAGATAGTGCCTGATAGTGCTACTGATTTTTTTGATAAGGTGTCCCTGTATACAATCTTACAAAATTTACACAGATTTGGACTCCAAAATATGAAGCATGAGCATTTGCATAGCCTTTGTTGAGGCTAGAAAAGTATTTCAGAGGCTCTCTCTGATGTTTTCTTGGCACAGTCTTTTCTTCAAGGCCTGATTCCACTTTGCCTTGCATTCTTGACAATCATAAATACCTGTGTAAAGTGGGTACCAAGTGCCTTCATACTGCAATGCAGTGAAGACCTGGGATCACAAATTCTGCAGGATAAGGAAAGATTTTTCTCCTTTGAACCCATTTTAAATAGTCTCCAAATTATTGCAGTTTGGTAAGGAACTGCACCTGTTTTACTTGTACCTTGACCAGGCATCCATGCTGCCTGCCTTTGAAATTCTGGCACTGAATTTCTTCAGTGCAGTTTATGCTTAGCTGCCCCAGGAACTTCTTGTGACCAGCGCTGAATGCCATGATTTAGCATCATAGAAAGCAGAGCAGCTGTAAGAAGCAGCTTAATATGAAGCATAGAGTAGGACCCAGATCCAGCACAATTAACCTTAAGAGGTCTCCGGAGAGCCACTCAGGCAATCTGATTTGGGAATCTCTCTCCACTGACTGAATACCAAACGCCTGCAGCTTTCTGCATGAATGTTTAACACATCCCACCACAACTAACCTCTCAGGCTTCTCTGGGGACTCAACTTGGATCACAAAATAGTTTAAGTGGGCAATAGGTCTTAATCTCCCCAAATCACTGTGTTTCTGAACCTACACATCTGAGAAATACTGAGACTGTGAGGTGTCTGGCAGTTATTCAGAGAAGGGTGACTTGTGCACTAGGCAGTGCAGGAAAACAGGTTGTTGGAGATTTATGCAGTTTTTAGGTGCCCAAATTCCATGTAGCCAGGATGATGGGAGATACCTGATGAGAAACTTCAAATGGTGTGTTGGTTTTTAAATGATCTTATGACTGAACTTCAGGCAACTTTACCAGATATTTACTCTCTCAAGTCAGAGAGTGCATGTTCTGATCAAGAACTTTAAAGATAAGTAGTTCTTACCCAAATTGTTGTTTAATTGCTAAAAAAAAAAAAAAAAAAAACCATTTCTGTGATGTAGTAATTAATTCTGGGGCATAAGCCAGTAGCAAAATATGCATTAATGTTATGTGCCAGTCATTAAAATGTAAATAGGTCTTTTATTTTGACTACACGATCTCATTCATGTACTTTAGGAAGAACAGTCTAAAATGGAAGTCGCCTATTTAAAATAATGGTAATTTTTTAATAGGAATGTGTAAAGAAACATGTAACTGTTTTCACCATGGTCACAGTAGTGTAATGAAGATCCTTATAACAATATGCTATATTTAAAAATGGAAAAGGTAAAAGGGGGACAGCAGACATCAATGATACCAGCATAAATGAGGAAAATATTGTAATGTTAAATTTTTCTAGTATATTTGCTACTACATGAGCAGCAAACATAGATTTCCAGATGTTTGTGAAGAGTCCAACAGTTATATTTTATATCTATGGCTATAGTAACAATTTCTATTCAGCAGCCTAGAAAAACATTTCATGTCACAACAGGAAAGAAATATTACTGTGGGGGTTTTTTCTCCCTCATCCCCTATATAGCAACTCTGAATCCTTCAGTCAACACCAAACAAAAATGATGGTTTAAAAATTAAAACCATAGTCACTAGGGGCAGGACATAAATGTGCAGATGTTTTGTGATGCTGAAGAACTTCTCAGGCAACAGTCACAATGCTGTTGTGGAGAAGACTGGAAATCCATCAGAGATGGACACTGTTAAAAGCATTCCCTAAGCTACACTGTCAGAAAAGGCAGTTATCTTTTCATATTCCCTTAAGAAAAGAATAAAAAAAAAATCAAAACCAGAAAACTTACTTATAATGGCCTTTATGTAGCTCTCACTATTTTATTAGCAAGGGACTGACTGTAATCTGTTAATATAAGTGAGCAACTTGTATCCAGAGTTTACTGGGCAATCTATACAAGTGGGAAACTGCATTGTCCTAAAGCAGTACACAAAACATCAATTTTCCTTCTCGGGGAAGGAAGAATTTTACAAGCTTATAAGCTGTTTCTGTTTCAGGCACCGCTGTGCCTTACTGCTGTTACACACACGGCTTGTATTTACCACACCTACCTGGGTAGGCAAAGAGATATCATGAATAACAACAAAAACAGCAGAGGGCAAGTTTTTAAAGGCACTCATTGTAATTGGTACGTTTAATGCCTGTGCATGATGACAGACCTCTTGCCTCCCAAGAGCTGCAGGTAGCACTGAGCTGTCCTACCAGGTCATGAGCGTTTACTCTTGCCTCTCTCTCCAGCCTGGTGGTTACAAGGATGGAAATCAAGGTCAAAAACATGACTGGATGTCAGCTCTTCCCTCTCCTGTTTATTTTATTTGCTTTAATTAGTAAGGTGAGATCACTGGTGATGTTTTCTGCACTGCCTGGTCCCACTATGCCTCAAAGGGTGCAGAAAGCTCTCCAAGCAATCAGAAATTCTCTGTAGCCAGAAAGGCACAGGCAACTGTGCAGGTTCCTAGTGAAAGAGATGTAGTGGAAGTACTGGCTTATGCAAGACAGGTGGTCCAGTGGGTAAAGGTTAGCATATGCTAGGGGAGGTGGGGATAGAGCCAGGAAGTGTGCAGCCACGGGGAATCATGGAGTTGAAACTGCATCTCTGATGGTCTGGCCTCTTTTCTAAGCCCCAGAAATTGCCTGTCGTATGTGGCTTGTGTCAGGTGTCAGGTACCAGTTTTCCAGGATGAAATGCACCATTAGCAAGTAAAGAAAATTCATTAGGTGCAACATAGCAGAACTGTAATTAATTATTAGATATTATTTCTCACAAAATGCATCACCGATATCACATTGCATTAGCTACAATATTGGACTGATGGACCGTAAACAAGGGTAATGATAAACACCGGTGAATGGAATTGGGAGGAGATGGTTATTACGGTACCGATGTGTTTCATGTGGGGTTTATTTAACAGTCTCATTAATGATCTGGAAAAGGAAGTGAATAACCATTTAATTAAGTTTGCATTTGATACTAAATTAGAAGCTGCTGCAGACACCTCCGAGGGCAGAGAAATAAATCAAAAGGAGCTAGAAGCATGTGCAGTAAAGAAGAAAATGAGATCTGGTATGAAGAAAAGAAAAGCAAGCTAATCTCTCTGGAAGCATATAATCTAAAACGTAGCTATCAGTGGAGGAATTCTGGAGAAAGCAGTGTTGAAAGAGATGTAGGAGTGTTAATGGACTATATATTCCATCACAGCTTGGGTATTTGTTTACAGAAGCAACACATCAAGAAGCAGGAAGGTAACAGCCCTTCATTATAGGGCTCTAGTGAGAACCCATCTGTAATGCTGCACTCTGGTTTGGACATCCTGTTATCAGAGAGATATAGACAAATAGGACTGAGTTCAGGAAAGAGACATAAAAATTATCCCACATCCCTGGAGATAATGACTTATGAAGGAAGATCAGAAGAAGTAAATGTGTAAGGACTTATCTGAAAGATTACTGAAGTAGGGCAGGAAAGCAGTCTGCACATATGTGAAAGCAAAAAGGGAGGAGGATAATTTATCATAGCAACTATTAGTAATGGGATGAAATAGTAAGTAACAACAATAAATTTTAAAAGGGCAACTTCAGGTTGAATGTAAGGAGAAATTTCTGACACTGGAATTAGGGTTAGTTTGCAGAGAAGTTTCCCAGGGGTAAAAGTAAAAGCTGCATTCGAGTCATTTAAAATCAAATTGGACAACTCAGTAGAAAATGCACCCTGCTATAAGGAACAATCTTCCATTGCCTGGGGAGTATGCTGGATGACTTAATAGGACATTTCACGCTCAAGTCTTTATGACTGTGATATTTTTAATATGCATGGTCAACTATTTCAGGAAAGTATATGTTTTTTCTTCTGTCAGGCCTGATGATACAACACTTGCATGCAAATATTACTCTTAAGAAGGCAGGGAGTTCTGCTGACAGCGCGGCACAGCTGCTGTGCAAAAACACAAGCCTGAGCTCTTCTAGTTTCTGCATGATCAGTCTTAGATCTTGCTGTTGTCAATATCAAGATGGTATATACAGGTAACCATATTATTTATGGGCAGGTGATGGAGTGTGCAAACAAAAGGTGGAGATCAGAAGCTCCAGTGAGGATGTGTTATTATTGCTATTATTATCATTTTACTATTATCCTTATTGCTACTGCTACTTATAAGTGACGGATACTGTGGAGTTCAACTCCATTTCTTAACTGTTCACCTTTTTCATATCCTGCTTTCACTTCTATGCAGAGTGTTCATTAGGCACTGTGTGACTGCTTTTTATACTCTGTTTTGTAACATTTGACATTTTTGATATATCCTAAAATGTCTCTTGAATGAGAAAAGAGACAAGCTGAAGTGAAAACATGATCCTTCTTCAGATGAAGAAGAGATGTCAAAGGCCATGGATTTAAATGGATATGATAGTAACCCCATATTTTTTCCCCCAGTCATAATAATGTAATGTTGAACTCATTTCACCATTCATTAGGAGTAGAGGCAAGCTCACAGGCATTCAGATAGGTACACTCCCCAAAACACCGTGGATTTTACATGTGGGGTTTTTATGTATTTGTTTTCTTCTCTTCCCCCTCAATGATGGGCTTTTGTGGGGTTAGCAGCCTGGTGGTGCCGCAGTCCAATGGTCGAGCCTCAGGACTCTCCAGCAAGGGGTCAAGCAGCAGCAGCTCCAGTGAATCGGAGACCAGCTCAGAGTCTGATTCAGAGAGTGAAAGCAGCTCCAGCGAGAGCGACGGCAGCAAGCCCTCGCATTACTCCAGCCCAGAGGTAAGGGCTTCTACTCTTTATGATTTAAGGGCGGCAATCCATTATTACACCCACACAGACCTTTTTCCAGGCAAGCCAACAGAAGGAGGCTGCAGGGAGCTGCATAAAAAAAATGAAAGGGAAAGACCCCAGGGGTTATCCCCTGGCATGCTGTGAAATGCATGTGGCAAGGGATCCTGGGGCAGAGGAAAGCATTTGGGGGAAAAAAACGAGAAAGAAACAACCCTGTGGTATTTTTGTCAAATTGGAGATGAGTGGAGCGCCTTGCAATGCTCACAGCTTGCTTGAAGTTTTATGCAACTCTGCCTCCATAGCAATGGCTTCCTTAGTTCCTAAGTCCTGATGTGGGCTCACAGCACTGCAAGGGAACTAAAGGCTTCTGTACACAGGGAAGCTATTATAAAATCAGTTTGAGGGTGGATTTTTAAAGCAAAACTGTTGTTCTTCACTCACACACTTCCCTCACCTCGCTCTCTAAGTGAATTATTCTCTGCTACTGCTGCCTTTGTATGATTTATTTTAATCCACCTCCAAAGTGGACTAAATTGAATTACTCATCGTGCAAAACATTAAGCCCGCACTTGTCATCTGGAAAGCTAGTACTGAAAATTTCCACATGTAGACAAGGCCTAGCCAAATTACAATTAAACTGCCAGTGCTATGTCACCTTCTGCTTTCACCTTAGCAGAGTGCTCAACAGACACTACAAGGCTGCTTTCTTTGCTCTGCTTTTCTATCAGGTTTGACGTTTTTACATGTTTCACTCAATACACGCCTTTAGTATGAACCATAAACTCCACAGCCACATCACACACGTAAATGTATGTAAAAATATTCAGAAATCTAACAGCAAGATTGTAAATACACACAAAATACACTCTGTGTACTTCCCTGCTCCACATAAAATATCCAGTCACTAGATTCCTTCCCCAAAGATGGTGCCTCACCTATTCTCCTATAACCAGCAAGTCTTTTCTCAGCTTTTGCTCAGTGCTTAGGAC
This sequence comes from Coccyzus lansbergi, assembly GCA_033558105.1. Lineage (NCBI taxonomy): Eukaryota > Metazoa > Chordata > Aves > Cuculiformes > Coccyzidae > Coccyzus > Coccyzus lansbergi. The sequence continues at coordinate 178,728 of JAUMJK010000332.1, read as the reverse complement.
CATGTTTCCTATGAGGTGAAATGCAGCACTCACATAAACATCCTTAATATGTTTTTCTCAGGTTCTGTCACTTTTGTTCCTTATTTAACACTTATCTTCCTTTCTCCTTTTCCTTCACAGTAGTTTCAGGTCCATTTCCAGTTAATTTTACTCTCATTTTGTTCCTTTCCTAAATCTCTATTTCTGGTTCTCTTTCTTTTCATCTCTATTCTCTTCCTTCCGGTCTCTCTCTTTCCCTGTTGCCGTCCCTGTGCTACCCCTTATCTTATTTTCCATCCTGAGCTCTCTCATCCAACCCATGAAGACCTCGTTCTCTCTGACTAGTTCCCTACTGAAATCAGTGCAGAGATCTCACACTCAGTCTCTCCTCTCCCTGTGGGTTCTCGGAAGGTAGAAGAAAAGGGACAGAGATGAAAGAGAAGGAACCATTGTTGGGGTAAGGAAATACGAGATAAAAGGAGAAGCACAGTACCCAAAGGAAGGGAGGAGTGTTTACTCTCGAGGCAGATACCTATGCTACTTGGGCCTGAGAGCAGCCCTTCCTCAGGGAATATGGGAGGTTAATTAACTGAGGCAGCTTGTGGATTTCATGAAGTCAATCAGGGGCCTGAGAGTCATGGAAACATGGAGGAAGTGCCTCCTCTTAAGCATTTTATACATATCCTCTCGAGATCTGTGGAACTACTTTTGCACAGAGCCTGAGTTATCAGTGATCATTGTCACGCAACGGCTGCACTGCTCAGCAGAGGGCTTGTCTCTTTGCATTATATTTGTGTGGTTTGCCTTCTAGGACATGCTGTTTGAGAGATGCTTATACAAAAATGTAAATGACTCAAAAATTGTGATGGCTGCAGTTGTTTTCATAGATAATGCATTGATGGGATATGGGAGAGGCCACACATGGATAGGATCAGCATGTCCCAGGGAAGTAGTTACCTGTGCTTTCCCCAAGGTCCAGTGCCCATCGTATGACTGTTGGTACCAGTTCAAAATATGTATGAGATGTTACTGACTGGAAGTCTTATCTGCTTTGCAATAATGCTTGCATTATTGCACCCAGAGAAGTCATCTTTCTAAAGTATGTGCCATGTCACCACAAGAAGGATGTTGAGGCTCTGGAGTGAGTCCAGAGAAGAGCCACGAGGCTGGTGAAGGGGCTGGAGAACAGGCCTTATGAGGAACGGCTGAGAGAACTGTGGGTGTTTAGCCTGGAGAACTGGAGGCTGAGAGGAGACCTCATTGCTCTTTACAACTACCTGAAAGGAGGTTGTGGAGAGGAGGGAGCTGACCTCTTCTCCCAAGTGATAGGGGACAGGACAAGAGGGCATGGTCTCAAGCTCTGCCAGGGGAGATTTAGGCTAGAGATTAGGAGGAAGTTTTTCACAGAAAGGGTCATTGGGCATTGGAATAGACTGCCCAGGGAGGTGGTTGAATCACCTTCCCTGGAGGTGTTTAAAGCATGGATGGATGAGGTACTGAGGGACATGGTTTAGTGTTTTATAGGAATGGTTGGACTCGATGATCTGACGGGTCTCTTCCAACCTGGTGATTCTGTGATTCTATGGTCTTACCTGTTAGATGGAGAGAGAGACAGATCCTTTGAAGCTCCTTAAAGGGAGGCCCAGTCCACCTAAATTTAAGCAGTGGACTCAATTCCAGTTGTAGTCTTAAAGCAAATTTAATCTGCTGGATAAGATAGAAAAAGCAAATAGATCTTTGCTTTTGCTTTAGCACCAACTGATAAATTCAGGTACAATGAACTTTACTACTCAAGCACAATTCTGGGCAGAAAATCCATTTTTCAGAGTTGAGAGGAATTTAATCTGAAAATCTTCAAACTATTATATGGCCTTCATTCTTTCCCCCCCCATAATCTGAAATATTGTATGTGTAAACTCAAAAGATTTTTATTTCTAGGGCAGTGTGTCTTCTGCATTTGAGATTATCTAGAAATTGAATTGTTTCATTTCTTCTGTATATTTTTCCTCATCTCATTTCGAGATCTTTGAGTTGTTCTCAGGTGCCTAAACACAGTTGCCTAAAGTGTAAAGGCAGCTCATTGTAAAGCATACATATAAAATAGATTAGATGAATTGCACCCTAAAAGTGTCTGTTGCTTTCCATTGACTATTTAGAGTCTGTAGTGACTAGCTCAGCTGTCTACACTTTATGTCTGCAGTAAACTAAGAATAATGGCTCAGCTAGAACAGGAGACAACATTCATACTGGTTTCAGTGATGTGGACAAATTAAGGTGCCTCAGACATTAATGTGAGTAGTTACAGGTTTGTGGACTGCCAAACCTGAAATTATGAACAAGGAACTGAGGCTTCTATCTCCTGTTCGTTTGCTGAAGTCATGAATTCTTCGCATGACCTTAATTAATGTCATAAATGGCAACTCTGCAAAACAATGACGTCTTGTCCTTGCAATTATTTTGCTGGTAGAAAAAAAGCTTGGGTGTCAAGTCCACAGAAAGAGCTACATTTCAGAAGCTAAGAATTTGGTTTGTTTGTTCTTTAAATTATCCTGGAAACCTTTAATAAGGCTGAGCCTGGTTAGACAATGGGGAATTCCCACTATGCAGGGAAGACTGGAGGGAGGAATGGATACAAAGCAAAGAAGGCAGCTCAAAGGACAAGGCATCAGTGACTAATCAACAGTAACCAGGCCAGGAGAGTCTTGTGCTGGGCTCCGCTAACCCCATTCACCAGATGCAGTGTCCCTTACAGTATCTGTTGTTATGACTAGATCACAACCATGACTGTTTTTACCTCTAACGAGGTCAGGATTGAAGTAATTGTAGGATTATGCTCTTCCTCGCCCTGCTCTTTCATCAGTGGAGAGCCACCTCCTGAGCACGGTGCATCAAGTCGTTCAAGTGCCTGGACATTAGTACCAGTAGCTGATAGGCCACTGCCTGTGAATCCCTGATGTTCCCTCAGGTGCTGTGCAGAATCGGTTCTCGTCTGTTTATCTTGGAAAACAGAAAGAATGCAAGTATCTAACAGAGTAGGCAACTAGTGAGTAGGCAACCTTTCTTCACTGGTAGATTACATTAGGGAAGCAGGGGAAGAGTTGTAGTTTTAGGGCTGCAGTGTGGCTGGGTATGTTTTCTCTACCTGTCTTGTTTTCCAAAAAGTTTTTGCTTTCCATCTTAAGTAGAACCAGTAGATTCAATTTCCTGACTGGTACACTCAAAAGCAAAGGGAATTCTCTACACCAACTGTAAACGTTGTATTTACCTTTGCAAATAGGATTAATGGGCTTTAGCTACCCTGTGGACTACTTTTGACAAAGATTACAAACTAAATTCTCACTTCCTTCCAGGAGGCTTTTTGTGGCAGGAGCCATCTCTTACCACAGATGTGTGCTATGTCTGACATGTAGGAAATACCAGTCATTGTTTGATTAAGCGCTAGCAACAGTACTAGTAGAAGTACCAACAAAGTAATAACCATCACAATCAATATCATCATCACCTTTACCTCAATTATAATGAAAAACCACTTCCATTGTATGGAGACTGCCCTCAACCCAATCTTTGATAGCATAGTAGCACAAGCAAGTTATCATAAGGGTAAATTAGTGTGTGGATTTACAACAGGTTGAATATATTGCAGGGGTGGCTGTGGCTGATAGCTCAGTCCTACCCCACAGTGGGCTAAGTACACACACACATTGTAGGTTATCTAATCTCTCAATGAAAGTGGTGTCATGCTTCAAGTTTTAGCCACACCCTCAGTCCTGTATTTTTATAACAAGCATAGCGTGACCCCATTATGCATACAACGTTTAGCAGTCCTTCCCCCCCTAAAGTGTTTCTGAATAATATTTTGACAAAGGTTTCATTTGGATGCATGCCACTTCTGCCTCTAGTGGCACTTGTAGCCTTGAAGAGATCTGAGATATATAGACATGCTGTGTGGGAGTCATCCCACCTAAATTTGGACATTTATACTGCAGATAAATGCATCTGCTCATTACCTCAGCCACCTCTTTACAGTTGGTGGAGAGGAATACATAATTTTAGGGATCAGCTCATCTGGCCTATTTCAGATGTCTATTTCAAGAAGGAGTATTTCACACCCTAGAAGAGTAGTCCACTAACTGCAGAAGGAATTCGTTGACTAGCTGAGGTATAGGTGTCTATGTTGTACAGATGAATCCACCCACAATTTTTAAGGAAGTGTATCACATCCTTCTGTTTCTTGATGAAGCCTGGCACATGTGTCTGTCTGTGGTGCATTGGCTCCCTGGAACTATCTTTGGTGAAGTTTCCTGGTTTGAGTTTTCATGCCAAACTCATATTTCATTTCAAGTCAGCTTCACCATAGACTGTTACTCCTGTTGCTGCTGCCTATCAGCAGAGCACCAGCTTTACTCCAGTTAAAAGCTGTCCATTTTTCTTCAAGGTCGCAAGGCCAGCATATTTCCATGACACAAAAAACAAAGTGACAGAGACCGTTCTGCTACCTGATCACTTTGGATATATATTCATATATATATTTCCATACTTATTATGCTGCTGAAACTGTCCCACTTGGAGCAAACCAACTTTCCTTCCATAGAATGGTAGGTGACCTGCTCAGGAAGGCAGTGTGGACAGAATTTCTCCCAGAAATATTCACAGTTAGGTATGTGAAGCAGACTGTCGAAAACTTTCAAGCAAATTTTCCGGTCTGTCTTTTGACTGTGCCCGCTTTTCATTCTTTTCTGTCATGATTTTGTTGTCTTGCAAGTTACCTTGGGTTTTTAAGTGATTTCAAAGTACGAAACTTTTCAGTTTCAGTAAACTATTACATTAATTACTTCAAAAAGTGAATTGACTTCGCTCATACACACTGACAAATATTCCAAAACTGTATCATGGCCTAGAAACGGTGAGAGAAGTTTTTAAATTCTGACTTTTGTAAAATTTGGATTCTTTGAATTTACCTTACAGGCTGTAGGCTCTTTGCTTTTAGCAGACGCATCTTAAGTATTTTTTCAGCAGCCACGAGGATTTGATTTTTTCTTTAAATAAACCCTGGATGGGAATCTAAGTCTGTGATTCTCAAAACTGAGGCTTTAAGAAAAAATAACAAGTGGCCTGAAACTCTAGACAGAGAGAAAAGAAAGAAAAGCTGTGGCAACATTTCTAACCATTTTATTAGACTTCTTAGTTATACATTAGTGGAACTGTAGTTATTTGCCAAGTTATGACACTGAAGCAGTTAATCACCATTTTCTGGTGGTTTAATCTAATCCATTGAAATCCATAATTTGTGAACCACAGTTTTCAAGAATTACAAGGTACATAAGGCTGCCCTCATTCTGCCCTGTACTTATGGGCAGAGGTGTATTTTTCCCCACATGCTTCTGATATATGTCCTTTTCTTAAATACACCTAAACAGTGAGAAGAATTCCATATATAGTGAACTCTTTATTATATATCTAGTAAATTCAGTATTTGCACAATAAATGTCACCAAACAAATGTATATGTATTTTCAGCAGCAATCAACAACAGGCTGCTTATTTTAGATAAAGAGTTAAGGGCTATAAAAATATATCTTCATCCAAGAGAAATGCTGCACATTAATTTTCAAGATTTGCAGCTAAGGAAAGAAATTCCACATGTAAGATATTAGGGAGTATGCTTAAGAAAAAAATAAACTTAAGGCAATCCAACACACTTCCCATAGGTATTGAATGGCTCAAGAAGGAATATATTAGACATTATTGTCACGAGGAATGTTCGTATCGTCTAATTTCCAATGTCTAACTTCTTTGCTTATTTTAGGAGCCTTTGGTCCATGTTGAGTGAACATGACCCTCAGTGGGGGATTCTGGAGACACACTTGCCTATGCAGGAAACATGTGTCACCCTCAGGCACCTTCTTTAAATAAGGAGTATTTAAGCAAGAGAATCTTCCGAGTTAGAGACTGTAGTTATTCTCTCTTGAGCAAACTTTCTTGCAGAGCACTGATGATTTTCATGTTAGACTCATGACATGTTTTTTGACTATTCATGTGCAATAGCCTAGTGGATCAAATTTTGGTTCTAGTTAAGGAAATCAGGAGACTTTTCACGCTAGCTTCTGCATAATTAGGTTATGACTGGCCATCTGCTCCATCATTTATTTCTTTTGGATTTTTTCTCATCTTTCCTCTTCATTTTATTACATTCAAATTACTGATTATAAGAAGCACTTGAAAACACTTGAACATTGTTCTGAAATAACATTGTCTGAGCTGTGGCTACATTTGAAATCATAATTATCCCACTTCTTCACCGTCCAAACACAATTATATTCTAGATGCTCTCTTATAACTTGATCATGTTGTGACAGAAACAAAGTGAAAAACTAGCAGCCACACAATACTCACAAAATGAACACTTGACAGTATCTTGACACAATAAATGTTTGGGGCATCTCACAGGATTATAACATCAATCCCAGATAGATTATACAAAACACTTGGTTATCCCTTCAGCTTCCCACTACCTGCTTGTATGCCATTAAAATATTTTTTGTGTTTAATGGTACAAGACACAAAATACATATCGCTAGGATTCCTACTAGTCTCCTCCCCTGGTCTCAGCTATACCCCTACCTTATTTTCCTCCCCTCCTATCACCTTTCTATTCTTCGGAGTGTTTCCCTGTAAAGCCAATGCAGTAACACTACATGAATCATCCTTAGAAATTATGAATGACAGAAGCCATCCTCCTACCCAATCTCATTCAAAAACCAAAAGTATCCCCACTCGCATGGCATGTCCCACATCTCCCATCCTGCTACACAAGACCAGGGTTGTAGGCTTGCTTTGGCTTGGGAGTGTCTCCATGAGCAGAGGAAAATTTCAGCAGTACCAGAACGGGTCTGGTATTTCAGAATCTCTGAAGGAGCCTCGGGGTGAGTGCAGCAGGGTCTCAGCACTGAACTTGTTTAGGGATCTGAACAGGCGGGACCACTGAGCTGAGACCAATGGGATGAGGTTTAACATGGCCAAATGCCGGGTCCTGCACTTGGAGCGCAACAACGCTATGCAGAGCTACAGACTAGGAGAAGAGTGGTTGGAAAGCTGCCTGGAGGAGGACCTGGGGGTGTTGGTTGACAGCGACTGAACATGAGCCAGCAGTGTGCCCAGATGGCCAAGAAGGCCAATGGTATCCTGGCTTGTATCAGAAATGGTGTGACCAGCAGGTCCAGGGAGGTGATTCTCCCGATGTACTCGGCACTGGTGAGACCGCTCCTTGAATCCTGTATTCAGTTCTGGACCCCTCAGCACAAGAAGGATGTTGAGGCTCTGGAGCGAGTCCAGAGAAGAGCCACGAAGCTGGTGAAGGGACTGGAGAACAGGCCTCATGAGGAACGGCTGAGAGAGCTGGGGGTGTTTAGCCTGGAGAAGAGGAGGCTGAGAGGAGAGCTCATTTCTCTTTACAAGTACCTAAAAGGAAGTTGTGGAGAGGAGGGAGCTGGCCTCTTCTCCCAAGTGACAGGGGACAGGATGAGAGGGAATGGCCTCAAGCTCCACCAGGGGAGGTTTAGGCTGAACTTTATGAAAAAAAAAATTCATGGAAAGGGTCATTGGGCTCTGGAACAGGCTGCCCAGGGAGGTGGTTGAGTCACCTTCCCTGAAGGTGTTTAAGGGACAGGTGGACCAGGTGCTGAGGGGCATGGTTTAGTATTTGATAGGAATGGTTGGACTCGATGATCCGGAAGGGTCTTTTCCAACCTGGTGATTCTATGATTCTGTGATTCTATGATTCTATATTGCTATCTGTTTCCTTTTCAGCCTGAGCCACCCTCATCCAACAAGTGGCAGTTGGACAAGTGGCTGAATAAAGTCACCCCGCACAAAGCACCCATCCTGACCCACCATGACGGGCCAGCACTGGATGCTCATCCCTACTACGGACTCGTGAAGGCAGAGCAGCAGGAAAGTGAGAAGACCCCAGTTGCCAGCCCAGTTGAGCACCACAGTGGAGAGAGCCACACCACTGCCGCCACCACCACTGGGGACAGACCACGACCCAGGACCGCCAATAAAGCACCAGGCAGCAAAGGTGGCCGGCAAAAGTCACCCCCTGCAGCTGACAGCGGGCCTGCAAGGCGGGCAGCAGGGAAGAAGGCACCGCGGCGGGTGGAGAGGACCTCTGCCGGGGACAGCCCCCACTGCCACGGGACGGAGGAGCCCCCTGGGAGCCACAGCTTTCCTGAAAGAACTGCTGGCGAGACAACGAGGACACGACCCAGCAACAGCAACAGCAGCAGTGGTGGATGCAGAGCAGGGCATCGCCGGGAGCCCCGCTCAGCCACAGCCAGTGAGAAACGTAGGGCCAGGGGGCCAAGCAAAACGGCACCCAAATCCAAGGAGTTCATTGAGACTGAATCTTCATCCTCATCATCCTCCTCTGACTCGGGTTCTGAGTCGGAGAGGGAGGAGTGCCCGCTGCCCAAGGCGCAGGCAGCAGCCGGTGCTGAGCCACGCACCAAGGACACGGGGACCAGCACTGCCAGCAAACCCCACGGCGGCTGCAGTGCCTTTGGCTCTGTTAATGCCAGGACTAGTAGTGAAATAGCAAAGGAGCTGGAGGAACAGTTTTACACCCTGGTTCCTTTCGGTAGGAATGAGCTCCTCTCTCCTCTGAAAGACAGTGATGAGGTAAAGTCACTGTGGGTCAACATTGACTTGGCTCTTTTGTCCAGGATTCCAGAGCGTTTGCCTGAAGAGCCACTGGCCATGAGCGCCGGAGCAAACGAGGCGGCCAGCCTCCTGCAGGGTAGTAGTGCTGACCCCACAGCAGAGAAGGGTTTACCGAAATCTAGAAGGAAACGCAAGGTGAGCTTCTTGGGGAACTGATTGGGGTGGATAGGGGAGGCTCTGGCAAGTGGGAGGCAAGCATTGCTTGTGCTCAGTATTGGTGTCTCCTTTGGGCAAGCACTTCAGAGCTGGGATTTGTCCCCACTTACCATGTAGAAATCATCCAAGCTCCAAAGAAGATGCCATCCAAGGAGGTGGTGAAACTCTGGCTGCAGGGGATCACAGACCCTTGGAGACAGTGTTCACTGCTGGCACATTTTCCACAATGGTGCTGTTTTTTTAGTGGATAGTTTTCTCTCCCGAGGCTTCTCTGAAAACCTGAGCATTCAGAGGTGATGCTTAGGTCAGCAAAGGAAATATAACTGGCTCTCTTGTCATGGTCTGCATGATATCACTGAGAGTGTGGAAAAAAAGAGAGGCAGTATCTTTTTTCTTGTGGTCACACCCACCTCTCTGCTTTGCAACCCCCTTACGCTTTCTGAGCCACCAGTTGTGCCCAGGGAGAAAAGCCTTTCCACTCCATGGCCACAACTGTCCACCGAGGACACTTTCTGGTCTGTTTGTACCAATCTGACCCCAAAAGTCACTCTGAATTGGAATCACCATCTGTCCAATTTCTGGACAGTTTTACTGTGCAGTCATCAGTTGCCCTCAGAGCTACCATGTGTGTGCAGATTGATCTGTATATTTTTGGGGACTGTTTATCTAAAGTAGTCTTTCCTTTTCTAACTTGTTTCATTCTTGGTTCTTTTTTTACTGTCTGAAAGGTGGTAGCCCTGTTCTGGCCACTGGTAGAGCCATAAGGGAGAGCCTTGATAAGCTTTGAGGTGTGCTTGTCTACATTTTCTTTGTAGCAGAAAGCAATTGCATAGTACGAAATGATTGGAAACAGGTCAAGAAAGAATGGAAGAAGCAAAATGTTTGTGGTTTGAACCATAGGAGATGGGAGACCTTATCACTCTCTACAACAACGTAAAAGGAGGTTGTAGCGAGGTGGTGGTTGATCTCCTCTCTCTGGTGTCTAGTGACAGGACAGGGGGAAATGACCTCAAGATGCATCAGTGGACATTTAGATTGGATATTAGGAGGAATTTCTTTACTGAAAGTCGTCAAGCATTGGAATAAGTTGCGCAGGGAGATGGTTGAGTCAGCATCCCTGGAGGTCTTTAAAAGACAAGTAAATGTCATCTGAGGGATGCAGTCTAGTAGTGGACTTACCATCACTGGATCAATGGTTGGACTTTATGATCTTAAAGGTCTGTTCCAACCAAAACCATTCTATGATTCTGTGTGATGCCAGTGTGATAGTGTTAGGCTGTACATGCAGAAGGAAATGGGAGGACAAGATGGAAGAGAAAAATAAATGCAGTCATTCTAGAAATGCTTAATCTGACTTTCTGTGGCATTTATTATCTTCTACTATTCTGTCTTAAAGCACTGCTGTTGGTGGTGGGTTTAATGATACAATAAATACAAAGCATTCCTGGAATGCCAATTTGCCCCTCAGAATAAGACCCTCAGTGGGACAGCTGCTATGCAAAATCATAATATGTGATTCCCCCTTCCCAAAAGACTTTATGGATAAGGCTAATAAGAGTGGATTATCAGGCATAACTACAAAATTAGAAAGAGGTCCTTATCACTTCCACCTCTGTCATTAGAGGATGAGCAAAGTAGAGACAGAAGAGGATGGTTAAGCACTGAGGTGTGAAATAATAATAAGCTACAACCTCAACCCTGTTTTAGGAGTCACAGTAGCCGTAGATAACAGAAAATGTTGCTACCATGCAGCAAGGCAGTAAATACAGCAGAATCAATAGATAACAAGTAAAACTTAGCCACAACACTGGAAATTGGAGGAGCATTAGAAGTGGAAGCGGATGTAGACTTTGCAAGAGATTCATAAAGCAGAGCCTTTGGGAGCCGATTATACGACCCAAGGAAAATAAGAGGACATTAAATAGTGACAAGAAACATTGACTGTGTTCATACTAGTAATCAAGATAGGGCAGGGTGCGGCCCCAAGCAGTGGTACAGTCACCTGCTTTGTTTAACTGTTAACATGCTTGCTAACATGGTTTTGGCCTGGATCAACTTCAGTTCTTCCAGACAGCGTCTGGCCCTCACTTGGGACCAGACTAAGATCCCTTCCCAAAAGGCAATCTGAATGTGACACACCCTTATTTGAAGGAGGAGCAAGATGAGTGCATGAGTGTGAGCTGTGCCATAGGAGTCTGTTGTATTTACAAGTTTAAATGTAGTCACTGATGCCAAGAAAAGAGAGGGAGAGACAAAAGAGGTATGAGGCTGGGGACTAGGCAGGAGAAGAGCGCACAGGAGATGGGCGGAGATGGCAATATAAACTAAAAATATCCGAAAGTGCAAGTGGAGAAGTGGTTGAAACAATTCTAGATGTATTGTACTCTTTTGTTTACACACTGCCCGTTTATTTAGGTTTTTTTAAAGACATGGACCAATCTTCTCTGATCTGTGTGTGTATGCTCAAAAAAAAAAAAAAAGTCATCATTAATACCAAAATACCAGGAAATACCAGACCCTGACTTGCTGAAACACTTTTGGATCTGTAGTAAATCCAAAACCTACAAGACTATTATTTTTCTCTTCATTCAGTGTGAAAATGAGGAACAGTGCAAAGACATCAAGAAGACTCACTTAGAGCGAGAGAACTCTTCACAATTAGCTGCCGCTGCCCACAGTATCACAACAGCAAATCACTGCAATATGAATGAAAATAGGTAAGCATTTTCCTTCTTATTTACTACTGAGCCATACAACTAGTTGCAGTTTAATGCTGTGCTATGGTTTCCTCTAATAGGATTTTTTTTAAATTATTACTTTTTATGTTGAAAAATTACCCACTGTGTTTTTCTGGTTTAATGAACAAGTTAGCAGCTCTTGACACATTTATATACTTCAGTTTTGCCCTATTGCACAAAGAATCGTGAGGCTTATGGAATAAGAAAAGCAGTGCAATCATTTGAGACATACTCCCCAAAACTGTTTTGTAGGTACTAACTCCCATAGGCAACCATCCTTTCTTTCCTTACAGTATTATGAGATTCAAACTTCAAGTTTGACTGTATAAATACAATTATCTACAAACTCTGTCGTAAAGATTGAGGAAAATATTCATAGCAATGACTGCAATTCTCAGTTCCAGAAGATATTTGAGATGCAATGTTTTGAGTGGTTTTGGCGCAACCCAATTTGGCAGTTAAAATGCAAGCAGTTGTGGTCCAAATTCCCTCCCCTCAAGCTCCTAGGACACAAGAGAGCCCCCACTACCACTTTCAGAAAATGAAGTTACTTAGATGAGACTAGCTAAAGTTAGAAAACTGGTTCTACTTTAGCTCACACCAGGAACATTAGTGTTTGCAAGCAATCTATTCTGTGTAATTAGTAGGTATTTTAAGACAAGGATATCAGACTTTAAAAACAGTGAGATTTTTGAAGGATGCAGGGCATGAAACAAATAATGAATATTTAGCATTTGTTGGCATGGTTTATGCACACAGACCCCTATCAATGTCAGATCCATCATACTGAGATTCTCTGGAGGCTTCCAGCAGTCAAACTTAGACATGCATCTTTTTGGAGTTCAGCTGCATGCTGCGTAGTACATGCCGGTCATGAGTATTTGGAAAAAAAAAAGATTTTCTTGTAATATCAGGGTATCTCTTGGGGTGGAACTGCTAGCCCTAGAGAACAAATGTATTTATTGCAGTAAGCTTTTCCGTTGTACACATTGCTGATGAGTTTGAAGAATTCTTTTCATGAATACTGGAAAAAATCATGGAGAAAACTAATATATATAGTGCTTATTCAAAAATATGCATTCAATTTCTTTGCCCTGACATGTCACATATGTTTCATAAAGTGAAAACAATACACAGAGCAGTTCATTTTACTGGGGGTGATTGCATGCAGGCATGCCATTCCTGTTACCACAGTGTCATATGTTTTACGTTGCATTCATTTTCAGATAATAACAAGGCTGTCGTAGCTTGCTATGTCACAGGGTTAATTCTGTGCTTCCTGGAAGAAGGACAATAATTTTTGGTTTGTTTGCCGTTACAGTCAGTACTCCTGGTAGCAACTGTATGTTAAAAGAAACAAAGAAGAAGGCTTTAAGTATATCTTTGCCTCCTAATTCTTCTCTGGTCTGCCCTGCTTCCAAAAGATTTCTGTGGTTTATGCTGCTGTAGGACATGATCTAAAATGCTGAGGGTGGGCTGCTGAGGCTGTAGCTGAACTGACAGTACATACATCACGGCCTCCTGCCCCTCCAGCAACTGCTCATACGGTTACATCCTCCCCTCCAGTTCTACCACCAGCTTCATTGCTCTTCTCTGGACACACCCCAGAGCCTCAATGTTCTTCTTGTAGCGAAGGACTCAAACCTGCACACAGGATTCGAGATGCAGTCTCGCTAGTGCTGTGCACAGGGACAAAATCACTTGCCTGCTCCTGCTGACCACGCTGTTTTGATCCAAGCCAGGATGCTGTTGGCCTTCTTGGCCACCTGAGCACACTGCTGGCTCATGCTCAACCAGCTGTCAGCCAGCACCCCCAGGTCCTTCTCTTTTCAGCCGCTCTTCCCCAAGCCTGTAGGGCTGCACGTGGTTCCACAGTGGGATGGGATGGGTCAATAGTGTTGTTAAGCCTGGAGAAGAGGAGACTGAGAGGAGACCTCATTGCTATCTACAACTACCTGAAAGGAGGTTGTAGAGAGGAGGGTGCTGGCCTCTTCTCACAAGTGACAGGGGACTGGACGAGAGGGAATGGCCTCAAGCTCCACCAGGGGAGGTTCAGGTTGGTCATTAGGAAAAGAATTTTTCGTGGAAAGAGTCATTGGGCACTGGAACAGGCTGCCCAGGGAGATGGTTGAGTCACCTTCCCTGGAGGTATTTAAGGCACGGGTGGATGAGGCACTGAGGGGCATGGTTTAGTGTTTGATAGGAATGGTTGGACTCAATGATCCGGTGGGTCTTTTCCAACCTGATGATTCTATGATTCAGTCTGAAGCACAGTCTAAGTAAGGTCCAGTTTGACAAGAAAAGCCTCAGCATCAAAAAATGTCAAATTCCCGAGTATATTATAACTGATGTTGGGTGCCACAATCTGCCTAGGTGAGCCCTGTGCAATGTGCCAAAGGCCGTGTGAAAGGTCTGTAGCACAACTGGAAATTGCAACTACTCCTCACAAGCTCTGGGCCAAACATTTGAGGCGTAGGTACACTTCCAAAGATCTATGGTACCTCTTGGATGCATCAGGCTTGCACTCTGACAGTGATTTATAAACATGGCTAGTCAAGGCATGGATTTATATTTGAAAAGAGGAAAAGAAATGACAACATCAGCCTGCACATTGAAAATAGTAAAGAAAGTCTTATTTTTCTTAGCAAGAAAAGAAGGGCACAGTTTTTCATCTCACACTTCTCAATTCCTGGTTTTGTAAGCAGCTTTGGTCATTAAAGCAAAGCAGTTCACGTTGTATGTTAAGGGTACTACTCTGCAGCAAACAAGAAATGCTTGAATTATGATTCATGGCTTCTTTCACAGCTAGTTTTTAAAGACTTGCCAGAGAAATGGACAAATCTATGATAAGAGCACATTTAATTACCTCTATTCCCCGAAATGATGTGCAGAAATAAAGTCAAGTTTGTACCATATTCTTTTTTTGCGATTCCATTAAGTGTATACTGTCTGATACAGTAACTATAAAGAAGTGAGAATTGTCCATAAAGGGTAATAGGCTGAATAAAGGGGAACGTGGCAGGGGAAAGTATTGTGTTAAAGTAGCCTGTCTGACCTTAATCACAGTTTTAGTCTTAATGCAAACCGTCACCTTAAAAAAAACTTTTATTTTGTGTGAGTAGCTTTCAGATTTTCAGCTAAATATTTTCTTCAAATTAGTGCATCTGACATTTATTTCAGGGCATATTTTTATGGTCTGTCTGACTTCTCATCTAAAGCTTCTCACAAATAAATGAAAGTTGAAAATACTGACTGTATTACAGCTCACATTTCTCTGTCTGCTGTTTGCATATGTTTCCTTTTGTCTGCAGTATCAGCCTATCTTTCTTTGTCTTCAAAATCTGTATTAGATTAGTAGAAACAGTGCTACTAAAGGCTAGGCACCGAGCACAAAGACAAGTCAGTCATCTTTGAACACATTTCCTGTTTTAGTTCACATATGGATTTGTTGCCATGGTTTATAAATTGTCACCTGTAATGGTGAAATAAGACTCCATAACCTGAACTTACACTTCAGAGCCTAATCTTCGTATCCAGCTATCCCTTAAGAAATGGTGAGCAAGTGGTCATTTATCTCTGTATTTTCTTCAAGTACTCTGATACAGACTATATTAACTCCAGAATTACAATTTGCCTTGAAGGGAAAGAGGAGAAACACGATACAAATTTGTAAATGAGCTCTTGCTCCCAGTGCTGTAAGCTTGTTTCCAGATACCAATAGACTTTATCCTGCCAGCAGGTTTTAAATTCAAAGTTTTGGTAATATATAAAACATTTACCTTTCTCAAAGCCAGCTTTGTGACACTCCATTACTGTAATTTCCATTTCCAGCTTGGCAATGCCAATAAATAAAAATGAGAAAATGCTTCGGTCACCCATCTCTCCCCTCTCTGATGCATCAAAACACAAATACTCCAACGATGATTTAACTTCCTCCAGCAGATCTAATGGCAGCAGTCTATTACCTTCCATCTCCTCCAGCAAAAAACATAAGGCTGAAATCCAGTCACAGCCACCTCCCGGAGACTTCAATGTAAGTTTATGTTATTCACAATATAAAGCCTAGCTGTACATTTTTCACTTTGTATTGCAACCTATGATAGTTTTGCAGAATGTTATGCAAAAAAGTTGTAATAATGAATGTTGTATTGTAAGTTCAGTTTTTCTGATTCAGAGTTTAGCAAAGGAAAGAAGAAAGTGAAGAGGGCAGGCTATAAAACAGGCAGATACCAAAGGCTATATAAGCAAAAGGTAAAAGCTAATGGCCCAAGACAAATGGCTTTAAGCCTCCAGAGTATCTCTTGGGCACAATGCAAGCTCCCTGCATCAAAACATGTGGTACATAAGGTCTCTACAGTATAAGGCCTCAGCCAGTGCCTAATCCTGAGTATGTCTGCCGACAAGTTCTCCTGTATGTCTTACCACCAACTTTCTTAGATGTTTCTGCTTACTGTTGGCAGCAGTGAACATCTCAGCGCCAGCCTCATGTTAAACCAAATGTCATCACGTTGAATGTGTCCAGAGCACTCTTACAGATGAGTCTGTATTACAACACTGGGTGGTAGCCACTGCCTTCAGAGCACAGAGCAAGATGAGTACATGCAGCTCCCATTTCTGAATGAGCTCTGTGATAAACATGCTGGAGTAAAGACCCTGTCAGTACTTCTCTTTGAGGGAACTCACATCTCCCTCTCACCTTTCAAAATAGTACCCACCCTCTAGCCAACAGAACAGTGTACAAAAGATCAAGGGCAGAATATTGTCACACCCTCCCCTTGAACCTGTTCTGCTTTGTGTGAAATACCTACAAGAAGCAAATTTAGTGCTGTCACACTTAAGTCCACTGCTGGAGCATCTAGTCAAGCTGTCATGGCACTCTTCTGCTGCTAGAAAAGCCTATGCTCCTCTCCTTGCAACAAAAGCCTTTTATGTATTTTATCCTTTGATAAACAAGAGGCTTCAAAAACCTAAGTACTTCCTAAGTAACTTGCAGAAAAACAAACTACCTGAGTTGCAGCAGTCGTGGGGATAACTGGTCTCACAGTATATGATAAGTATCTACGTACATACCTAAATATATTTTTTTTGTGAGAGCAGAGCGGAATTAGTAACTATAATCTTGATTCTGGATACTTTTTAAAGAAACAAGTTATCATAAATTGTGTGGTTCCAGAATATCTCACAGATGTTAAAATGAAATAAAGTTAATTACATAAAAATATTACAATAAAAAAGGCATTTTTAAATACCTTAACCATAAATACATTTTTTCATGGATTAAATGTAAATTTTTAAACATTTTCACTTATAATAACATAAGTTCCTAGGTTTGTAAGTCATTCAGAACTATAATGATATGGTTCTTCACTGGATATCTTGAAAAGAATTTAAATTCCTTCATGGGTAAATGTGCTGGAAATCAAAAGTAGAAGGTGATTGCTTTATGACCCAAACACTCCGAAAATGCATTTCACTGAGATTTTCTGCACAGCCTAGCAATGCACCATTTGGTCAACATTTTAACAACCTTTGCAATAAAGTTCTTACGTATTTGGTTATTCATCTGAAAATTTTAGCCTGCTGAACTGATCTGGATGTGCCATGTAGAAGATGAGAGCACATAAACTATAAATGTTAAAGTTATCTTTGTTTTGCCCTGTCTTCCTAACCAAGAATGCCCAAGTGGTCGTTCGAATTTCTGTCAGAGACTGCAAGACAGGGAGTGGCTTTTATCCATTTGAGCCTTTTGTCCGCTTACCTATGGCATTTCCATCCGTCACTTGTCAGAGAAGGAGCAGGCTTTTCTGGCAGTAGCTACCAAGCAAAACCAACCAAATACTCTCTGCTTTGCACTGTGCCTCATAGCAGGTGACATCAGGGGACAAAGGGCTCATGAGATCACATGAAGAACAGGACTGCAGCTGAGGGAAAGCATGAGGCCCTGCCAAAAGACACGTGCTTCTGCTGTGGCACAGAGCAGTGATCCTTCAAGTTGATCAGGGACAGGGAAGAATAAAACCTGGACCTTGGGCTACAAATTCATACTGCACAGGCATGCAAACAGTGCTGCATGAAACAAGTCAAATGAGCAAGTCTTCCTTTCTCAAGCTATGGAACAATGCTAGTTTGGAAGATGAAGACTAGAGACATAACTTGATTTTCTAAATGACAACAGATCTAGTTTTTAAAAATTTCACTTGCTGTGTTTTAGTGTGTTTTGATAGTTACTAATGGTTCTACTCCATTTCTTCTGTGCATAACATTGAAAACTCAAGTTCTTTATGAAGTGCTCTGAGCAATATCTGTAACAGTTACACATAATCCCTGCTGAAATAGTAGAAAAACTAACTGCCAATTTACAGCCCACTGAAAAGATGCCGTGTTGGTTTTCAGTTGCTTTTTTGAAATTAGTAGCCAAGTCCTTACTGTCTTCTCTACTGTTTGTTGTCTAGAAAGCAATTCATGTAAATTCAGAAAATGTTCTTCTCTGCAATAAGCCACAGTCCCAAACAGAGCCTTGGTCACCTCTGTCCAGCACACCTAGGGACTGCAGAAGGACAAAGCTTATCTTTGATGATATGTAAGTACAGATGATTTTTAAATTAAAAAAAAAAGAGAATGTTATTTCTTTCATTAAAAGACAGAAAATAAATTTTATCAAACAGGAGGTGAAACATGGTCCTGAAGTGTTACAGGAATGCTGTGCACTGAGCAGTGAATGAGACATACTGTATAAATTCTTCAGTTTTCCATCAGAAGATAACTCTCTAATCATCAGGGAGCGGTGAGGAGTAGCTGTTCCCTAGAAGACAGGGAACTAGAAGCCAAGGGGCAGGACACAGATAGCAGGGCAGGGGCTGTGCCAGCCAGGGTCCAGTTGCTCAGTACCCAAGCAAGGTGAGCGGAGTGGGCACAGGGGTGGCAGGCAGGTTCGACCACGAGCCTTGATTCTCATGCTAGTCCATGATAATGAGGCAGGTCCAAGGTCCAGCCAGGAAGTCAGGTCAGGGTCAGGTCTGCTGAGGGTCAGACATGTCCCAGTGACTGCCAGACGTGGATAGTGACAAGGCAGCTCTGAGGTCCAACCAGGAAGATAGTCCCCAGGTCATGGTGCATATCAAAGAGGGGCATGGCTGGGTACAAGCTGTGAAAGAACTGAAGACAGACACATTTAGAATGACTTGGACAGGGAATGAAGGCTGAGACCTAAGCTTAAATGTATTTTTTTAGCCCATGAGCAAGTGGGTTACCCCACACGAGGCAGGTTAGAGCCATTAAGACATTAGTACCCTTGAGGCTCCGGCATTAATTATGCATGCATCAGACTGTTAATATATACAGAATCATGGCAAGTCAAGGTGACAGGGGCACCCTTCTTATGCAACCTTCAGAGCAAGGGGAAAGGACATACTGGAGTTTTGCATCCCTGAGCCCTGACAGATGCTGCTGTCATTGCTACTGCTGCTGAGGAAAAGGTACCACAAGGGCAGGGTGAGTAGGAAGCAGTAGTGGTTGGCATGAGTACCTGGAGGGATACGTAGCCCTCTCCACCTTCACTGCTCTCCTCATCTGAAAATAATTTCAGTTCATAATTGCCTTTGGTTTTGGTAAATTAGAATTGCTCGTTTGTTTCCCAAGGTCTTTCAGGATGTAGTATTTAGATATGGCATAAAGGTGAAACTGAAGGTTGAATTTCTAGTATCTAGAAAATCCACATTTTTTTTGACTGGTAGTTTTCTGGTCTGAAAACACTGATTTTTCTGGCTAGTGTAGAAGAGGTTCTGTTCAAGCTATGCCTCAGAGTGCCATGAGCAAATACAGCTCCGTAAGCTTTGACCTTTGCACACATTTCATGTGCCCACTCTATAACCTACAGCATTTCTAACTCTTAGACCGAGGGAAACCCTGGGATAACACTTTCCTCAGGAACTGTTTTCTATCAGAACTGGGATTTTTACTAACTAATAATTATTGTAATACTTGAAAGGTTTGTTCACACTGCTTGGTTGCAGGGACAACTAGAGCGATGGTAGCCTCTCATAAAGAGAATCCCAGTTCTCTACTCTAAGTTGTAAATAATTTCCATTAACTTCAAAAGGATGTAACTGTTTTGTGTGTTAAGAGAATAAGGCTAATGAGATTAATGTCTGTGTGTGTTCATGGTGGTCACAGGAAGATGTAAGTTGAATAAATGTGATCGGTTTTGCTGCCCCTTTTGGAGAAAACCCTCCCCTGTGTATATATCCTCATTTTTCCTCCTTCCCCTTTCATGTTTTTAACTCTTCCAATACATTTGTTCAACAATCATCATTGAGGAAATCTGAAACTGTTTAGAAGTACTACCTAGTTCTTCACCTCCTAAAATGCATAATTCACTCGCAACTGATCGATTTTTCTGCAGTTAAACGTTTGCATAATAAAACTATTTTGCCTTTGCGGAGAGAGATATGAATAAACTGTTCATGTATAGTGCCTTCCATGTAGAATGTCCCCAAGCAACTTAAAGCCCATTAAAGAAAAGCAATCTCAAAAGCCAAATAAGATAAAACACGGAATCAAGTATGTCCTAATTTGCCCTCAAAACCAGAAACAATTGTGTGTCTGTTGTGCTAACTAGAGGAGGGAGATTTTCATGTACTTCGACTGTCACCCACAACCTATATCTAGGAAACATCACCAGAATACCAGCTGTACTAGTCCTTGACTCTGAAATTACTGTGCAGAGAAGTCAGTGAAATGTGGCAGATTAGACTGGCTGAAAATGCTAAATATCAACAGATTTTACTCACATGTTAGAAGGATCAAATTAAACACGGCAGCCAGTGTCTTTCAAATTCGTATAGTGCCACAGCACAGGATTTGAAGAAATGCAATACAGTAGGTCTAAAATTACGTAGTAATCCTAATGGCAGCATTTTGTACAAAATTATGCCTATGAAGTATTTCATCTCATAATCCATGAGGTTCTGAATTACTTTAATCCAGCCATGCATTTAAGGTCTTCATTTTAATCAGACTCTATAGTTTTTAAAAGACTAAATCCCTTATATTGATTTAAAAAAAAAAAAAACTAATTTTTTTGACCAGTCAGTGTCTCTTTGCTTTATTCTTAATTTATTTTCTCCAGATCATTGACAACAGCTGTCACTAGCTATAAATTGGAACACAAGTAGGTCAATAAAAAGTACATCTTGCTTGGTAGAGTGCTGTATACACGTATCTCACAATATCAAAGTAAATACAGCTTCAAAAGGCAGGTAAAATCCTACTTCTCCTATTTTGCCATTGTTTACTGCTTGTTCTAAACATGCTTCGAGGTACCCAGCACGACACATGTATAAGTGACATCAGTACTGTTTCCAGTATTAATTCTTAATGAGATTTCCTGGATTTGGGGCTATTTCTGACTATATGAAGAGAACGTTTTCAAAGCTACATAATAATGCTTCCAGACAAACGCAGTTCTGCTGTAATTTCACTGAATGATAGAATTCCCAATAACTGCATTTAGCAACAGTCTATTGTCCTTGAAGTGATAAGCAGAGACAAGATGTACTGTGGGTGCCCCAGGGTGCAGTCCCACACCCTGCCCAAAACGCTCCATGTGCAGTATAAAAAAAGCAGAGAATATTCACCTTCTCAGTTCTTCTTGTGGCTAGGACAGAACTTGCTCCTCAAGATTATTTTCTCACTTGCATTGTAGGTTATGTTTTCAAACTTGGTGTGTGGTTTTCTTTACTTATATTTATTTTCGTTTTTTCTAGCCTTATAGGAGCAATATAATACATCTTCTTCAGCTTTAATTTTAATTCATATTTGGTTGAACGTTTATCCCACCTTTGTGTACTTAGATGCTATGCAAACACACCAGGTTTACATTGTCCAAGGGACATATCCTGCTGTGAAGTAGAGTTCCTGTGTGAGTTTGTCAACCAGTACACCATACCCAGAAAAGGTTCAGCCTGTGAAGGAATTATGCATAGAACTCATAAAGAACTCAAAAGATAACTTCTTGATAAATCTCTCTATTTTGGCTTGAACTCTAAGTCTTGCATTTTCATTTTCCTCTCCCTTGTTCCTCCACATCAGAGTGGAAGGGAAAAGGTGCTCTTGGGTTTTGATTCCTATACAACATGTAGATGTCATCTTACTTTGTACTGCTCAAAGTGCCTCCAGGACTTATAGCCTTCTGCAGTTTTTAGAGTGACTTCTGTAGCGCTGAGCACATCCTCAAGAGCACAATTAAGGAAAAGAGCTTATATCCTCTTCTCATCAACAATCTAAAAAATCACTGGTCAGACAGACTGAGACGTACTATACTAAATTGCTCACTAATTCAATGCTTCCTTTGGACTGCTGCCAATTTCTTAGCTTTGAGAGATTTCATCTGACCATCTCATTCTTCCTCTCCTTCCCTCCTTACTTGTGGCGCTGAATTTTCTCATGTGTACACTGCCCATAAGAAAATAACATTGGACTATTAGACAGCAGACACTGCCTCCCATGATTAGAGAATTAAGCTGCACCTTCTCTGCAAGACCACAGAAGTTTCATCTAACCTCCCGTGGTGTTTACTGTCCTACTGTACCTCTGTTTCTTGACAGGGCCTATCTTCCTCAGTAGCAAACATTGTTTTCTACTTGAAGAGCAAGCTTGTCTCCTGGTACAACACAGGGTTTGTTTTATTGTGCTGGATCACAGAGGAGTGTGGGTTTTCATCATCCTCCACACCAAGATTCACAGGTGTGGTGTGTAAGATATTCTAATGCTTCTGTTTGCAGCTTAATTCCTAAGTCAGTGGAACATATATTTGAGGAATGTGCTTCAAGTTCATTTTCCACAATAAAATCACGCAGAAGTTTCCCTTTCGGACTAGACAGCTCAGTGTAATGGCCCTAGGGTGCAAAGACTGTGATTCTCTAAGGAAACCTGGGAGCTTTCCTTGTCATTTCTTCAGCATATAAAGGCTATTTTCATCTTCTAGTGTAAAACAAACTATACCTGCAAATTATTGTAACCACTTTAGCCTAGACATTCACAGGTAGACTGTTCAAACTCATTTTTAGCCTGAGAGTACCCTGTTCATCCTAAGAAGCAACAACAAGTTAGTGAACTGGAGAGGGTCTGTGGTAGCATAATACACATGAGGAATATGCATTTAAAAAATCCCTATCACATGCATTCCTGGTCTTCTATTGCCTAATTATTACTTATTTCAAATCCTACAATAACTGAAGTTTCTTGGACAGGCAGTGCAGGACAGGAAACCTGGATAGAGTCTTGGTTTCAGGCTCGTCTGCTCCTTTCAGTGTGGATACTCCATTCATTGACTCAGGTTTCACATGAACTGTCACTCAACAGTTTCACATACACCTTGACTTCTCACTCATCAGAATCGGGAACATCAGAGCTGGCTGCCAAGTAGTCTCTCTCCCAGAAAGATCCTTCTGCCCTTGTTTTTCAGCTGCCTCTTGAGATTTTAAGCTGTGATGCCATGGTATTTTAAAACTATAAAAAAATGTGCTGCTGTCGTCCTGCCCTCTCTCTGAGATCTGACTGTAAAGGTTTTCACCCCACTTTGGACTGAAATTAGCTGATTTCAGAATATCTATTTAACATATGTTGAAGGAGACACAGTTGCAGTTTATCTACAAAGATGTAATGTTTTCTCCCTCTGCTTTTAATATAGGAGCTCAAGTCCCCATTGTTAATACTTCCTTCATTTCTCTTTCTTCATTTCTACACTTTGCCCTTGCATGTTTTAGTCTAGATATTGTTTTCACGTGGATATCTTTAAGTTATGAATCTGGGTCATGACCAGGAATTTGTAGTAGATTTTAACTCTTTCTCATAGTCTCTTGTGTTTCGCTGCATTGACATGGTTAGTGTGGAGGATTTTGCATGTTTGCCAAAACAGTAATCCCCACTTATTTTATCCTTCTCCATTTCATTTAAATGAAGTGCCAGGGCTTTAATTTTGTCTGCTACTTTTTGCAACAGTAATTCCCTGTCTAGGTATCAGTACTATTCATCCCATCTAAGCTATTGACCTTGTTACTCTAAGCCCAACAAGGTGGTATTTATGCAGTTGTGCGATTGAGCAGAATTTTCCTACATTCATGCTGAATCCAATCAGATCATTTGTTCCTGTCTTTCTGAAGTGCCTGTAACACTGTTGTTTAAGTGGGTCACAAATGCTCTCTCTGCCCTCTCCACTTGGATGCTCCTCTGCTGAACTTTCCAGACCTGCTGGATCTGCTATAGTAATCATGAAACTCCTGTAGCAGCGTACCCACCTTACACAGAGCTATGGGCTCTCCCCAACTCTTTGTGCCCCTTCTACCATGCTCCAGACACAGCAGTGGCATGTCCCATAAACCATCATTTATTTTAAGTCGTGGAATGAGCAGGAGGCCATGATACATCAGGGGGCAACGCTGGATTTTGCAGTAATACCTGCTCAGTTCTATAACTTTACCCTTTTGGCTACAGCAATTTCTTCTGATTTGACCCTAGCACTGAACAAATGTTAAAATCACTCATTCTGCTGTTCTACTCCTTTGCAGCATACCCATTTTTTTGAGGTCTAGATTACCAAAGTTTTGAAATTGTTCCTATATTTAGAATTATGATTTAAGCTGCTTTTATTGTATGCAATTGCTGCACGCTGAGGAAGCACTACTTTGTTTTTTTATAACACTTGAGCAGTATTATCTCTGAAGGGTATTAAAATATGCACTTGGCTACATTTATGATGCTTAATTGAACTTTTATTAGTTTTTTTTAATGTATCCTCATAAAGCACCATACCACAGTAAGAAATAATGTACAAGTGGTAGATTATGTAAATGAAGCAGAAAATGCTATACTTTGGTATTTAGTTCATATAAAATATAAAAATTAGATGAAAGATGTGGTTTTGAATACGGTTATAATTAAAATTGTATGTTGGAGTCTAAGCTACACCATACTCTGTAAATACGAGTGGCTGAACTGACTTCCAAGGAGATTATGTTGCAGTAGATGCTGATAAATTACTGTACGAAGTAAGGCTTTTATTGATTCACTTTGTTTGATTCTCTTCACCTTTTTTTTACTGCACGCGTTTACATTTTTGCAATTATCTGCTAAACTGGAGTGAATTAAATTCAGAGGAGGCAGCAAAAGACAGAGGTGGCAGAAATGCTCTGTAATAGCTAAATAGGATGAGAGAGAGAGAAACGTACTCACAACCAGGCATTTCACCTGGGTAATGGTAACACCACTCTTAGGAGCTCAACAGCCTGGAAATTCTGAAAGCCTGCTTCTGGGAGAGGAGTAATTATGATGCCCACAGCCATCTCACCTCATGCTGGGATCCCGCGCAACATAACAAGCAATTGAAATGCCGTCCTTCCTGCTGGTTTTCGGCAGGCTCCCAGAGAAAGTGGTGGCAAGGCAAGTGAGAGAAATTCTGGACAGTGGTGGATTGTTTGATAAATTTCATCTTGGATTCAGCCACAGCCAGGCTACTGAGGCTGCCCTTGTCAAAGTCATAAATGGTGTGAATGCCACTGCTGAAAAGGAAGCCTGGCCTTGTTTGTACTATCAGATCTAACCATGGGAGGGTTATTCTATAAAAGGCTGGATTCCGTTGCAGTGCCTAGGTGACTGGCTAGTGTTGACGGAGAATGTGTTGAACTGGTTCCAACCGTACTTGATTGCTTTCCCCAATCAACATAGTATGGTAAATTCTCCTCGAGAGCCGCCAGTTTCACACAATGACACTTGATCCCAGGGAGAATTCACCAGCAGCCTGACTTAGTCGGCACTGATGCTTTATGCGCTTTCTCTTGCCCTTCAGAGAGATATATGAGATGCATTAGAGTAGTGTATTAGAACTCCTTTTTGGTTTTGTTGAAGAGAACTGTATTTCTAAAAGTACCAACAGTCAGATATTCAGAAACAAAGGACTTTCTTGTGCAATCAAGATTATTAATAGAGATAAAACATTTGTTTGTACCTGTTAATTTGAACTCAGACTTCCTCTTAATTTTTTTTTTTTTTAAAAAGAGGCATGAATTCTGTTTGTAAATCTGGAATGACAATTCTGATACCGATGGATACAAACAGTTGTAAATAACTTAGAAGAAAATCTGACCCAATAGTCTGAAAACCAAAAGTCTCTGAATAACTTTCCAAGAGACTTCAGTTGACATTCATAACCAGCAATATTTTTAGCCTAACAAACAAACTGCAGTGCTTCTTCTAATACTCACATTCACTCCAGTTCAACCAGTAATCTGGTACCATTTTAACCCTGTAGAAGTTTTCCTTGTTCCCTGGCTCCTCAGGCTGTGGCATGGTTGTGATCTGCAGAAGGACTGCAACCTTAAACCAAAGTCCTGAAAAGTTTAACCACAGATCTTTCTGAATCTCATCATTGAGAAAACAGATGTACTTCTTCTCAAGATGTCCCTCAACAGTAACATGTAGTATCTGAAGTCAGCATGAAGTGAGATCACCTGAAAATTATCCAGCCTGACATTGCTGTGAATTTCACTAAAAAGACCAAGTCACAGAGGAAAGAATGAACCTTAAAGTTCGTAACAGATTAGGGTTCTCGGTCATTATAAAATCAGAATATTATTTAAAATCTTTTGTGACCTTTACAGATATTAAATGTGCAGTATGCAAAAGTATGATCCTAAGTAATGAACTTATGCATCCTCTTTCTCATGCATCTTCATATGTCTATGAGCTGAAGTAACCTGTTATCCTCAAGGAGTCTGTAGAAGAAGACTGGCTTTTCTGGGTTTATTTTTTTGCTTAATAGCATGATAATATTAATGAGTATACTGGATTATAAAGACAAATGGTATTCATGTGCACTGGGAAACTAAAAAACCCTAAATTTTTAAACTTCCTTTTTTCATTAAAATATCAGAAAATAATTAAATCTAAGCACATTCTTATTTTCTTACTGAAATGTTATAAGAAAGGTATGCAATGTACATAAACATACATTAAATCTATAGAACATTTCAGCTTTCCATTATCACCCAACATTCACATTAGCAATCTGAATAGAAAGTTTAATAACAGGTAATAATGGATTGAAGAATAGTATTTCATAGATGGCATAAAAGGATCAGAAACTGATTTCGCATATTTTTTAACACCATTGTGCAAGCACTGTTTAAGAAACTAGAAGAAAACATATCCTATACATTTTTTCCCAATTAATCTTAATTTCTGTCAGGTGTCCCCTGATCTATAAATCAATCTTATCTTTTCCCGTGTATATTTCCTTGGAAATGCCTAAATACATATAAATAATATAATGTAAAATGGCCTCTTAATAGTTTCTTTTATGTATTAGGCTTCTAAAAAACCAATTAGACTTGGTAGAAACCAATTACTTCAGGTTTTGCACATTGCATTATTGTTAACTACCCAACACAGGGCCCGCAAAGCAAGCTTCTTGGTTCAGTAATGTGCAGGCTTCTTGCCAATAACTTCATTGCTAATCATAAGTTACAAGGATAAATCCTACTAGTTGAAAACCATTTTATAATTAACTTATAAATAAGTAGACCATAATTATATTGTGTTACCTCACTTTGGTTTTACAGCCTCTTGCCATGCTTCCAACAAGCAAATTAGACATATAATGCTGGGTGATATATGGTCAGGGATGTTGCAAAGGACATATTTTAATGACCTGAGTTTCAAAGGGTCATGTAAAGGTTCATCACTTCAATCATTTCAGAGAGATGAGACCACTTTTTGTTGATTTGCTCTGCTCTGCTTTGTTTTACTTCTTGACACTTCATAGTAAACTATTGTATCAAGGTCATTCCACAAGATGAAGAGAAACAGGACTGACTTATATTCTTCTAAGAATTCTTAATAGTTCTGAAAACATAGTTATTTTGCTACATCAAGCTACTGTTGTTTCAATATCTAGTAGTTCGTAATTGACCAAGACCAAATCTAGATGGTTTGTATTATTAAGATAATGCTAGTGTCTTGCTGGGCACAGGAAGCTATTTGCAGCTGCAGCAGGTTAGGAGGTACTGGGACACAAACCTGTCTTCAGTCCACTTTCTGACCTACTGGCTGAAATAAGCTGTGGAGAAATTCTGCTCTGAGGGAGAAGACTATCTTTAGGAAAGTCAGAGCAAAGGAACTGTTTTTCTCCATATCCACAAGCTTTTGAGGGCAGAAGTCATTCAAAATTACTCAGACCTCAAATTTTATCTCCATCTAGTGATATTCAGCCCTCTTTTTCTTCAAAATAAGGTTGACTAACCTTCCGTGGTGCAATTAAATGTCCTTGAAATTGTGTGCACATAAGTAGAAGGAAATTGACCAAGTAAATACACTGCCTAATAGCTTTCTGTTCTTAAGGAAGTTTATATGGCTGTGGTCTTCTGTCAAGAGGCTGCCCCTTGCTCCCACCGATCTGTTATAGATCTGAGGAAGTTCTTACTGCAAAAATGTTTTACTCATCCATCCCACTGACTTCAGTTTTTAGATCTGTATCTTCTGTGACTCACACAAAACATTTTTTTAAACACGTGTGCTGAGAAGTCCCATTTTCAAAAGAACTAGGTAGGATTATATACTGGTTTGGGCTGGGATAGAGTTAGTTTTCTTCGTAGCAGCTTGTATGGTTCTATGACCGCAACAGTGTTGATAGCACAGAGATGCTTCAGCTATCACTGAGCAGTGTTTGCACAGCCTCGGGGCCTTTTCTGTTTCCTACCCTGCCCTGTGAGCAAGCAGTAGGGGAGCAGAAGTTGAGAGGGGACAGAGCCTGGACAGTTGACCCCAACTCACCACAGGGTTGTCTTACACCATGGGACATTGTTCTCAGCAATAAAAGCTGAGGAAAGAAGGAGAAAGGGGAGATGTTCAGGGTGATGACATTAGTCTTCCTAAGTCACTGTTAAGCATAACAGAATCCTACTTTCCAGGAAATGGCCGAACTCCTGTCTGTCAATGAGAAGCAGTGAATGAATCCCTTATTCTGCTTTGCTTTACCTATTAGTCTGTCTTTATCTCAACACACACATTTTCACTAGTTAAGTCTTCTAATTCTCTCCCCTATCCTGCTGAGGGAAGTGAGCAAGAAGCTGTGTGGGGCTGAGCTACCGGCTGGAGTTAACCTACAACAGATTTCTGAACAACAATAGTTCCATATTGTTTACAACACCAAGCACTTAAAAACATGCATGTTAAGAACATCAGAATTTGTACTAGGACTGCTCAGGAATATCTCATTTTCACTAGATAAGGGCAAAGGAATAGCACTCTAACCAATACTAAGAAAGCTATTTTTCAAGGCAAAGCTTCCTTCTCGGAAAGAGATGAGGATATGGCAGTAACCTCAGTATATGCTGAGAAGATTCAGTACATGCTTTTGCTGAGTAGAGAAAGAAGGCAGTTGTCTCCCATGTATGTGAAACTGGAGGAATCTGCAGGGTCTGCAAATAAGACAAAAAATTTATGAAAGGGGAATTTGCTTCAGTCGTGAGGAGCTCACTGAGGTGGTGACCAGACATTGCCAAGGAAACCTCAGTTTGTGTTTTAAGTTTGAATGGAAGTGAGTAAGTCTGGATCAGAAGCAGAATTGTCAGTTTTGGCACAGAGACAGCAGTTGAATTTGTGCCCTGTAGTCAGTAGGTCAGGTAGCTTATGGAAGGAATAGAGTCTCTGAGATCTGTTTGAGGAAAAATCAATGGAGAAATTGGCACGACCTACACCAGTGGAATTGCAGGAGGCAGCCCAGCACCGAGCCAGAGATGAACTCCAGGCAGCAAAAGTAAACAGCACTCTCAGCATGTTCACAGATAAGAGCGAGAAGGAGGGGAGAGATGTGGTAATTGTAGAGGCAAGCATGTCCAATGTGTGTTTTCAAAGTGGAGAGATTAAACACACGCTTGTTTCAAGAGGAGGAAGAGGCCAAAGCAAATGTACAGAGAGGAGTAGAAACAGAGGTAAGCAAGCACCAGGGAGAGGAGAAGATGGAATAACTTGTTCCACTTAACACTTGCATCCACTTTGCAGATCAAAACTGCACTAATTTGGGAAGCGGTTTATATAATCCATAAAAACACATTTTATTAGCTTTTTTTTTTTTTGCTTTGAATCACTGAGTTCTAAAGAATGAGAACAGCCATAAATGCTATTGTCTCCACAGGCAGCAATTTGGAAACAGAAGATGCATGGTTACATGATAAGTGTATTTTGTTCATAAAAAATGCTTGCAAAAATAAGGGAAAAATAACTTGAAAATATTCTGCACTTCAGAAAATAATAAAATGTCTTCTTATTTTCCCCTGGTAGGCCACGCAATGCAGATTACTTTATGCAGGAAGCTAAACGGAAGAAACATAAAGCAGATGCAATGGTGAGAACATTTTCTATCCAGTTATGTTGCTCCAAATTATTTTTGCAATGCAGTTTCTTCATCAGTGCAGTATTGCTGGGGTAATTATAAAATCTATTATAAGGATGGCTAGGCTTGTTAAATTAAGAAATGTTTATATAATCAAATGTTCATAGCCCAATAAACTATGACTTAACAAATAATGACTTACTGAGATAAAGGCCTAGATAAATAAAATTTTCCATTTGTTCCTTCACTTTAATTAGTAACTATAGTAATGGAGTCTGTGAGGGGGATCCACATACCTATCTTCTCAGTTTAACTACCTGGCTGGGTCCTGTAATTGTACCCCCAAATCTGGTCTGGTGTTTGAGGCATTTGTATTTTCTTTAAAGAGCTTTGGTTCTTTGGTGCCAAAAGAACCCTGGTTTCTTAACATAATCTCTAACATAATCAGAAGCACACAAGGAATCTGTGTAACCCTAGAGGAATCATAGAATCATAGAATTGTAGAATCACCAGGTTGGAAGAGACCCATCGGATCATCGAGTCCAACCATTCCTATCAAACACTAAAACATGTCCCTCAGGACCTCACCCACCCGTGCCTTAAACACCTCCAGGGAAGGTGACTCAACCACCTCCCTGGGCAGCCTGTTCCAATGCCCAATTACCCTTTCTGTGAAAAACTTCCTCCTAATGTCTAGCCTAAATTGTGCAAGGAACACCTTGCACATGTTGTTACAATGAACAGATTCTTGGCCTTGCTTTGACCAGTCAGAAAATGTAGCCAGTGAGAAAAAAGGGGGAATCTGAGGCTTTATGGAGCACGAAAGAGTTGTTTGTCTTTCCAAACAAATGGGTGCAATGAAGTACTCAGCACTCCAGGAGAGCTCTACTTAGCTGTCTGTCAGCTTTTTCCAAGGCTGCATTTCTCCAGCACTATGAATAAGCTGGCATAGCCTTAAAAACTTTATGTCTCTAGAATGGTAGGCACGGTATATAGGACCATTAAAGTTGGAAAAGGCCTCTAAGATCATCAAGTCCAACCATCAGCCCACCATCAGCATGCCTACAAAACCATGTGGGGTGGGAGTTTGCATTCTAATCGGTCTTGCAGGTGAGAGTACTTGCAGTCCTGGCTTGTTCTGTCAGGCAGACATTTTATTGTCATAGCAGCCAGAAAGAAGAAAGCTAGCTCAGAGCCTATTTCTTCACCTCTTTTTCTCAACTGCACAGAATGCAAAAAGGCCACGGAGGCAGAAGCAGGCCCTTAATTTAGGGCACTAACAGTGAGTTTTACAATCTACCTGAGTTTATTAGCGGAAATTTCTGTAGTTTATTCAGTTCCATATTACTCTAAAGTGAGTCTTAAATCAAAAAATACTGTGGAGAAGTACAAATGGTGCATTTTAGTATGTTGCTTTAAAAAGAATGGGAAAAAAAATCACTTAATATGCAAAGGAAATTCTTAGCCTGAAGAGAAATGGTTTTCTGTGGTAGACTCCTAGAAAGAGGAGGTGTAAGCATCATTCTCTGCTCTGCCACTAGTCTCGTGCACGAGAGTCACTTAGGTACAGTTTAAATAACCTCCCATCAGTGTCAGGTGATTGAAATATCCTTCATATTCAGCTTCCATACACAGTGAACCAGTACCTTACTTACAGCTTGTGAATCACTCTTTGCAAGTACTTCCTCTCTGTGGCTGACTGTGTAGGGATCCTGGAGGAATTTCCATATTGCCAAAGTGCCTCCAGGAACTTTGAATCACCTTCATGGGCTCAATGCCTCCTATTTTGTCACTGCAGTACCTAACATAGGCACTTAGAGTGAGCAGCCTGAAAATTGCTGTAAGTCTCTCTGCTACTTAGCCCCCCATCTGTGAAATCGGAATAATAGCACTTCCACCCACACAAGAGCATCAGGGAGAGAAATATAATAAAAAGTTTGTGAAGTTCTCTAGTATGATCACAATGGGAGTCATATAAGAACCTGAAATAGATTGAAGCCAGTGTGCCATTCCGAAGTTACTATTTAAAATCTTTATCCCTTGGAAAAGAATAAGGTCCATTAACCTTTTACTATGTGCATCAGATTTCAACCAAATGCATCCAGTCCATTAATGGGCTTTATGTACCGCAGGAGTTCTGACTGAAGGAAAGACAAGTCAGGACAGAGAGGTGTTAGTATGATTCATCTCTATCTACATCAAAAATTAAATTCTGAGAGCAGATGAGAGGCACGTAAGTGTACACATATGAACGTGCACATTTGCATATACACCATCATATAGAACACATATGTATGTATATGTGTATAAATACACAAATACATACACAGAGAGTGAAAGAAGTACTGAAAATAGGAGAAGTGGGGCAAGGAAGAAGGATAGCAGGAGAAGCTGAAAGAGCAGAGCAGTCCCTGAACAAGGTGGAGGATATAGAAAGCAAATTCCTGACAAGAGGAGAGTGGAGTCAAGCAGTCGTGAAAACAGTAAACACAAAGAACACATGAGAACAGAGTCTTTGAATAAGAAAGAGTTAGTAGTCAAAGTATTATTTTTTTATTCTCTTAGTTCACCATAGTCATTACCTTTCTTTGTTGAGTGATGAAAAACTATATTTGCAAACATATGTGAAACACTTTTTAATGACAACAGGAGCAAAAGTTCTGATGAGTTTGTGGAATTCCCAGCACTGGAAGAGCCTTGACAAAGATCCATCAGGAATGTTCCAAGCAAACTTGACCCTTCTTTGAACACTAGAGTGTGGACCAAATAACATTTTGTAGCCATTTTCAGCTCTGCTTTCTGTATCTTACTATTTTCACTGATACAAAGAATTTGATAGGCTTTAGCTTTCTCGTTGGAAAATTTGTGAATCTAAAGATATACCAATGTGTGTCAAGTTTACAACTGGTATTGAGAAAATCCCATCACATTTAAGCATATCTTGATGATTACTCTGTGTCCTTATTTTTTCCCTCTAGGTGGAAAAGTTTGGAAAGGCACTGAATTATGCAGAAGCAGCACTATCGTTTATTGAGTGCGGAAATGCAATGGAACAAGGCCCAATGGAATCTAAATCCCCTTACACAATGTATTCAGAAACAGTTGAACTCATCAGGTAGGAAGGGAAGAGATGACCTCAGGAGTTACTCTGTTTGTGCAAACATGCTTCTCCACATTATCAGGTAGTTCCCTAGATATAGTACGAAGGGACAAATGAAGTCCTTCCAAGTGCCTATATAGTCAGATGTAATATGTTTGTATTATCTGTGATTTCTACGAGAATTGAATCATAAAACTGTAGAATGCGAAAAAAAAAATCCAAAAGCTTTTCTTAATGCATGAGTTACAAATTACAAAAAGTCCCATACTAGTCCAAATGGAAAACTAATAACATGTAAAACCAAAACACGGAGTGGTAGTTTGCAAAATATTGCAACGTGTTTAAGACTGAAGTTTAATGGTTACCTGAACGAAGATGGGATCAGTGACAGAAAAATGGACACTCAAGGTCTATTTCATACGTATGCTGCTGCTGTAGGATGTGGAGTCTTAAAGGCAGTCCAGCAGACTCCTTCATTTAATCACCTTCATGGCATTCTACACAGGATGGTCAGGGATTCAGTCCCACCCTCAGTCTTAAAAAGAAAGTTTGGCTCTAATGTCCTTAACTCCTTTAATGCTGGTACTAACAATTGACATTATTGATACTTACAGTAGGGAACACAAAAGTCGAAATCATCCCAGCAGATGAGTTATTCTCTCCATAAGAAAGTGAGCCCAGCCACGCTAGCAGAGAAAGCTGCTTTGTCAGTGACCATGGCATCATTCCTCAGGACAGGCAACCACACAGCTGTCATCAGTGCATAGGAAGTAAAACATTTTAATTGTTGATCATAATCATAATGGAGCAAAGCTTCTAAAACAATTGCATTCTTTTGGACTTAGTGCCAATGTGAATATTTTCTCACATGCTAACAATTCAGTTGGCATTTTATTCCATTTAGGGCTGTCTCCTCTTGCATTTTAGTGCATTGAAGCCAGCTTTCGAACTGGAAGGTTATTAAGTAAAATCAAATATTATTTTTAGTAAGAGAATAGTGCATCCCATCTCTGCAATTCTTCCCTTCTTTTTTTTCAAGAGGCAGAAAGTTCTTTCTGTTCTCATGATAGTAAATACATGGTCCTAACTCTGGAAATGAATTTTGCTTGCAGATCCATAGCTTTCAATAATGTGGTTCTGTTGCAGTGTGAATTGCTGTTGATTTCAGTTGCTGCAGCTCAGAAAAATAACTGGTTTACTAGATTTGCCTGTTGAAACAAAATGAAACGTACCAAATCTTTGCCCAGGATTAAAGTTTGAAAACAAAGATTTAAGAAAATTTTTTAAAAAAGCACAAGCAGCTAATTATGGGGAACAGGTATATTTCTGGAAGCCAGCCCAGAAATGCTGCTTGTTGTCCTAACCTTGTCCATTGTTCAGGTATTCAGCTGGAAGCTGAGATTTCCAGAAACTAATTTGTGATTGCATAGCACATACACTCTTGAAACAGCAGTGCTACCTCTGTGGATGTTTAATATTTATAGAATTTGACTGTAATGTCATATGAGCAAAAATAGCTCTGAGCCACATGTTCCTGCTCTGCTTTGCTCTGCTTGGAGGAGTAAATCTGGGTAGATATACTAAGACCTGGCAGGGTGAGGGTAGCACCAGCTTCAAGGCAGGCTCTCAGCCTTCAAACACTGCAATAACCTTTCTGCGTGCACTCCGTGTAACTGGGTCTCCACAGCAGCAGAGATCATTTTAGTAGGACAGCATCACCCCCACCAGCTAGGCTTCCCTCCAGACTGGATGTTCCAGGTAGTTACTGCTGTTTAAAGAGTGCAGGGAGGCACTGTTGTTGACAAACTAGCTCCAAAACACAACTAGAAAAGCATATGTGTGTTTAGTAACTTGAGCAAAGATGTATTAGGGGGCAAATCAAATGACATTGGCCAGCTTATCTCTCTGATCAGTAATATGAAGCTGTCCCAGTTAACTCATGTTGCTTTTTTCCTTTTCTTTAAGGTATGCAGTGAGACTAAAAACCCACTCAGGCCCCAACGCCACACCAGAAGATAAACAGCTGGCAGCATTATGGTTAGTAGATCAAGATTTCCTCAAAAGGCTTCTTTTCTGCAGTGAGCCAGTTCTTGAAACACAGCCAGAAAGAGTTGTGATGTCTTTTGAAATTAAGAGAATAGTTTCTGCCCTGGGAAGGTCCAGTCCTTGTATCACTGTACCAGGTCTGCCTTCTGTCTCTGTAAATAAGCAATTCATACCTATTGACTGCTATCAGGTCAGCTACAGTACGTCAGCATAATTCTTAAATGCCTGATGGTTTGTTGCTTTTATGAGTGATGTACTTTTGTACCCATAGCTCAGTAATTTCTTTTGTGACTGACATTTTAGGCTCAGTAATCGTAAATTATATTTACTTTATATGAAGGATGATACAATGATGGTGATAATTAAGCCTTTTGGATTGCCTCCTAAATTGAGATTCCTAGCTATATATGCACGCACCTTAGATTCTATAGGATGCTTACTGAATGCTATTGAAATACTAAAATGTTATTAAAATCAAATTTTAATTTAATATCTGTGTAGCTGATACATAAAATACCTATTACATGGTTACTGATTCTCAGTAAGTGGACACTTACAATCAGCAAGTGTGGTTTTAACATCTATTAACCATCTGTTAAAGCTCCAAATTAAATGCATCTTTAGCCTCCATAAATAAGGAGCCTTAATTAATTATTTGTGCATTTAAAAAAAAAAAAAAAGAGAAGAAGAAAGTATTCAGAGCTGAAAATTTCTTTAAAATGCCCTTTCTTTGTCACCACTGCGCCTGTGGAAGGAACACAGAGCGCGTTAGTGGCAATTGCTTTGAAAAGGCTTAGGTGGGAAAATGCCTAAATGGTTAAAAAAAATAAAAAAAATAAAAAAATAAAAAAATAAAAAAATAAAAAAATGAAAAAGCAATAAAGCCACGTTAGTAAGGGTTGCTCAGAACTGCCAGAGTGCTTCGGTGCGTGCAGAACCACATCCCAATTCACCAAGTGGCTGCATCTGTTCCAGCAGAAAGGTCAGGGCGAGGGAAAGCAGACGGTGCCTTCTCCGGGCGAGGAATAGAGAGGAATAGCGATCTTAACTCACCGTCTGGCAGCCAGCAGATGAGCTGACACGATTTGCATATGTGCTGTACCTGTGAAGGTGACAGAGGGAGAGTGAGGGTGGCTGCGAGGCCATCGCAGCCCTGCAGCATCCCGGCTCTCTTCTCCTAAGGAGAGACTGTCCTCTAGCGGCTAAAGGCAGGAATCCACCACCGACCTTCAGCGCAGGCTGAGAAAAACTCAGCTAGGAGGTTTATTTCAAGAGCAGTTTGCGAGTTCCAGGGGTTTGGCTGAGTTTTTAGGGTGCGAGGAGGTGGGGATGCTCTACATTTCCAAACTCAAGCCACCTGGTGCTTTAGGTTGGCTCCGAGTCTAAGTACAGTTTTTAAATACTCGCTGCCGAAGAAAAAGCAAAACACGCCAGATTTCGCTTCCAAAGCCGCCCTAGTGTGGGACAATCCTACACTGCTGATCAAAAAACTGGTTAGGAAGAGGTCATGGTGAATCATAGAATCATAGAATCATAGAACAACCAGGTTGGAAGAGACCCATCGGATCATCGAGTCCAACCATTCCTATCAAACACTAAAGCATGTCCCTCAAGACCTCATCCACCTGTGCCTTAAACACCTCCAGGGAAGGTGAATCAACCACCAACCTGGGCAGCCTGTTCCAATGCCCAATGACCCTTTCCTTGAGTTTCACTTTGGATAATAGACTGGTGCCCTTAAAGCCAATAGCGAAGGAAAGAGTTTGTGTGTTCTGAATGCTGATCGTCAGTTATTGCAATGTATGATTATGGTTAATAGCTATTACTCTCATTTAATTACATAGCATTAAAGGTGTGGGGGACTCTGCAGAGCATCAAGGAGCACAAGGGCAGACACTTCCAGCACAGTACATTGAGTTTTTCAGCCTGCTGCTGCTTTCCTCTGGGGAACAAATCAGGCAGGTGACCTAGGAATAGCCTCTGGGCCCCAACACAACCTCCTTTCTGGTTTCCCACAAAGGATCTTGGTCAGTGAAATCTGGACCAGTCTGAGGTTTCCCCGTTGCCTAGCTATCTCCAGTTTCTGAAAGAGACCACTGACTGTACACAAAATACAGGATCACAGGATCATTTAGGTCAGAAAAGAACTTTAAGACCTATCACTGCTGAGTCCACCACCAAACCATGTTCCTAAGCACCACATCTACATATCTTGTAATACCTCCAGGGGTGGTGACTCGACCACTACCCTAGTCAACCCGTTCCAGTGTTTGACAACCCTTTCAGTAAAGTAATATGTCCTAATACCCAGTCTAAGCTTCCCCTGGCACAGTTGAGGCCATTTCCTCTTGTTCCATCTCTTGTTACTTGGTAGAAGAGATTACTACAACCTACTTTTAGGCAGTGATAAGGTCTACCCTCAGCCTCCTCTTCTCCAGGCTGAACAATCCCACTTCCTTCAGCCACTCCTTATAAGACTGTGCTCCAGACCCTTCACCAGCTTCGTTGCTCTTCTCTGGACACACCCCAGCACCTCAGTGACCTTCTTGTGAGGTCCCCAAAACTGAACACAAGATTCAAGGTGAGACCTCACCAGTGCTGAGTACAGGGGGAAAATACACCCAGAATGACTCTAGCTAGATATAAAGGTTGCAAGCTGTCATAATGAAGTCCCAGCGTAAGATATCCAGAGAGGTTGCCTTTGCATTTACAACAATAATAAATTAAACAAAACAAAACAAAACCCCCAAACC
The DNA here is from genome assembly GCA_033558105.1 of Coccyzus lansbergi. NCBI lineage: Eukaryota > Metazoa > Chordata > Aves > Cuculiformes > Coccyzidae > Coccyzus > Coccyzus lansbergi. The sequence continues at coordinate 140,854 of JAUMJK010000332.1, read as the reverse complement.
TTATGCTGAGTTCTAGGCCTGTAAAGACCTTTTCATGGGTTAAAAAAAAAGGCATGCAGACTTCAGGTCATCGTCAAGACCTGGGAATCTGATCCTGCAAGCCCTTCTAAGTATATTCTGTTTAGTACCTCACTGTACCTCATTTGTCAGTGTGACCAGTCCCAGCTGAAATACCTAGTCTTGCTTGTTTATCCCTGGCAAAATGTGAATTACTGTAAACAAGTAGTGATAATAACAGCAAGTAAGGTGCTGTCATCCTTCCATTACTTGTTAATTTGGAAAGTTAAGATAACTATTTGGGACTACTGTTCAGGGGGTACACTTTTACACTTCTGCTCTCCTTTTTGTTCTAGTTACCGCTGCCTGGCCCTTCTATATTGGAGGATGTTTCGACTCAAGAGAGACCATGCAGTCAAGTATTCAAAAGCGCTTATTGAATATTTCAAGGTGAGTGCTTTACTACATGTCTTAAAATCAGTGTGTTATTACAGGAAATACAACTTCTTACTGAAGCAGTAGCTGTGCTGGGCTTAGTTCTTCCCTTATGAAGTCAGTGGGAGTTTTACCTTAGACTCCCATGGCAACTCCGGATCTCTAGACAGTTCTGTTGTCTTCACATGTGCTCCTCCTCGTAACATACACATCACATCCCTTCATGAAGGATGAGAAATTTGTTGTACTAACACACAACCATTTTCAGATTATTCTCAGTCGATTGTCTAATGCTATCCAGCTCTGTCGTGAATGGGTGTTGCAGATTTTGCTCTAAGAATCGCCTTCAGGGTTACACTTCCTTGAAATGAAAAACATCCATCCTTTGACATTTTGTTAAAAAAAATTTGGAATACAAGTATGAATGCTCATGACCAGATTCTGAACACATGAAGACAGTGAAGAAAATAGACAGATCTGTTATTGTCAAACTGAAATTGAAGTCACTGTAATTGCTTCTAAAAATTTCGCAATATATAATTTAACATCTTATGTTTCTCTAACAATGACTTGATTTCAGGGGAAAGAAATATGTTCCTATTAGAGTACTTTATTTTTCTTTACCAGTTCAGAGAGTACCTACATTAAGAAAAGGATGGTCAGGCTCTCAACCATGTAAAATGTCTCCTACTAGCAGACAGAAACCGTTTCACAGCAAACACAAAATGGACTTATGCTCTACTACAGCCAAGATGAGCTTGTTTTTTTGCAGAGCGCCTGCTGATATAATGATAGCATAGTTTCACATTGGAAAGTATTCTCACCTTTGAAAGTAAAAACGGAGAAAAAAAAATCCATTTGCTGTAATTTTCAATGGAAAACAAGCCAATTCTCCACTCATTTCATATTTGGGATCTAAAAGCTTTCAACACCAAATGACATGAAATGCTGACTGCATTAAGAACTTCCACATATATTATAAGTCAAATAAAGATTTTAAACCTTGTCACACACATTTGCAAGAAAAATTTGGCACACTTTTTAGAAAAGAAAAAATGATTATTTAAACATCTTTTTACGTCTTTTATTTCCATTATAAAAAAAATTATGCAGCAGAGAATTAAAAAGAAGCCACAGATATTCAGGGGCCAGACATATTTCGAGAGCATAGAGAAACCAGTAGAATGAGTAGCAGCGAGCAAATTGGGATAAAAGGTGGTCCCTTACAGCATTACACTCTTTTAGAATCCTTACCCACATCATTCTGGTACAGAACTGAGAGGAGGCTGGAGTAATGTGCCTAAAGCATGAGAAGAAAATGGTTTGGGAGGTTGTACAGTCAGGCAGAGGCTGCTTAAATTTACAGCACTAGTGCCCTTGATTCCATTTTGATATTCATGCATTCCAACTCTAAATAAATAACATGTGCTCAGTTTCCATCACACTACAAAGATGAAGGCCAGTAGTTCTGAGGAGTCAATGCCAAGGGTTTCCGGGTTGGTTCTATTTAGGATGGTAAATAGGGGGAAAAAAAGAAATTCCATTGAAGGAAGAACCCTCTCTGGGATACTCACATTGCAGAATCGCAGAATGGTTTGGGTTGGAAAGGACCTTAAAGATCATCCAGCTCCAACTCCCCTGCCATGGGTAGACACCTCCCACTGGATCTGGTTGCTCAAAGCCTCATCCAACCTGGCCTTGAGCAACTCCAGGGATGGGGCTTCCATGATTTCTCTGGGCAACCTGTGCCAGTGCCTCACCACCCTCACAGGAAAATAAAAATTCTTTCTAGTGTCTGATCTAAAACTCCCCTCTTTCAACTTAAAAAGCATTCCCCCTTATCCTATCACTATGCTCCCTGATAAAGAGTCCTTCCCAAGCTTTCCTGCAGGCCCCTTTAAGTACTAGAAGGTTGCTATAAGGTTCCCCCAGAGCCTCCTCCTCTATAGGCTTAACTCTAAAACTTATTTTTCATACCACTTACCTGGGATGCAGAAGGCCCAGTGTCAAAATGCAGGAAAAATGCCAGAGCATACACAGCACTGATGATCACTGCTTAAATGATGTGCACGCATGGAAGGTGTGGGAAAGCAAGAGGCAGTTCAGAGGACGCATCAAAACTGGGAAAGCAAACTTTTATAAAGAGAGGCTCAGGAGATATGTCCTGAGCAACACAAGTTAAGAGAGGATGAAATTATTGTGTTTATGGGAACAGACCTAATAATTCCAGGTGACAAACAGTTTTGCTGACACTGGACCAGCAAAATCCAAAGCTAGCACTGATGTTGAGAAAATTAAGTCCTGAAACTCTGAAACAGAATCTGTTTTCCTAACTGTGAAGTCGAGTAAATATTAGACAGAAGACCCAGGAGAATAAGGAGGATAAATAGTGTCATAGTATTTTTGTATGACTAGCTGTCCTTTTTAAATCAAAGTAAAATACAATAAAATAAATTGTAAAGTTGTTTAGTTTCTGCAAACAGTTCCATTGTTGGTGGAAAAGGGAAATTGCAGATTTTGTGTTCTAGGGAATTACTCCTGACCCTGAAGTCCATGAAGCTCTGAAGCCACTTGTTTGCCATTTTTCCTTCCTGAGACATGGGAGACTAAGGGGTTTTGTACTGCTGTTCATGCTTATAGCACCTGCAGCTTACAACACCTGCAGCCCTGCATTTAAACAATATCAATAAACAGATGCTGAGCTGCAGGACTTCACTTGGTGTCTTGTGATTGTGAAGAAGGGAGGGTTATTCTCCAGCACACAACTATCTGGATGTACAGTTTCAGGGGAGGGTGCAAGGAAGTTGCTTTCCCCTGAAGAGCTAAAATCACAGAATCACAGAATGATCAGGGTAGGAAGGGACCTCTGGAGATCATTTAGTCCAATATCCCTGCTAAAGAAGCTTCACCTATGGCAGCTTGCACAGGAATGTGTCCAGGAAGGTTCTGAATATCTCCAGAGGAGAGTATACAATCAACTGGCCATTGCTAGATATGAGGCTGCAGACGGGATGGTCCACAACTTAGACTTCTGGTTTTTTATATACTTTTTTCTCACAGGCCCAGGATTAAATCAGTCACTACGTTTGGGACAGGGGAGGAGTTTTTCCACAGGCCAAGTGGTCAGAAACCTGCCAGTAAATTCCCACTACTTCTTGCAGATTAACTACTAGAATGATTTTAGCTATTCAGTTTCCATTATTGTGGACAGTTGAATTTCTCCTGCTCTGTAAAAGCAGTACCTCTACAAGGTAGTCTCTCCTCAAGCAATAAAATTCATTACTCTAAGCACAGTATATAAATGAGAGTCTTAATGACTGTAGGTAAACAAGAGATCACAGTAAATGATCTAACATGCCCTTCTAGGGGTTTCTTCAAGTAGAAAAAACAACAGTCAACAAGGTCAGCCTCTGGCCCTGTGAATGCTTCCAGATCAAGGGGAAGAGAATCAAGAGGAGCAATCGAGAGAAAGATTCTTGAGCCTGGTGGCTGAAATACCCACCTGAGTTGAGGGAGCCTCAGATTCCCATCCCTATGATCAGCCAGGTCAACCCCCATCCCAAGGTGTTTAACAGGCTATTCTTTAAGTCTGTGCTGCAGCACTGCTTCATCACAACACCAAACTAGGCTGAGTGGGTTTATTGCATCATGAGACTTGAATACTTCTATCTGCACAATTATTTTTTATATGTTTCTTTAATTTTAAACTGTTTAATGTTCTTCATTTCATCACCTCATATGAATTATATGCATTGTGATTAATTTTTCCCTTTACAGAATTCATCAAAAGCTGCTCAGAACCCATCTCCCTGGGGTGCCAGTGGAAAGTAAGTCACACAGAAATTTACCTCAGATTGGCAGTCAGAAAGTATATTTTCTTAACTACAGTATGTTCTGATACTCTCATGTCTTAAATCCCAACACCTTTTAAATAACTTTATTAACAACTATTTCCAGGAGCACAGGAACTCCATCACCCATGTCCCCTAGCCCTTCTCCAGTCAGCTCTATAGGATCCCAGGGGAGCACAGGGGCCCCTTCCCCATCTCCTATCATCAGCATCCCACAGCGCATTCATCAGATGGCTGCCAACCACGTCAGCATCACCAACAGCATCCTGCACAGCTACGACTACTGGGAGATGGCAGACAACCTGGCCAAGGAAAACAGAGGTGAGAGAGTCAAGGCAATGGACTGTTCTCGAAGACTGACACATGGTTTTGATCAGGAAAATAACTATTTTGATACGAATCCTGTCTGCAAAGTAGGGTTGCAGAGGAAATTTTTTTCTTCAGTCTGCTCCTAGTCTGTTCAAAACTGACCCAAAAATGCAATTTTGATAGCTATCTTACTCAGAAGCACCTATTTTTTTTCTTCATTTGACTGGTCAGGACTGGTAACTGATATAGTTGTGGGTACTAGTCTCTGATATCTGTGTCATTCTGGAGAGAAAGACTTGTGGGAGGCAAGACAGCTTCTTGCCTCCCAAAGTCACGGAGCTGGATGGGATGCACTTAGCCAGATCATATCAAAAAGCAGGAGCTCACTTCTGCAGAAGGAATGAACAGCTCCTAGCCCTCCCTTCCATCCATCTGAGCAGACACAGGTGGGAATGTAGTGCCTTGCTCTGTCTTTGAGGAAACTTCTCTCACCTGAACTGGTTTCCATGAGCAAGTGCCTCAGCATCTGACTTGATGATACTTGATGATATTCTTTGGGTTTTGGGCTAATTGGGTTCAAGGCAGAGGCATGGGCAGGATTTAAATAAAAAAGAGGATACCAAAGTGTAGGTGCATATACATAAGCTGGAGGGCTAATCTCCCATTGCAGTTGATGGAGGGTTTTTTTTTTTTCAGTACAAAAAGCAGGATTCAGAGAGCTCTTCAGTTCAGCCTGCAGGGGAAACAGGGATACAATTCAGTTGCCTAACCATAGCTGCCAAATGCTGTTTGAGGTATCCTTACCTACACTGCCATTCCAGAAGTCTCCTGTACATCCTGTGTTATAACAGAACTGCCAGTCAAGGCTGTATGTATCAACTGCCTGAAAGCATCTTAGATGGGCACTTCATGCCTCTCAGTGGGCAACTGGATTAAGTCCGTAGTGACGAGTTAGCCAAATTACTCTTTAGGCTGGGTTGATGAGGTTGTACAGGCCTCTATTTCTCTGTTGTTGTAGCTTAAACATCTAGCATACACATAGATAGACATTTGTGTGCAGACTTTTTGATTTAGTTGTCCTTAATCTCAAAATAAATCTTGCCCAGCATCTGTTTGCTTTATCAAGACTCAATGGAAATTAATTAAAAGCAAAGCCGAAGAACTCACTGTTTTGTTCTTTAAAAAGAAAATTGTTGTGCATCAGCCTGTAACATCGTGAACCACAGGGCTTTAAAATTAATCTCACCAGCACTAAACTTTCATCCCCATGAAATGTTCAGCCTGACTCAATTTGCAAGAGAATAAAATCTATTAAAGGGTGACAAGTAGCAAATACAGCTTCACTTTCCTGATGCTGAATCTTTTTTTCCCCTGTAGATTTTTTTAATGACCTGGATGCATTGATGGGACCTATCACCTTGCACAGCAGTATGGAGCATTTAGTTCAGTACACTCAACAAGGACTTCACTGGGTGCGGAACAGCGCTCACTTGTCATAATGACTGTGTGCCATTCACAAGGACAGTATACCTTTCATGGATAATTCAGTTATTCTGGACACTGTGCTACAGAAATTGTCAACCACAGCATTGATCCAAACAAAGGTGAATATTTCTTCAATATTGAGCAAACTTTTTCTGAGTGTAGACGTGTATGTGTGCGTATGTACAATATACAATGATTGTCTCTTCAGAATTACTTGTTCTGTACCACTCTCCAAACATTTTCAAACACTAGAAATACTAGAAGGAACTGATCTTAATGCACAAAATATACCCTTTCTATTCTTGTGCTGAAAAACTCAGAAAAAAAAATCTCATGGGTTGATTGAACCAAGTGCAATAAGCACAGATCCCTATTCAGGAAAGCTCTCAATAGATTCTTAACTTTAAGCTTGTACTGAAATCCAATTGAATTCAGCAGAGCTTAAGCGCATACACAAGGGCTTTCCTGAACTGGAATGACTGAGGGCAAATCATAGACATGGAGAACTTTTATTGCAAGTATGGGCACGTCATAGAAGTTTCTGTAGTTACGTGCCATCTCTCTACTACTTCCCCAGTGGGGCACGCAGAGGAGTTGTGTACTCCACATTAAGTTGGAGAAAGACAGCATTCTTTCATGTGCAATACATCCTTAACAAACTGCATGCATTTCTTTCTCTCCTGTCTTTTTAAGTAACTTTACCTCTTGTTCAGCTCCTTGCCAACAGTATGACCTACAGTATCAAGCAAAAAGCCTGAAAACAGATATGCTGATAAGCAAGAACTTGAAAGAAACAGTGGGAAATTGCATTCTGTTACTGACAGTAAATAGATAAATGAAAAATGTGACAGACCACAATCCACTTAGTAAAGAAAACGTGTACATTTCAGCTGCATACGCACCAAGAGACAGTAAGATGTCTGTAACAGTTGTTGGCTTTGCATGGGAAGTCTTCATCTCACAGATTTTGACTTTGATGTCTTTTCCGTCTAGCAGAAGCTTGCAGCACTTTTTTTCTAGGCTGTATGGGAACATTACATGCAATTTCCTTTATCTGGGAAGCTGAGTTTGCTGCTCGTCAGGCTAAAAACTGTTTCCTATCATAATCCTCTCACTCTTCATGCATAATCCTGAACTAGGCTTTAACATTTCTTGATTTATGGGATGTTTTTGGTTCTTGTTGACAGACTATGTTTTCCATGTCAGGAGAATTAGTCCCACAATAATTGGAGTTTAATTTGGGTTAGCTGAGGTCAAAGGCAGTTCATACCAACTGTGCTTGCATTCAGTGCCATTTTGTTCATCTTCACACATTTAGTTTTCTTTTTCAGTATTGGAAACACTTTTTTTTTTTTTTTTTTTTTTTTTGCAATCAGGTTTGCAACCTTTACTCAAGTCAGCATCTCTGGCAATGTTCAATGGACTGTTCTTGTCAGAGTTACTGGTTGGACCCTTTAGTTGTTGTTTTCTAATCTAATTTTCTTATATATTAAGGAAATGTGCATTTAAAAGTCTGTTTCAATCAAGATAAAAATACAAGTAGCCACTGATATCTATGGTTGATTGATTGATCCTTGCTGCCTTTTTTTTTCCCCTCCCCAATTTTTTAATAGCTGTATTTAGGAAAAAAAAAAGATACCAAACAATGCGACATGTTTTCTCAGTAAAACATATTTGGTAACACAGACTGTATTTATGCTGTGGTAAAAAAGCAGGCTTGGGAGCACACTGAGCCCCTCATACCTCCCCTGTTTTGTCAAGGCTGCTTACCATAACTCCAGGTACTGCTCAGACTCAGAGCATTCAGCCTGTTCTCTGAAGCAGCTCAGCAGGGTAGGTACTGAGGGACTGCTCAGCCCCAAACCATCCTGGGCCAATATTTATGTGTCCATTGGTGCTCAGATACTTCCTCCCAAGAGGAGTCCTGAGCTCAGGCTGCAGTCACCAATTAGCATGGACTTGAGTGTTACTGTGTGGCTGGCCTTAAGAGTGAACACGAACCTACTTTTACATGACAAAATCCACATCCTACAAATTCTCCTATCACTCTTAACTCTGGCTGTTACCCACCCCAGAAGGAACACAATTTGTTTGGTCACAAGTATCGTGGAGAACTCGATTGGTGCCTTTCTGTTTATCACTTGCCTGAACCCCATCTCTGGAAGTCTGTCATGATTTACTAGGCTAGTAGCAACAGATTCTGTCAGCCGCTTCAATACCTTATGAAGGTATTGTGGGATTTCTCCTCAGATCAGGAAAGTGAAATTCTGATTAGATTAGCTTCTGTTTTCTTTGACGGTGCCTATGATGTTTATCTTCAGATACATTTGGGGGGTTGGGAGCCCTTACTGCTATTTAACGTTGAAAAATTTTAGAAGTGACATATATTACTTGCCTTAAATGGAGTTTAGTTTTATTGCATATGTGGCATTTGAGTTTCAAGTATGGAACTTTGAAGCATGTTTATTTTACTAAGATCGGGATATTTTTCTTAATCACGATGAACTCTTTGTATGGATGTAATATGTCAAGAAACTTCAAAGAAATGCAAGAATTAATGCTGTCCTGTTGTAACATTTCCATGTACTAAGGATCTCTTGTAGATAATTGTCCTTTCTTGTAAATTGTTCTTATATTGAATTATTCCCGCTAAAATACCCATTGCTTCCATGGAAAAACACACTGTTTTTTAGCTTTTGTGCTGGCATAATCTGTGTTGTCTGATGGGCATACTGAGCCTTAAATTCTGGTGATGTAACAGGATGAATTAGCAGCCATTCCAACCAACAAGACATATAAATGGATTAGAGGTTTTGGCCTTCTCTCCGTAGAGTTTCTTGCAGCTACACTACTTTGGTGAGGTTATTTAGAATAGAATACTCTTCTGTGCAAACTATTTGCTGTATGTGGTTGCTGCTGTGTAGATGACTGAATGTGGCATAGTGACAACAAATACTTAATTTCATCTACTTAGGGCCTGGTCTGGAAAAATATATGTGGTCTGGTCCAATTAAGCATAGGTTCCACGTTAAGAACCTGGATAGTCTTTGGCACTTCATCATGAGTTGAATGTGCTTCATGTGTTCTGGTGGGACCAGCAGAGACCGTTTTACTTTGGAGTTTCATGAAAGACATTTAATTGTGGAAATGCTTTGTAAAAGTCTAGGAACAGGCAGGCTTCTTTATCCCATAGCAATGTTCAGGATTGTTTTGTGAAATTAAGAAGTCATTCTATATAAATGCAGAAGGTTTATGACTGGAGGGAGAGATTTGCTTACAAACAGAAGCTTATGAATCAGTTAGGGTTGGTAAAGCAATGGGAATGCATTCAAAGGAACCGTGTATTGCAGGTGGATGCAACAAATGCAGCGCAACCTATAGGATACTTACAGACAGCAAGATCACACATACCCCTTGGCCTTTATATTATCCCATGGTGGCATGTATAGTGGGTAAGAACAAAAGCATATGCAGAGATTCAAGTGTGGCCAAAAGCCAAGTGTAGTCCTCCCTGTCATAAGGCAGGATTCTCTAAACCCCTTGTTTGCCTATTTCTTTTATCCAACTATCACAGGGCTCCAAAGGAAGAGATTTATGATGAGTGGAGGACCTTAGGTAAAGGAGGTTAAAATCAAGCCCTAAGTGTAGATACAAACACATATGTATATACTGTAAATCTAAATAGTAATAAAAGTCACTCAGCATGAAGGATATTACTAGTGCCTACCATTGATCATCAAGTACTCATCACTGAGCAGCCATATCACCTCAGAAGTGCAGTAACTCTTATCAAAATAATTTGTGCAGCTAATTAATTTGTAAGAATGCACCTTTGGGACTGTGCCGTAGTATCTCTTTTATAATACAAACATTCAACCATTTTTCATGGCTACTGATTCCAATCTACATCACTGAAATGTCAGGATATCTTTTTTTCCCTAGATGAGGACATATACTTAGACTTGGCTAATCTGTGTTTAGCTTATCTACCCAAGAGACTTTAGTAGTCACCAGCCTTAACACATGTACAGTATATACTATTTACTGACTTAGTTGTAGGTTTTAATCCAAATGAAATTGGAATTTGTGAAATGACTTGGATTAATGGCATCTGTCTCAGATATCCTGCAGATGTGACATTAAAAAATTCTTGATTTTAAGCAGGAAAGGTTGAATTTTATGTAAATAACAGTGGATGAATTCCTTGATCTTTTCACAAGGAGATTTTTTTTTTATATGAAAAGATTGTCAAAGCAATAGGTTTTTTTAAATCTCCTAAATTTTCTGGAGGGTCATGGGTTCATGGTCAAAGCTATATTAAGAACATCTCTTTCTACAATATGCCTTGCCTTTACATAATCCTCTTAATGCTTAATATGTCAGAAAAAAAGTGTTTCTTCTTCATGGCGATAGCAACATTTCCCTCCTCCATTCAGAGAGAATCCTCAAACTAAAGAATAAAATCTCCTGGCACAGTAGAAATACAAACAATGCCTGAAGAATATGGACTTGTTAAGATAACAATAGATGTTTAGCTGGCGCAGACCTAACATGCCTCCCATTTGGGCATCTTTTTGTTAGCATTTACATCACATATTTGAACTCATTGTATCTGAAACTAGAAAATTAGTCTGATTTTCATGTCTTAGAAAGGCCTGGTAGGTCTGATCACTATCATAATTATAATTAGCTTATATGCTGTGCAGTGAGGGCTGGGAAAGCATGTAACTGTAGATAAATTTGTCAGAATGCATTGAGAAAAGTATTTAGATGATCTTATGTCTAGTCTGTCTCAAAAACTGGAGATCAATGTCTCTCATCCAACATTGTTAGCCTGAAAATCTGGCTACTTCAGTGTCTCTCACAAAGGTGCCATTTACCCTTAATAAAGCCAGACCCATTTCCAGCGTTACTGGTTGACATGCTGAAAATTGTTCGTAGGGTTAATTAACGAACTGGGAAAGTCATTTTAGGCCCTGTTTGTGCTCACCTCACTGACAATACATAAGGGAAAAACACTAACATTGGAGCATCCAAGGCTCCGTCATTCTTTCAAAAAACTGTGATTTTCCTCAGTGAGATGGGAGGCATTCAGGTGGGGCTATTTCTTCAAGTAATTGCTCTGCCTCCACCTGCTGTCTGGCTCTGTTGCTCTTGGTGTTTACTACTTTGGCAGCCCAAGCTGTCTTTTAAATGGGATGCTGGAGCGTGGAACAAGTAACCCACAGGTTGCATAAAGGGCCGGGTTTTCCCCAACAAAACCAGAGGTAAATTCAACAAGGCTCCCTCTCCTTTCTGGCCTGTGTAGCTTGAATTGCACGTGCTGTTGCTTGAATTCCAGTCTCATCCCTGCTCCCCTTGAAGTACTCCAGAGGGTCCAAGGAAAACAAGAGAATGACTTAAAAACTGGGGTTTCCCCTAACCTAAGGCACATATTCCTTTTGAGGAGTGAATATAGAGAACACCATGGATCATAAGGTGCTCAGGTCTCATATTTCTCATGTGTACTAACACAGGGATATTTAACACTTATCTGCCTCATAGGGCTTTATGAGAATTAATTAATGTTTTCAAATCACTTTGTATCCTCAGAAGGAAAGTGTTGTAGAAGAGCTATTGAAAAAACTGCTAAGTACACTGGATGAATTTCACCCATGAGTCCAGAGCTACAAGGCCCTCAAAATCCTTAAATACCATCTAAGCTCTCTGTGTAAGCACCAGAGTACATAAAACTTGTGCTTAGTGCTGAAGGGAGTCACAGCCTACATGAAATTGTCATTCCCAGAGTGTCTATAACATTGATCCTGGTACAGAGCAAGAATCACAATAGTACATAATGGAACAAACTGCATAGGTTAACCAAGTACTGTGTAGCCATCCTACAAATTTCAAGTCATTTTATGTCCTTGGGCCTCTTTGTATTTCTGTGAGAGAAATTTGCCATCCTACAAATCTCAAATCATTTTATGTCTTTGAGCCACTTTGTATTTCTGTGAGATAAATTTGCCTCCTCAGTCCTACCAAGGGTGTTTCTCATTACAGCCTCAGAATTATTCAAATCATTTGTTACTCCAAATCCAGCTTCAAATAACTTCAAGTCAATGGATATTTTCTTTTGGAGTGGTTCACTGCAGAGAGGACTCTTCACTTAACGAAACAGTAACAAAATGTCTCTCTCATAACAATATACTTGACTGTTTGCACTGCATATTACCAGTAACTGAGCTGGAAGAGATATGATGAGAATGCAGTGTTCAGGCATTTACCTTCCCAAATCTCGCTAGCATTAGTCAGCATCCTAGGTTCAAAGTCCCAGCTCTGTCCTTCTTACCTCTAGAAGTAATCAGCAAAACACTTCACCAAGAATTGAACACTATGCACATCAACAAAATGCTTCTATTGTTGTTCATCTTACTCAGGCAATACTGACACATCCTTCCCTCCTTAGCATCCTTCCCTCCTTCTCATCCACTTGGCATTCTTAGATGTGGAATTCACACCCTGTCAACAGACAGGAAAGGAAACACTTCCTGAGGGAACAAGCTGGACATGGATAACATTTACTGAGGAGGGACCTTTCTTAGTCTTTTTCAGAAGATATTTGTGTTGAAACATATTTTTTCATTTGCAGTTTAGGTTTATCATAATATCGCAGAATGGTTTGAGTTGGAAGGAACCTTTAAAATCATCTAGTCCAACCTCTCCATAAGCAGGGACATCTTTCATGAGACAAAGTTGCTCAAAGGTCCATCCAAACTGTCTTCAAACACTTTCAGGGAGGGGACATCCACAGCTTCTCTGGGAAACCTGTTCCATCATCTCATCCTCCTCACTGCAAAAGATATCTTTTTTTATGTCCAATCTAAATATAACCTCTTTCAGTTGAAAACTATTGACCCTTGCCTTGTCACTACAGACTCTGGTAAAAAGTCCTCCTCTATCTTTTTTCTAAGTCCCCTTCAAGTTGAAAGGCTGAAATAAGGTCTCCTTGTAGACTTGTCCAGGCTGAAGAATCTCAGCCCTCCCAACATTTCTTCACAGGAGAGCTGTTCCAGCCCTCTGACTGTTTCTTTAGCCTTCCTCTGGGCCCACTACAACAGGTTTCTTTTACTGGGGACCTCAAAGCTGGACACAGGACTCCAGATAAGGTCTTATGAGAACAGAGTAGAGAGGAAGATTCACCCCCCTCAACCTGCTGGCCATACATCAGGATGTAGTTGGCTTTGTGGACTGCAAACACACATTACTGGCTCATGTCCAGCTTTTTATCCACCAGTACCCTGAAGTCCTTCTCCACAGGGCTGCTTTCTATCCATCCACCCCCAGGTTGTACTGATATGGTGTGTTGCCCCAACCCAGATGCAGGACCCTGCACTTGGGCTTGTTGAACTTCATGATATTCACACAGGCCGACTTCTCGAGTCTTTCAAGGTGGCTCTGGGTGTCAAGGTGTCTTTGGTGGTCTGCCTTCACCCGTGACAAATAAATCTGTCTTCTGTTGGCAAAAGGTGCTGCATGCAAGCATAGGCTTCCATCTTTCCCCAGCAAGTCACACACAAACAATATATGAATTATCTTTTTTTGTCTCCTCAACCCTTATCTTTGCCTTGCTGGTCCCACAGTTGGCTCTCCCTGTAGCTCTAGACATTTTCTTTCCCAGCCCCATCTCCCAGCACAGGCTTGTGACTTACAGGATTAGGGAGAACTGACTTTACTGATAGATGAAAAGACAGAGGACAGTGCAGAGCTGCTCCAAGCAGCTCAGGAACTTTCTGCTTCTTCTCTATCCCGTAACACCTGTGGGACTGGTGCCCACCTTCTCCCATTATCCCTATCTAGAAACTTCAGCTTCCTCCTGAGGAAAAGACAGTAAGTGCTGATGCCTCCATCCATAATTTCTGTTCAGCTCTCCTCTATGTTGGAAGTTAGGTAGGAGAAACCACTAATATGGAGACCGAAAGCCCTTACTGCTGGTGACTCAAACATCCATGTGAAACAACAGTGTAGCTGGTGGGGCTACAGCAATGTCTCCTGGTCCAGTTTCATTGCCTGACTTTGTGTTGCTGGTCTGCTCAAATGAGCTTTGCCTCCTTATGGCCCTGCAGTGGAACCAGCAGCATCTGGTGGTCCTACACTTGTGCAAGGATCCTTTTTTAGGGCATCAAGGACATGCAGTCAGCTTGTAGTGACTCATTGTTCTTAAATAGCAAAAGAAGGTGGGATGAATGATTTAAACACAGAAGTTAGGACTCACCTCATCTTGTACTGAAGGTATAAACTAAGCATGACGAATTGCATTCTAGAAGTGCTTGTTTCTACCCACTGGCTGCAAAGTGTATTTAGGTGATGAGCTCAGATACAGAGGTGATATAAATCCCACCTCAGGTTTACAACCATACTTTTTGCTGATGAGAGTGCCTGCTGAAATGGTAAATATCTTAGAATGTGCTGAGATCACGTTGAGAGGGAGCAGAAATGCAGGAAAATATATATGTGGTAAATACATTTATTTATTCGATGTTCAAAGCATATGTTTTAGACTTGGACCATCCCTTACCCACTCTCTAACTCTATGCAGCCAAATCCGAAGAAGTAGTTACTTAAAGACTAAATGTGCCCCTTTCTTCTATTAAGATTACTGAAACACCAGGAAAATACATTTTACAATTTAGTAAACGCTCAAAGACATTTTTTTTCCATATGTTGTCTGGAAGGAAAGCTGGCTTCCTTTAAACAGAAGAAACATTTTTTCTGTGGTGATGAATTCGATGAGATCAGCCATGATATCATGTGAGGCCAATATTACTCTTTTTTATGGAAATTCAAATCTATTCAAATTCAACAGTATTTTTCAATTCATTATGTAAAAAAGGCAATTTTATCCATGATGAACAGCCTGTAGGCCATCCAGGGCCACCTAAAGCATGAGGCCTGCCTTCAGACCAGCAGTCCCATAGCAGCTCCTAGAGCTGTCCCGGCAGCATCCCTTGCTGTCAGTGGGGGCAGAAAGAGCAGAGTTGTGTTGAAAGCTTCAGAGCAGCCAGATCAAGGTGTGTTTGCAGCGCTGTCGGTAGGTTGTCTCTTTCCACAGACAGCAAGAGGAGGGGCAAGAGCCCAAGCAGAGGAGCTGGGCAGCATGAGAGTTGCTTTCTGGGCAGCCCAAGGCTAACCCCCTAGTCATCCTACACAGGGACATTGCTCCGTGTTGACCATGACAGATGGAGACGAGGACTGGTGTAACAAATCATGGCTGCACACACACACACGCACTTTAGTTATGGTAACTCCCTGCCTTCCTGGACATATTAAAGGAAACCTCGGCTGCAGTGGTGTCCACTGATCAGGGCAATGTTGTGGTAGGCATCTTACAGAGTCTGTCTTCCATGGAGTTGCCACCATGCAGCAGCTAAAACCAAACGATGCTGCAGGTGGGTGAGGGAAACAAACAGGTGGGGAAGACAATACAAAGCAGTCAAAATAACAGGTTGTTTAGGTTTGCAAATACTTCTCCAGCCAGTAGCAATAATTGCAGACATCCTATTTCCCTCACCATTTCCCATGCTGTGTTTAGCACCAGTGACTGAAAAGGGTCTAGGACAACTCTCCATAGCCAACTTCCCGTGGCCAACTCTCCACAGGACAACTCTTCTCAGCCAGCTCTCTGGGGGACAGGTTTACACAGGTAACTCTCCACAGGGACAAGTCTCCATGGGGAGCTCCTAACCTTAAACTTCACCCTCCCTGGGGAGAGTTGTCCCTGCAGAGAGTTGTCCCTGTGGAGAGTTGTCCCACAGACATTCTGCCATGGAGAGTCGGCCATGGAGAGTTGTTCTGCAGAGAGCTGCCCCTTCCCGTGCTGACAAGGCAATGCAGCAGTCCCAGTCTGGGGTCCTGCCACCAACCATCGTCCAGACAGGCACACCGGTGATGCAGATGGTGCACGACACAATACTGCTGCCTTGTGACTCTTCTCCACCTTCCTTTTTCATACAATGAACTTGTAAGCCAGAGTTTCTGACCAGATGATGTAAGCAAAGCTCAGCTTATGACTAGAATTATTTTTGTAACAAACTGCAGAGATTCATTTCCATATTTTGTTTATAGCAAAGAGCGTCAGCAGATTTTTTTATCAAATTAGTCAAGTCAGGATGGCTTTATGTGCAGCTCATGAAATATCGCTTATGTTTCTCTCTGAGGGCATGCTACGCAAGGCCTCCCCTTGCAAAGGGGAGCCAAAGCTATAGCAGCTTATCTTTGCAATGAGCATAATCCCACAATATGTCCCCATGCAGCAGGCAATATTGTTTACACAGGTTAATAAGCAGAGTATTCTGTACAGTAATTTATGCTGTAAAGTATGTACATATATAACAGTAGCAGTCACAAATGCTTTGAATTGCCTTATTTATTAGATCAGTCAGCATTTTCCCCCTTGCTCCAGAATACTTTAAATTATTTTTACCTTTCACATTAGGCATTTTTTTAGTTACTGCATTTTGACCCAATTATTGGCAGAAAAAAGCAAAACACATTTGGTTTTTATGGTACATAAATACCTAAAATTTAAATAGAAATAGCAAATTCACTGCCCATCCAACTAATATAGCTCTGATAATGATTAAAAATAAATATGGTATGCTCTTATCTGTGTATCATAGCAAATACCAGAAATCATATTCCACTTATGATTAATACAAACAATCAGAGCCTTAGTAACTTTTATTTATTTTATTCTTCCATTGTGAAACAAAAAAAAATAATAATAAACTAAAATACTTCATCTAAAATGTTCCCCATGAAAGCCCTGGTCTTATTCCTCCCTCAGGCAAAACTCACATTGGCTTCAGTGGGAGCCTTACCTAAGTAAAAGAACAACATAGGAACATTACAAAAGTAAATCTCATATAATATGAACAGTACTTGTGCTTGGTTGTTGTTCTTTTTCTCTTCAGTAAGAAACAAGCTTACAGGCTGCATCTGTTATGCTCCTCTGTCTCACTTCTTCCTTTTTGCTGTACAAGTGAAAAATTGAGATTCCAAAAGAACTGTATTTGTTCCATTCATTCAAGTGAAATAAAAATCTTTTGGGGATCAGTTCAGGGTCAAACTAGAAAATACAAAAAAAAATTGCTTTTGTTTGTTTTCATGTTAGATTTTGTTACAGAATTAAAGAGGTTCACGTGTATGAAGGCAATGAAATTATTAATGACTTGTTTTACTGTTTGGAGATTTTGCTATGTCCACAGTTCATATAAAACTCATGTAGCACAGTTTCCGGGATGGTGAAAAATCCTACTGTAATGTAACAGAATGAGCCTTAAGGATTTGTAAGAATAAGCACTTTTATATTAAAAAGCAAATATTAATTCATCAGTAAGATTACTTTTTTAATGTGACAATAAACCATGAAATCAACATCCTTCTGTCTCAATTACAGCTCATCTGTCTCTTTCTTAAACCTTTCTCTGAGGGGAAAAAAAATGCCTCTTTTTTTGTTATGACCTTCAGGTCTCATCACTAATACCAGTGCTCCTGCCTGAGCCACTTACCCTTCTCCACGCTGCATTAATGGGTGAGCTTGTTTGAAACATTCATACACAGAAGGAGAAAAGGTTTACTTGTCAAAGCACTGAATTTAACTGGGGTATCTGACAGAACCACAGGTGTGAAAAGAGCTCCCTGAAGAAAGGAGAAAAAAGTCACCAGTACTTTTAGTGAGGCACAGGATGACCATATAACCTACCCAAACTTTTCTTTATTTAGATTTGGAAGACAAGTTCCTGTACCATAAGACCACAAACATCTGGAAGTAGTGCCAAGAGAGTCATGACCTCAGTTGCAGAGCAGCAGTTCACAATTTATAGTCCTGTATTGTGATAAAACCACAAGAAATACATCTACTGAGTCACTCTCCGTCCTGCCTTCCCTGTTCACACACATGTATTTTTCACCTATTATTTCCCGATTCCTACAGCCACCTCTCAGAAGTATATATTGTAGCATGCTTTTGAGGGCCAAACTCCAAGTGCTGCTTTTTCAAAGAACCATTTTGCAAGTGGTAGCTTCTGTTGTTGTTTTTCTGTTCAAACAGTACCTAGGAGTGGGGAAATCATGTTTTCCCAAGCAGCATCTGACAACCAGTGCAGGTACTGGCTAAGTATTTCAGGGGCGGGACGGAAGAAATCATAGGATTACAGAATGGTTTGGGTTGGAAGGGACCTTAAAGATCATCCAGTTCCAACCCCCCTGCCACAGGCAGAGACACCTTCCACTGGATCTAGTTGCTCAAAGTCTCCCCCAGCCTGGCTTTGAACAACTCCAGGGATGGGGCTTCCATGATTGCTCTGGGCAACCTGTGCCAGTGCCTCACCACCCTCATAGTGAAAACATTCTTTCTAATATCCAATCTAAATCTAACCTCTTTCAGTTTAAAACTGACTGTTACCCTTTTTGTGACTCACCACCATACACAAACATGCGCTTGTAATGGACTGTAGCCATCACATACTGAAGCACACAAGAGGAGAAATTTTTCTGCTGAGGGTGGGAAACACATTTCAGGAACAAGCTCTGGCCTATGACATGCAATGATTCGTGATGGGCTGATGCAAAACATTGCCAGTCCCTGTAACTGCCAGGAGTCTCCTGTTGAGACAGGAGAACAGACAAAGAATGGTCTCCCCAGGCACTGCCATCATCGAAGGATGGCAATGGCTTCCCCAGGCATTGCCTGCAGCATGGTTGAGGAGCTGATACCACGCACCAGAGGGACAGCTACGTGTAGGTGTGTTTCCGAGGCCACTGAGGTCCAGAGTGAGCCCAAGGCCATCTCTCATACCAGTGCTGATTACATCCGACAAACCACACACTTCTGCCAGGCTGGACCTGCTTGCTTCAACACTGCATCTTTCCCTTGTCGGTTTGCTGGTAACTCTGCAAGGTATTCACACAGAATTTTACTTCCTGACTTGTTCCTCGAAAACCTCCTCTTCTCAGCGTAATTCAAGGTCAGAAAACAAATCAGGCACCATCAAGCTGAAGGCCTGGAGGGCCCATTACGATGATCTAGTCTTACTTCCCAGGAAAATACAGGCCATAACATTTCATCAAGGGATTCCTTTATCAAAGGCTAATAACTCGAAGAGAAGCCCAACATTTTATTAAGGCACCCAATCTTGATTTAAAGACACAGAACAATGAAGAATTGACTGCAGCTCTTGGACTGCTGTTTGCTAAAAATTCTGCCCCAGGGCTTCCCTTTGAATGGTATCAAAGCTAACTGCAAAGCAGAACAGAAAAAAAAAACCTCAAAACCAGATGATGGAATATATGTACTGACAGAAAAGGAAAAAAATAGCAAAAAGAAAAAAGGAAAGAAAAAAACATGGGAAACCTTTGCCGTTTAGGAGAATTTCTATTTTTAATTAGAGGAAAGTATTTATAGACAGAAGTATTTGCTATTCTGAAATAGAATAGACTGTGACCTTGTTCACTGGTCGTGCAAGCCCACAAACAAAACACAAAAGGAAACACTGCAACAAGCACTGCTGAAATGCAGCCCCTGTCATGGTCCTTCCACATTTGCATCAAGCTCACATTCATAATAATATGATCCTTAACATTTTCTTTACATTAAGAATAGGAACCAGCAGCATGTGTTGGTGTTTATTAAAATAAAACCCAGGCTGTCCAACAGCCTGGATAGGATTATTAGCTTGAAATCTCCTGTGCTATAAGGAATTACTAATCAGTAGAGATATACTGTTCTAGTGTCTCCTAGAACCAAACATGCAACTCCTGATGGAGTGAGTTTCTACTGATTTGATTTTCTATAGCCATTTTTCAAAAACCAGTATTACAAATCAGCTATAAGAAGCTAAGTTTCCATATGTCAAGAACTATGACTGGATGGAACATGTTCCTACACATAATATAAAATAATGGAAAACTCAGTCTTACACATACAGATCTTAATTTTTTCCTGTTCCCCAGAAACGAATCTTTCAGCCTCACAGTGCTATGAACAGCTTATGATTTACAAAACCGCCCAAGTGAAGCAGAGAGAGTGGAGACTACGCACAAGGAGTACATCCATCTTGAAAAGCAGGTGGGAAAAGGGGATATATCTTTGAAAGTCTGCTTTGAGGGATACCCCCAGCCTTGTCACTGATAACATGTTTCTCAATAAGTACTGAAAGCAAGGTTTTGCAGTTATGGCTAGTTAAGGGTTTAGGCATTGTCACAAGGCACATCATTTTAGGTGCCTGGCCTCAGAGTACAAAAACATGCGTCGGGCCCAAGGCCACCTTATGCATTGTGTGCAGGAATATGAATGACTTGAATGAACAATTAAAAACCTTCACTTGAGGGAAAGGCTCCTGGATGCAGGCAAGTAGCAGTGCCTGAGCAGGGAAAGAAGCTTCGGTCCCTTCTAATACATCAGCACCTGACGCAGGGCCACAGACAAGCCCCTTCACCTAGACAGATCTAAGCAAAATATGTTCCTACAGCTGTTCTTCAAGGCTACTGAGCAAACTTTTCAGAAAAGGAGTGAGCCAGGAGGCAGCAGTTTCAGGGTTTGGGTTGGGGTTTTGTTTTGCAGGGGACATGGCCGATTATTTATTACAACCTAGAAACAAGCCTTTCCTAACACAAATAAGCCTACTCCAACCTGCATGTTATGACCAACACATGTGACTGTTCTGACTGTGCAGCCCAGAATGCGGGATTCAAAAGGACAGAATGAGAAAAAAAAAATTAGTTTGAGACTTAACAGCCAAGGAAATCTCTTGAGAGAAGTCTGGTTTCTGATCTGCTCCAAAATCAGGCTTCACAGTCCCAGCACTAGCCACAGGGGTCCCGCTGCCAAGGGCTTCAGATATGTAGCGCCACAGCACATGTTCCACCCTTACACCCCTTCTCACACATCCCACGCTGGCAGCAGTCAGAAAAAAGCTTCACTGGGCTAAATGGTCCTTTGATATGATCAATAGAGTAGCTCTTACTAGCATCCTAAACTCACTGATAAACTGAAAACAGAGGAAATTAAGAGTGATAGACAATCTTTAAACTTCAGGGACACAAAACAATTAACAGTGTATCATCTGTTTTGGCTAGTGGCTGCAATCTGGCAAATACAGACTCAGGATTGTTTTTACAGCCTTCTTCGCTGTGCTGAATGAAGTAAAAGCTTCAAAAAGGTTTAGATGGAGCAGACATAATTTCTTCTTGTTTCATCAGAACATGTATTTTGACTAGGGAGGGTTCTGTTACCTAGTTTGAGCTAATAGTTTCTAATCAAAACAAAGTAAGGTATCCTCTGCTGAGTCTTAAGTTGTTTGAGTCAAAACACTGCAAGAGTGGAGGATTGAAACTTAAACCCAGTGAGTGTTGTTTTTCCTTGTCTTGCTGCTGTAGGTCATTCTCACAACACTCCTCATCATCACACAGACAAAGCCACAAGAAGAGAATAAAGCTATATTGTCTGCCTCCAAGCATAAGATAGGGGTAAATTGATACCCACTTCACATGCTTTCATAAAGCTCCTCTGAAAGCATGAATAGGTGCTTTGAGAAGATAGAAGGCAGTTGGAACCCTGAAAGCAATCCAAAACTCACTTTTGATTATACCTTTATTGTGCTTGTGTTCTGAAAATTTTACACTAAAGAAACAGAAGTGACCCAACTGGGTTTGCTTCTTCAGCTCTGCTATTCTATTCACCTTTCCATTTGCCTTACAAGTGCCAATTTAAAATGTGTATGTCAGTCACAACTGGCTCGTAATGAAAAGAAGATATGACATTCAGATTACATTGCATTTATTAAAGTAATAAAAAACTCCAGTAGCCAGTGTCTTCCTAATTTTAAGCGGCATTGCAAATTGTTCACCATCCTAGTTGCCCTCTCTAAAATTAACTGGACAGAGCCTAATATTCCTACTGCTCTTTTTTAAAGTAAGACTGAAGAAATAAGAGCTTTGTGGATTTCAGCACAACGTATAGTGACCTGACACTAAATAAATCCTCTCAGTGCCACTTTCCCAGGTAATATTCTTCAAGTATCTCCTGAACTTCACTCAGCCAACACTCTCACTCCAACTTCCAACTTCCAAGAATTAACCCATTTCCAATATTACATACATGAAAGATCTAGCCATCACAGCAAAACAGCACTCTAGTATGAAGTAGGCTTGAATGCAAGAAACACTTGAAAGTCAGTTCCCTTTTCTGCTTTAAGAGTCCTGGGGGCTTTTTTTCTGCAAGACAGGACTTTGCAAACAGGGCTCTTATACAAAAATGGAGTCTACAATTGCTGCATGGAAGAGAGACCTTCAGCTCCAAAACTCCAAGAAAACTTTCCGGACTGAGTCATAACGGGATGGTGGTGGGATAATCTATGCAACTGAGATGGTTTGGGGTGCCTGGATCCCCTGGCAACCCTGGAGGTCAATGTCTAATCCTACATGAACTACTTGTGACTTTGCAAGGAGCAATCTACATGATAAAGGAAGCATAGCCAGAAAACAGAGCGCTTCAACATCAGAGCATTTCACACATGCAGTCAAACATATGTGGTGACTCAGTTGTGGCTCATTTGATGCAGAAGGTATGAATTGGCTTTTCTTGTGTTACAACTCCATGCATTAGCTTGAGCTGAGTGGGTTGGAAGGGATATGCCTCCTTCTGAAAATGAAGGGAAGGTCCACCTTTATTGCGCTGCACAAGCTTTCACAACTGGTTATGTCTTATAGGCATACCGTGGAATTCCAGATGCTCCTGCATTACTGTTCTCCACTGTGTCTTGGAGGTATTATGAGAAAACTAGACTTTCAATATGATCTGAACATTAATAATAAGAAATCTTGTAGATCGTCATGGAAAGCTTACCATGAAGACTGCTGATCAAAACTACTAATACATAAAAAGAAAGCCACAAATGATTTGAGACCAGTATAAAAGCAGAAAGACAGCAAAAATAAGTATTAGAAAGGCCTTTCAAAACAAGGATAAAGCCTTTTCTCTTGACATGGTAGAAAAAAAGGAGTCAGGGAAGTGAGATAAGGTCAGGTTGCTGGGTAATGCAGACTTCCTAAGTAGCAGGATATCTGCCAAATGAAGAGAGACAGCATGAATGCTAGACACCAAAGAGGAGCTTGTTAGAGTAATTAAGGTCTGAGGCGATGAGCTCAACACCAAATGCCTAAAAAACATTACAGATAGATAGTTCAACAAATACATCTGCTCAGGGTAGAGGTGCAATCCAAACAACCAACAAGATGTTCAGCTACTCAGTAAACGAGTTGGAGAATAACACAGAAAATATTCTCCCTTTGTACCAATCAGTGCTGAATTTTCCTCTGGCACATTGTCCATGTCCTTCCACAAGTTCTAGGTGATCCTAAAGAAAGAAGTGGAGATCAAAAAGCAAGAAAGAAAATAAACAAGTGGGGAGTGGAGGAAGAGGCAGGGACTATCACAGGAGGAGATTGGAAGGAATGAGATTTGTTTATCTCAGAAAGGAGACAGATAAGATAAAACACTAAATATTCTAGAGAAGAAGAATCCATCACTTCTCTATACTTTACTGCTTAACACAGAATAAAGGAACATTCAGTGAAACGAAGAGTTTGCCTATTCAAAGCTTATCAAAGGAAATTCTCTTTCATATAATGTGTAATCAGACACTAGAAGATATTACCACAGCAAGCACTGAGGTCAGGAACCATGCATGATTCAAAGAAGGATTGGATGTCTATATGGATCACAAGAATATCCAGTCAGAACAATTATGCTAAACTTCAGAAGAAGTAAAAGGACAGGCTTTCAGAGTTTAAGGCATTACATGACTCTGGGAGAATTAAAATTAGGTTTCTAGAGGAGTAAATTATTCCATATCTTCCTCTGAGGTCCCTCTGTCTTCTTTGCAAACAGTTGATGCTGGTCCCATTAAGGCCAGATCATCTCAGTCTACATGAACTATACAATTTCTGTTTTCTCACTTCCACACCAGCTTCAGAGGCAGTGAAAAGCTTTGTCTAGCTGCAACAATGTCAGTAAATTCAAACCTGCATTTTTCCACTAGTGGTACACCTATGATACCACCTGTAGTATATTAGCACAAGGCATTTTTATATAAATACAATTTCCTTTAACACAGCGTGGCTACAACTGTGGACCTGCAACCATGAAGACAGGGAGAGAAAGCATTCATCACCTCAGCCCAGAGTCAAGCTCAGTCTTGCCTGTTCCTTTTCATTGTCTTGCACTACTCCCTTTTACACAAAGGACAAAGCGTCCTCATGACCTGAACTTAATCCACAGCAAGTAGCTCTCTATAAGGAGGCTTGTGTATATGAACTTCCTCTTCCCTGACAATGTGCCCCTAAGAACTAAACTTTTATAAGTGGCATACTGTCTTCTCTAGCCATGACATTAAGTGAAAGGTGCCCGAGTTTTTTGGTAAAGGTCCCAAAAAGTTAATCCCTATGCTCAAAAACAAATCAGCTTCATAACTTCGGGATGAGGCAGGAGATACGGGCTTCATCTAGCTCAGTCCAGCCGCAGTGGTAGCAGAGCTGTATCTGCACCATAGCACATCTATAAGCTTACTTCACATGCTTCTCTGATGCCTACACAACCAAAAACAGATTTTCTACACTGTTCTGGCAGACTTAGGTGCTTGAAACATACTTATTAAAATTGCAGTTTAAATGTTTACGTCCCTTTTTGCAATTGCACATCCTTCCAGTTAGCCATCCTTCCCTAGCCTTGTTGAACTACCTGTTGACCTCAAATTCAGTCTGTTGCTGTCCAATCTTTTCATAAGCAGCAGCCCAACAACTTTTCTCTGCCTTAACTAAACCTGAATGTGACTTATTTTCACATTACATGAACCTCAGCAGGATCAGGAGGACAGGACAATGTTTATCTTCCCTTCTCCTTTCCTCTTCTTTGACTGTCAGCTGGGGAACCCACATTCATTGTAGCTTCTGCGCAAAGGCTGATCTTTCTATTAGCAGACAGATACAATTTAGGAACCTGCACAAACTGAATTAAAATAAAAACAAACCCTGAAACACTGGAGAGACATTCTTCCCTACATCATTTTTCTATTTTTATCTGGGCCTTTACTGTCCTCCTGCTTGTTCCACAGGACAGTTCTGTGCACTGTAGTTGTGCACCATTCACTTGACTGACTTATGTGTTCCAGAAGCTGTATTTACCTTTAGCTAACTCAACAAAGTCAGAAGATCACCATCTTTTTTGTGCAGCAGTTTGTGAAATTTCTGCTCTCTGCCCAGTACCATTTCCTTAATTTGTATAATCTCATAGCACTATAAGTATTGTCTAGTGACAATCATTACCATAATTTAAAAATCTCTTTAAGGTTTCTTTGACCCCTCAGAATGAGCCTCTTAACTGAAATGCCTCAGAACTAAAATGATCAAAACCATTAGAGTTTAGTTGCTTTATAATGCACCTTTCTCCAAGCATAACCTTCCTGAGACAGTGACCCATGCTCCATGCAGTATTCTGGAGGGGCCCAATAACCATTTTCCAGAGGACTCTATTGCCTTTTTCATGATGCATTATAGCTCACTATTCCATTGGTCTGGTGTCTTGTTTGCCTTTTTTATTGCAGCTGTGCACTGAAGTGACAGTTTCTATGATTTTTTTCCACAGCAACCCCTTTTACCCTCTGATCAGTGCACTGGATACAACACCCATTCCCTACATTTGCTCTTTGTTCCCAGACTAATTACTTTTCATTTTCTACACCAAGCAGCATTTGCCATCTGCTGGCTCATCAACTAAATGATCCAAATCCCTTTTGAATCCATTTGCATTGTTCCTTATCGCTTCTCCGTGATTCCAGTTCTACCATCCAACCAGCAGAGATTTCACACCCACAGAGTTCACCTGAACCACAGGAGCAGAGACATGAGAATCCACAGGATCTTCTCACACCTTGGGAAGAGCATCCCACTTGAATTTGCCACTTGCTGCATTCATATAGAAAAGAAAGATTGGCTTTGTCAAAAATTAGGCTCACATATGCTTCAGAATGCTTAAGATAAAGGATGGCTTTAAGCCCAGGCCCTGTGCTGGAGGACAGTATAAGACAGTGTCTTACACCAGGGATCCCAAAGATTGCAGAAAGACTGCTGTAGCTTTCAGAGTCCCCATCTGGTGTGTCCACACCAAGATACAGCACATACTCCACCCACCAGCTCACAGCTCTCACTATAGTGCTAAAAGGAGAGGCACAGGCCACATCTCTTCCTCTCACCATGTCCCATTTGTGTGTGTGCTCATGTCTGCACATGAGGAAAGGAAGAAAGGAAAGAGGAACATGGAAACAAAATGAGACTTCAGCCATACAGAAACCAGCACTGCTATGACCCCATAGGCAAAACCAAATTTTCTTTTACTCCAACAGTGAAATTTCTGTAAATGCAGTGCAAAGTAGTTCATCCCCTCAGGAAATGCCCCATACATGAAAGGCCAGATGTGTGCAGATAAAGCAAGGGTCAGTTGGGGACACACACTCTTTCCTCAGCTTTGAGCTCTAGAGTAGTGTGGGCTAAGCACCAATGCTTTTAAAGTAGGGTTTATGGGCAAGCCTAATGCTGTGCTGATGCATGTGCCACATGGTATTCTCTCTGAAACTCTTTTCTGTCTTAGCAACAGCAAGCATGACTTGCTGGTCTATTGCCTTTGCCTTCTTTCATTTGTCGTTAAAGGAAAATATTGTCTTTGGTTGCCCAGAGTGAGTAATCTTTTGGATGACCTTTTCCAGCCTTCCCTTGAAAGCACTGCACGTGCTTGAAGCATTATCAGTTGTCTGTCCAAGATACATTCAGGTAAGAGAAGAACCAAGCAACCTGTGCGTTGTCTTGCAAATTTTCTAACCATTTATTTCTATGTAAAATGACCACAGAGCAGTCTGTTCAGAAAGTAAAGATTTTACCGCTGTTTTATGGTCCATATTTGAAAAGATCTGTTTTTACTTTAAAGAGTATTTTCTGAAGGCCACATTCAGATAAACTCGATCTGATTTCAAACAATATTTACTGCTCACATTTGTAGTGTTCTCACACTGTGATTTGAGTTAGGACCACAAAACATAGATAAATCTTTAATAAGGTACAAACAACAGAGGAAATAATTTAAGCTGTGCTTTCCTCAGGCAGGAAACCAACATATCCAGCCTAATTAACTTGCCCTTAGTCATAATTGTGATTGGAGGTACTGCATTTTATCCCAGACTTTCCATACACTTAAAATCAGCTGGAGTTCCAGGTGCTCAGCATTTCTGAGAAACAATTTTGACCTCTGTCTGAGCATGGAAAAAACAGCATTCACTTTGCACTACACTCATATTTTCTATTTTGCTTGGACACAGTAGTACAAAAAAAGAGTTTTGCTAATTCATGGTAGTATTCTGTTAGTCTTTATTAATATGTAAGTCAGAGGAATTCATCGCAGACATGAGGGGAAAGATTTTTCAGAATCTTCCTCTTAGTATCAGTTCTCTAAGAACTCTCTCTCTCTCCAAGCCAAATTCCACTTAGTTTCACATCTGAAGACTTTGTATTATAGAACAGTGACAGACAATATTCAGTCTTTTTTAAGAATAAGACCCCTGTGATCTGGTTTGGACACATTCCAGTACATTGTAGCTGTATGATTTGTGCAGCACACAGCCTTATAGTATTGCCTGGAATTCAGGAGTGTGATTTCAGCGTGCATCTGGAAAGCTAATCAATTCAGTGGAAGTTTTGAAAACTTCCTCTGCCATAACATTTAGACACTGCCTGGCACCTCAGTCTTGCTTTCCCTTTAGCAAATTTGCATCCAGTGAAAGTAAGACAGGAAACTTGCAAAAAAAAAAAAAAAAAAGGAAGGATTCTACTGCACCCTCTATGAAAGTATGATTTTTACTCTCTCATCAGCCAAAGCAATTGAAACTCTCTCCAAGAGAATTGCAGAGGCCTCTGTCTACATGCATAAAAAAAACCCCAAAACCTGTATTGATCAGTCTCTTCCTCTGGCTCACAAACATCCTCTAGATCTACTCCTACTTCTAGCCTCAGAACAAGATATTTTCTTACCTACTACTTCCAGATACTATCTTAGCCATAATATTCATGCTGCTTCATCCTGCTGATACACTGTTTTCTTTTCCCTATGTTACCATCCACATTCTACTTGTTTATCCCTTCCTTAAGTGTTGTGGCAATTTTATGTCTCCCTGGCACACCACACTGGGATGACAGCCAGAGAATGCCAGACCAATTCAGGAGACTGCTGTCTCAGGAGCTCTCAATAAACTTCCTGGTAGCCCCCAAAAGCCAAAGGATAAATTGGTCCCTGTTGTCCTTTAATGCACTTTTGATGCACTGAGACTTGCAGGATACATAGAAGTGTCCAGAAATGAGTTTGAAAACATTGTCTTACTTTTCAGGCAGCCATTATGTGATACTTGTTTTGCCTTAGAATCATAGAATCATAGAACAACCAGGTTGGAAGAGACCCATTGGATCGAGTCCAACCATTCCTATCAAACACTAAACCATGTTCCTCAGGACCTCATCTACCCGTGCCTTAAACACCTCCAGGGAAGGTGAATCAACCACCTCCCTGAGCAGCCTATTTCAATGCCCAATGACCCTTTCCGTGAAAAACCTCCTCCTAATCTCTAGCCTAAATCTACCCTGGCAGAGCTTGAGGCCATTCCCTCTTGTCCTGTCCCCTGTCACTTGGGAGAAGAGCCCAGCTCCCTCCTCTCTACAACCCCCTTTCAGGTAGTTGGAGAGAGTAATGAGGTCTCCTCTCAGCCTCCTCTTCTCTAGGTTAAACAACCCCAGCTCTCTCAGCCCTCCTCATAGGTTCTGTTCTCTAGCCCCTTCAACAGCTTCGTTGCTCTTCTCTGGACTCACTCCAGAGCCTCAACATCCTTCTTGTGATGAGGGGCCCAGAACTGAACACAGTATTCAAGGAGTGGCCTCACCAGTGCTGAGTCCAGAGTGAGAATCACCTCCCTGGACCTGCTGGTCACACCATTTCTGATACAAGCCAGGATGCCATTGGCCTTCTTGGCCACCTGGGCACACTGCCTTGTCCAATTGTTTCATTTCTCCCTAACTCTTTCTTATTCTGTATCTTTTGCAAATAAAAAACAGACGGGTTCTGATACTGTAACCCATAATCTGGCCTCACATAAGAAGATTGTGATGCATGGCAGAAAAGTGAGAAGAATACAAGAGACTGACTTTTATGAGTAAGATTCATCTTAGTTAATATGAAATATTCTAGAGCATAGACCTTTACAGATGAGCTAGTCACCCTAGGGACCCTTTACACTCAGTGGAGATAGGTATATTGAAGGCTAGCTCAGATGTAGGTGTCTAAATTAGAAGAAATCAATTCAATCCTTCACTTCTGGTTCCAATTGCATCTTCTGTATCAGCCTTCACTAAATCCACTGCATCCACTTCACTCATATCAATGGTATTTTTCAGCACTTGAATTCTTGGAGATACCTCAAGACATGTCATGCAAAAATATGCCAAATTGCAGCTCTGTGTCCTACACTGCCTCCGGATCCTTCATGGTTTTTAACTGGAAGTTGCAATAGAATATGTGTAACTTGTTTTTCTGGATATGGCACTCACCGCTATTCAGGTACCTCATATCCTGAGAGACAGAACAAGTGCACTAACTAATTTCCACCACTGAAAAGCTGAGCTCTTCTATGGCTTTATAGAGAAAGTGCCGCAGCACCTTGCCATCTGTGCAGAGAGAATATGAAAGCCTGTTTGAATGCTGCCAATGGCACCTGTTAAATCCCTGATCACAACAGGAAAAAAAAAAAACAAAAACAGACCCAAACCCCTAGCAGCACTGAATGGAAGTGAAATGTATGGATTTCCATATAACTGAGATTTCAAAGAGTCCTGAGGAGAAGGAAGACACTGACTTTAAGTAAAAAAAAAAAAAAAAAAAAAAAAGTAACTTGTCTTTGTAGCAAAAAATCCTTCCCCTGCCTTAACACAAATACAAACTATCTGAAGTTTACAGCAGAGAACTAACATATCAGAGAGCAAGAAGTCTCCTCCCACACAACCTGCAAACAGGCTAAGAGGGGTCTGCAAAGTCCTGCAGTCAGCAGGGAGTCCATCTGCTTCTTCACTGAAAAGAGAGATCCAGATTTCAGAACACAGAGAAACTGGGAAGTTAGGTGAGAGACATAGCTTTATTACAATGATTCCTAGCTAGTGTTTTGTTGCTGGTTTGGGGGTTTTTTTCCAGTTGCCTAATAGTGGCTTTGGTTTTTTGAATTGACCATCCTGTGTTGTAGCAAGAACCTACTTTTGGCAAAACTCCGTAAGAACATATAGTCTAACAATGCTACAAGCCCAGTTGGAAATGATGAAGGAACTACAATAAGAAACACTGCAATTGAAATCAAGCACATCTCAATGTCTCTTTGAAGTGGAGACACAGAGCTTATAATCAATAAGTGAGTATTAGCCTAGGAAGACTATGAAAAGAACACATCAACAGCACAAAGGCGCCCATTATATTATATCTATATATAGCTAGCATATTACTACCTAACAGTATCTTTGAATACTGAGTCATGGGTTTAGATTCATTGAAAATGGGGCTGCAGGTGGCAATCCACTCATATATTTGCTCTTCACAAAACCAATTTTGCATTGAGGGAGCTGCTGAAATGTAGATGCCAGAGCGCTATCAGGATGATGCAGAAATCTTTGCAGATGTGTAGTTTTCATCCAAAATAAGTTCCACTGCATTGTCCTAGACTGCTTCAGCACAAAATTAGCAACAAAAAAAAAGTTATTTTTATGTAGTCTTCCCAGTTCCAAGGGCAGACACACCCCTAATGTATGACAAAGTGAGGACTCTTCAGCTACAACTCAGAGTCTGCACCACAAGGGTGTTGTACCCTTCAGTGGTAACAGGAAAGGGAAGGAGAGGACCAAGGGGTCATCAGACTCTCCAGTAAATCCATACTTTGTGCAAAACAGGCCTAATACATTAGCTATTCTGGCCACTTTTGCACCATTCCAAAATTCCTATTGGGGAGTGTCGAGTCAGACTGGATAATTTTGCCTTAAACATTTTGTCCAGCGGGCAACAGTGCAGTGCGCCCCAGCATCCAGGTGTGTTTAGGTTTGCCAGAGTTGGAAATAAAGACTGTTTTGATATTCACCTTGGGAGTAACCTTATTGGCCTCCGGATAGCCACACAGACAAATGGATCCACTTTCCCCCTCCTTTGTCTGGGTTAAGGCAGGGAGCAAAGCAGGTTAGTAAAATAAAGCCATTGGAATAGGTTCACGTGCCAGTATTTTTGCTCTTTTTAGTTGGACAGGTTGAAGACACAGGAGAAGTATCCATTGGTGACACCTTTCCCTTCAAGCACTGGTCTTGTGGACTCCAGCTGTAATGTAACAGCCACATTGCTCCAACATTAGCAGAACACCTGGAGCTAAATGTTGGCTCTAATTCCTTATAAGAGTCTTCCCAGGTTTGTCTGAGTTTCATAATTGTTTTGCTCCCCAACAGTTTTAACCTAGATCTTTGTTCTAGATCGTCTCTGCAAAAAGCTCCGCAACTGTTTCCCTCACTGCCAGGCCCCAACTTTTCACTCTTTGCAAGTTTAGACCTTATGTTGTTTTATACTTTGAGAACTGTTCTTAGCAACATCCTCAAAACCAAAAAAATTCTTTGCAAGAGTGGATTATCCTACAGAGGTTTTTCATGTGTGCGTGATGTTTAAAAATCATGCAAGAGAGACGGATATTTCTATTCCCAGCTTCTTCCTTAGCTTCTTTCACTCCTGAAAAAGCAAGAGCAGCTCTGTTTAGCAGAACTAACTAATTATAATTGTAATAAAACATATTTCCACTTTAAAATATCTGACTGCATTGCATTTTAGGAGCTAAAAAAATTGGCATCACAGTTTAAAAGTATACATGACAGGGCTTATGCAACATTAACACCAGGACCCTGCGCTGCAGTTGAGATTTTATAACAGCAGCTTCCCTGGTTACCATGAAACAATAGTGCTCGGTCAGGAAACTACTGCAATCATCCTGCAGCTTTTACGTGTCAATATTTAGGGCATCACTACAGCAGGCTGTGTTACTACAGCACTGCAGGAGTTGTGAAATGTGTCGCTGCCATTCGTAATTACACCTACACAGCAAGAGACCACAGATAAGCAGGTCTTCTCCCTCTGGCTGATCATTCCCTGGCGTAGGGGACGGTGGCACCAGGGCTGTCCAACCCCACAGCATACAATCATAGAATGTTTGGGTTGGAAGGGATCTTAAAGATTATCCAGTTCCAAACCCTTCTGCCATTGGCAGGGACACCTCCCACTAGATCAGGCTGCCCAAGGCCCTATCTAACCCAGCATTAAACACGTCCAGGGATGGGGGATCCACAACTTCCCTGGGCAACCTGTGCCAGTGCCTCTCCACCCTCATCCCAAAAGGGCACCGGAGGAACCACAGCCCGTTGCCTCCAGCCGGAGCTGCCTGCCTGCAGCCTCGAGCAACCTCACCGCTCTTCCTATCCTCCAACTCTTCCGAGGAGGGACGGAGAGGGGGGTGCAAGGCGAGAAAAAGGCAGCGGGGGTGTCGGGGAGGGGAGAGGGACGGGATGCGGCTACAATGCAGCACCGCCTGGCCGACCGGGCTGCCCCGCATCACCGCCGCCTATCCCCGGGAGCGGCTACTGCCAGGGGAGAGAGGTGTGGGCAGGAGAGATGCTGTCGGGGGCAAAGATGCAGCCAAGGGCAAAGATGCAGCCGGGGGGAGAGATGCAGCCAAGGGCAAAGATGCAGCCGGGGGGAGAGATGCAGCCAGGGGCAAAGATGCAGCCGGGGTGAGAGATGCAGCCAGGGGTCAGAGATGCTGCCAAGGTGGAAGGATGCAGCCAGGGGCCAGAGATGATGCCAGGAGAGACGCAGCCAGGGGTCAGAGATGCTGCCAGGGTGGAGAGATGCAGACAGGGGGCAGAGATGCTGCCAGGGGGGAGACATGCATCTGGGGAGCGAGGATGCAGACAGGGGAGAAAGATGCTGCCAGGAGACACGCAGCCAGGGGGGAAGAGATGCAGGCAGGGGCAGAGATGCAGGCAGGAGAGATGCAGGCAGGAGAGATGCTGCCAGGGGCAGAGATGCAGCCAGGGCTCGTTCCAGCCACAGTGCATGTGCCACTGCTCCCTGCTGGGGTGAAGGCCTGGCTGTCGCAGGAAGGGTGTGTGTATCCGTGCGAACAACAGCACCACACTGAAGGCCACCGCCTGAACAAGTCGCCGGGCTGTTGTGTTGGGTGTGGATGGGGAGAATTACAGAATCGTTTGGATCAGAAGGGACCTTAAACATTATCCAGTTCCAGCCCCTCTGCCCTGGGCAGGGACTCCTCCCACTAGATCAGGTTGCTCAAAGGCCCATCAAACCTGGCCCTGAACACCTCCAGTGATAAGGCATCCACAGTTTCTCTGGGCAACCCATTCCAGTGCCTCAACCACCTTCACAGGAAAAAAAAATGTTCTTAATAACTAATCTAAATCTCCCCTCTTTCAGCTTAAAACCATTACCCCTTGTGCTATCCCTGCACTCCCCAATTAAGAGCTTCTGCCCAGCTTGCCTGTAAGCTCCCTTTTAAGCACTGCAAGGTCGCTAAAAGGTCTCATCAGAGCCTTCTCTTCTCCAGGCTGAACAAGCAAAACTCTCTCAGTTTGTCCTCACACGGGAGATTCTACTGACCTCTGATCACCTTCGTGGTCCTCCCCTGGGCTCGCTCCAACAGATTCATGTCTCCTGTGCTGAGGACTCCAGAACTGAAAGCAGGACTCCAGGTGAGGTCTCATGAGAACAGAGCAGAGGGGGGGACAACCACCTCCCTCAACCTGCTGGTTCCACTTCTTTTGATGCAGACTAGGCTACATTTGGTACTGTTGACTTTCTGGGCTGCAAGGAAACAATTCTGGGGCATGTTGATCCACAAATACCCCTAAGCCCTTCTCTTCAGTGCTCCTCTCAATCCATTCTCTGCCCAGCCTGTAATTGTACTTGGAATTGCCTTGACCCAGGCGCAGGACCTTGTGCACCTGTACACATCAGCCTTTCAGGGATGGTGCCTAGAAAAATATGTGGAGGTTGATATGCTGTATCAAATGTTGAATTATGAGGCTGAGCCTGTTGGTATTAAAGGGTCTAGAGAGTCCAGCCAACCCTTCGAGGTAAATTCTGTCCCCTATTCTCATCTCCATGCTGCCCAAGAAAAAAGTACCACTGCATTTACTACTGAAAACTGCACTTGAGTTGGAGAGTGCCCCCATGTGGCATAAATTTGACACAGGTGACTCTTAGAAGAGCTCCTTGACCAGGAGAACTATGGAATGAGAAATACAAACATATTTGCTGTATGACAAGGAGAAAGTCCATTAGCAGCCAGTCTCCATTGGTTACTTGCCCATTCCAGAATAAGACCTACAGAAGCTGCATGCTGGCAACTGGTATGGACAATCAGTGAGCAGCTATTGGGTGTCAGTTGAATGATACTGAGTTTCTCTGGTTGGAGATGGGATGACGATGGTGAACCACCTTTTACCATATGATAAGCTTGGCTCTAGTAGAGTACAGTAATTTGCAGTGGTTTTCCCCTTAAACATAACTACCTACAGATCAGCAAAATAGCAAGCAATGGAATACCCAGGCTATTTTTTCTCCTTTCTTTGTGGAACAGCAACAGATTTGTCTCTTTGTTGGCCCTTGTGTTCATATGCTCTTTGACAGCCCAAGATTACTTGGGAAATGCATAAGAGTAGAAGGAACACAAAGAAGTGTCATCACAGCGAGAGATTCCTCATCAGCGGCTTTACATGCCTTTTCTAACAATAAGAGATCCAGAATTGATCTATATTTATGCCTTCAGAGGCCATGGCAGCCACGATTACTGCTTGGTCACATATTCCATACTAGACTGCAAGTAGCATGACACTGGGCCTCTCATATTTCACCTCAAAATTCCTTTGTGCTTAAGTAACTGAAATTACATCAGATGTCCTTTCTATAAGATGGAGCAGATTTTGACTCAGAAAGTAGAATTTATAGGGAAAGGTTACTCAACAATAATGATTACCTCATTGAGGTGCCCCAGCTAAGACTGCAGTCCCATTGAACTGAGGCATGTACATACAGTGCCTCTCTCCCCAGCCTCAGATTTGAATCCAAATTCAGTGAAGACAATACTTTCACTGAATTCAGCAGACTTTGAGCCAGGCTTCAGCCTGTTCATATTTACCTAGGAACAAGAATATGACCCAGTTCCCATTATGGCGACTAAAACCCACTGCAGGAGCATGCTGGTGCAGATACATTTGCAACATGAGGGCTTTACAGGACATCAACAGGAATAAATCATCTATATTTGGTTCTTTTTCTAAACTTGCCTATTTTTATTCTCTTTTTAACATTAATTCCTTCCATCATTCTGTTTCTTCTTAAACTAATATTGGACTATTTTAACTAATCTTTGCTGAAAGTATCATGCAGCTACTTTAAGATTTTTCACTGTTAACTCTTACTCCAGCTTTACTTCACAAAACAAAAGAGCTGTCTCCCCAGGCCTCTCTAAATAATTGTTGGTTCCTCTTATAATTTGCTTATATGTCAGCTTCTATTTAAAAAATAAAATACAATCATTGACTAACCATTTTAAAGCTGTTCTTGCTAGCCTAAATTAATCCCTATTCCACTTGACTTTCTGCCTTTCTGCTCCACAACTGCCCTCTAGAGAAACAGCTCTGTAAGGAAAAAAAATTACACACATCAAGTCACACAGTACTTTTAACAGTTAGTTTGCTCAAGTCTGGCAAGGACTGAGACTGGTAGAGGCATTTCTCTACAAAACTCGGAGATGCTAGCCCAGTGAAACAGGTATATTTTAGATAACCCTGGTTAAAACAACTGATGGTCAACCAACCTAGGTAGTCTTGAACTTGACTTTCCCTAATCTTGCATGGATACTTGAAGCAGTATGTAACTACCTATAGGGAAATGCATGGACATTCACAAAGGTTTTGGTTTTATTACACAGCGAGGAATACAAAAATAACATTTTTCACAGAACAGCACAACTGTTCCACTGCCCTGGCAAATCAAATGGATAAAAGAAGGTTCCACATAAGCACTTTTCTTACTGAGAGAGACATGTATGCCCTCATCCTTAAAACTGAGTCCTTGTGTGTAGACTGATGTGCTCCTAGCCTAACTGGAAATCTAACCAGAATCAGTGGGGACTGCTAGAAGATCTGCTTAAGTGGATACAGTTGTAGGACTAAGGCTATTTTCTACTTATAAAGCAAATAAGTTAGAATTCAAACAGGTAACTTAGTATCAAACAAGCTTTCTGTAAGTAGCACAACTAATAGGTCCATTTTCCTAAGGATTTATTTCCCCTACATTACCATACCACAATTACACTTATGACACAATTATATCCACTTTCCTATACAAGGATCCCCATATATCCTATGTTGTTCCTCAGAACTGGCCTTTCCTACTTTCCAGCCTCCCCACAGACACACTTCACAGTATCTCAAATACTCTCCCACAAACTGTAAGTGTGAGAAGAAGTAGAGAAGTGTCCACATGTGCTGTGACTGGTTTGGCATGGGAGTGTGCTGGTTGTCGCTGGAAAGCTCAGCAACGGTTACCTCGGGGTCTGATTCTATCCAACTGCTGTTCTTCCTAATGAATCTCATAAAGCTTCATATCATTGAGGATGAGATTCCTTTGTCAAACCAGGCTGAAATGGCTACTGGATTTTAAAGCTACCAGGGAAGAGCAAGTAGCATCCTTGTGCTTTCTTTAGAAACCTGGAGGTGTTCTAAGACCAGACTGGATGAGGCTATGAGTAACCTGATCCAGTGGAAGGTGTCCCTGCCCGTAGCAAGGGAGGTGGGACTGAATGATCTTTAAGGTCCCTTCCAACTCAAACCATTCTGTGATTCCATGAAGAATTAAAATTAATTCTATGATTAATTAAAAACTGCAGAATCACACATGAAGAGACTGCAAAGGTGATGCCCATACCCAGTGCATAAAGGGAAAAAAGTAGGTCCCTTTCCTGTGGGAGAAATCCCTCCTAGTGTGAGGCTGGTGAGACCTGACCCTGGTTCAGCCTCATTCCAGTCATGGGGGCCCAGTCAGGGCAGGGACATTGCTGGTCTGCCACCTTCCCCAAGAGCCTGGGGCAGGCAGGGGCTGCCCAGGCGAGGCTGGGGTAGCAAGCATCACAGTTGGTCCTTGGACACCAACTTTGCCAGCCTCAGGGACATCAGTTCTGCCAGCCCTGCAAGCCCACTGTGCTCACCAGGTCCTGCCTGCTGGGGCATGTGGACTATCCTGTCCCACTGTGGAACCCTGTGCAGCCCTACAGGCTTGGGGAAGAGCAGCTGGAAAGAGAAGGACCTGGGGGTGCTGGCTGACAGCCAGCTGAGCATGAACTAGCGGTGTGCTCAGGTGGCCAAGAAGGCCAACAGCATCCTGGCTTGGATCAAAACACCGTGGCCAGCAGGAGCAGGGAAATGATATTGTCCCTGTGCATAGCACTGGTGAGACCGCACCTCGAATCCCGTGTTCAGTTCTGGGCTCCTCACCACAAGAAGGATGTTGAGGCTCTGGAGCAAGTCCAGAGAAGAGCAACGAAGCTGGTGAAGGGGCTGGAGAACAAGTGTTAGGAGAGGCAGCTGAAGAAACTGGGGTTATTTAACCTGGAGAAGAGGAAGCTGAGGGGAGACCTTATCATTGTCTATAACTGTTTGAAAGGAGATTGTAGAGAGGAGGGTGCTGGCCTCTTCTCCCAAGTGACATGGCACAGGACAAGGGGAATGGCCTCAAGCTGTGCCAGCGGAGATTCAGACTGGACATCAGAGAAAAAAAAAAATCGTGGAAAGGGCCATTGGACACTGGAAGAGGGAGGGAGTTGAGTCACCTTCCCTGGAGGGGTTTAGAGAACAGATGGATGAGATGCTGAGGGGCAAGGTTTAGTGATTGATAGGAATGGCTGGACTAAAATATCCAGTGGGTCTTTTCCCACCTGGTGATTCTGTGATTCTGTGATTAAGGAGAGGTTCAGACTGGCTATCAGGACCCCCGTTTCCCCACTCACAGCGTAGGCTTCCAGACCTGCATTGCAAAGTTTCAAACCTGAATATTCTGGTAGGAGGGATGGGGTGCTGTGAGCTAAGAGTCATTGCCGTGTCATGTCATGTCACCTTCCCTGGAGTTCCTTATGCTCAGATTGAAACCAAAGGTTGTACGAAGAGCAGGGAGCTATAAATTCAAAGGGGTTTGTGTGTACAGAGGACTGAACCTTAGAAAAGCACAGTTACCCTGCAGGGTGACACAAGATTGTGTTGCCTTGTAGAGAAGTGCTGCAAAATTGGTTGGACTTGATGATCCGGTGGGTCTCTTCCAACCTGGTGATTCTATGATTCTACGAAATTTCTTCAATGAAAGGTTCGTCAGGCAGTGGCAGAGGCTACCTAACGCGGTGATTGAGTCACCTTCCCTGGAGGTGTTTAGAGACGGGTGGATGAGGTGCTCAGGGACAAGGCTTAGTGGCTGCCAGGTGGCCCCGGTGCTCTCGAAGGTCTTTGAGGGACTTGGTTTAGTGTTAGATAGGAATGGTTGGACTAGAAGATCCGATGGGTCCCTTCCAACCCGGTTGTTCTGTGATTCTGCGATTCCCTGACAGACCCCGCCGGCCGCCAGGGGGCGCCCCGCGCCCTACGCAGCCGCTCATCCCGGGGCGGGGCGGGGGTGGAGAGACTGACCCGGAGATTCCGCCGGGGCTCGCGCCGCGTCCCGCCCCTCCCCTCCCCGCAGTCACGTGCGGGGAGCGAGACCAGCTCGGGAGGCGCCCGATTGGCCGGCGGGCTGGGCTGGGCTGGGCGGGGGCCGCCAGGGGGCGCGCGCGGGGAGGGAGGGAGGGAGCGAGGCGCCCGCCCGGCTGGCTGGGCCGGGCTGCCCGGCGCGCGCGCCGCTCGTTGGCCGTAGGCGGCGGTTGGCGGCGCGAGGCTCCCCTCGTGACGCGCTCAGAGGAAGGGCGGGCGGAGGAGGACGAGGAGGAGGGGCGGCTGCTGCTGCTGCTGCTGCTGTTGCTACTGCTGCTGCTGCTGGGGGGACATCGAGAGGAGGGAGGAACGGGAAGAAAGCGCGGCTGGGGCTGAGCGCTGTGAAGGAGGAGGAGGAGGAAGAGGAGGCGGCTGCGCGCGTGCGTCCGCGCCGGGGGGGGGGTGAGGGGGAGAGCCGCCATGTGAACCCCCCTCCCCCCCAACAGACACACACGCACCCCCCGCTCTAGGGCCCGGCGGGGCTGGCGGCGGCGGCGCCCCGGGAATGCGCGTCTGGGAAGCGGCGAAAGGTGAGCGGCGGCGCGGGAGTCCTACCCCTCTCCCTCCCCCCTCCTCCCCTTCATGGCCGACCAGCGATCGCTGGGCCCCTGCCCTATGCCCTGCCCCAGCCCCTCCCTGGGCCGCGGCCTCGCCACCCGCCCCCCCCCCCCTCCCGCCCCGCGTCCTCCTGCCCCTTCTCCCCGCGGGGCGGGAATGGGAGGGTGGGGGTGCGGGGGCAGCGGGGTTATGTAACCGGCGCGGGGGCCACGCGCAGCCCGCGCGCGCGAACGGAAAGGGGGAGGTGGGGGGTGCACAGGGGGGAGCCCGAGCGCAACACCCTCCTCCGTGCGCGTCCCCCGCACCGGGAGGAGGGTTCAGACGCCCCCCCCCCAAGCCAGTGTCGGTGTGTCTGCGTGTCAGACTCTGTGTGTGTCTGTATGTCTGCATGCCAGGGTATCTCTGTGTGCCTGTGTCTGTATGTCAGTATCTTTGTGTGTGTGTGTGTGTATGTCTGCATGTCAGAATGTCTGTGTGTGCTTGTCGATGTTCGTGTGTTTCTGCATATGTTTGTGTGTGAGCGTCAGAGTGAGTTTGTGTGTTTCTGTATGTAAGTGTCGGTGTGTCTCTGCATGTCTGTGCACATGAGAATGTGCATGTCTGCTTGTCATTGAGTGTGTGTCTGCGTGTCAGAGCGTCTGTGTGTCAGAGTGAGTGTCTGTGCGTGTCAGTATGTGTCTTAATGTCAGAGTGAGTAACAGTGTGTCTGCATGTCAGAGTGAGTGTGTGTTTGCACGTCAGTGTGAGTGTCTGTGTGTCAGTGTGAGTGTTTGTGTGTCTGCACGTCAGAATGTGCATGTCTGTGTGTGTGCATGTCAGAGTGTGTCTGTGCGTATGTGTGTGTGTGACATGGGGCCTGCGCTGCAGACACAACACGGCTCCCCAAGGCAGAGCCAGAGCCGTGCTGTGAGTTTTTCTGCCAGCTAAGGGGTCATTGCAGGGAAATGGGTTGGAGAAGGAGGAGGAGGGGAGGGGAAGCCCAAGCTGCTGGTTGCAGCTTTGCCCTCTTGAATGCACCATCCACTGTGACGCTCAGTGGTAGCAGCGCGTATCTTGTCTGCGGTTTTTCTGTCGTGCTTGTCACAAGTTGTTATTTGCTGAGCAATAGTGCTTGGTGTGTGCTGAAAGGAGGGAGGAGGACCTGTGCTTACAACACCGAGGGACAAATGTGTTCAGTGATGCTGCTTCTCATCCCTTCCCCATCTAATGTTGATGCATTTTGCTGTACAGTTACCATTGACTTGACCTGTGACACTCCCTGATAGGAGGTGCACAGTAATGG
Source organism: Coccyzus lansbergi (assembly GCA_033558105.1). Classification (NCBI taxonomy): domain Eukaryota; kingdom Metazoa; phylum Chordata; class Aves; order Cuculiformes; family Coccyzidae; genus Coccyzus; species Coccyzus lansbergi. The sequence continues at coordinate 99,991 of JAUMJK010000332.1, read as the reverse complement.
CATGTTAACCTTAAGAAGGGAGAGAAAGATAATATCATAAGCACAGATATTTTTTTGTAACAAATCTGTTTTATACTGTAATATTCCAGTTTTTTCGGGTGCTTTAGAATTAACATCAGTCTTCAGAATGACAGGGCTGTGAATGCTCTGTGTTAATGAGATATTTTCCTCATGAAAAGACGAGTCTGTTTTTTCTGCATCTTGATTTAAAATCCAGGTCCAATCTCAGATTTGGTACTGTAGTCCAAAGAAGCAAAACCAAGGGATTGTAATTTTACCGTCTGAATTCTGCATTTAGAAGCTATTGTTACTCAGGTAGAGCTATTACAGACAGTTGCCGAATGACTGTTAGTTACAGGAGGTTATAGTTGAAATTTATTTCTGGAATAGTTCTGCCTTACTGAGATTTCTTAACACAGAAATCCACATCTCTGGGAAATTCCTTACCGTGTTGTCTCAAGCGTGCAGTTATTAGCTATTCCCACCATATTGGTCTTTTCATTCAGCTCATTTCTGCTGCTGGACAATGTACCAAATCCCTGTTAGTAAATAATCCCAAACTGTCAGGCTGGAGGTCATTGGTAGGACGATATTAGTAGAAGCACCATTTAGATACCTGCCTTGTGACTCACCCATGTCTAACTACTTGAAGATAGGTTGGCTTAAAAGTAGAGCTCTAATAGGAAAAATACATTAGCATATTTCAAGCCTCGATAATAAACTGATAGTACATTTTTTGTATGTACAATATGCGTGTCTTCAATACATTATTCAGTAAATGGCCTTTCAGATGTAGCACCAGTCCATCTTTCTGGATAGCACGTACGTACCCAGACACAGCCTGTTCTGTGATAGTGATAGTGTCCTGTAACTGAGTGCTGATTTTGATTAGTTTTTTCTGATCCCTTGTCTCAGATGTCTTTTTAAAAGAAGTTTCATGGCAAATTTTCTGTCCTTCTACCATCCCTTTCAGTTACAAGAGAGATTACAAAGAAAAGTAAGAGTGATTCAAACACAACAAAGGTAGAAAAAATAAGTGTGATTACATGGGCCTTTTTTAATAAATAGTTGTTCAGGAAAGCAGGAAAAGAATAACTTGCCTTACCCTGTCATGTGCTTTCCCTGTTTAATTTGTTAGCTGTTGTTTATTTCACAAAGAATTATATATATATTTTTTTTTAATATTGAACATTTTTCTGTTTTAATTGAAGATGTATATTACTGTTGCCAAGATCCTTATCAGCTCTTAGCAGGGTGTTTGTCTGGTACAGATCTAACAAGGGACTTCAATATCCAAATGTTGAAACTCTCCCTCAAGAATACAATGTAGATTAATTTGGTGCTAGTGACATTTGTTTACCTAAGCACAGCAGAACTAGAAAGAACTAGAAGTGATTATAAATGGGAGTGGCCGTGGAGTTATAAAGAAAGTTGAAAGTAAGAGAGCAAATCTAAGTGGATGCAAAAGAGCATGAGGAATTTTGAAACATTTAATATAGTATTCTTGTGGAGGTGTCTTTTTTTTAAGAGGTAAATTCATGTAGTGCTTCTCCCTGAGAGCCTCTTTCTGCTCTGTTGTGGAAACCAGGCAACATTTTAATTGGAGACACATATGTTTATAAGGAGGAGGGCCTCCCACGTCTGTACCCACCTCATCCTTGCCCTCCTTTATTTCTGTATTTCATGTGGAGTAACTGGTGCTCCTAAGGTAAAAGTCGGAATTAGGAAACGTTTCTTCATTCTTGCTCTTCAGTGGAAGAGAGGTGAGTGTGTAGAACAGCTTCACATGATGGGCTGTGATGACAGCTTCATTTCCTGTGGCTTATATTTTCAAAATTAACCAAAGTGCTGCTGCTACTGTAGTTAAGGAATCTGTGACCGTAAATTTAATCGAGGAGGTCCTTTTAGTTTGGTATTCCCATGGAAAGGGTATTTCTGTATTCTTTGCTTTAAATGCATCAGCAGGCTGTGATGACTGAATTTCTTAGTTAGCTTTTGGGAAAAGTAATACTAATTTTATATTTTATTAATTTTTTTAAACTAATTTCCTATCTCAAAGCTTTAAAACTCCTCTTCATGTATTAGTCCTATTCAACAGTGCTGAAGGTGGTGGCTTGAAATTCAGTTGCTTGTGTAAGTAAAGCTTTGCCATATTGTGGTCAACTCTTTTGTGTTGTTTTTGCTCTCTGTTTTCCACTGTCTGTAAATACTTCAACCAAATCCCCACAGGAGGGAAACTACCAGCTGTAACCTCCTTATTTGGTCTGCTTGAATTCATGCAGACCTTTTCAACTTCTTGATTTATGAAAGTAAATAATCTTGAAAAAGAGAAAGCTAATTTTGCTCAGGAGAAGACACTGCTCAGGTACATTGCCGAGTCATTCTTGCAAATGCAGGTGGATTGCTTTGAATACCAAAATGTGAAAGCAGTTCTGAAGCTTCCCAGAGTAGGATAGAGAACTGCTCAAAGTTTCTTTCATTTTAATTTAGAAATTGTGGCAGGGTGAGGTGCAAAGCGTATTTTGGCAAGATCCTAGGGACTGTTGCTAGTACTTTTGGTCGGTTTCTAGATGTAAGTGATTAACCAGAGTCAAATATAAGGTTCTGTCTGCTGTGTTCGGTACTTCATCTTTTTGAGGTGACTCAGATCAACTGTTAGTCCAGGGCATGATGAGTCAGCTTCTTGGACAAGTGGTTGTTCTCCACTGACATAATCTTGGAAACCTAGGAGCTGTTGCTCTTCAAAGGGAACCATAAAATTGCTGATAATTCTTACAAATAGAGAAGCTAATGATTCTTTGGCATGTAAGGTAAATGATTAGTGCTGTTTACCAAGTAGAGTAAAAGTGTTATACCATTTTATGGTTTTGAATGCAACTCCCAGTTGAACTGAATAACTGGAATAATGGTCTGCATTGACAGGACACTTACTGTTCCTGATTTCTGAATCTGCCTGTTTTCAGGAAATATTAGAGAACTGGGAAGTTGGAAAGAGTGGCTTTTCAGTCTCTTGTTTCCTAGAATTCCAAGCTGAAAATACATTTTTTTTGTTAAGCAATTCCTTGAGTCCTCTTATAAAACAATACAGGGGGAGGGGAGTGGTAATGACTTTTCACTCTAATTTCTGGGCAGTCAGGAACTTGAAGTTGTACGAATTCCCTCGCCAGATTGATTTCCATAATTTCTGTGTTGATTTTCAACCTAAGTTCTACGGACTTAGGCCATTTTTAGTCTGTAGCCTTTTTGTATGGATCTGTCTCCACTAAGAAGCAGTCTAACACTGTTTGGATGTCAGAGGTGCTTAAAATACCAACTTAAAACTACTTCAGGACAAGAATGCAATTCAGATTTGAGTTTTATTTAGGAATGCTAATGAATTAGAGTGTTTTTGTCTTGTCCTCTGAACTTAGAACTGTGTTTTTCCAGGGAAATACTGTACTCTATCTTTTCACCTTCCTTTAAATATAGAAGGAAGCATGAGAATGTATTTTATCAGATCAAAGGTTTGCCTAGGTAATAGTAGAGAAGCAAACATTGAGATACTTTGCCTTTATATTCCAAGTTCCTGTAGTCTGTTACCTTGCTATACCCAAAACCCCCCACTTTATTTCAATGATCCATTTGTTCACTGCATATGGATTCTAAGCATCTTGGTGTCCTATGTCAGTGAATCCATAAATAATCAGGCAGTCAATGGGAAAATACAACTCTTTGTTTTGATCTTGCCACCTTCTAGTTTCACCTGATTCCTCCTAGTCTTCTTGGTCTGAGTTGATGATAAAAAGTAACATCCATGAACTAAAGAAAGATATAGAAAACTTGGGTAGAATATTAAAACTTCAAGTCTAAGCATAGAAGCCCTATCTTGTGAAGATTTACTTCACAGAAGATTTTGCAACTTTGACAGTTTCAAAGGCAAACCCAGAAAAATATTTAGGAACCCGAGTATGCGTTGTCATTTGGAATTAAGTGATGTCATTCAAAAACTACCATGAACAGAAAATGTAGCTATTGAAATACCGAATCTGTAGTTGTCAATATTTTGTTAGTAAAATTACTTGAGTTCCTGGAGTTTTGCTTCTGTATGTATTTAGTGCTGTTTGTGAATGGTGGTCGTCCTTAACATCCGATGTCTGCTACCATTTGAGATTTGCAAAGTGCATGTCTTATCTCTTCTTTTTCTCCTGACAAGCCTGGCCTGATCTGCACCTGCTCAGTGTATACTGATAACATTGAGTTAAGCATAAAGCACAACTGCTCTACGCAGGTTTGTTTCAATGCCATTCTTTATTACCAACGTGGTACTGAGCAATCAAATTGGTCAACAACAAAGATTAATTTGTTGTGTGTATACATTTGCACGTGTGTGCACATGGACATACAAGGAGAAACATATTTCCAAACAAATACATAAACTCAATCAAAAACACATAGTCTCTTTTGATGATATTTCCCCAGTCTACTGGCTTGAAGTATAGGGAGTCTGGAGAAGTTGAAGATTTTGTATGTCAGAGGTTTTTGTCAGCATAGTTCCTCTGAATTTGATGTTGACAACTTTAGAATGTTCACAGATTTGTTGCTTTGATCACCTCATTAAAATTTTCCAGTTATTTGTTTTGAACAATTAGACCTCCACCTACTGACTTTTTCTGCCCTGTTGAGTTTTTCTTTAGCTTTACAAGGATGCTTCCTTCAGCTGTGCTTAGGAAGTCCTAAATCATTCAGCAGCAGTGACTCTTCTCGTTATTTGGGAGGAGGGATCTTGGTTTACTAATGCTACCTACGAACTGCTTGGCCTGTGCCTCTACATAGGGTTCTTGTGTAAAATGAGGGTTGTGGGAGAGGATTGTCATCAGACTGAGGAGTGCACAGACTTAGAACTTCCTAAACAAGTTCTCATGATTTTTTTTTTTTTTGTAGAAAAAATGAACACCCTACTTTTCCTTTCCAAAGTAGCGCTGTTCTCTGTTTTCAGATACTGTAGACAGCTAAACATAGGGGCTTGAATGAAGAATACCCACCTTGTACACTCATTTTGCTTATTGTTTCTGGTGATTTACAATCCATTTACTATGTTGCTATTGAAAGTTCTAATTCCATAAGCTATGCTTCTTATTCTCATTTTACTTAATAGATTTTATTCTGGAATCTAGGCATTTAGAAGCTGGCTTAAAGATTGTGAGTGTGTTAAGTCCTCTTGGGCCCCAGAAGAATTTAAGTGTGGAAGAGAAATAATAAAAACAGTTGCTGAAGTCTGCTGAAACTTGAAAGTATATTGTGGCAATAAGCAGTTTTATCAAAGAACTGATGTTTGAGCTCAATGTGAATTGAGCTACATGATTAAATACAGCAATGAAGATCTATGAAGAGCCAGTCATCACTGAGGAACTCTGAAGAAGGGGAGGAAATTTCACCAAACAATGTTGAAAATGAAGGGAGAGTCTTCTGTGAGAGGAAGAAAAATTCACCCAAGTTAAACTGCTACTTGTGACAAGCTCTAAATGGACTGTAGCTGCTACTGAGTGTTATTCCTAGAGGGGAATGAAACATTGACAGTTTGTCTCAAATTAAATCTGGCTTGCTATGTTTCAAAGGACTAACCATCTCACATGGAGTGTATAAAAGCAAAAAGAGTTGTCTTCTTGAAAACAAGTTGTTCAGAACTAATGCAGACTGTGCAGTGATGCTAGTTTCTGTAGCACGTGCTCATGATTCCTTGTGACATTTAAAACAATAGTCTATCCTGGACTCCAAGCCAGTTGTGGAAAGGTATAAATGCTTTTGTCTTGTATAGTTCTTGTGTGAATACTTACCTGCTGTACAGCTGCTTTAGGTCATTATGATGATACACCAGCAAAAGTAATGTGTATTTCTAAGTTACTTGTATGTAAAGTATTTAGTCCTTGGTGTTAAAGTAAACTGATCTGAAATAAAGACAATTTTCAGTTGCAGAAGTAGTCAGTTTGAAAACTGGATTAGTTTAGTGGACAGTTTCTGTGTATTTTTCTGGGGGAGTGAACTGTAGGTCAGAGTATAGTCTTTACCGTCAAGCTCAAATGAAAGTGTGCAACACAATTTTAGAATAGCCATCAATTCCATAAGGAGCTGATTCTGAAGAACTTGGTTTTTTCTATGCTTTATGTGGGCTGTATGGGATTTCACCTTTCTAGCAAATGCTATGGATGTTCATATTTCAGAAAAATACTGTTTCTGTATTTCTCATACTCAGAGTTTTGCGTTTAGTATTTAATTTGTCCAATATTTTCATGACTTTTCTTAACTAATTTATAATCTTAGGTTTACTCACGGGGATGTAGTAGGGAAGTTGGGGAGACAGATATTTTTCAAATGTCCTTCAGACAAATTAATTTCTATTTCTTTAAAATATCATCAGAGATGGAATTGCAAAACAGAACTTACTGGTTGACCCTATGACATCAGGTGCTTGTAGTTAGAAGTGATTATCATATGGGCACATGTAGCTTAAGATAGGGATTGGACATAGCATTTCTTAGCTGCTCAACTGTAACTTTTTCTCCTATCCTGTGAAAAGGTGAGGTAGCGTACCCCTCTTGTTTATTGAGGTGGGGACAGACACACACACACACACACATATGACTAGTTAGTGAAGAGTAGCTACCTCATTGCAACTGCATACCCACATTTACATCACAGTTTGGTTATAGCCATGACCCTAAATTTGTTTTCTAGAAATGGACAAGATAATCTTAAGATCCCACTGGCAATGAAAGGATCAGCCCTATCCATTCTTTTCTGCCCAGGCTGCTTTGGCTTTAGTCTGTTGCTTTAGTGAGTCATTTGAGCTTTCTGAACTGACAGAAAATTAACCCTTGAAATTATGTCAATTTTCAGTTGATCTACTGGGCTGAGTTGCATATAGCACCAGTATGAACATAGGGGTCATTTGAGTTTGGAGGTAGTGTAGAGGTTGAGAGGAAAGGATAAAGCCTGATAGGCCAGCAGAAGTTGAAGAGCAGAACCACACATTCTGGTGACAGTCACAAATCAAGTTGACTCGACCCTCTTGTGAAACTTCACTGTGACAGTTTTATTTCCTGCCTAGAATAAAATTCAGTTGCTTTGCAGCATACTGATTAGTTTATGTTAATACAGAACAGCATTCTTAGTTTTGCAGTGTCTAAAATCACAGGGATCAGGGATTTAAAAATACCTTGCCTTAAAAAAAGCAACCTTTTGAACTATGTTTTGAACTTTCTTTTGCTTGATTCTGAACTTTTCAGTAGGTGATAGAAAAGTATTTTAGACCCTGGAGTAGCAGCTCTTTTCCAGAAGACTTATCCAAAAATAGGACTCTCTTATGATGAGAAATGTGCAAACATGTAAGACAGCTCTTCCATCAAAGAGCTTAGAGACTGGTGCCAAGTAACGTGGTGAGTTTGATGTGGGAACTGTAATGTGGACGCACGAAACTCTAAACAGGCCACAAAATACCCACTTGGTGGAAACCACTTCTAGGCCCTGCATAGCTGGGATGGATCCAACCTACAATTCAAGCAAAAGATTCTCATACTCATTAGCAGTGGCCTGAGCTATCCATACTTCTGTTAGCATTAGAGTTACATCTTCAAGAAAAAGGCTTGCAGTATCTGAATAGTTGATCACATAAAGTTCTTCAGCATTAGAGGGCTATTCGCTCTGGTCATAAAAGCTAAACAGTTGTTACTGCATGTTATACTTAAGTGTAGGTTTAAGTTACCTGAAGCTGGATTACCTGGATTAGAAGTTTCTTTTGCCATGTATTTAGACATGAGCATGGCAGGGTTATTTGTTCAGTCACTGTACAGTCTCGTTTTGTCTTTGGAGCTAGTTCATATGTTTTCCTGTAGTGCGAAGCCTTAACATTTGTATTCTGCCAGATTTACGTTGGCTACTTGGAAATATATATATATATATACACACCTGGAAAAGGAGGTGTTGAGGAATATGTCAGAGACAACTCAATTTTGGGTAGGACTAGTACTGACCTGGAATTAAAAAGCCCATGAGGATCCGTGTTCACATTTTTATAGAGTTGTGGAGATCTGTGTCCTGTGCTTTTAAATACTTTTCCCTGCAATGCCTGTGTATTTGGTCTGGATTTGTCTATTATCTGTGTTACCCCAACTGCCCCCGATAATGGAAAGTCACTTGTCTTACAACTGCATCATCTACAATTTGAAGTATTTTAAAGAAATACCTTTTCTGCACCACTCTGTGTGCTCTGTATCAGATTAAAAAAACTATTAACATCAACACTGACATCTGTGCAATTCTTCTAATACACACAGGCGTATTTATAGAATTCATAAAATGTAGACTTAACATTTCATTCCATTACTCGATCTGTAGGCTTTGATTAACAGTCTTTAATAATAGAATTAAGTGGTTGTGGATTGGGAAGCATAACAGTAGGCCTATGAAGCAGTGTGCAAAAGGATGTTACATATGTTTTCCTGGTAGGCTGTCAGTCATTCAAAGCATCAAAACTTAGTTTCTCTTGCAGCTTTAGTTTTGAAAAGGATTGCTGAACAGAAATTTTGGTTTTAGTTTAAGAGCCCTATTTTGTAGAATGGACAGATTTTACAGTTTGTGTGTGGCCTAGAAAGAGTTGCAGGGCCAGATTATGTTGGTTTTGACCACAGGACTTCTTAACTTGACTTTTTTTGTTGAAAGGTAGTTTCTTTTGCACTGAAAACTTCTGTTTTTATTGTGATTCTGTTCCTAGGAATGCTGTTTCTAAACTTGCAGGCTTTTGTGCAGTTTTGTTGGGAATTGGTTTTTAAGTGCTTAAGTTTCTTAGTGTTCACAGATCCAGAATATGAGCGATTCAGTTTTATTTACACTTTTCTCTGGGTGAAGGGTCATTTTATATCTTATCCTTCAGGTTCTAGACATACCCTGAAAACCAGTAACTGATGGTTTGCTTTCTCCAAGTCCCTATGCATATGCGCTCTTAATTTGTGAAAACAGAGATAACTGTTCCGAAACCAGGTAGGTACTGTAACCACAAGAAACATGAACTCTTGTCTGAGACTGACCTATTCCTTCACTCAATCTCTCGCCACCACTTCAAGGGTTCTTTACAAAGCATTTCTCTTACTCATCCCTTCATCATGGTTCCTATAGAACGAGCATCATACCATCCTTACATTTCTCGTTTCATGAACCAGTGAGCATGTTTCAAATCTTGCTTACCTTTTCCTCTGGTTCAGTATATCCTGTGCAAGATGTCTCTGGCCCTTGGTTGTTCCTTAGGCTTCTGTAACATAGCTATAAAAAAAAAAAATCACACTAAGCACAAGTCTTTAGCAGTGGGGATTCTTCTCAGACTGGAAACCGGAGTTTATCATTCAGTTCCTAGAATTACAAAGGGAGGAACTTGTCTCCCAGGTTTTCATATCAGCTTTAAGAAAATAACCCTTAACTCTCAGGACCTGAGCCAGAGGCCTCTAGTAATCATTGAAGTGTATGGAAACCATGTTTCCAACTTGTGTGTTTGGAAATTAAATGGACTGGCTGAGTCAAAAATCACATCTGCCAAGGAAGTAGTAAATCATTATCTGATATTGTTAGTAGGCATTACAGCCTAGCTTGTCTAGTTTTGCAGGCTTTAGGAAGGCAGATTTTGAGCAGTTGATGTATTATGTTTTAACACGCTTATTTCAAGTAGTTTTGTTTTGAATTTTTCTAGTTTAACTCAAACTAGGCACATACCCATGATTCTAATTTTGATTTGCCTTACTGGTTGTGTTCTTCTGATCTAATGGGTTTAGTCGTGATCTTTTCTTTCTTTCATCCCAGTGTCGTGAAGAAAAATTGAATGTGTTTTGAGATTTCAGAAAGGCTTTCTCTCGTTAAGGCAGTTCTTCAGTTTATCAGGCATTAGATACTTCAGTTTAAGCAAGAGGCTGTCTGTATAGGTGTCAGAGTAACTACCTATCAAACCCTGTGTTCACTAGAATTTGGTGATTGGAATGAATAACATCTTTATTAGACAGATGTTGTGGTGACCTATAGTGTGCTTTTCACACAGTGTTGAAGGTTCTTTGTTGGTTTTTTTCATGATTAGTGTTTTTGTTTCATATGAGATTTTCTTTTTGATAGACTTAAAATCATAGAATAGTCCAGACCGGAAGGCACCTAAAAAGACTATCTGGCATTTCATGGGTAGGGAGGCCTAGATGAGATTATAGAATCATAGAATCTCTAGGTTTGAAAAGACCGTTAAGATTATCAAGTCAAACCATGACATTACTAAATCATATCACTAAGCACTTCTTCTACACATCTTTTAAATACCTCCAGGTACCATTGCATCCTGTTCAATTGCAACTTTAAAACCTCCAGTTCTGAGGACTGTACCATGTCCCTGGGGAGCTTACTCAAGTGACTGACAGTTCTCACAGAAAATTTCTTATATCAAGATGAAATCTCTCTTGGTGCACCTTTTACTCATTGCTTGTTGTCCTGTCCATGTGGCTTCTTGTAAAGGGAGACCCTCTGTGCTTTTTGTAGCCACTCTTTAAAACTTTATCATTCTTTCTATAAACAAGGAGAAAGGGTAATCAGTAGTTAAAATTCTGGTGTCTCTTACAAGCTCATATACTTGATACACTGTCTAAAAACACTAAGTAACATTTTCTTGAGTAAATTGGTTTTTTTACTTGAATAGTCACTTCTGTTTTCTCCAAGAACTTCTTAGCCAGAAATGGTAAACGTGCATTATAGTTGACTTCAGCTGGTGGAAAAATACAAATTTTCCATATGAAAGAAATCATCTAGCCATTTCCAGTATGTACTGTCCTCTACAGGAGAAAAGACAGTTTTGCGTTTATACAAAATGCTGAGAAGTTGCTCTGTTTTGGTTGTTGGTGTAGAGCTTATCTTCTTGTCTTGATTATTCTTCACATTCATAGGCGTATGTATAGGTTACATATCATATACAACTATTACAATAGAATAGAAACGGCTGCATCATGGTCTACCTGTGTTTGCAGAGGTCCTGAAGCGTACAACTGAAGTTTGTCTTTTTCAGGCAGTTGACTAATTCTGCTGTTGCCTAATTTGGTGTATTTGCAGTATTTCATGAAAATAATCATATTTGTGAAAAGTTTTCTGTAGCTGTGTCTTGTTCCTGCAATCAGTCTCATGACTGCAAGAACTTGCCTGCAATCCAAGATAATTTAACTGGATTTCAGTCTTCCTGCTTGGTAGCTCTAGAACAAAAGTTATTTAAGAGACGATAACTAGAATTCAGCTTTTCGCCAAGTTCAGAGGAAATGAAATTTTACAGTCATAAATGAGACAGTCACCAGAACAGCACAGTAGAAGGCCCAGATGGGAACATGACCAAAATGCATTGTCATCACCATCCACAGCTGTATGTGCTTTCTGGTAGGATGGAGACTGAGTGAAGCTTCTGTGCTCTGTTACTGCACGATGCTATGGATAAGTCCAGAGAAAAGTATCTTCTTAAAAGCAGACAAGGGTGGAGAAAACTGGTTGACTTCATTCTGTGTATTAACTGTAGTTTTGTGCATTTTTGTGGAGGATAAAGGAATAGAAATGAAGTATTTGATAGAACATTGGTGACTGGCTTAAATATTATTCTTCTTTATTTGAGTCCTGTCCTTACACTCTAAGTGCTAAAAGAAAAAACTGGTTTTATTTAGGGAACTGCTTGGAGTAGAAAGTGAGAGGTGTAGTAGGAGGAAGTGACCTCATGAACTTACTACAGCATTAATCAATCTTTTAAAATCAGTATTACAACAGCTATACTTAATGTGAATCACTTAAGTGCAATGAACAGTTGGCCATAGTCCAAAATGTTTCTTTTTCTCTCCACCAGTTCTGTTCTAGCCAACTAATATCCAGTCTGGGAAATGCTGCTACGTACAGATCACAGTCCAGGGATAAGTGTCTTGCATAAAGAAAATTGACAGTTTAGCTGGTTGGATATATTATTTGTTTATTATTTAGCAGTGCAAACGAACAACCCCAAAGAAACAAATCACAAGGTTATGTATAAATAATTTAAACGACTGGCTTTTCATTGACCATAAGATGGCCTTTGTGGGTTTGGGGTTTTTTTTTATGGAATGTGTTACATTGGAGCAACAAGTGTTTGGACCTTTTATGGTTAGCTGTAAATCCACTTTGGTGAAATGAATCCAGTCTCTAGTACCAGGAGGTGTTTGCCTGGAATCCACCCACCATGTAGATAGTATCAAATAGGAAACAGAGGGTTGTTCCTGACTTGGTCAGTTATTTTGCATGAATGGTAGCAGTTGTATTTAAAAATCTTTTATTACTTCTTCTTTGTAGGAGACCTATGATGAACAGGAAGAATTTAATAAATCATAAGGGAAACTGAACATTGTAATGAGTTTTTTGTACTCTGGGTGAATAGAACAAAATATGTTTGTGTATCTTTTGATATGCAGCAGGAGCTACAGTGTGCATTATTGCAAAGCTGAATAACTAGGATTTTATGCAATTTTTCATTTCTGGGTTAACAGTGTAACTCATATGATTGAATGAAACCCACTGAAAAATGTGATCTTTGTGATAATCTTTAGATGGCCTCTAATGCATCATTGAAATGCTGCTGATGGTGTTACTACACATCTAATTGATGAAGCATTTTTCTTCCTGTGCAGAAGCTTCACTATGAGGCGGGGTGGATGGCGGAAACGAGCTGCCGATGGCGATGGCTGGGGAATATGGGTATGTTCAAAACTGATTGGGTTTTTATAAAAAGGTAAATGGCACTGTGGTTACAAAGGGGTTACAGTTTTGTTTTATATACTAAAGGTATGCTATAAATTAAACCCTTTTGCTTCAATTGAAAATAAATAATTAAGTTAAAAGGAAATTCTTGAAGTTACCAGGTTTTGAAGACTTTGTTCACTATAATCCACTAAATTGCATTACTACTAAGTGCAGGTCCTTGAATAGCTTTGGATCACCATTTAAAAACTAAACTAAATAATCTTAAAACTGTTTATGGTTGTCTCCACCATATTCTGTATAACTGGGGAAACAATAACTGAGGCAACTAATTTACATAAATATTTACAATACTGTTGTCTCATGTATATTTAAGAACTGAAAATGTGTGGAGCATAATGAATATTCTCTACATCGTCTCTTTAGGGAATGACCCTCTGATTTAGCATCCAAACTTGTGTCATTCCCTTTTTTTTCTTCTTTCTTTTTATTCTGTAATAATTTTTATATAGATAGAATCTTTTTCTTATAGAATTAGATAGAAGAAGTATGACACAAATCCTGCTATGTTGGTAACAAGATGTAGTTATCTTGTAGATAAAAATTCAGGGTGGACGATTTGCTCTTTTTCATTTGGAAAGAAAATGTGTCTTTTATATGTGAACCAAAATCAATTTGAAGGAATGCTCCTTACCTTTCCAGTCTCATAATTGACCAATTTCCGTCTGTAAAAGTTAAAAAATAAAACTAGCATCATGGGATTTTTTTTGTTTTAACTTAAAAATTAGGGTGGGTACATGGCGGCAAAGGTTAAGAAATTGGAGGATCAGTTCCGGTCAGATTCAGCCATACAGCACCAGAGGGATGGAAGTTCATCCAGTATCTTCAGTGGAGTCGCTATCTATGTCAATGGCTTTACAGGTGAAGCTTTCGTTTTTTAAGGATATGTTCTGTTTTGTTCTAGTGTCTGTTTATCATCGTAAATGGATTAAAGAATGTAAAAAAAAAAAAAAAAGAGTTTGCAGTTAAGTGAATACATAAAAATTACTGTATGTTTTGTATATTGTGTTCCTTTGTATTTTATTATTAAGGTTTTCAATTAAAAATAAGATTTAGATTATGAATATGAATATTACTTTAGTAAATCATTGACATGAATGGTCACTGATACAAACAGGAGTAAATTTTTCTGCTTTTATGCAGTCATTTGAAATGAAACCTTTTCTCTTCCTCTTTACTCTTATGTATATTAAATTTTTAGTAATCCACACTGTTGACAGTTCCATTGGACTTAGGGCATATGCATGAAATTTACGATTTGGATACACTGGGGTATTCTTACTTACAGTGGCATAATGCTTTAGACAGCAAACCCTTTAATAGTAGTAAGAGGAACAGGAGAAGAGGCAAGACACTTCTCGACATTTTCTGTGGTCGACTGATAGTGCATGTTAACTAGAGTAAGATATTTAATCTACCATACCTACGTTCCTATTTCTCCTGGGTTTTGTTAAACTACTTAATCACCTTTTTGAAACTTCCCAGAAGCCTTTTTCAGGGACTTATGCCAGGAATGTTGTGACTATTGCAAAACTGAAGCATATAGCTTCTATGACATGAAAGCAGTAGTGGTTTGAGCACGAAGGTCAAAAAAACCCCCCAATATTACTTCATACAGGCAGTTTCTTCAGTGAAAGTCTAGTATTTGCATATTCTTCGGGATACTGGTTCCTGAATAGAGCTTTACAAGATGGTTGTCCAAAGGCTGAAGTAGAGAAAATAATACCTGGAGAAAATCTGTGCAATTTTCATTTAAAAGCGACAAGTGTCAGAAATATTTTGATAGTTGACAGTAGGCCACTGGAAGCAATTGTAACTGTATTTTTTAAAAAAACCCTTTCTTCCTCCCTGTATTGAGGAGGATTTGTCTTTTCTCTTTTTCATTTTTTTTTAAGTATTTTATGCCAGGTTTACAATTCAGAACATCTTATTTGTGCTGACCCAAGCACTTGGTGCCAAAGTGACACCACTGCAGAAGTTTTGTAAAAGCTAAACCTCACTTCTCCCTCACCCCTGCTTGCAAAATAAATATGCTTTAACATGATTCAGTGTGCCCAGGTGACCAAGAAGGCCAGTGGCATCCTGGCTTGTATCAGAAATGGTGTGACCAGCAGGTCCAGGGAGGTTATTCTCCCTCTGTACTTGGCACTGGTGAGGCCACTCCTTGAATCCTGTGTTCAGTTCTGGGCCCCTTACCACAAGAACGATGTTGAGGCTCTGGAGTGTGTCCAGAGAAGAGCAACAAAGCTGGTGAAGGGGTTGGAGAACAGGCCTTATGAGGAACATCTGAGAGAGCTGGGGTTGTTTAGCCTGGAGAAGAGAAGGCTGAGAAGACCTCATTGCTCTCTATAACTACCTGAAAGGAGGTTATAGAGAGGAGGGTAATGACAGGACAAGAGGGCATGGCCTCAAGCTTCACCAGGGGAGATATAGGTTAGACGTTAGGAAAAAATTTTTCACAGAAAGGGTCATTTGGCACTGGAACAGGCTACCCAGGGAGGTGGTTGATTCACCTTCCCTGCAGGTGTTTAAGGCACGGGTGGACGAGGTGCTGAGGGGCATGGTTTAGTGTTTGATAGAAACGGTTGGACTTGATGATCCAGTGGGTCTCTTCCAACTTGATTGTTCTATGATTCTATGATTCTATTATATAATTGAGGGCATTAGAAGATATGTTGGTTTTTAAGGTGTTCTCTGTACTGTTTCGAAAATAACCTGGTAAGGAATGAGTGAATTAACTGCTTCAGTAAATCTGAAGTTGTGTAGTAGGAGTTCTGTGCTGCCGCTAATCACTTTTGATCTTAATAATTTTCTGTTTCTTCTGCGTATAAACTACTATCCCAAACTCTGGTGAAGAAATAAGTGAGTTAATTACATTTTGTGTATTTCTTCAGAAATGCTTTTCTGCTCTGTTGTTTGAAGAACTTGTAAGGTTTTCTGAAAAACAGTGGTTTGCACTCTCTGATCATGGCTTCATATTTCTTAACTGAAGTTGGTTTTCTTACTGTGTTTGCTGACACAAAACAGGAATATTTCTGGATTTAATTTAATAGATCCCTCAGCTGATGAATTAAGACGGCTAATGATGTTGCATGGAGGTCAATACCACGTGTATTATTCCAGATCAAAAACAACTCACATCATTGCCACAAATCTTCCAAATGCCAAAATAAAAGAATTAAAAGGAGAAAAAGTAGTTCGGCCAGAGTGGATCATGGAAAGGTAAGTTTAGATCATCTGCATTTGGAGTTTTCCCTTTTTGGATAAAAAAAATATCTAGAAAAACAGCATTGTAGAAGATTGTATTTTGAGATCACAGTTTAGCTAAGTTAAAATACCACTATTGCATTGAAGATATACTTATTGGTGTTTGTTCCTTAAGAACTGCACTAAGAACATTCAGAAAGTCTTACGTATGTCAGGAAACTGAACATTATCCTATTGATTCCATTTAATATCCAATCAACTGAAATTACAAAGTGAGTGATTTTGCGTAAGTTTCATTACATCTGTAAATAAAGATCAATTGAAAAACATTTGTATAAAATTGAAATCAGTGAATCTTAAAACTTGATTATGATGTGAGTTTGTAACAAAGCAAAAACAAAATCTAAAAAACCGCACAAGTTTTATTTGCAAAGAATTTATGTTCTTTGGTTCCTCCATACACTGGAATGTACAGGAACAACTGAAGTTGTCCTCAGGTCCTGGAAAAAGGTGATAGCCAGACTCATAGTTGTTAATCTGGATTGCATATGTCTTCTTCCATCTAAGGAACCCATGGAAAACAAAATAGGCAGGAATATGTTCTGGAAGTCATTCTGTTTCCTAGATGAGCAACATAAACAGGCATACATACTTGTAAAATCTTGTTTGCAGTTCCTGTTTTCAAGTTGCCAATTTTCTGTCCTTTAGATTCAGCTATTTCATACCCATGTATCCTTAAGGGAAATGTTTTAAACTTTAGTCAGATATGGTAGGTTCCTCAGTTTGAAAAGGACTTCTAAGTATCTTTTTTATACACTCACCTATGAGTCTAAGGACTTGGAAAACTGGTGGTGGGATTTTCTTTTTATTTGAACGATGTGTCCGTTTTCATTAATGGCATTAAAGCTCATTATGTTACCAAGTTGGTAAAATCAATTTGTATACATTCAGTAGGCACTTGCTAGAAACTAATGTATGAGATCTCTTAGAGTTTTTCTTATGATGTCTGATATTCAAATTCTGCACCTGGTTCTGAAAGGCTGTACTGTAGAATAAGACAGAAGAAGTGAGTATAAACAGATGTATGGGGTTGGGCACAAGGAAGTGGGGAACTCACTGTCTCAGTAGAACAGGGGTTGTATCAAAATCTGGAATAAAAGCTAATTTCACAACCCCTTGTTTTTTTCCCTTCCTCTCAACAATACTGAAGAATATAAAATTATGTTCTCCTGAGTAGACCAGTTGTTGAAAATCAGTACAGTGGATGTAAAGATTCCAAATTGTTGAATACTCACGTGTACGTCATGGTAATGTGATAAGATGGGTTTAGATTGATTTTTTTTTTTTTTTTAATTTTTTTTTTAGCTTGGTTAGGAATTGACCCTAAAATGTTACTGTCACAAATTTCTGATAAAGCGGTGTTGTTAGGTTTTCAGTCATATCATCCATGGTTACTAAATGGAAAGGTTGTTTGTGGGGCTTTGATTTATTTCTGTATGTGCACACATTATGATGTTGTACTTAATTACCTGATCACATGCCGTCTTTTTTTCAGTATGGTACTTTGCACATTCTCTTCACAGAAAAGATGGAATTCAGACTGCAGATTGCTAATTCAGTATCTTATCTTTGTAACCCTGTTTCTTACTCACTGCATGTCACTTGGAATTCTTTGTTGATAATGGAATAAATAATTAATTCCTTTCTTTTATTGGTACCTATCACTACAGCATCTGTCTACTTCCCAAAGATTAATGAACTTATAGCACATAGTATAGTGGCTGTTATTTTCACTTTTTTGTTTGGGAACCACCAAAAAGACATTAAGTAAAACACCAAAAATCTCAATAATATGGAATATGCCATGTGAACTATGCAAGATAAGATTTTTCAAAATTAAATACACAAGGATGGTAAGGCATATGTTCAAGTTTGTTGTTGCATTAAAGGCTTTGCATATTCTGTACTGTGAACATTCCTAACTGTAGCCTAAAATCAGACTCTCGTAAGCCTGTTGTTAAATACAAGTAGCTCTAGAATTTTGGTTTAATTAGGATCACTGAGAGATCCTATGGTAACAGTAGTTGCAAATTCCATTGCAAAGTAATGCGTGGTTGCTTTATTCCTCCCTTTGTTGTGTGTTTTTGCTACCTCTATTTCTACAATAAATGAGGGAAGAGACTTGTAGGCAGACCTCATTTCTAAATCTTTCTTCCTTTACACAACACAATTATGCAGCTTGGAAAGGTTGTTGTGCCATGTCGAATGGAAGCCAGATTAAGGTAATTTGAGAGTTTGACTTTCAAATTTGAATATTCTTTTGACAGACATTGTTCAACATTTATAATAAACTACCTTTTTGGAGATTAAAGATAATTAACCACTAAAATGAGTTACCAGTAGAATCTGTGAGCGCCTTATTTTGATTTTCAGATTAAGTCAACCTTTTTCTTAAAGATCTCTGTTAATCTAACAAAAATGTGAGGAAAATTGTTTAAAATCATTTTTCCATGCAAAAAAAAACTTGTCTGGTACATCACACTGCATTTCCTTTTCCTGATGAGGATTCAGTATGCCAAATATTTGAATAAATAGAAACTAACGGTCTTAAAACTGTACAGCCTTCAAAAGAGAAACTGTAGCCAGCAGGTCAAGGGAAGTGATTCTTTGAGTCTGTTTGGTGCTTCTCAAGCTATACCTGGAGTTCTACGTCTAACTTTTTGCACCACAAGAGGCAAGAATTGCTAGTTGCAGCAAAGAGTGCTGAATGTAAGGAAAAGTTTTTTCAGCAGAAGAGAGCAAGCAGTGGAACAGGTGCATAGAGAGGCTGTGGAATCTGTCTTTGGAGGTATTAAAAATTTGAGTAGATCTAGCCCAGGGCAATCTGACGTATCTTCAGACAACTCTGCTTTAAGCAGTGTTTGGACTAGAAATGTCCAGAGGTCCTTTCCAGCCTAAATTTTTTATTGCTAGTGAATTGTTATCCAGGTAGTGTGGAATGGGGAAGATATTGAATGATGCAGGTAAAATAGGATTCCTGTTGCTTCATCTTAATACAGTTTGAAAAAAACCCACAAAACAACTGTGTATTGATCGAGTAATGTAGCTACTCCAGTAACTAAAATCTTAGCATAAACAAGTTCTTAAATAAAAGTGGGGTTTTATTGTATTGTAATTGCAGTGGTGATTTTGAAATATCACCAGGGTCGTTATGTACCCAGATTCACATGGTGATATGAGAAGGAGTCTAACCAGGCATTGTAAGAGCTTAGTTTCTGCATCTCCACTTTCTGTACAAGAAAGCTTTGGAACTCCACCATGTGTATTTTTAACTCTCTGTCGGTGCTTAGTGTAAATTATATTCCTTTATGAATGCTAGCTGGTTTTATATTCTCACTCCCATAGAAACCTTACCAGCTCTCTGTGTTTAACTTGTTTTAATTTATCTAATTGGGAAATGCGGTCCCCAGTATAGTCTTCTCTAATTGCAACAAGAAAATTCCTAAGGGCTTTTGTTCCACTGTCCAGCTCCCTTGACAGTAGTACAGATTTGAGCTAGTTAAAAAGTGCATCTCTGAGAGAAAGCATTTAGGTGTTGAGGAACAGAAAAACAGTATCTGGTGTGGAGCTAAATTATCTTGAAAAATTTGAATCCAATTGTATCTTTGAAAGTGAATGCTGATACTAAGCTGCTTTGATACGAGAGAGGTTCCTCTGCTCTATGAAGTTTCAGCATCTCTGACCCCATGTTCAATACGAAGAATTCCATATGAAGAAGAGCTGAAGTATAGGCTGGGAAGACTCTTATCTCTACTGCCAGCAACAGGCATGGTGGAGAGATGAAATCATGCTGTGATGTCTTTTTGAGAGGATTCCTCTTTAAAGTCCATGACTTTCCTCTTAAGCAGTTATTGAAGTATAATTGCATTTTCAGTAGAATAAAAGAAAGAAGAGGGAGGTGCAGTGGAACACACAGAACAGAACTGTGATTGTAGTAGTTTTTTATGAAAGGTCTGTCCAGCTTTTTTTCAGTGGGTTTTCTCACAAGAATCATGGAATTACAGAATGTTTTGAGTTGGAAGGGAAGATCACCTAATTCCAACACCTCTGCCATGGGCAGGGACAAGCTCCCATTAAATGAGGCTGCCCAAGAAGGGTAATTATCATTTTAGAATGGAAAGAAGTGGTTCCTCTTTAACAGTGATCCACATCCAAGTTGAACTTCTTCAAATTCTACAGATTTGCTTAGAACACATGCATCTGCATTGCTCTAATGTAAACAGCTCACTCAGAATTGTTCAGTTGGAATAACATGGACCACTTGCCTTTTTTTGAGTGGATGTTGTTTATTTTGTTTCTTGAAATTAAATATTTGGTGTTTGAGTATGCCAATGGAAGATAAATAGATATAGACAACCAACCAACACAACTGTGCAAATATCTATTGTAGTACCAGTCACTAACTACATCACAAATTACTTTTGAGTTCAATCCAGGTAGTAGTAGGGAAGGGACTGCAAGTACATATAGCAGAACAGCAAAAAGCTAATGACACAAGTAGTAGTTTGTTGTAGATGAAGTATTTTTTTAGCATAGAAGTCTGAGTTTTCAAAAAATGTCTTAAGTAGTAACCTGTTCCTTTTTTTGGTTTTTTTTCAGCATTAAAGCTGGACGTCTCCTCTCATACATTCCATATCAGCTTTACACCAAGCAATCAAGTATTCAAAAAGGTCTCAACTTTAATAGCATATGCAAACCTGAAGATGCCATGCCAGGTCCAAGCAATATAGCTAAAGATCTCAACAGGGTGTAAGTGTTTCTGATCTTTTAAATCTGATGCTAATCGTTCACCCACAGTGGGTTTGCATTTGTAACTATATAGCATTTTTTAAATTCATTTCAGCCTGATATGAGGGAAATTCTGAGGCACTGAAATTTAAAAATAATTATAGCTGTATAAATAGTTGAGGACAGAATTACAGTTACCTTTAATTCAAGCCTTGCCTCTAGTCTTTGGACCACAATTCACTTTGTAATATGACCTAGGAGTCCTAGCATGTAGCATTTCTGTACAGAAGCAATAGACATATATTAAAGGATTTTGACTTGTGATATTGAAAAGTAGGTCTTTGTTTCAAAAAACAAAAATCTGGTGTGGTTTCATTACTTTTGCTAGAGCTGCCTGGGCACAAATGTAAATGTGTACTAGTTACGTTCTTTCTTTAGCTTCTTTTAAATAAAAGCCGCAGCATACCTTATGTATGCTAACACCAAGGTTTAAGTCATGCTTGAGAGAGAAGATGGATTAAGAAGTCCAATTGCAGTAAAAAAAATTCTCCTAAAAGACCTTGGGAAGGCAGTAGAACAGAAAGCACCAGGAAAACTGTTAACTGGCAGAGGAATTAGAATTTGGAAAGAAACCTTAGACTTGAGCAGACTGTTATGTAGATTTTTTTAAGAGGGTTCCTGCAAGTTTTTCACAAGCATGTACTTGTTACTGAGAGGCAAGAATAAAAATTATAGAACGGCTCATGTTGGGAGAGACCTCTGAAGGTCATCTGGTCCAACACTACTGCGCAAAAAGGGACAAGGGTGCTGTGCAAGATACTACATTTCCTGTACAGTGATCTCTGTTCTTCCACGGTGTGCTGATTTATTTAAAATCCAGTTCTGCATATCTGACAAGACTTTTCCATGAGTGGAATTTGTATTTAAGGAAAAAAACAACTTGTCACAAAATGAATATCCTAAACAGTATTTCTTGATCCAGTTTTAAACGAGTGATACGATCAGCATCACCTGTTATTATTGCATTGCTAATCTTTTTAAATGAGAGGAATAGTCAGACTTCCAAAACTATCAATTTAGTCTGGAAAGCATGAGTATAAAAGCATATAAAAGTACCTGTCCACTGGTACTAATATGTACCACTGGATATACCACTTCCAACCAATCAACTCCTCAAAAATATATTTAATATAATTTATTGTTGTGATAGTCCTAACCAACTTGTTGCCACAGTTAATTGGCTTTCTGGTTTCACTGGTATACTGGATAGCTATGTAATTACCCACCTTTTTTTTGTATACTTAAATTACTAGCTTTGGGAGTTGAGAGTGATAGTTGGGGTTTTTTTTCTGTAGATCAAGAATATGCACAACTGTTGAAGGCTTTGGTTTCAATTCCACTTAGGGCTTGTTATGGAGTTAATTTTTTTGAATAAAAGCTTTGTCCCTACAGCAATAAATATAAATTGCCAGGGCACTTGTTGCAGAATATTTTGGTTTATTTGCTTAGAAGATGAAATGTAGTTTGTTTAGGATTTGGGATTTATATCCAAATATATTCTTATATATTTGGTTTATAGTGCTTGGAAAGATTTTTTCCTTTAGAGGAAAAAATCTAACACAATCTAAAATAATTTTCTACATAATGGAGGTTTTCTGTGTATACTTTTTTCCTCTTTTTGTTTAGTTATAACTAGATAAGGAAAATATTTTGATAAAAAGATAACTCCTTGAGGTGGTTTGAATATTCTTGCACCATTTATGCTGTCCAGGGTAGTATGAATTTGTTAACAAATAAATAATAGTTGTAACTTGATTCAAAACTCCTGGTCAAATGAAAGGTCTTGGAAATAGCTTTTCTGGTGTGAGCATGATTTTAGTCACTCCATATAAACTGGTAGTGCTGCATTAATAGTATACCGGATCTGTGAGATCTGTGAATCATGGCTCAGAGATTTAGATAGTTTTCTTGAGAATGTGAAAAGTATTCAAGTATATACTGATAGTTAGGAAGATAAATACATAGTACTTTAAATTACCTGTGAGTATGTAGGTTTTTTATAAAAGATATGGCATTAAATAATCATATCTATTTCAGAAATCATGTTAAAAAGTGTGAGATGGAAAACGAGATGACACCCAATGGAATAAGTAGCTGGAATGAAGAGGAGGAAGAAGAGACTGACAATTTTGGATATACGGAGCTGGAGGAGAGCCTTCCCAGATGGAAACAAAATGGAATTCAGTCTCACAAAGACAGTACTGCCATTTTTAACGGACACACACACGCTTCTACCAGTGCCTTAAAGACACAGGATTGCTTGGTGCCATCTGGCAACGATGTTGCAAGTAGGTTCTCTCCAGGCCCTGTGCAGGAGGAAGGGAAGACTGAAAAAGGCATGGTTGACTTTAGAGACTGCAGAACGCAGCAGTTACAGCAAAGCAACAAAAATACAGACTTTCTGTGGAATCCACATAGGACTATGAGTAATTCATCCTCATCTTCATCTTTGCACAGTAATGCTAAAATAAATGGTGCTCACCACTCCACTTTTCAGGGGCCTTCAAGCACAAAAAGCACTTCTGTACCTACTGCTAGCAAGGCAGCTTCCTTAACTGTGTCCAAACCTTCAGATTGTAGTTTTATTTCTGACTTTTATTCACGTTCAAGACTGCATCATATATCAACATGGAAGTGTGAATTGACAGAGTTTGTCAACAGTCTGCAGAGAAAAAACAGCGGTGTCTTTCCGGGAAGGGAAAAATTAAAAAAATGGAAAGCAGGCAGGTCTGCGCTTAAAACTGACACAGGTAGATACTTGTTTAAGAAGGTTTATGTTGAGAAGGTGCCTCATATCTTTGTACAAACATTAAATGTCTAATTGAGACAAAATAGGTTTGTATTTAATATTCACATTACTGTCAGGCTATCTGGTAGGCCTTGGTGATGTTGATACAATGAAAACTAAAGGATACAATTGCTTGGGGTGGGGGGGGGTTAACTTAAAGTGTGGCTTCATGTGATAGTCTGGTCTATATTCAATTCCTCCTTGTAGAAATAATATTCCTTCATTTACCGGGGTATGTGGATTGGTGGAGGGGAAAATGTACTCTCTAAATACACAAGTCTGTAGTTGCTGTATGAAAATCTAAAGACGGGGGGAACACAGAAAAAAAACTTGGCTGCTTATAGTTCATTGGGAAAATGTAAAAGATTAATAACATATGGAAGTGAACTAAAATTTCAATTTTTGATTTTGTTGTTAGTAAGAATTTTATATACCTCTGCATCTGCTTAAATGGGTAGCAATGTCATGTGAGATTTTGAACCTGACTTGTGACAGAAAGGAAATGTTTTAAGTCTCTACATTGGTGGCCAAGATGAAGAAATACGTGTCGTTCATGAGAGGCAAAGTGTTACAAGTATAGATAAAGAATTTTGCATCTTTAGAATCTCTCATTTACAGTCTTACTGAATGAAAAGTCTAGGTCTGTACCATCAACGAGTGCTGTAAGTATTCACTTGTAATCATAGGAAAATATGCTTGATGATAAATTATTATATTCTAAAAAAATTGTCATTAGATAAATAAATCAACTGATTCTGTGTTTGTGCTGGGACACCCTAGTTATAAGATATGTCAGCTTATGAACTACTTTAATATGTATTTTTTCCATCAAAATATGGTATAAGCTAATATATTTTTAGTTTTGCTTTGATTTGGCCTAGAGTGTTTAAATAGTTGATGACTGTGTCTCAGTTCACAAGTAGCAGCTTCTTGAGCATTAACTTGATCACTTGATTTGTAAGTGGACCCTTTATGAGACAGCCCTTATTTTTTCAAAGAATGAGTTCAAATGGTAAACTATTGAAAACAGGAAAACATTTTTCTAATTACTCAATAATTAATAGTTAAGCAGAACTATTCACTGGGTGTATGGAAGTATTTTTTCACTGTTACACTTCATGCATAGTTCAAATTCAGGGAGTTTTTGTTAGATGTGGCCTCATCTCATAGGTCAGCAACATAAACACGCAGACTTGAACTTCAGTAGTACTCGACACAAGTATTTCTCCTGCTTTAGCGGTGTAATTTTTCAGTCTGTAGCTGTCATGCTCATCTTTGTTGAATGTTTGCGTAAGTATAAATACAGCAGTGACAAAATCCAGAAAGTGCACAGGAGGTTTAAAACTAATATTGGCGTGCTTCATGAAGAATTAATGATGGCTCGTAGTGCAGCTAAGCTTTTTTTTATCTTTTAGAACAGCTTTCTGACTGGTGATCAGAAAGGACTAAAGTTCTGTGTTCCAGATTGAGTTATAACAGCAGAATTAGTATCTAGTTCCCACGAAGTGCATTAATCTCTTTGGGTTGGAGGAACTTGTTAGGTACAAAAAAATGTATAAATTAGGGTTCAAGTTTTCTGTTGATGTATCTTCATGCTAGGTAATGTGTCTGTTGCGAGCTCAGCCAAGCCGCAGAGCTGCATAATGCATGTGGATATGGATTGCTTCTTTGTGTCTGTGGCTATCCGAAACAGACCAGATCTCAAAGGTCAGTATTTAATTCTTTTTGTTGCAATTTATTGATGTAAGTCTTTAAAAACAAAACTAAACTTGCACACTCAGAAAACTAACATTGCATATTAATTTTTTTCTGGCATCTTTGGTGCAACTTTTGTATTCCTGCTTACTTTAGCACGATCCAAAAGCAAGTAGCAGAGAGATCTTGATTTTGCTGTCTTCTTTCAATATCTAAAATAAGAAGGGAGAAGTAAAATCTAGAGTAACCATTCTCTTTAACATTGCACATATCATATTGAGACTTAAATCAACCATATTAGACATAAGAGTTCAAGTGAGATTTGGGATTAGGATTGGGATATCCTAATAACTTTCCTGAAGTAGTGCAGGGAGCTTTATCTAACTAGAAAAGTGAAAGGGTCAAGGATGAGAATTGGTTGTCTCTTTGACTGATTCATCTTTTTCAAGGGAGATGTGCTTCCCCTTCCGTTTTCTGTCTGAGCTTTTACACATGAAGTATTACATGACCTGGAAGATGACAGTTGGTATTTAGAAGTCTGAGTTTTGTGTTCATGCCTAGGGCATAGGATTAGTTAGGGGAGCTCCTTAGCAAGTTTTGGTGGGTTTTTTTTACAAGCGTACCATTCAGAAATGGAGATGCTTGTTTTTCATTGATTTTGTACAGTTAAATAAATAACTGGAACTCAACATGTTGAAGTGTGTATACTTTTTTAGTTTAGTTAGGCTAATAAACATAATGTATTTAAAATCAGTATGTTGTTTGCTGTGTCTTAAACTGATGAATCATTAGGGTGTTGGTGAAGTTTCACAGCTTCCATTTATACTTGTTATTAAAGACAAACTAGCATGACTGTATTTCACTCTTTAAAAACTTTTCTCCTTTACATGTGACTGCAATTAAGATTGCAAATTCATGGTCACAGTACAAAGTCACTTTCATAGCTGTTTCCTCCTTAATGCTGTAAGACTGTATAAGCTTGAAAGAAATTCCAAAAAAATAAAGCAGGCATCTTTATGATCTTACCTTAGTTGTGGTGTTATTAAAATGTAAACTGTTATAGATGTTGACAGGCATTTCTTTTCCACAGGAAAACCAGTAGCTGTTACGAGTAACAGAGGTGCAGGGAAGGCACTGCTGCGCCCTGGTGCAAACCCCCAGCTTGAACAGCAGTATTACCAGAATAAACTATTGAATGGCAAAGCAGGTACAGCTAAGTGTGTTTGGTTGGTTGTTTGTCTGTGTGTTTTTAACTTCACTTGTTGAAGACTTTTATCCCTGCAGAAGGGATAAATTTGGGGTTTTTTCATGTGGGAGTTTTCAGAAAATAAGTATCTTTAGACATCGCAGTGCTCTGTGACCTTAGCAATAGCATGCCCCTGTGACTTCTTGTTAACTTGCTCAGCATGGGTGAATTAGAGTAATCTCAGGTTTTACTTGCTTTTGTTCAGGTTGAGTATATGGTATAATGTTAAGTAATTATTTAAAATAAGAAGTAAATACAAATTATCCAAGATTGCTTTGTTCTGAGTAAGTCTAGTCTAGAGAAGAAGGTTCAAAATAAATCTTAAAAGGCTACTAAATTCTTTTTACTGTAAAAGTCGAAATGGCAGCACATAGCCAGTTGCTTGTTTGAATGTTGGCTTTTGAATTTTGTGTGTACAATACCTGGATAATGAGTTAATTTTGATGGTCTTCAGATAATTTTAGGACTCTGGAAAGTCTGTGGAACTACCATGAGTTCTGTCTCCGTAGTATTTCATTTACTCAAAAGCAGGACATCTGTGGTAGTTTGAGTACTTACTCACCTGCAGTGATTCAGAAATGTGTTACTTTCTGTGTCCTCAAGTAGTAGTATGCTACTATAAACAAAACATATTAATACCTTTATTATTATTATTATACTACCAGAAATGCATTTACTATGAGAAAGTATATTGCTAAATGCTGGCAATTTGTTTCTCTTTTTTCTCTCCAAGTCAGCTTCAAGCTTAGACTTTACCACAAGTTTGCTAAAAAGTGCATATACAAGGACAAGCTAATACTTGGTTTCTGGTTAGATTTGGAAGTTCAGTTTCTCCTTTTTCCCTTATATATGCACTTTTTATCAACTTTGTGGTAGCAGATACTATTGTTATAAAGTTTACACCTCAGTGAGTTATTTTGTTGATACAAGAGATAAGAAAAGACAGGTGGTTGTTCCATGGTTGTTACTGAAATGTTAATACTTAAAAAAAAGACTGTAAAAACTTAATAAATTCTTCCAATTTCTGAAGACATTTAGAAACAAGGTATTACATGGAGTGATGCTATTTTATTTCTCATTTTGCTGTAGTTTAAGGCGGCTTCAAGACTGAGGTAGACTACATATAGTTTGTGGAACCCACTGACCTTTAACTTTTTAAGGACTGTTCAGGGTGCTCTAGACTTAGCTTCTGCATTGTTGTTTGCGGGCCATATATAAGTATGTTACAAAGATAGCTGTGGTTTTTATGGAGTTGTTTTTTTCTGTAGTATAGCTTGTGTATGAAGTATTTATTGGTAGTTCAGTTTTACACAGTAACTTTAGAACTTTTATTAGGACCTTACACTGGATAAGCATGTGAGTTCAGACAATCAAGTGATGTCTGAAGAGTGAGGCAGCTAAATTGTGAAAGTTTATCTGATACCTAGCGTGTTCTTTCTAATTCACGAATTCTATAGTATCTCTTCTACAGTATTTATTGCTTAAGGACGCAGCAGATTTCAGCCTCATTATATAACAAACTCAGTTTCTTACTGCAGTAGCCTTTTCTGGATATCCACACATTCATTTCTTTTACTTCAACATCTAGTATTACTGGCTTACACACAGATGGGCAGCTAGTTCTTTCCTTCTTCATACTCAATCTGATTGTGCAACCTATTGTTTTGATGAGAGGATATTTTCCTAACACTCTTTTTATAGTCTCTGTCTCTGTAGTTGTAGTTCATAATGTTTTTTAGTCTCTCTAGTAATTGTTATCTCCATGTACAATGTTTTTTTTTTAACGAAAAATACAACCTGTTTTTTCTGGCTGCATTCTCACAAGTACATGGCTTGCCTTCCTTCTGTGGGGCAAAGAAACTGCTTAGTTATGGTCTTAGATGAAAAGATAGAATTGTGAGTTAGACTTTCCTAACATTACAGTATGTGAAACACTTCACAGCATGTGTTTAATTGTGCCATACCAGAGCTAAATGTCGTCCAGTAGACAGGTATCACATGGACAAAGCATTTTCTAAAATATCAGAAACATGGAACACTAGATTACGCTGTTAAACATGCACAGTTCTGCTTAGGGACATGCATTTATATTATAAATGTAATAAAAAGATAGTTGGGACCAACTTTGAACATGCGCATATTTTTACATCGATGGAACCCACTTCATTTTTTCATGCTTCACGCTTTCTGGGCTGTTCCCTGATTTTTGCCTTCTCGAGGTCTTTCTTATTAGAAAAAACATTGCTTTTTTTTTTTTTTTTTTTTTTTTTAAACCCACACAAACAAATAAAACAAAAAAAACCAAACCAAACCCTTATGAATCACTTGTGACCAAATACTGAATTCTGCTGCTTCAGCTACTTCAGCTTTTTTTTTCGAAATTACTTCTTTAGTGATACTGGTTCCTACCGTTGATCTACGTTGCTAGACAAAGATCTAGTGTCAACAGAATCTTGAATCCTTTATGAAAAACTTTCTTTTTCTTGTTTGAATTCATCCCAAAATATTTAACTTTTAAATTTAAAAAACTTGCTATCATTCTCACCTTAAATCTCCAAATCGGAGATAACCTTTCTGGGTAGTAGAAATTACTTCTCAGTATACATGCCGTCTTTAACATTCATGTTCTAAAGATAGAAGATTAACGTATGTTAATCAGGATTCATAGTTTGGGTCTCTTTTCCGTGGCCAGGATGCCCAAGATGTGAATGTTTTCTAGGCTTCCTTTCCCTCAACCCTAGTATCTCCCTTTTTCATTCTAAAGAGCAGCAGATTTTAACCATCATATTAGTCACAGATTTATTCTCAGCGATTTCTTTTTCACAGACTTGGGTCCTGGCCTCTGATTTCTCCATCCGTTGCTCCACATTCACCATGTGCCTGTCTAGTTTCCCAGCTTTTGATGAGAGGTTCTCTACCTTGCCTTCCATTGAGGACAATGTGTTCTGCATTGCCCTGAATTTCACATGAAGTGACTCCATCAGCTCATGGGGGGATCTGCTCAGCTGCGATGTGGAAAAAGTCGACGAGTCCAATGAAGATAGACAAGATGACAGCATCATCTCAGGCCAGGGCACAGGAAGGCATGGACTAAAGAAACCATTCTTGTCACTC
The DNA here is from genome assembly GCA_033558105.1 of Coccyzus lansbergi. NCBI lineage: Eukaryota > Metazoa > Chordata > Aves > Cuculiformes > Coccyzidae > Coccyzus > Coccyzus lansbergi. Next base: position 70,283 of record JAUMJK010000332.1, on the reverse strand, counting down.
TTACCTTTATTTGGGGCATAATTTTGCTCTGATTTTCAGTTGCAGACATCTTAGGTAACTTACCGAGTTCATCATACATTAAAATATTTAAGATATAAAAAGTTGCACAAATTTAGCAGAAATTTTGAATAAAAGCAGTTTTTCACGTGAGTCAGGCTCTACCCCTGCTGTCTCCACTCACTCATGACAACACTTTCTCTGGTATGTGCACATAGCACCATGTTTCCTTCCAGCCACAGTGTGAATGTGTACGTTGTTAGCACCGTGAAATATAATTAGCTATTGTGGTACTCTTAACAAAATTCTGTTTATTGTGTTACAAAGGTGTATGGTATTATATAGACTAGAGTAATGAAAAAGAACTATAACATGCATATTGGATTTCATTTTAAGTAAATAGAGGTGTTTTTTGTCAGTATGATGGTTTGATTAGTTGATTTGGTTTGATTCTCATGGGGAGTTTAGGAGGACATAGTAGTTTTTTGCATTTAGCTGTTTTTTCAAGCTAATTTAGAGTATAGGCATGTATCTTTCGAGGTTTACATATTGTGAAAACAGAAGAAAGGAATAGAAAATGCTTTAAATTATTCTAGTGTTCAATTTCATGGGATTCTGTTCTATTACCTACTATGCAGCTGGCCTGGAGGACTCTAAAAATTTATCTGATAGCAAGCAGTAAAGTTTTATAGAATTAGGAAATATCTGTCTCGTTTTAAGTCTGAGGTTGCACTATTTGTAATTGTATCATCGTTTTGCTTGATGGTAAATCGGTTGTGACATTTGAGAGAAGCTTATAGGTCCTAGCAGTATAATTATTAGGAAGTAACAGCAGAGGTTTTTTCAATTAATATCCAGTAAGAGTGTCAAAGGAAATATAAGTTTCGAGCTAATGTTTTTCAATTTGAGCTAGTTAGTGTTCTGGTTTGGGGTTTTTTTTCCACTTCTTAAAAATTATTTCATGGTTCTAGAATATTATAAAAATTGTTTTAAATTAGAGGTTGTAGGTCTGATAAAAAGGCTTGATGCCTTTATTCTGGATGCAATTTCTGTGTTCTGGTGGTAGTTGTGGGTTTTGTGAAAAGGAGTGTAGCCAGGTGACTTCTTGTTCAGCCAGGCAGTTGGTAGGTTTTTGAGTGTCTTGTATTTGTTTACAGGATGTGGTTGTAGCGGTCAGCCTCAAATGTTTGGTCATTTTTATTGTCGTTAAAGCTAACTGAGTTTAGTCTTTTTTTTTATTTTTTGTTTGGGTTTGTTTTTTTTTTTTTTACAGTATGGTATGTGTAGTCACCAACAAGCTGCTGTCTAGTAATCCGGAGGAAAACAGGAACAGAATTTTCCTGTTGCTTAATATTCTTCTCAGTCATATGTGCAGACTTATTTACAGAGAGAGATTGTTGTGGGGAAGGGGGTATGTTGGGATTTTGGGGTTTTTTTGTACCATCATATGAATCAATATAGTGTTATAGTGTTAAGAACCTCTTCATCAACAGGAAGCAGTATGGAAATTGTATAAAACAAAATTCATGCTTTTTCTTTTATTCACATTAATTCTGTTGAACTCTTCAGTAAAATAACATTAAACCCAATATAAATATTGTTTTCCAAGCAGAAATTAGAATACCTGATAAGCTGGACTCAGTCTGGGAGCATCCGGATTCCGCACATGTGAACGGAGCTGACTGTGATCTTACTGTTCTGTCCATGGCTGAAATAGCTTCTTGTAGTTATGAAGCCAGGTAGGTAGAAGTTACCTATCAGATTGCTTGAAAGCCTTATACAAATATACATAAAACATCCAAAAATAGCAGTTGCGAAGTCAGTTTCTTAAATTTACCTGGAGAGATTTTTTTTTTAAATGTTTTCAGAAGTTGTATTTATATAGGTGGTTAGAATTTAACATGGGGTATTCCCTGTGGATATTGCTGCTTTTTAAATACTTCTTAATAGCTCTCAACCTAACTTAGGTGTTACTTGAAACAAAGCCTATTAAGGAGAATCCTAGGCCATTCACTGTGATTCGTAATCACACTTCTTTGTGTCAAAATTGCATTCTTTTGTGGAATTAAGAACACTTAATTAGTTGAAGGTTTTAGTTAAAATCAGACAGTAAGTGTGATTACTAAGCTTAAAACCATTTCTTGCACAGAGTATGCTGAGAATCTCCAATAACATAGCTTATAAATGTTCGTAACATGTCATAAATATAACATCTAGTTGGAAATATGATTTTATTCCCTGATGGTATTAATACTGCAGAAATTATTCCTTCATTGGAACCTTTGTCAAGCATGCTAGGATAGGCAGGTTTATATTTGTATCTCCAAAAGTTAAGCTTTATTTATTATGGGAGCATAATTTTGTAAGCTTGCATACTGGAATATAAGGTTCAGTTTTAACTTGAAACAGAAGATAGGCAGTGGTGCTTTCTGAAGATTTTTGCCTTAAGCATGTTCCCAAAGGTAGACTGTCCGAGCTGAATGCCTGAATATTATACAACTAATTCAAATATGTATTTGCAGTTATTTTACTTACCTATTAAATTCCTAGCAGATGGACTAAATTCCTTTTTATTGATTGTTCATTTTTATGGGAAAAGACATACTTCATTTGGAAATATTGATTAGCACTGTGTTTATTTGGGATTTTTTATTATTTAATTTTAGACAAGTCGGCATAAAGAACGGAATGTTTTTTGGCCAAGCAAAAAAGTTGTGTCCAAATCTTCAAGCAGTTTCATACGATTTTGATGCGTACAAAGAAGTTGCACAAACAGTATATGAAATACTAGCAAGGTATGTGCTATTTGGTTACCTGATCTTTCATGGTAAAGTTATCAAACGTGTTTTATTTGCCACTGTTGAATGCCACCATTCAATTTTAGTATTCTCATCTTCGTGTTGCTCTTCAGCTTCAATTAAACTCTTCCCACTCAAGAGCTTTCTTTTGTAGTATTTTTGTTATTTTGAGCACTGTGTTGCTTCTGAGCATTCTTTTATCATGAAGCCAGTCCTGTTAACAGTCGACATCTTACTTCCAAAGGAGTCATTGTTGATTTTTTTACTGATTACAGTACGAGAAGCAGATCCTTGCCTACTAGTGAGATTCTTTCAAGTATTTTTTGAAGTAACTTTAAGAATGGGTTATTGGAGCAACACCTATTGAAAACTAGTTTCTGGTTTAAAATGCACTTGAACAAAACTGGAATTTTATTATTGTCAACAAAAAACAATTATTCAACTCTTTCAGCTGTTCCTTTAAAATTATGATGCATGTTGAAATTAGTCTCGCGTTAGTAATGTTAGTGTAATTTGTTGGTTTACCTTTTTTAATGTGTAAATGATGTGTGTGATACAAAATAAGCAGGGAAATGCCATTACAAAAGGGAGACTTTATTTGCTACATATTTGTTTTAACAGATGGTGAGCTGTTGCTGGTGTTTCACCTCCTTTACTTTGTGTTGATAGCTATACTCATAACATCGAAGCAGTCAGTTGTGATGAAGCACTAGTAGATATCACTGAAATCCTTACAGAGACCAGATTGACTCCCGATGAACTTGCAAATGCTATCCGCACCGAAATCAAAGCCCAAACTAAATGTGGTGCTTCTGTTGGGATGGGTAAGTACCTTATTTCATTTCTGTTTACAAGCAATGCCTACTATTCTTACGTTTTTTGAAGCTGTGTAAGATTACGAAAACTCATAAGTGTTTGTGTGGTAGTGGATATATTGCCATTTATATTAAATTATTGCAAATAAAAATGTAAGAAAATTTTCATAAGTGGAAAGTCTTAAGCAAGAATTTATAAAATTGCTATCACTTGTCCTTTGTTATCTGAACGGTATGCTAAAATTCCATCTGTATGATACTCTCGCATTGATTTTTAGGAAATGCTACTATATTTTTCCAGTAAATAGAAGGATGAGCACAGATTCTCTCTCTTGTCAGAGGTAGCAGTAAGAGTTTACAGGTTGGCATGAATTAGCAAAATTATTAGAACGTATTGGAAGTAAAGATTTGTGTGATTTCTAATAGATATTTTATATGAAATCACACATCTGAAAAGACTTCCTTGATTTATCTTTACTTGGCTCCTTCCTTTCTCATTTGTTTTTGTCCTTAATTAATAGTAGGGTTGAGTGTCTGTAAATAAATATACTTGGTGCATATATGTGTATGAAATCCACTTGTGAGACAAGCTGAAATTCATTACTGTAAGCTGAATTCACTTGTATCTTATGATATCATAGTGCAATTCTTTAATTCCCCAAGTTCCTGTTTGTGTCTTATTTTGACTTGAAACACATTTGTAATCTCTTTTATATGCTTATTTAGTATTTTTGCTATAGAAAGAGTGAAATTAGTTCTTAAAATATTACTTTCTAATCTGATTTCATAGTTCTCTTAGTGATTGAAAGAGGCAAATACCTAAGTAAGTTTTTTTTTCCTTATAATGAGTTTGCTTGTGATACTGGAAAATAATTTTGGTATTCTTTCCAGAAATTCATATGGTAGATATGTGACAAGGACTCACAATTCATTGCTAAGTTAATAAATCAGATGAAACAATTGTGCTGTAACATGAATGTAGAGACCTTGTTTCAAAAGTATAGTCTGCCATGTACACTTATTGTGTACGTGATTTATATGTTGTCTAATGGGAAAGTTATACCAATAGAAGAAATGTAAAATTGAATAGATACTGTTAGACTATTAAGATCTCCTCTCACCACTGCTGTCTGATTAGAGATAAATTAAAAAAGGACGTGCGTATGCCAGTTGAATAAATGTAGCTTTTACCCTATATATTTTATGTCTAAACTGTTGTAAACAATGTTAGTGAAAGATTAAGCACTCATCTGTAAACATCCTGTATCTTCGTTTCTAATTTGTTGAGTAAGGTATTTATTTTTCCTGCTTTACTTCAGTGTTGCAAAGGGTAAATCACTGACATTTCATGGTAATAGAGGCTGTGTAGGTACGTCTGGTAGATAAGAGGATCAGTAATCTTCAATAGTATACAGACAAAACATGGATCCCCAAGTTTAAATAGGAAGTTGAATGGGGAATTTGTCATTGATTGTTTCATCAATTGAATCTCTCAGGAGAAACAGGGCAAGTAAAACTCTGTTACTGTCCTTATTGACTAAAATTTTAGAATAGACTAAGAGTGTGAACATAGATGGGAGGAGAAGAGCTGTGGCAACTGCACCAGCTCACCTTGGTGTCATCTGCAGACTTGCTGAGGGTGCCCTTGTTCCCGCTGTCTATATCATTGTTGAAGATATTAAACAGCATCGGTCCCAGTACAGGCCCCTGAGGGACACCACTTGTCATGGATCTCCATCTGGACTTTGAGCCATTGACCACTTACTCTCTGAATACGACCATGCAGCCAGTTTCTTAGCCACCGAACAGTCTACCCATCAAGTCCATCTCTCACCAGTTTAGAGAGAAGGATGTTGTGGGGGACCAAGTCAAAAGCTTTACAGAAGTCCTGATAGATCGTACATGTCAATTTTCCTGTGTCCACTGCTGTGATTACCCTGTCATAGAAAGCCACCAGGTTGTTCATACAGGATTTGCCCCTGGTGAACCCATGCTGGGTGCCATTAATCAACCCCCATCCGTCCTCCGTGTGCTTTAGCATAGCTTTTAGGAGGATCTGTTCCATGATCATCCCAGGCATGGAGGTGAGGCTGATAGGTCGGTGGTTCCCAGGGTTGTCTTTTCTTCCCTTTTTGAAACTGGGCACAATGTTACCCTCCTTCCAGTCCACAGGGACTTTTCGTGATAGCCATGACTTTTCAGATACATAGAGTGGCTTGGCAACCACATTGGCTAATTCCTTCAGGATTCTGAGATGCATCTCATCAGGTCCCGTAGACTTATATATATGCTCAGGTTCCTCAGGTGGTCATGAAACTGATCCTCCTCTACAGTGGCAGGGGATTTACCCCCCGGTCACCATCTTGCTGTCTCATGACGCAAGAGAGATGACGAGAGTAGTCATCAGTAAAGACTGAGGCAAAAACATTGTTAAGCACCTCAGCCTTCTCCTTGTCTGTTGATACGAGGTCATTATTTTCAACCATCAGTGGGGGTATGTTCTCTTTCACCTTCCTCTTCTGATTGACATACCTTTATAAGCTCTTCTTGTTGGTCTTCACTTCCCTTGTCAAGTTCAGCTCCAGCTGCACCTTAGCCTTCCTGATCTCATCCCTACGCAATCGGGCAGTGTCCCTTTACATGTCCCAGGTTTTCTGTTCCTTGCTTGCACTGCCTGTGTAGTTCCCTCTTGAGTTTGACCAGCAGTTTGACTACTCAACCACGCTGGTCTCTTCCCTTCTCTGCCTGATTTCCTGCATCTGGGAACTGAACGCTCTTGTGCTTCATGGAAAACATTCTTAAATATTTGCCGACTTCATTCTGCTCCCTTGTCCCCAAGTACCATGTCCCAGGGTATCCTACTGAGTAACTCCTTGAAGAGCTATAAGTCTGCTTTCCTGAAATTTAGGGTCCTGACTATACTCCTCACCTGTCCCATATCCCTCTGGACAGTGACCTGCACCAGTGCGTTACCGCTGCAGCCCAAGGTGCTTTCAGTCCTAATGTCACTGGTACGCACTTGTATTATGGACCCCACCGTCGGGGTCCAGTATCGCAGCCCCTCAGGTGAGGCTGGGTTAAAGCATCTTCAGTGCACTCTATGAGTCTCCTGGCTTGCCTACAGCTTGCCATGCTACTTTTCCAACATATGTCAGCGTGGTTCAAGTCTCTGAGTAGAATGAAGGCTTGAAATCGTGAAGCCTTCTGTAGCTGGAGGTAGAAGCCTTCATCGGTTGGTTCTCTTTGATCAGGTGGCCTGTAGTACACACCAACTACAAGGTTCCCATTTAGTTCCTTGGTCATTTTTTCTGACCCACGAGCTTTCAGCGTGTTCGTGGCTACTCTTCACTGACAGCTCTTCACATTCTATCCCTTTCCTGACATTGTCATGTAAGTATTACTCACATTGACCTCAGTGGATTTTTTTAACTTCTGCAGCATTACAATATTACACTTCTGAATTTTTTAGCCATTTGCACTTAACGGTTTGTCTGTACCCCTACGTATATACAACATAAACAAGACAAATAAATTCAGTGTTCTTAGTGAAGTGTCCAGCAATTACTTGTTGTTTTTTTGGTAGCATTTTGTTGGGGTTTTGTTTGGTTGGTTTTAACTTTGCAATTGCAGATCCCACTACAATTACACTGCTGTAATCACAGATACTGCTAGCTGCTAATTTGGAAGTAGATACTGTAGATGTATATGAAGAATATATTTCATTAAATTCATAGTAAAAGATAAAGAATTTGACTGTACTTTCTGCATTTTTTCCTCAACTGTTGAACTGCCGCATTCTTCTTGACAAAACAGTATTTACCACATACATACTTGTTGTTTTTGCAGGTTCCAATATTCTGCTGGCCAGAATGGCAACTCGTAAAGCAAAACCAGATGGACAGTATCACTTGAAACCTGAAGAAGTGGATGATTTTATCAGAGGGCAGCTTGTGACCAGTCTTCCAGGTACTCATTTCTTTTGGAGAACATTTTGCCTCCTGGTATTAAACTCTTTCATCTATACTACAAATCTGAGTTTTGGATCAAACAAAATTAGATGCTGTTCAGTGATTATGATCCTTAGGCAGCCTGATATAGTGTGACGTCCCTGCTTATGGCAGGGTGGGGGGGGTTGGAAATAGGTGGTCTTTAAGGTCCCATCCAACCCAAACTATTCTGTGATCATATAATCTGGAAAAAAATAGAAGATGTACTGATTTCTGAAAAAATCTGTAAGTTTTGAAAGGCATTTCTGTGACCTTTTTGTATCTTTGAGAAGCACCTTTTTTTAGTAATGAATTTTACAGATTCACACAGCATGATCTGCAGAGGAAGTTAAGAGTTTAGTATGTTATGCATCCCCGTGTTCTTTAATAGAGATTTAGATGACTCATTTCGAGTGAGTGCTGGCTTTCAGTATCACAATGAATGCCATAAAGTACCTACCACTGAGAGAGGCAGGATTTGTCTAGAACTGAGAACTAGCCCAAGAGAGTATCCTTTATAAAAGTGAGTGTATGAAGACAGGTGCTGTAATAAAACAGGGTATATGAAGGGAAAAAAAGAGAGAGGAGAGAGGAGCTTGTTTAATCTCTGATTCATCTAAGAAACTCTGAGAGATTTTGAAGAGAATTAGGACAGAAGGAAAATTAAAAAATAAAAGTTGTCAGAAAAGAATGTTGCCAAATGAGAGAAGTGCTTCTGCTTGCAAAATGAGCTGTATTAGAATGGCTGGTAAAATAGAGAAGGTGGAAAGTAAAACTACTGTGGTAACGTTACCACTGTTATGCTCTGCATTAAGTTGTAGACAGGTTTTGGTTCTGGTAGACTTAGAACACACATTAGACATTTTTCACACAGGTAATTATTTTTTAGATAAGGCTCTTTAGTCGATGGTACTGTGAACTGTGACAGAATGTGTTCATTCTTTTAAATAAAAACAAAACAAGAACAAATTTGTCAAATTCCAACTTTATTTTTGCCTAGTTGTTTGAAGAAATTATTTTGACAGTTATTATGGTTTACAGTCCTTAAGTATGACAGTACTAGTAATTTTATGAACCATTTGGCAGTTTCCAAAAAACCTCACTGAGAGATAAAAGTTCTAATGACATGTTTACACAAGTTTTGTGAAAAATGGCAACTTGACTGAGGATGGTGATCCAAATAAGTACATCCCCTGAGGGACCAGCGGGCAAAGTTTAACTTTTATACATTTTGGCAGTAGTTCCCAGTCATCATATGTACAGCTAGAGACGTATTTTCTGTCCTGCATTCCTTGGTCTGGTAGAACTGAGAAGGAACAACTGAGAAGACTGGAGTGGTTGAGCAGAATCCCTGTGGACGTAGAGAAGGCCAAGGAGAAGACTGGAGGGGAGGAAAGATACATTTCTGGGCCACAGTTTTAGGGAGGTTCTCCAAAGCATTGTGAGATTCACAGAGAGATGACAGGAAACTGGAATTACGGTGCTGGGAGGGTGATAGACAGTAAGGAAATACAGAATACACCTGTATGTTGTATTCAGGCTTTACTGTATATTTTTTTATTGTTCCAGGAAGATACTTAAAAGGATTGTAAGATAAAGTGTTCCTGGCATGTGATTCTGTATTGTATTGTCATTCAGTACTTTATTATTATAATGTGACAAAAGACATGGTTCAAAAAACTGCTGGGTAAACACCTGTTCATGCTTTGTATGTTGGTGATCATCTTAGCTCAGCCAGCATGTGTACGCACATATTTAGTGTTAAGTGTTCAAAATACTACGTTTCTCTGTTTTAAGAAAATAAAAGAAGAGAGGGGAAACAAAAAATAGACAGCAATAGACACTAAAAGGGGAAGGTGGTAGGAATAGCATACATAGACAAGTGCAGGGTTACGTATCCTCTTCTATGGCCAAACATAATTTACAGCACAGCAACATTTTTGTGGCATAACTTATGGGAAGTACTTTTTCTCCAGAAAATTGTTCATATAGCGCTGTGCTTTGACTTGTGTATTTTAAAATTTTCACATTTCAGTTCTGTGTTCATAGCAAAGACTTTCTGGTGTTTGTGTCAATAATAATACCACTGACACAAAGAAACAGATATATGAAAGAGAGAAACTGATTACCGGAGATTTCTAACTTTCACTGACTTTGGTAGTGTAAACTCACAGGACTAATATTTTCTGGAGGTAACAGACCACCTCTGTGAAACCCAGAAATATACTTAAGTTTATCACACTTACATATGTGCCGTTGCCATGGATACCTACAATTTCCAGTGCTTGGTAATTCAGAGCACAAGTACTACAGGTATGCTATCACTTCTACTTGAAATATTATTTTTCTACCTAGGAAGCAGTTAAACAGTAGTCAAAATATTTGTTGGTTTTCGGGTAGATTAAATCACCTGTGTATGATGGCAAAACGTATTACATGTTGTCTACTTTTTTGGACTAAATGTTACAACGTTCAGAGTGTATACTCTGTGACATAGACAGCACCTTTTCAAGAAGATTTGCAAGCAGGAGTCATTCACATTTTACCCAGAAATAAAGAAGCACACTGCAGTATGACACCTTAAACTAAATATATACTACAGATAAAGACAAAGACATCAGAAGTTTCCATTTGAACCATGTTTTGTTGAGTGGAATTTATTTTTTATGTAGATTTAAAAAGACAAATTTTATTTGTTCAAAAGCTGACTGCTACTGAATTGGTTAGATTTATCAGAACGAATTGGTTTGTTGTTAGGTGTTGGCAGGACTACGGAATCTAAGTTGGCTGCTTTGGGAATTAAAACCTGTGGAGATCTACAGTGTGCTTCAATGTCAAAACTGCAAAAAGAATTTGGTCCAAAAACAGGACAAATGCTCTACAGATTTTGTCGTGGTTTGGATGATCGACCTGTTCGTACAGAAAAAGAAAGGAAATCTGTTTCAGCAGAAATCAACTATGGAATAAGGTTTACACAGGTAAATTCAAACTTACTTTCTTTTCTGCAGTGACTTCTTTCAGCTGTAGAAGAATCTTCTCATATTCTGATTATTTTCACTTACACTTTGATCTGTTAGAGCACCATCTTAGCCACCAAGTAGAAATGAGGAAAATGAAGAAGTAGGAGACCAAACGATAAAATGGGAGGAGAGACTGCAAAAGTATTGGACTGAAAAGAAGCTTGCAAAATTAGCTGGCTATTCTGCATTCGTTATACAAGTCTGGTACAGAAAAAGAGAACTGCAGTAGGTTTGTCAGTACCTAGCATTCTCTTTCATTTAAATGCGGATTATTTAAAGATGCCAGTGCCTGAAACCAGCACCAGCTGCTCCAGTACAGCATTTTTATTAGTCTTTTTACAAATATTGGGGAAAGGGGAAGGGTACTGTTGGCAAAATTGTATTAAAAAACCCCTTAGCTCTTTGTTAAGAGCTTAAGCATTTGTAGAAAGTATAGAAAAACCATGTTGGAAGAGGCCTTACGGTGTTGTGTAGTCCAGCTTTTTGCTCCAAGTAGAGGAAGCTACGAGGTCAGAGCAGTTGCTCAGGGCTTTATGCAGTCTGGTGTTGAAAACCTCCAAGAGTGAAGATTGCACAACTTCCCTGAGCAGCCTGTTCCACCGCTTGACTTTCCTTATGGTGAAAAGTATTTAACTTGTAAGCCCAATGTGCGCTTCAAGTTAGACTTGCAATGCTGTGTTGGTGTTTCTAAAGACATTTTTTTAAAACTTATTTCCTAAAGGACTTAGTGTGTCCTACTTATTTCAGCATTAGGAGTCTACCGTCTCACCTAACTTCAGCAAACTACATTGTAGACAAAACATTTGAAGTTAAATAAGACAATTACCTGTGAGTCATCTTGTTCTTTTTTATTTTACAAAATGTAGATTACATTAACCCGTAAGATTTAGCTTCAATATTTGAAAACTAGTAATTATCTAAACATGCTATTGTTTTCCCCCGTCAGCCTAAAGAAGCAGAAGCTTTTCTTCTGAGCCTCTCGGAAGAAATCCAGCGTAGGCTTGAAGCTGCTGGTATGAAGGGTAAACGATTAACCCTTAAAATTATGGTCAGAAAGGCTGGGGCACCAGTGGAACCTGCAAAATATGGAGGTCATGGAATCTGTGATAATATTGCCAGGTAACTATGCATGGAAAAAAGAGTGGTCAGTAGGAGGCATGAACACGCTTCTGCAGGATGTTGAGCACCAAAACTTACTGGAAGATAGGTCAGAAATTTTAAAGTGCTTGGTAACCTCTTTGTCTACGTAGAATCACTAAGTTGAAAAAGACCTATTGGATCATTGAGTCCAACCATTCCTATCAAACACTAAACCATGCCCCTCAGTGCCTCGTCCACCCGTGCCTTTAACACGTCCAGGGATGTATGGGGTCTTTCGGTCCTCCGCACAGAATGTAAACCTCCCAGTGATAAAAAGCATGGCATATTGGGAGGAGAAGGAAGGGAGAGAGATGTCCGAATGAGAAAGACAGAATAATTCTGACAGTCTTGAGTTTGTTCATCAAGGAAAATGAGGAAAAAAGAAAATATATTGGAAGTTGAAAAGTTTTTGGGCAACATTTGGTGGTTTTTAGAAACAATTGATGGATTTTAGAGAAAGCAGGAATGGGAAAGAAGGACTCTTAACTCCACAAGTGCATTCTTCGTGATTTGAAATTGCGTTCTTGAGAGAATGTACTTTGGCATGTCTGTGGATGCTACTTAAAAATTAAAGTGATTTAGTGAAATATTTTCAGTGAATTATTGTGACTTTTCTCTTTGTAGAGATATAAGGTTTTTTCTCTTCCTCCTTTTTAAAAGTAGTTTAAGGTTGCTGTTTATTTGGCAATAGTCTCATGAAATACTAGTTAATAAAGCCATTTGGTCATGTAAAGGGCTTGTCTTTAAACGTGTATGTGTTGGTGTACATCTCTCCAGCTTGCTCAGTATTTCAGCTGATTTTCCTTTTGCAGTACTTGTAGAAGATGTATTTACGCCCTGCACAATGATACGCATGCAGCAACATTTTTATTTCTTTCAGTGACTGGCTGAAAACTGTTTCTTCTTCCCAAGCTGTGTGCTTTACTTTTTTTTTTGAGAGTCTCTCTGTGGTTCCTGGATAGGTTGTTGGTCACATGCGGTTGGAGTCAGTTTTGAAAGAGGATTGCCTTTGTACTTTTCAAGAAGGATGTCTAGTGTGCATGGGGACTAGGGCAGTGTTTGCAGAATTATTTGCTACAGAAGACTGAGAGTCCACTTTGAATTCTGAAGATTGGAGCCGGCATCAGATGCTTTGAACTGCATCTGTCCATCTTAAAGTAAAAAAGTTTGTTTGTGTCAAGTCTGTCATTCCTGTTGTTTCACTAGTAAGTCTGCAGAGGGGTTTTTTTTTGGTCCTAGAATAGAAAAGATAATGAAAATTCAAAGTGAATCTAAGAAAGTTGCATCTTAAAATCTTAGGGTCCGAGACTTTATCCCATCTTTCAGCTGTTCAAGAAAGCAACTTGTTCCTGTGCCTTGAACTTTACAGTTACATTTTTTCATACAGCTGTAGTTTCCTAAACAGATGTGCCTTTCTTGTGGATCATTTATCAAAGTAATATAGTCTCTTTCTACTTGGACTCACTACAGCACTGTTGATCACATTGAGATTGCTACCTGTGCCCTTCCCTGGTGAAGTGGGATAACCCAGTTACTCTGACTTGGTAGTCAGTTGTAGGTCACCATCAAAAGGAGTAGGACCTTCTGTTTCCAAAAGCAGTGGTGTTACTCGTATCTGTTAGATATTTCTATTTCTTCTTGGTTTCCTGTAGTTCAGCTGGATGATGCTGACTAAAGATTTTTTTAAATCTTAAATTTATTTATATTCTTGCATACAGAAAACACAAGAATGAAATCTGGACATAAGCATTATGCTAGTGTATGCCATTTCAAAGAAGATTACCCCAGACACTTCTGTAGCAAAGCAGTTGTTCCTTAGGTAAAGGAGTGATCCTGGCTTTTGTGCGAGAGTGCATTTGCATCTTCAAGGATAAGGGTTTTTTCCTACTTTTCCCTCCTTTTCAGGTTGTTGTAACTGATGAACCTCTCCTGAACTGAAAGGTCATTTGTTCAGTGATCCTCATAACTGAATAGGTAGGGGTGTTCTTTTTATGGGTAAGAGCCCAACTGTAGGACTTGCATGCTTAGTATCTGTCTTGTGCTTATGAGCTTGTGACATGTAATTCAGCTGTACTGAAGAATGAAACTACAAAATCAACCTTTCACTGTGAGAAGCTTATAACCTTTTGGGATGGGTATACCAAGAAGAAAATCCATCAGTCTATACTTTTGTCTTCTGGCTTTCTTGAATTCTTTGAGCTGGATGTGCTCTTAACAGGCTAAGAACATATTTTGAGGCTCGACATATTTTGTGTTGAGATAGAGCTTTATTCCTCCTTTATTGGCAACTAGTGCCATACTGCTTTCTCATGAACAGGTCACTGCTCTGGGATGCATTTCTCTGGTGAGGCACACTAATGTACATGTGCCCTGAAATTTCCCTAATTCATGAAGTCTTCACTAAGGTATGTTAAGGGGGGCACCCAAGGGTGCCAAGTTGTTCACACATAGCTGAAGCAGTTCTGACATAAAGATCTTGTTTTGCGTTGTCTCTGTTTCTGCTTCTAGCTTTACCAATGGATTTGGCAACTCCAGTCAATCCAAATTACACTATTTGATGATAGCTGCTGGATTACTGTCTTCATTAGCTCATGTCTGTTCAGTCCAGTGAAAGGCTTTTTGGCAGCAGGGTACACTCTTGAACTTGCATTTGTAGGCAAATGGATTACAGTCTCAGGGTGGTGTTCCCTCAGTTGTGTTTTCCCCAGGTGCAGCCTAGATCCAACAGTTTGTGATTTTTACAGTAGCTAAACATGACCAGTTTCTCTCTTATTTCAGTTTTAAGATTTTCTCTGTAGCTATAGCTCATGACCGGTTTCTTGCCCCGTCACCTCACAGGTGAATGAGTTTCTATGCTTTTCTATCCTACAAGTCAAGGTTCCCTAGAGGGATAATCATAGTCCTACAGAGGATTCAGACTCACAGACACAGCTGAGATGTTAATGTTATTTTTATTGCATCTTTGATATGAAGTCCTGATAGTACAGCATAGACCTTTGTAAAATATTCTTCTGAAATTATGTGTACCTTTAGACCTATCCTATACTTCTCTGTAGTATTTAAGGAGATACTGTTGTATTTAGTAGCTTGTCAGTATGACACCCTGTTAAAACACCAAGGTAGAGCTTCCTTTTATCCCTAGAGCCCACTCCATTGATTAAAACTTTATGGGTTATATTGGAGAGGAGACTTTATATCATAAACGCATGTTTGATTAGTCACCTGAGGTTCTGTCCTTATCTGTCTCAAATGTCATACTATTGGATAATCCAGAACTACCAAACACTCTGAGTGTCCTATCAGGCTCTCGGGTAGCATTTTGTAAAACTCAAAACCAGACAGTTTTGTGAGTGAGTTGTTGCAGAAAATTGCCCACAGTGTAAAATGTTTAGTTACTTAACCATTAACCCATGTTCTTTGTTGTTTGTAATCCACATGCACATGCCTATACCTGTATCTGCTTCACCTTTAGAGTTCGTTGCTGTAGACATTTGATAATTGGCAGCTGAAATAATACTGAGCAAACTGTTTAGGAACCACACTTGAGAGGAGGATAGTATGTGAGTGCACTTATACTGTCAAGTGAAACACTTTTGTCTTGCTTCAATAGAAAGTATACTATATACATATACTATATTTGAGAAATTAATGTGTGGCCCTCACACAGAGAATGTTCAGTTAGTAAGTTACCTGGCTTTTTTTTGGAGAGCACATGTAGTTCTAATTACTTGTAAAAAGTAACTGCAGAACAAAAAGCAGTGTTCAGTTTCTGTATGCCAAGAAATTATGATCTGCCTTTCTTTTGAGGTCCTGTCTGGAATAAATGCAGAATTGTTGTTGTCTTTAGGATTTATGAAACAGTTTCCTTTCTAACTATACCATTTTATTCTGTTAGGACTGTGACTCTAGACCACGCAACAGACAGTGCAAAAGTAATTGGGAAAGAAACTCTAAACATGTTTCACACAATGAAACTCAACATATCAGATATGCGAGGGGTGAGTTAATGGGAAAAGTGAAATCTGTTGTCTTTATTAACATTATTCTTTGTCTTTTATAAATTTTCAGTTCTCCGGGGTAGATGATAACCAAATTTAAGGAGAAGTGTAGATGATGCAAAACTTATGTAAATTAGGCCATGCAATCATACCATGGTTTCTATGTTTAGATTTGAAAAACATGACTACAAGGCCATGAATGTAAAAAAAAAAAAAAAAAAAGCAAAATGTATTGTGGTATGGATTAATCCACAATTTACAATACCTGAGGTAACAAAGATAGACTGTATCTTATGCAATTCTCTTAGCCCATGAAAATTTTATTTTGTCTTACAATTTTCTGTAAGCTTTTGCACATTTATAGTTTTAATAACTAATGTAAATACTGTTTGTAATGCTAATTAAAAATACAGATTAGAGCAGGTTTTTACTCTAGACTGCAAGTCTTGGAGACAGAAGAGTTACCAGTCCATGGTCTGGCCTTTGAAGGTGAATTGCAGGTTCTTTTGAATCATGGTTTATTTTAGAACACTGTTGCTTATCTGAGTAGTCTTATCATAGCAGTGTGAACCAATGGTGAGACTATTTTGTCATCAGCAATTTGTTACAGTGTAGCACAGACACTTTCTAAAACAAACGTGCATTTATTGGTAATCTAGATGTAAAAGTGGGGCTTTGATTCACAGCATTGCCTTGCAAAGTTGTCTCAACAGCCCAGATTTCTTCTTGGAGTTGAGGAAATGTTTATCGTCCTCTCCATAACTATTTCTAGTTTCTGCTTGTCTCCTTTGCTGTCTTTTTTATAATAATCACAGAGGATGAGCAGTAAACTTGCACAATGTACCAACGCATCTTAGGTGGATGCAGTTTTAGAACTCCTGTTGATTTGGTATTTAAAAGTAAATTAAGTGTGAGGTTGTATTTCAAAATGAGGGACCCTTCTTCTGTTAAACACTACTTCCACCTAAGTACTTCAGTACTTTGCAAGAACCATGTATAGAACAGAAAAAATATTCTTTTCCCTGATTGTACCTTGAGGTGATGGATTTTGTATAGATTTTCCTCAGAAAAAAACATTTCTTGTACAAGTAGCCATATTGAATACTTAGCACTTCTGTTCAGTACTTCTATATTTGTTAGTGCCTAAGAAATTTCCTAATAAGTACTTTGTTTCGTTATCCTGTTGACAGCACGTTTCTGTGTCAGAGAAGTTAAGATGTATTATCTCTGTAATTTCTTAGTTGACAAATTGTGGATAATAATCTGGGATTTGTTTGGGATGTTTTTAGTGGCTATTTACATATGCTTCAACACACTTTGATTCATTCACTTCCCCCCGTCCCCCGCACAGCAGGCAGCCAGTGTCAGAGAAAGCAATGCTATGTGAAAGAATTACAGGTTTTTAAACATAGTTTTTAAACTTAATAAAATTACTTTATTAATGTTTTGGATGCAGGTTGGAATTCAGGTGCAGCAGTTAGTTCCCATCAGTAAAACCAGCTCAGCTCACTCAGCAGTACAATCTGGACACTTACCAGGTGGATCGCATTCAGTTATTGATCTTTTTCATGTTCAGAAAGCAAAGAAGTGCTCAGAAGAAGAACATAAGGAAGGTCAGTAATCTTTGCACTTTGCATGTGTGATAATCAGCTCTGAGGAGCTCCAACATAGACTACCTTTTGGAATACTTATTCACTATTATACTAACACGAGTTATGTAACATAAACTCCTTGTGAACACTTTTTGCTACTGCAAATGAAAGTGTTAAAATTATGCTGTATATCATATACACTATTAAGCAAAGAAAACTGGAAACTAGCTTCACTGTATCTTAGAACTCCAAAATATTTTTTTACTATTGGGTGATCATTTTGTATTTTGTTTTCATGTGTATAGTGTTTGTGGCTGCTATGGACCTTGAAATATCTTCTGATTCAAGAACTTGCACTTTCCTTCCATCTCGTGGTACCCATCTCACACCTGGTCTCAATTCTAATGTTAACAACACTGAGTCTCCTGTCAAATGCAATGGCATGCATTCTCCTATCAGCGTAAAATCCAGGCTCAATTTGAGTATTGAGGTTCCATCTGCTTCCCAGGTAAAACCTGAGAATATAAAACATCTGCAGTATATTGTAATAACTTCATGATTGTCTTATTTGTATAGAGGGGAAAAAAAAAAGAGTACATTACACTCTTATAGAGTACAGTGCAGAGTAAGAAACTGTTATTGATGCAAAACTACTTTGCCTTAATAAAAGGATTTTTTTAAGCAGTCATTTAGAATTTAAATAAGAAAGATACTATTTATTCTAAGGAAAGCAGTTTGATTTTCCAGTATCTTTTTCCCCTTCCCATCACTTGCCAAAGGACTAGAATGGAAAAGGAATGGAAGAATGCTGAGAGTGAAATATTAAAAACATTACCTTCCACCCTTCACAACCAAAGCTCAGAGCCTAATTATAAAAAACACAAAGTAAACTTCAGGAAAACTTTTATCAGAGTAATTAGACGTATTCTGTAGTTAATGTTCGATGTTTAGATGAGGATAATGTGCAGATTTTTAAATCCCCTTTTCTTATGTTGGCTCTGAAAATCACTTCTGATCAGCTTAATCACTGATAGGTGGCTCAGGAAAAATTTTGACAAGTACTTTGTGTCATTTTCATGAAGACAGATCATTTAAACATTTTTCCATCCGCCTTTATGGCAGCAATATTCTTTGCTACAGATGCTAATAAATGATAATTGGGTAGTGTTCTCCACGTAATTTCTTATTTCATGTATTCTGTACCAGTATTTAAATTGCACTATAAATCTGTCTTCAAGGTTTAGTCAGTGAGAAGGAACAAACAGTCTTACGCTACCTTCTGTACTTTCACAATGGCTCTACTCTGAGTTTCTGCCTAAAAGAATACCAAACTTTTATTTAGATGTGATTATTCATCTTCCTGTGGGTTTTTTTCAAAATTTCTTCGAATAATTTGAAGAGAAGATGCATACTTAACATTTGTGCAGGATATCACCTCTTAGGTGAGAGGAGGACAATCTTAACCTAAGTGAAATCTTTCTGTTGTTGGGGGGGAGGTGGTTTTATGAAGGAGGAGTCTCCTTATTTCCACCCCACAGGTAATTCAAGCAGAAATCTTTTATAACGATCTGCTATAGTAAACAAGCTGCTGCAGGTATCTACAGTATAAGCAGATTTATATGCTTTTCTGTAAAAATCTGTACTTGTAATTTAAATCTGTGAAAGCATTTGTTGATGTTCTTTTAACAGCTTCCTCAAATATTTATCCATTTTTAGAAACCAGTTATGCTTTTGTCTAAGAACTGGTTTTTCTATGATGCAATACCCTTGCTAGCTTAGAATCTAAAAGCAATTTGATTGAACAATGCAAAGCTCCATATACTCAGATTCTCCTGTAGAAGAATATTTATGAACAAGTGAAAAACACACTAGCTGTGCAGTATTGTTCATAAACCTTTGGTGACCTTCTGGCATAATATGCTAGTCTTTCCTTCTGCTGTGTATCCATATTATAATATGGACTGTAGAATGGAATTGGGTACAGGGAAGGAGTGGTGAGATTTAGACCCATACTGCTGTCTGTGTAACATGTGCTAGGGAAGCACCAGCAAGATACTCTACACCCAGGATTTCCCGAAAACGTTTGTAGAGTTCTATGTAGAGCAAATTTGGAATGAGAGAACTGGAATAGAATGCAGAATGAGTAACGAAATAGATTAATAATACAGACAGCTTTCATCAAAACCTCTCAGTTTCCATAAGCCAGGTATCTTTTCATAGATATTTTTGGTTCTTCATGAATCCAAAATCTGGTCATAAACTCCAAATTTTCTTCTTAAAAGTAAAAGATAAAAGTTTTCTGACTCTGCTATGGAATTTATCTGCGTAGTTTTACTAAAATTTTACTTGTGAGAAAAATGATGCTGTAAATCTGCTTGTCAGTTATATTCATTGTGTCACTTGTGTAGCTGTCATTGTATATAGCAAGTTCTTTGTACTGAGGGTTGTTTTAGTTGTTTCAAGTTGATAATGGGTGGTAAGTACCTGTTACAGCAAGAAAAAGATTTAATCTGAAGCTTATTTAATTATTAAAATCTGTGACAAGTATCTGACAGTACACAAACATACACGGTACTGTTAAAGTAAGTTAGTAACGCGTATCCTAGATCTATGTAGAGAAAGAAAATAATTGCTTACTGCTTTCTACCAGGCACGAGTGTAGTGCTCATGTCAGCCTGTTTCCTGTATAATTTGAACTCAGAATCTGGATTTCCTTATCACTGGGTGGCTGGACAGGGAACCTTATAAATGATTTGTGATGAGAACACTGAACATTGTGAAAAGATATAAATGAGAATTCATATTTACAGAACTACTTAGTCTTAAATGATATTTTTACATTTTGCTGCTGCACTGTGTAGTTGTGAGGTTCCTATGTATGTCTGCATACACAATTACTTTTTTTTTTCCAAAATTCAAAGTCTGTAGAACTAATTTTTGAGTAAAATTAACTGTGTTGTCTGTACCTCAGAAAGATCTAAACATTTTTATATATTTTTAGCTAGATAAGTCTGTGCTAGAAGCTCTGCCACCTGATCTCCGAGAGCAAGTAGAGCAAATATGCACCATTCAGCAAGGACAGAACTATGGAGATGGCAAAAAAGAGCCAATAAATGGATATAACACTGCACTTCTGTCACAACCAGTTGGAACAGTGCTTTTACAAATACCAGAGCTCCAAGAACCAAACACCAATATGGGAATTAATGTGATAGCTTTGCCAGCTTTCTCACAGGTAGGATGCTTGCGGATTATCAGTGAACATCAACTTTTTACCTTTAGGATGAGTTAAAAGCTTTTTCTTCAGGCAGCGTTACTAGAATCTGTGACTTACAAACATTGTTTATGGTCCTTCAGTATCTTTAAAGTCTATGCTTGTAAGTGTGACTACTATGGTAGTGTTTATTAAAGGTTTATATTCATCAGTATGTCTCCATTTTGCTGTTGTTTAATATGAATCTTCTTCATTTACACTTTGCTTTGCAATCCAGTGTGTAAATAGCCCTTTTTCTGCATTGCAGCTGTGTTAACGCTGCACCATCAGTCTGTAGCAGTCTTAAAATCTGCTTAGCTAGTCACAGGGGACTCAGTTTGTTTAAGTGGGTGTTTCGACGGTGTAGAGCCAAGCTCTGCTACCTTCTGTAGGTGTGATTGTTTATATCGCATTCCTGGCAGAAAGGCAGGCATGGCTAAAGATTGTGCATATGTCCATAATTTTTAAGTGAGCTCATATACAGCATGCCCAGGATGAGGAAAAGGCAAAATTATTTCTCAAAACAGAGGCCTGAAGGGGGAGCATGATGATGCTTTGGATGATACTCCACTCTCCAATCAAAGATGGTGCTGAACAAATATAGGGTTAAAATAAAATTAAAAATCAAAGATTGCGTTACCTGGAGATATATCTTGCATATGCATCAGTTAAAGTAGAGTAGTGTTCTTGTTTTTCTATTTGCTGTGCCATTGCTCCATTGCTGTTCTGAAATGAAGCGATATCACCTAGTCGGATTTCTAGAGAGAGTGATTTCTTGGTGTCTCTAAGACATAATGCTGCTTAGCTGGCAAAGAACCCAGAGAAAACTGGACAGAAATACCTGACCTGTTTTCAGTAAATAGTAGTTAATGCATAATTGTTATTTAGAAGATGTGTAGTCTGTTCTATTACTAAAATTTCTTTGCCTTCATTCATTGATTGGTTCAAAAACAGTTGTGTTTGTTAGCTTTTATTCCTGAACTGGAACTTGAATTTCACCTATGGAGATATTGTGCGAATGGTGTATGAGTCCTCCATACCTGGCTGTTTTAAATTATGTAGTTACTTGCATTCATAGGCAAGAGTTTATCGTGGACTTGTGTGTTAAATTATGCTTTAAAGAATATCCTTCTGCACTTGTTGTACCACTCAGTACTCTTTTTCAGAGTGAATTTTAACTGCTTTCTGTGGCTTTCTGTATAAATTAAGTTTAGGTTGTGTTTATGCTTTATCTGTCTATTAATTGGGTAGTTGAGAATTGATTGTTGTTTTTTATAGCAGCATTTATTCTTGAAATTGTCTTCGAAATACCAAATTTACACGCTCCAATAGACTGGTTTTCCTGTCTGTATCTCCTAATGCATTTTGTGATTCTGTTACGTGATCAAAAAATGTCGGCTTAGCAGAGCAGCCTTTTTGTTTGAAGATGCAGTTCAAGAAGAATTGACTACTTCTTATTTATTCATCAGGGGTATCCATGCTATCTATTCTAAAATGCGTTATGTGTGTACTACAGATTTTCTTCTGAAAACCATTTATCTTTCTTTATTGGCATAAAGAGAACTAAGATTTACAATTTTCATTTTCTGACCTAGGTCCAGTTTTAATAACTAGAATAATATGGTTGAATAGATTCCTTGGGCTTGAAGGAAAAAAAATGTGCTAAAACAATTTCATTAATATGGGAGGAATTTTTTCTCTGTTAAAATCAAATGTGAACTTAATTCAAAGAGAACATCTTTGTCTAAATATAGTTCAAGGCAATTTTTTTTAGTGTTAAAAATTTGTGTTTGTCGTATGAGTACACACAAACATTTAAGACTACTTTCTTTCAAATGATGCAGTGAACTAAGTAGTACTAGGTTTCATGTATGTAAATATTGTGAGCTACTCCAAATTGACTGCTTTACCACATCACTCAGCAAATGTAAATGATGCCCTACCATCTTTTTTAGCTTAATTAGGTTTAGTTTTAAACCCTTCATTCCTTTTTTCTTGAACCGTGAGGTTTATGACCAAGTGCCAAGTTAATTGGCAGATAGTGATTTATTCACTACAGAACATGTGGAAAATGTCCTTTGGGTAAGGTTCTCCCATAAACAGAATCCAGGTAGGTTGCATTCGTTTCTATCAGCTGCTGAAGTAATCTTAAAATTGAGAAGAGCCGTATGTCTCTGTGGCAGCTGGATAGGATAGGATGCAAGAAGTAAAAATGCTTAGAAATGAAGGACATTTGTGGTAGTGGAGTTAATTATTGGTGGCAGATTTTGCACTTTATCCTTACATTGTGTTAACATGGTGTAGATTCCTTCTAAGGAAATTTATACAGGCTGTTTCCTGAGGCAATGTATGAATTTATGAAATCAAAAGATTACATAATGTGAATATGACACAACTGTATGAAAACTACATTAGGACACCGGCTGGACAATAAATTACCTGAGAGGTCCAATTAGTTAGTGTAGAATTCATATGAACTTGACTGATGGCTCTTTAACTGTGTTTTTATGTGTTGCACTTTCAAAGGGCAGTGACAAGGGGAATAACAAAAACATGCCCAGTTTCACCGTACTGTGTAGTTTCTGCAGGAATTCTGAAGTGGTGTACACACAAAAAAACCCAGTGTTAATTCAGGGCCTCCCAGATTCCTGGCTCTCGAATGCTTACAGAGAACACCCACCTTTTAAAAATAATTTATTAAGTGAAATTTATGTTTAAAAAATAACTTAAGGCTATGGACTTAATTGGCTACATTCTACTACAAGGCTTTCGTCTGTGCAATGTATGCAGTAATTGAGGTCAAAGTGGTTCCCATTTCCTCCTTTAATTAGTGCGTGTTTTGTGTGGTGAAAAATTTGTGTTGGCACATAGAGTTCTAAAAACAGAAAAAATGTTGTGCTAAATTGGTGAGTTTTACCTGTGGGAGCATGTTTATGTTTATTTGTATATTTTAGACATCATATGTGTGACTAGCACAGCCTACCTTCCTGACAGAACACACATATTTTGGCTTAAAATAAAGATCAAATCTCTGTTGTCAGTAAGAGGTAATTTTTAATATACATGCATACTGACATATAATAAATACAGTGTCTCAAATAATGGCAGAAATTGTATTAGGTCATTAGAACAGTACTAGTAATTTTGAATACATTTTTGTTTTGTTTGTGCACATCTTCAGATTTTATCACTGAAATTAAGGGCACTCACCCACTGGGCAGATTTAATCCTCTAAATGATAGGTTTGCTTGTTTGAATTAGATTTCGGAGATTATGAGCTGGAAACGCTGCCCAGTAATACTGGGAAACTCAGAACAGAAGACTAGTCTGTCACTAATTTGCTACTTCAGGCACACAGTAAGGGAAGGTAACTGATAATACACAATGTTTTATTTTGTCTAGATAAGCATGTATTGGGGGGGTCAAGAAATTATTTCCTGTCTAGAATTCACACCCCTGGGTTAGTGAGAAGGAACTGTGCTTTTATCAGTCAGACAACGAGGAGACAACTGCAGGAGAAAGAAATTAAACCCATTTGCGCTAGTTCCAACTATCAGGTAGCTGAACTTGTGCTTCCTGAACTTAAAGAAGGGAGACTATCTCCAAGGATATTTTATTTGAGGAGTGTTCCAGGAATAAGATGTTTCAAAAGAAAAGGAGAGACAGAAGTCTGATTGTCACAATGCTTGAATTTGGAAATATGATAGGAGTGTTCTCTGAGTTAGGCTTAATTGTGCTATTACTGTAGCTGTACTGTATATCAGTAGGTGAATAAAGTGAATAAGGTGGTTAGTGTATTATAGGCCCATAAATAGTAATTTTATTAAATAATTAAGAGTATTAAAAGGAAAATTTTATGCGTTTTACAAGCCAAAGTACATTGCATAAAATGCAAATGTCGTTCTTATTTGAGCGTACTAGACACTTGCTCACTGGTAAAATAATTGAATTAATCTTTTGTTGCTGCTCAGGTGGACCCTGAGGTTTTTGCTGCACTACCTGCTGAGTTGCAAGCAGAGCTGAAAGATGCATATGATCAAAGGCAAAAGCAATCAGAGCAACAACCTGCTAACACTTTTGGTGAGTATATATAGTTGTAGAATAGTTTTATATAGGAGTCCTGAACTATTCAAAGAGATTTGTGAAGCCCTTAATAACAAACTGGAAAAAATAACTAAGGCTTCTATGAAGATGCAGTGTTAAATTGAATTTCTGTGTTTATTTTTGACAAACTGTCAGTTACAACCAGCTGTGGTCCCGTTCTGCAGACAGATGCCTAACTTTACTTAAATGGGTAATTAATTCAATTCACTGGGACTGTGGCACTAAACTTACCCATGTCCTTATGTTTGCAGAATGGAATGTAAACTTGATGTGTCTCATGATTTAAAGTATTGCATCTTCAGTACCTAAGTTAGTTAAACTATGTTCAAATAGCCTTGTCATGGTTGCCTGAAACCCATAGCACTGGCACGGGTTTCAGGCAACTAGAGATACATCTCACCATGTGTGCGGCAGCCAGATCGTTTTACTCTGAGCTGATCACCTAACTCTCATTTTTGTAATCAGTGGAAAGAAATAAGATTAATTTCCTGTGCATGTGCTTTGTCATAAAATAGGTTGGAAATGTCATTGGGTTCATTGACAGTTAAATACTGCATTATTATAATCAAACCTTGATTTTTGTAGTCAGTGGGCTAATGCAGATACATTAGCATAATGGAATGAGAGTGATTTCCTTAGTAAACTATGATAAAAGTAGTTTTGGGGCCCTTTGCTGCTGGTTTTGCTAATAGCCACTGTTGGAGAGGCTTAGTGGAAATCTAGGTGGGACGGTGTTCTGACTGAGGTGAAGCAATTTGTCCAGTGGGCTTCAGGTTTCATCAGCTGTTCATATTCAAGCACTGGAGTGTATCCTCTGAGTACACTAATATCTGGCAATGCTTTTCAAATAACTAAACATTGCCAGTATCTGGAATGGCGTGAATGTTAAGTCACTTTATCTAGGTTATGTTCTCCCAGATGATCCATCGATTTTTATGGAAGATACAGAGCTTCCCCTTTCAATGGAAAAGTATTAAATTTTAAACGTATCAACACTGACTCATCCTGTGTTTTTCAGTGTCAAAAAATCCTTTCCTACACCTGAAGCAAGCAACAACGAAAAATAAGAAAAAAATCAGGAAAAAAAATGCAGTCAGTCCTGTAAAAAAGATTCCGAGTCCTTTGAAAAGCAAACTCATTGGAAGCCCTGCAAAAAACATGCTGGCTACATCTGGAAGCCCACAGAAGCTAATAGATGGTTTCTTGAAACAAGAAGGAGCATCTGCTCAGGTAATTTTAACACTAACAGCTTCCACTAAAGCTGTGCCTGTTTCTTTAGACTTAGTCCATATTCACAGATGCAGCTTGGTTTCTTTACTGGCTTCTTTACTAGATGCTTAACTATGTATATATACGGTGTTACAGTCATTGTCAGACTGAGCATTATCAACTTTTATGTTTGGAACAGCCAGAAGCAGTTCCATCAACTTCAGAGGCTTCGGGCTCATCAGCTCTACAAACTGAACAGCAGGGTTCCTTTAGGCCACAAGCACCCAACCTGGCTGGAGCTGTTGAATTCAATGATGTAAAGATGTTGTTGAAAGAATGGATTACAACTATTTCAGGTACGGGACGTCAGCCTAGTGATGACCATGCGTCCATCACAAGGGAAACTGTTTTTAGTAGACTATTTGTCCATTGTTCTTTCACTCTTCCTTCCACTGGCTAATTTTCACAGTAATCTTGAAGCCTTACTGCCTCACAATCTTGCCATAACTTGATTCTTCCTGCTCAGTTGTTGCTCAGTTTTTTGCGACCTCCTGTTTTTTGCTTAACATCATGAAAAACTACCTGCCGTCCCTTCAGACCATTTGTCAGGCCCTTGTCTTGTGTGTTGATGTCATTTGTGTGAGAAACTTTCCTTATTTTGTGCAACACATTACAACAGCTAGGATGAAAGCTATTGAAAGGGACTTAGTCTTTTATTAAGATGTCATTTTAGAGGCAAAGGCATGCAGTTCATTTCAAAATAACTACTGGAAAGAATTCTAGGATAAAGTTTAAAAGCATAACATCATTTGCTAAATTGTGATTTGAATTTTAGCTTTTTGTGAACTAGCAATGCCTTAATGTGTCAAGAAATCTGACCTATGAGGTCTTCCATACCCTGGACATAAGTATTCTCTCAAGAGTTTCAAAGCAGACATTCCATTCTAAATCCCTATTTCTTTTCCCTTTGGTTAATACAAGCTTGGCTTTCATTTGTTCTTACTGGAATAAAAAATAAAAAAAAAAACGAAACAAAAGAGTTCTATGAGACAGGTATTTTGGGACCTTGCAGTCCTTTTATGTACACTACTTGTGATGTTGGGAAGAGGTGTGGGAATACAGCAGTTGTCAGATCAGACCCTGCTGCGCTAACACTGCAGAATTTCTTTCTATATTCCAATTATCCTGTGATTGTCTTCTGAGTATATTTCAAGAAAAGTTCTCTCTTTTTTTATTACAGATCCTATGGAAGAAGACATTCTACAGGTTGTGAAATATTGTACTGATCTAATAGAAGAAAAGGATTTGGAAAAGTTAGATCTGGTGGTTAAGTACATGAAAAGGTAGCTTATTTGCTAGTACTTGTGACACGCTGTTTCTGTTAGCCTTTATGGGCAAGATGCTTTAGTGTGAGGCCACAAGCCTCATCACATTGATCAATCACATCGAATATTTACATCGATGAATGTAAATATTTTTCCTCCCAAATTTAAGGAGGTGGGGAGAGAAGCTGGGCAGATAAAATGGGTAATTTGTGAAAAAATAGTAGTAGCAATTATTAATATTTGCTACAAAGTCTTTTGTTTCCAGACAAAGGAGAGAGTTTTTGTTCTTCAGCCTATTTTTATTCATTTTTCATGCCACCTTAGATCTTTCCTCTGCTTTCATTCTCCCACTGCATCCAGGTCCTATCTCACCTCTCCAACCTATTAAATCCGCTTTTATTACTTAGTTATTGTGCTCCTATTATTCTTCCCAAGAGTCAGGAGGCCCAAGTTCTATTTATGACTTGCTTACTAACTGATACTTACTTAACTACATAGCTCAGCTTTCCATGTCTCAGGTCTGGGGAGTGTTTATTTCACAGAATTAATCAACACCCAAAAGACTACAGCAATGCACTATCTTGGCTATGCTGTTGTATTATGGGATGTCTTTAGGCCCCCTCAGAAAATGTGCAACACACAGTGCAGATCACTGTTTTGTAGAATGCTATATAGTACTTTCTTTATAAAACCCTTCAGAAAGCATCCTGGTCCTGGTCCCTGTACGTGAAATTTGCCCTGGTGGCCACCTGTCTTTCGAAAGCCTGGTAACAATCGTGGCACAGGGAATTGGGAGCCGGATGAAACACAGTTGCCCATAGGATACTGGTGTTATGTGGTTCCAAAGCTGTAAGTGTAGGAACCCTCTGCTGTCCTGTAATAGTGATCTAGAGGGTATTTTGAAAGTACAGAACTGCTTTGTTTTCCTTGGGCATTTGCTTACAGAGCTAACTCATGGTTCTCTGTGGGCCTCCACTACTTGATTCCGTGTTTAGCAATAACCACACTGTAGTGCCCTATTATTTAAATATTTTAATCACCCTTAGCTTTCATCAGAATTAAAAAGTACCATGTATGGCTTGGGAAGAGGAAGGAGAGATGAGGATCCAGAGGCTTGCCATTTCTAATCCTTTGGCATGAGGTTGATATTAAGGCCCTTCTTTAATTGCAGGGTTACAAAATGCTGTGAAATGCTCACATTTACAAATTGCTGTGACACCATTCAAATCAGAAGCTTCACTGCTGAAGGACAGAGGAGTCTGTGCCATTAGATAAAGATTCCATGTATTTGAAGATGTAGGGCTTTCCCCAAGATCAAATCAAAACACTATTCATCGTGAAGTGTGGTGATCACATTTTCCAGTATGAAGACCAGAACTTTTTGTAGAAAGGACTGGTTCTGTAATGGTAATTTTTCTCCCTTTCTTCTTTTTCCCTTTCAGGTTAATGCAGTCATCTGTGGAATCAGTTTGGAACATGGCATTTGACTTCATTCTTGACAATGTTCAGGTAGTTTTACAACAAACTTATGGAAGCACATTAAAAGTTATCTGAACTTGTAGAAAAGAGCTTGGTGAGAGCCTGGAGCTCTCTGCTAGCTGTGCCATAAGTGCTTGTGAGGTATTTGCAAAGTGCATGATAGTAATGCCCTGAGTTTTTATAATTTCAAATTTCTTTTTAAACAACAAAGTGTTTTGTACATTTCTTTTCAGAAAGTGCCAAATTTGTCAGTATTGCATGTAAATAATTAATTGTGTTAAAATTCTTTTATTGTAGTATAGAATCTATTTACAAAATGTTTGTTTATAAAGTTTTATGGATTTTTACAGTGAAGTGTTTACAGTTGTTTAATAAAGAACTGTATGTATATTTTTGTACTGATTCTATTTTGTGATGCTTCAGTTTGAGTATCGCCAATCCCTTTTGTTACAGCCGCGGCTTCAGTTCATTTCACAGAGCTGTACACAGTGACGCTGCCTCAGCCTGCGTAGGAGAAGGCTCTGCCTTCCCCTGGCTGCTCTGTTTCTCCCCCGCAACTATATTGCAGATTTTAAGCCAAGAGAAGATTATTGACTTGTTCTCAGTTTCATTCTCCAAAGACAGAAACCAGCATGTCCCAGTCACTTCCAAAGCACACGCAGCATTAGCTGAAGCGTAATTGCTCTGAGCTGTGTGTGTTGAGGTGTTCTGTTACCCCTGGAGGTGTATGCTCAGGGAGGAAAAATAATGGAGGTCTTTTAAACAGTTCCCCAACAGCAGTCCTGTTAAGGGAGGAGCTAACACAGAGCATTGTTAAGCCCATGTTACTCATGTCAGCATCGCTCCTGCTAAGAATAAAGCCACATTCCACTCTTAAAATGCCATAGTTCTCCCCAGCCTGCAGTGGGCACTTCCATTACAAATGAAGTTGTAATGAGTAGCAGAAGTCTTTCAAATGTGGGCGTGCATCTGAAATAAACTGCCCTGTGTCCACTGTAGGGAGGGGTGGCTGCTTCCACCTCTCAGTTGGTGTTTTGGGCAAGTTTGCTTTTTCCAGGTGTTCACCAGGCCTTGTACTGTAATATTTGACCCCATGCACTGAAGCAAAGCTGTTCAGGTGCCTGAAAGAATGAAAAGCAGCTGAAGAAAAGCCAGGGGGTAAGGAAAAGGCTTTTCCTATGCTGAAGAAATTACATGGGAGGAGTAGGAAAGGAAATCCAAAGTACCCCACATAACCCTTACAGCAGCTTTCTAGTACCTGAAGAGGGCATGCAAGAAGGCTGGGGAGGGGCAGTTTACAAGGGTGTGTAGTGATAGGATGCAGGGGAAGGGCTTTAAATTGGAAGGGGAAAGATTTAGCCTAGACTCCCAGGCACCTGGCTGACAGCCACAGGGGGGATCTGCTTCAGCTTGTGCCTGGGCTTCCCTCATACTGCACCCTGAGAGACGTTCCAGCTGCGCAGCCGCTTACAAGGTGATAGATGAGGGGAGGGCATAAGATGCTGTTTTCCCTGACTTCAGTAAGACTTTTCATAATAGCTCCCATAACATCCTTATGGACAAGCTAGAGATGAGGGAAGGGGATTGAAAACTGCGTGGGCAGACAGGCCCTGGGCTTAGTGATCAGTGGCACAGACCCATAAGTGATAAGGTAAGACTGATTATTTTTTTTAGAACTGTATCTGTCTGTAGTTCTGTACCTACAAGGAATAGGAGCTTATCTGAATTGAACTGCCCAGGTTCCCACTGAGCTTCTCATTTGGGTCTTTCAGAGCTCCTTTAAAAGCTGTTTCGGAGGCTGCCTCCTCCCCAGGGCCCCATCCAACCTGGCCTTGAACACCTACAGGGATGGGGCAGCCACCATTTCCCTGGGCAACCTGTGCCAGAGTCTCACCACTCTCAGGCTTAAGAAATTCTTCCTAATTTAATCCTTCCTGTTTAATCTAAATCTCTCCTCTTTCAGCTTAAAACCATTAACCCCTTTAAAAGGGAGTGCAGAAATAGGACAAAGAGCCCCTTCCCAGCATCCCTGCAGGCTCCTTTCAAGTACTGAGAGCCTTCTCTTCTCCAGACTGAACAACCCCAACTCTCTGAGCCTGTCCTCATAGAAGAGGTGCTCCAGCCCTCTGATCATCTTTGTAGCCTCCTCTAGACCCATTCAAACAGCTGCCTGTCTTTCTTTCTTTGAGGATTCCAGAACTGGACACTACTCCAGAGGAGATCTCCCAAGAGAGGAATAGAGGGTCAGAATCCCCTCCCCTGTCCTGCTGGCCACGCTGCTTTGGCTGCAGCCCAGGACAGGGTTGGCCTTCGAGGCTGTGCACACACAGTGCCAGCTCTGGATTTCTCCTCCCCCAGGATCCCCGAGTCCCTTTCCACAGGGCTGCTCTCCAGTGAAGGTCTAAGTCCCACAACACCAACCTCCCACAACAGCAGGATACTTAGCCCTGGAGTTCTTACCTACAGGAATAACACCCTTCTGTATTTGAGGAAACAATCAAGAATGCAGTACGACCACAACATTTGACATCCGGGTTCTTAAGAACTTGTTTTATTAGTGTAGTTTCATGGTTGCATAGTTTGCAAAAGAAAATGGTAACAATTACACACATTCTCCTTGCTGTGATCGTTGTGTTCTAAACCAGTGATGCACCTGGTGAAGGGTATTTGCACCACACACCAACCATACAGAAAAGGCCTTTTCCAATCAGAAGTTTCACAAAAATTCCAGTAAGTTAAATCCCATTGCCAAAGGGGGAGAAGTTATTAAATGTTCCTCTGTTATGGAATCTGTACCATCTGAGGTATAAAAATCATATCTTCCCCAAAAAACCCCAAATCTAAGTGACAAGAGAAATGCAATAAATAATTGCAAGTTCCTGTAAATACTTTAAATGCTGAAAATCTCAGCTGCATGAAAGATCTTTTATCAATTCTGTTTCAGCTTGTGCTTTTGCAGCAGAAATGTTTGTTTAGCTCCTCAACATGAGCTGTGAGGTGCCAGGAGATGCCTGAGGAGACAGGTCACACTGTCATCCCAAGAAGGGAACCCCGGGGGCAGGAAAAGGGGAGGAAAAGGCTGGGATTACAGACCAACTCCTGCTCATCACCAACAAGGTTAACCAAACACCTTTTGAACCGGTTCAGTCCCACATTGTTGGATGGCTCAACAGCTCTGATGCAGCGTCCAAGGCACCAAGCGCTTCCAGAAAACCCAGCTTGAAGCAGCAGCTGGAGAAGAAGTGCCGGATCCTCAACTCTTCCTAGCAGAGCCCTGCTGGTGGCTGGGACCTACCAAACCCCTGGCCTGCAACACAGCTGTTTCGGGATCACCACCAGGCACAGCACATGGAGGTGAAGCCAGAGGAAGAACCGGCTCTAAAGCCTCGGTGGGGCTGTGCCGCCATCACCTCACCCAACCCCGAGGGAAGCCCCCTCGGGCACCTCCACACCTGTCACAGCCTGTGAAGTGAAACTGGTGATGGAAGCAAAGTGTAAAACAAATGAGCTACTGCGTCCAACTCCTTTATTTGCGGCTCCGTGTTATGATTACAGGTTGACTTCCATGAACTGTACAAGCAGAAAAAGGCAGCCAGCTATGCTTTACATCATGGTTTCACACAAAGCAAATACAGAAATACCCAATGGCCTAATCTTCTATTTAAAAAATTTCTAGAGGCACAAAGCAAGAAGAATGTTGGGAAGAAAAAAAAAAAAAAAGAGTCGAGGGAAGAGTTGTGCATAAATAAAGAAGTACTTCTTACATCAAAAAATGTCCCAAGAATCACAGAGTCTGCAGAAGCCTGGTTAATCAAATACTGCAGTACTGATCTCATCAGTATAAAAGTGAAAGAGCTTTAGTTCTGTAATAAAAATTCAATTTTCATTTTGGAGAGAGGGGAGGAAGTAAAGAGGGTGGAAAGAAGGTGGAAGAGAAGGAAGGGCAAACTTTAAAACAGCAGCCAGTATTAGGAAGGGCAGTAGGAGAGGTGAACAGGCACATTGGAACCATGGGAACATGTAAATTGACCACTGTCAAACCAGTGTAAATTTCTTGGTTTCTCATGGAAAACATTTTATCCACATTATTTTCCTCCCAAACACACATCCAACACTGTCTTCAATATATGACTTTGTTGGTAACTTTTAGAACAGGAATAGTGCGCTTATTCCTGCCTCCCCATTGCTGTATAAAGTGATCTAGATGATTTCAAACACTTTCTTCAGCTCTACTATAAGCTGCCAGTCAGACTTCTGCATCTCATCCCTGAACCAGTCCTTGAGAGCATCGATGGACTGACGGCTGATCTGCAACACACAAGACGAGCCCATCAGGAATGTACACGTGTGGGTTAGGAAAGGCAGCTTGCAGAGGCTTGGGAGCAATGATCCAAGGACAGGGCCTGGGTCTGCACAGCAGGAATGCTCACTCAGCTCGCTCTAATCCCAGTTTCACTACTGATCTACTGCAGGACCTGTCCCATCCGTTGTCACCTGTCTTTTCCTCCTCACATCTCTTACCTGGTGTTCCCAAATCACAGTAACTGAACTACTGCTCAATTTCAGAAGGAAGCAAACCCAATCACTACTGCAGCACCACAGGGGGTGGCCAAGCTTCTCTGAGCAGCACCTAGAACCAGCAGTACGTGAGCAGCTCGCACACTGTGTTTCCCTTGGGCACAGGGAGCTGACAGGTATGTTTAGCCATGGTGCATCATTGCCTCGGACCTCCCAAGGGGCAGCGCTACAGAGGAACTCAGCTGAATGCCACCCAGGAACCATTTCAAGTGTCTCTTACAGCCCCTGGTGGAAGGGTTCCTCGTGGCTGTTTATCGGGCTTCAGCTACCATAAGCTTCATGCTTATGGCAACCAAGACCCCATAACCAAAGTGCCACAAGCTCTCTCCAGAAGCTCTTACCTTGCTGACGAGGATATCCGTTGCTTCAAAATGCCGTCCATACATTTTAGGTGATTCACCAGGAATAGGTTCTATTTTAACACACACTTCTTGGCCTTTTTTTGCAACCTCCACTGGCTTGTGGTTGATTTCAATACTTGTAACTATTCCAATATCAACAAACTGTAAAGCAATGAAGAAGCTGTAATAACACACATCCACAACACCTCTGCTTTTCTCCAAATCCCTGCTTACGCACTCAGAGCTGCTCCAGTGGGGAACTGCGCCTGTGCAGCAGCCACCTCGGAGCTCGCAAAGCAGCATGAACTTAACTAAGCACATTGTACTGAAAAGGGCAGTGACATCAAACTGTCTGTAGTTTATCAGGGATATCAATTTGTTACCCCTTAATATTACCAGAATTTACTTCTACCCCTTATAAAGTAACAAGCAAAATTGTCATCCCTGGCAGTTCATAACCCAGCGGCTGAAGCAGGGAAGAAGGTGGGTGGCTGGCAGGGCCCTGCGGCAGTTGGGAGGCTGCGCCCTGACACAGAGCACAGAACAGGAAGGTCAGGAAAGAGGCTCGACCTATAAGTCTGAATCCCATCTCCTGCCAGAACTCTGTACAATGGGGAAGAAGGGCATGCAAGCTTTTCCTGCTGCATCATCCCAGAAACCAGCAGGTAGATCCAAGGGCCACTGGGAAGAGGCGCTTACTTACATTTTTGCTGGGTACACACATGGGAGTCCCCTGCTTCACCTGGCCGGCCTCTACCACCACTCCCATCACTATTGGGTCACGAGAGTTGAAAATGAACTGCGGGAGTATTTTCATCTTGCAAGGAAATACTGCTATGTGCCTGGAGGCAACAAGGAAAAAGGTATTTGGAGATAGATACCGGAACAATGTGTGCAGCATTAACCATTCCTGCCTTCTCCTGCACTTCTGGGGTGTTTATTCTAGGAGTGTCACTTGGGGAGAAATCAAGCCAGAAAAACTCTTTTCCAATCTTGCTAATTCTGGTCAATACTTGAACTTCAAGAGCTATAGAGAACAATAACCAGGCATGGCTGGCATGGATTTTGTTCGGACTGGCTTGGGCAGTCAATTAATGCCAAAAATTAATAGAATAGAAATATTATTGCCTCAACTCCAACAATTCAAGACTTTTACTTGTAAAGTGAACAAATATGGTCTAAAGCTGCAGTACACAAACTCAAAATATTAGTTCAGTGAAATGTATTTTAATATTTTTTTCCTGTCCTCGCTTTACTGAAGATCACCCAGTGACACAGATTTCCAAAATTAATTTTGGGTCCCTCTAAATGCTTAAATGATTGCGTATTTGTGTTACTGCAGTCAGAACTAAGCCCTGCACACTGGAATTGCACAAATGTGAAACAATAGAAACCAAATCCCTTTATTTCTGTTTTCTTCACTCTGCCAGACTAACCCATCTGTCACAAACCAGGAACAGAAGCCAAGTATACAAAGCAAACCTTAATAAGAATGCTCTGTATTACACAATTGCTTTAGCTAAATCCTACAACTGCCTCACAGCTCTCACCTTACTAAACCTAATCCCAGATGTAAACAATTAGACTGAAGTACTGAATTCTTCAAAACTACCTACTTACTGTCCCACCCTCTTCTTCCCCTTCCTTCCCTCAGAGCTGTGTGCTAAACAATAACACGGAAACAAGAAGTTAAATGCAATTTCATTTAGAGTGAGACAACTGGGACGCTGTTATTTGGGGAATCACCTAGAATACGATTGCTCTTACTTACTTGAACTCCTCTTGTTTTTGTTTTTTGTAGTCTTGTCTGTACTTGGTGAAGGCATCAAATAAATGATAAATTATTTCAGCACTAAAAATTCGAACTCCTAAACTATCAGCCATTTCCTGTGCATCGCGTTCGATCCTCACATCGAATGCTAGAATGACTGCGTACCTGTAAGTAAAAACAAGTCAAGCGTTTACTTGACAGAGCACAGAACCAGATCTAGGCAGGGGGCCTTCCTCAAACAGCACTGCACGTTTATCAACACAGAAAGCAGAGAAGTTACTCACTGTGGGTCGTGCTCCAGCATAACTGATGCCTTCATAACGTCTTTTTTATGGACAGGACCTATGTTGATTCCTGAATACTGTCAAAGCAGAAAGCCACAGGCTCCAGTCACTAATCTTTCCAAGTCAAAGGGAAACAGTTACCAACTAAAAGGTAGGAAATGCCACCACTGGACACAGCACAACAATACTTACTGGCACTTCTGATGTTTTAAGAAATTCAAGTAATGCTTCTAAGGAACCTAAAGTAGAAGCCTGGACATAAACACCTTTTTCTTCTAATTTGATTGCATTCAGTGTTTGCTTCAGTTCATGTATTAGTTCATCCTTTACAGAAAAAAAAAAAAGGAGAGGAAAAAAGCAAATTTTAGTTCTATTGCTATTTATGCCTTGGAGTGCAAAGTCTTTCTGTTCAGGAGCTGCTGAAAGCGTGCAACAGCCATACTGACAGTACCAGCTTACAGACCCACAGCACAGGCCACACTCAGCCCTGCGATCGCTGCTGCTTTGTTTCTGGCATTAGAAAAGCCTGAACTGAACAAGACTTGAGGATTTCACAAGAAGGTGATCATGTAACACAAAGCAGATGCCCCTCCTGGGAGTGAGTAATGCTTCTCTGCAGACTACATACTGCTCTCCCCAGCGCTGGAAGTTCCTGTGGGCAAGACTGAGCAAACACGCCCCCACTGTGTGTGGCAACGGCTTTGGTTGCCTGTGGATCAACAATAAAAGCAGACAGTCCAAGAACTGTGAGCCAGAAAGGATTCTGAAGGCTCTTCAGGCCTAGGTACAAAAACAGAGGATGCAGGACCAGCAAGGCTACTTTGCTGCTTCCAGAGAAGCTGAAAAAACAGCTTGAAGAGCGCAGCCCTCTCAACCCAAACACTCCATCTTTTCCTCTGATGGATGAATAGGTGTCGCCATTTACTTTACTGACCTCCCACATCTACTACCAGCACACTTTATGTACAAATTTTTCATATGTACTGAGAAACAAGGTCTGTATTTGGAGGACCTGAAAGATTCACCTCCCTTTTAGAGGCAAAGATAAGTAGACAAGAGGCTACAGTAAAACTACTGTTAAAAGTAAATTCCCAACATATAAGCTTCCTTTTTAAAGTGACTTCCTGACTTTGGAGAACAAGAGCGTGTGACCTTAAATTTGGTTTTAAGATGACTACGTTCCTTCCTCTGCCATTTTTCAAGTGTTATTTTCACTAAAGAAATTTCCTCCAGAAGTCTTGCATCATTTTTGCAATTCTGATAGCTTGAAGAACTCCACTGGTAGATATTTGCCTAATACAATTGAATTGAAAAATGTGCATAAATGACTCTAAATACCAAACCAGTAATTAATACACAGTCAAGCTGTGCTTTGATACCGGTTTTCAAACATTATTCTATAGTCAGAGGCATCCAGGAAAGTATCACGGAAAAGTAAAGGGTCAAGATACTAAAAATATCACTTCACGTGGGCACAAGGGCTACAGACCATCACCTCACTGTATTGAGGTTTTAACTGAAAAAAGCAAGTTACTTGATGCAGAGCTCTCAATGTCTGCACAAGCCTCATCACCGGAGAATTCTGTTCCCCTCAGTTTAAGTATCTTATTTCAACATTAGCCATCTCACCTTGAGGACTGGGACTTCATCCTCTTTGTAAGCTACAAGCAATGGCAAACCGGCCAATGTCTTTTCCAAATCTTTCCCAAGAATCTTCACACCTTGAGCAGCAACAACCTCTTTGTGCTTTTCATACTGGTTCTGAAAAGGAGAACACATGCTAGAGAGTTCACATAGATGCTACGTAGCAACACGAAGTAGTGCCACGTAGCTCAAGAACTTGCCACCCACGAGCACAGCACAATGTGTGACATAAAAGTCAGGTAGCCCCCATCTTTCATCGGCGCTTTTCTCTGCTCTGCATTCCTGGCATGCATGTTCCAGCCTGCACGTTCCTCTCATCAGATACCTTCCCCCTGCCCCACCACTGAGCTCTGCTAAGGGGAGCAAGGTAGGTAGGGATCATCTAAAAACTGAGGCAGCAGCTGAAAGGGAATAAGATCCTAGAAAAGAGCAAGCAGCCCACTAAAATAACAAACCAAAAAAAAACCCCAAAGCCCCATAAAAACAAATTCAGCCCTACAGGGAAGTGAGCCGTTGTCATTTTCTACTTAACTATAGCACTAAAGTTGATCTGATGCAGCTCAGGGCTCTGTGCAGAAGAGCTGTCACACGTTCCCACTCAAGGTCTACCATCCAGCCTGCTCACGTACAGAGCTCCATGTTTAATTTCCTAGGTGCTCCTCCCCACCCAGGTCATGGTCCTAAGGCAGCACAGAAGCAGTTATTTCTGAAGAGCCTAAAATCAACATTGGAGGGATTTCCTGCTTTCTTTCTTCAGATCTTTTCTGGAAACTGCAAGGCAGTTTCCCTTCTCAGTAAGCACTTTGTTCCTGCAAGCCTCCATTCTTTAGCCTTCTGCCCCAAAATCCAAGTCTTACTTCAAGGACGATGATTCCCCATGAACAGGCTGAACTGAAATGTACCCTCGCTACCCGCTTCAAGAAGCCCAGCTCCCCTAGATCCACTTCCCCAGATGAAGGTTCCCAAACCCAATGTTCTCCATCTTGGTACTGGTACCCCATACTCCTACTCCCACTGAAGTGCAGAAACTCATCTGAAGATCCTACTAATGGGAACCCGTGATCAGTTACGTTGCTATTCAGGGTCACAAAACCACTTCAGCTTTCTAAGTCCTTCACAAACCACTATCTTCTGCTTTTAAATAAAGGAAGTAAATGGACAGGAATGCTTTCAATTCATTCCTCACCACACCAGAATATATTCAACAGTTTTGCACAAAGCAGAGAACAAAACCCAAGCATAAATGTCTATTTTCCTTTTGCCACTTCTAGTTATTAGCAAATTATTATGGTGAAGCTGCACTCCAGAGCAGGAAATGTGACTTGTATTCTCCAAGGCAACCAGTCTTATCCCACAGGATGTATTACAGCTGTATTAGATGGCTTGACACACAAGTGGAAAGAGAGGCTCTTGGCTTCCTAATTAAAGTAGGCCCAGAAGCTCCTGCTCAGATTCCACCTCAACATCAACACTGCATCCTTCACCACTCTGAGGCAGCAATGATCTCGCAACCAAGGATCACCAGCCTCAGCCTGGGTTCCAGCAATTATCCGTACTACTTCGCCAGAGTATTTAAGCTTTCAGGAATTAACTGGATTGAACACTAAGGACTACAGTGGCCCACAGGGACACGGTTCTCCAATGAAATGAAGCACACCACAATTATTAACAGTCTTCGATTAAGACACCAACACTAGTTTTTCATCTCTAAACCAAACCTTTAAGGCTTGTCCTCTGTGACATTCACCTACCGTGAATCTGCATGAGTTTCTTTACTTGCCTTATGCAACATGTGACACTTACTCCTTTCCTTTCAAACAGGAAAAATCAGAACAGCTCTTCTCACGATCTTTTAATTGAATGTGTTAATAATGTATTCATAGTGTTTAATTTTTGTGGCTCTCCTTTCATGGAAAGGAATCCAGGCAGGATCTCAAACTTGGTGTCTCTCACTAAGTCTACTAAGACAAGGGCAGCAAAACCTCCAATAACTCCCAAAAATAACAAAAG
This sequence comes from Coccyzus lansbergi, assembly GCA_033558105.1. Lineage (NCBI taxonomy): Eukaryota > Metazoa > Chordata > Aves > Cuculiformes > Coccyzidae > Coccyzus > Coccyzus lansbergi. Next base: position 30,939 of record JAUMJK010000332.1, on the reverse strand, counting down.
GCTGCAAATCCCACAGAGCTCCTGGCCATCATTGCCACTCACCAGCTACAACTAGAAATTCACTCATTCACTTTTCTAAAATCTAAGCGTATATGATTTTTGTTATTAAAAACCCCACCTTTTCTAATAATACATACTTTAACTCAGAAGTCACTGTACTGGTACACCCAAATACCTGTTTAAGATGAGCATCTCCCTCCCACACATGCTTCAATCCCTTATTAACACATACACATCTTAATCTGCACTGCAAGGTAAGTCCTTGATCCTTTACCACTGCAACAGACACATCAGTAGGTATAACAAAAGTACATCCACAAAAACACTAGGTGTGCACCATCTTTCCTTTTAAGCTACCCTTAGATACTGTTGATATAACTGCACTCTACTACAGTATCACTTTTTATAAAAAATTATTTTTGAGCACGTGTGTGGCTCTCAATCTTCTGGAAATGTCAATATGGTGTCCAGTTTCCATACCTTAACTCGCAGCTCCTTCATAGGAGGAGGTAGCAGAAGACCTCTAATCTGAGTTACTATCGGACCTTCCACTCCAGGAACAATAATGGTGTCTCCTTCTTTCAAGCGTCCATTAATCAAAATAACATCTATAGTAGTGCCCATACCTGGCAGTGCTTTAACCTGAACAAGAGAGAGGGAAAAGTTACTCCTAAGTATTTCAAATGCACCGCTTTTTACCAGGAGGAAGGGGGCAGGGAAGGGAGAAACAACTAGATGAATTTCAAAGAGCAGCTGCTGAAATTACCTCCATAACTTGAGCTCTCAGCTCCTGACACTCAGCCAGTCTCTTGGTCAGCATAGTTTGTGTTAGCTCAACAAGGAGAGCTATCAGGCTTCCCATGCCATCCCCTGTGTGAGCAGAGGTAGGTACAAGAGAAACAAAAGTGCGGGGATCCTTATTCTCATAATACAAGGCAGCGTTCAAGCCCTGGAATCAGGATTAATAGTTATATAGGGAAATACATATATATACACATCAGTATTAACAGTAACGTTCAACCCCAGTCAATTACTGTCCCATTTTTTCAATCTCAATTAAAAAATAGCATTGCTACTGACAAAATGTTATGGAACATGAAGCCTCAAATCCACTCCTGGAAGCGCAATGGGATCACTTAAAGTTAATTACCACATCTAGCTTCTAGACAGCACTGTCTGTCACCAACAGAAGTTCCCCAAAACTGATGCATGCCCTGCCAACATCCAAGGCACCGAGAGACAGGTGGGATTCTCTCAGGTGATTCTCGAAGAGAGAAAGAATAGAGATAGAAAACTTGATCTGCTATTCACAACCCCACTGACCATGCACAACAATTAGCTGCTACTTTTCTCCATACTGGCAGTCAGAGGATGGAGAGTTAACAGAGGTTAATTGAGCAACAACAAAGTTTGGTTTATGACAGGTAAACACCAACATGGCAGAAGAATAAGCAGTTTTCTTGATATTCCAAGTTGCTCTGTAGAAAGGAACAAAACCCACACCACCCAGCCACCATCTTTACTACTGCTTTTGTTAACCAAAGAACCTTGGCTATTCCAGCCTACCTGTTTTGCAAATTCCACTATGATAGCTTTTGCACGTTCTTCAAATTCATCTTTTGTGTTCTTTTTCTGCTTCTTTAAGGTGACAGCTACATCTGTATCTGGGCTTTTTTTCCAGTCATATAACCTATCAATCTTGAAAATACAGTAATATGTCATCTTACTCAGCTTAGTAAAAGCATCTTTATGCTTATGCCACATCATCAGTGAGAAATACTTCACCAGCCAACACAGCTAGCCATCCATTTGCCCCAGTAATCAAATTAAATCTATTTGTTTCAGCTGCTGCTACAATTATCTGTTTATGTATTTACCCAATGTCAAACAGAACTTCATGGTAACGATACTACTTCAGGTTTTAAAAATTCAAGCTACAATGATCTAGGTTGATGTGACAAAACTTTATATACATTAATTACATCAAGTTGTAATAGCTTCATATACACAAAAAAAAATCATAAAATCATGAAGGTTTTTTTGTTTTCCTGAAAAGAGACAGTACCAGTTTTACAAAGAACTTTTTAGGCTTACAGGTGAATTTGAACACTTCCCCATGTTGCCACACAAAAGGGATCATGGGGGATGTTCAAAATACAACTGCGTAGTTCCAAGACACCTTCCTATGTAGGTTTTCACAGCAGGATGGAATTAGTGCAAAAAACTATTGCATTTGCTGTACAAATCAAAACTGCATCTTTGTGAAATGGATTATAACCTGGTCAAATGATACAACTATAACCCAAAATGAAAGAACTTTCAGCTATTTAGCCTCAGGCTCACTGTTGGCCTTAACACCTCTCCATCCAATAGGCTTTTTAAAAAAGCAGCTGTTCTCAACAACAAGACAATGGCCTCCTCCTTCCAACTACCTTCAATCTTAACACTCTTTTCACCCTCCTGTAAGTGCCCTGTCAGCACATCAGACAGCATCCAAAATCTTGGACGCGAGTAATGTTCTTATTACCATTCACACACGCCATGATAAACAGTGTCATTTGTTATACACAGGATTCCTAAAAACAATGCTGATGATAACTGGCTTTACCATCTAAAATTGCAGAGCCTGAAATACTTCCCACTAGTGAGTAACAACATGTTACTATTGTGTGAGCTAGGAAGTCAGCTTGCCTTCAAGTTGACAAGTATCAGTAGCTAAAATAAAGTAAAACTATTCAACATGAAGCTTGTATTTCAGCTTTACATTCAAATAAGTAGGTGAAAGGGGAAAAAAACCCACAACTGAAGTATAACTTCTAGAAGTGTGGGCCATATACAGGAAGTTACGAGTAAGGGCTCTAAGAAGAGCCAATAGATGGTTCTGCCAAGCTCCTGTAAAGCCACTGGAGTATTAAGGACATGAAAAACGCAGCAGAGAGGATCCAAGAACCACTGCTTCAGACTTCACAGAAGCAATTTGAGTTCATGGAAGAAAACATAAAACTGTCAGATACCAAATAATGCCATCATAGTAGGAAAAATGTATTATTAGACTAAAATGCTATCTTACCTTGTTGAGAGCTACTATAAAGGGACATTTCTTTGATTTCAACAGATTTATTGATTCAATTGTCTGTGGCTCCAAACCGTGCATGATGTCAACTACAAGTATAGCAATGTCACAGAGAGAGCTTCCTCTATTTCTTAGATTGCTGTGGCATTGAAAGAGAATAAAAAAAAATATCAGTCATATAGCAACAGAACTTTAATAAAAACAAATACAATGTCAAACTTACACTGACCAACAAAAAGCTAGAGCAAATAAAGTATTTTTCAAAAAAATATAAACTATATAAAAAAATTATTCAAATCACACTGCATAAATTCCTTTCAACAGAATATATTAGAGTAGACGTAAGCAGAAATAAGAAACTATTATTCTTCCAAGAGTTTTCCTACTATATATTTTTACAGGTTAAGACATGGTCTGATTTTTTTCCTGAGTGAGAACCAAGAAGGCTACAGTGAAATACAGGAGTGCAAAATTTGAACAAGACAGTTGTAACACACGACAAACACTAAGATTATCAGACATCTTTGGGGCCAAACAAAACCTGGCTAGAAGATGAAGAGCTTTAAGTTGTACGATGCCAAGAAACTGATCAGAACATTATCAAGCACCCTAAGATATAGCATTTCAATGCCTGCCAACATAAAAGACTCCATCCTTCTGTTTGGAGATTCCACCAGAGCAACACCTCAGTGAGTACAATTATGCATATCCTGTTTTAAACCAAAAAGTTGGTTTATTGGCTTGTCAGTATGCCACTGGTGTTCCCAGACAGGTATGATCTCCGCTAGGAATCAGATGACTTGTGCAATTGGTCATTTCTAGCCTTGCAAACAACACTACCTCAACTGGGACACTGTGAACAGGAGGCTGGGACAGAAGTTTTCATAGTGCTTAGTACTTAGGTCTCACCTTTTCTTTTCCAGCTTGCTTCCTGCTTCCATCTTTCCTCTTACACTAACTATTAAGAAAAAAGTTATTTATACGTTTTTTCAGATATTCGTGGCTCAATTGGCAGGAAGACAAAAAACCAGTCAGGTATAAAAGGCCAGCAATTAACTAGACTTATAAGCATTGAGCAAATCCACTCATCCCTCTAGGTTTGCCTCCCTCTTTTTTTTTTTTTTTTTTTGAGAACCACAACAGATGAGGCAAAGACCTTGCACTTCGTTAAAAATACATCTAAATGCTTTAGCAACCACTTCTGGAAAGTACAACGCTGAGAAAACATTACCTGAAAGACTCATGTCCTGGAGTGTCGATTATCAGCATGCCTGGAATCTTTATGTTCTCTCTGTCAAACTAATATTTCAAATCATTAGCCATGCTGAAAAGATTACAGAAAAAATACAAAAAGCCTACAAGCTGGTTGCATCACTGACAGCCTTCACTTCAAAATCGTGATAAATATTTTAAGGTCAGTACTCATCACAAACCAAATCAGTCAAAGCTCATTTCAATATAAAACCCAAAAAATTACACATCAACGCAGCACAACTCCCCTAGGTATCAACAGGCCGTAAGCTCAGCTAAAATTATAAGATAAAGCAGCCTACAGAGGAAAAAAATAGTTCAGGCTAGAGAGATTTATCACCCTTCTCTTGAACATTTCTACCTCTTCTCCACTTACTTTACATTCTTAATAAATCTAGGATAAGAAAAAAATCCCTACTAAGGTTTTTTAGTCAGCTGCTGCAGCAAGCAAAATAGGATATAGTATCCAAAACAAGCAATACAGACTATTATTTCTGTAAGACAGTAAAAATCATCACCTAGAAATCTGCCCAACTTCAGCACACACCATAAAAAGGTAGGTTTTCAACAGAAAATACACTAATGTTTCCAAAATCTTTACTTGCAATCAAAACATTGACAAGTAAGCAGACGAGGTGCATGTATACTGTACAGAACAGAGCAAGCAGTATTTGTGTATTTTTCTGAAGAAATGACATTAACCGACACCAAATGTATTACCCAAAATGAAAAATGAAAAAGTCTCCTCTCTGCTGAGGGTGGAGGGAAAGAGAGGAATTAGAAAGCCATCAACCCCATTGCTGGGGACAGGAGGAAAGTACATCTGCTCATGTCGTGAAATCTCACAAGACAAGGCCTTGCCTAGTTTACAAATCATACTTTTTTAAAAAACAGTCTTTGAAGCACTGTAACTTACATTTTTCACCATCTTCGTTTGCTCATTAATAGCTTCTAGGGGAACGTTAGTTGCACCAATCTGCTGAGTGATACCACCAGCTTCACTGTCCTGTACATGGGTGTGGCGGAGCTAAAGACAAAAAGATCAGAATATTCAGGTGTAAGAGACTACAGTCACCTCTCCGAGTACAATTTAATTCTTTCTATTTGCAATGAAAAAAACACGTGCATAAGCAAGATACGCAGGCAGTGCCTTCACATTCCAAATCTTACCTTATCTAAAATTTTGGTCTTGCCTGTGTCTACATGCCCCAGGACACAAATAACTGGTGCCCTGAGCTTTTCAGTGTTCACATTTTTGCTGTTTTCAGCTCGTCGCTTCTATGCAAAAGACAAATAAAAACTGGTAAGTACAAATAAGCAAACAAAAATATCACAGCTCACCTCTGGGCTTGATTACGTACATACACAAAACAGTTAACTGTGGGACTTCAACTTTCCAGGCAACTCAAGGCCTGTCATCTCTTTTTTGGCAAATTAAACATTTACAACAGTTAACTTTTTGTTTGATTGGTTGGGTTTGGTTACAGTCAAGAAGGCTAAGTTATTGTATCAACTAACATATCATTTTGTTGACGGTACATTCTGAAGAAGCACCTCGGGTAGTCAAGGGCATCTCAGCAGCCACAAAGATGTTGAATGGTTTAGAAATCTATCTTTTAAAACTCTGAAACATGTCTGTTAGGGATAAAAGCCTCTTTCTCCAGGAGGGTGAGAAGTAGAAGGGAATGACACTGAAGCGCATTCTTTGTGATTATGTTGTCTAAAATCAAATACTTCAGCTTCAGGCAAAACCAGGTCTTTTTGCTTAATTAAAACAATTTCTGGACCTGCCTAAATATTATTCATGACACAGCCACCACTTTGACAAGTATGGTTAAAAGACCTTTCAATGAACTGAAGACTGTTTCTTACATGAGTCCAGCTCTTCAAATAAAGCTGTGCCTTAATACCTCAATTCTCCGTTTAGCTTTGTCATAAGCACGCTCTTCCTTAGTGCGGTCATCATCAGAGTCGTACTCAGAATCAGAGCTAATTTCTTTGCTGAGCTTTTTCTCCATGGATTGTTTTCCAATAGCTTGGGAGTCTGTCTCTCTCTCATCTGAAGTTTTCTCATCCTCATCGTCACTCCCTTCACTGTCTTCAGATTCTTCACTCTCTTCTTCTTCCTCCTCCTCCTCCTCTTCCTCGTCCTCTTCCTCATCCACTTCATTTTGTTCTTTTACCTCAATGTGGACAGGTTTGCTCTCTGTCAAAAAGCCCAAACAAAATCTTAAGTAAAAACTCTCTATTTAATTCACACTTGTGGGGGAGAGGGCAATATAAAACTCCAGAGACAGTCTACTACAGGAGAGTGAGGATCCACAGTAAGTTCCATTCAAGAAGCGCTAGCCAAGATGGCTTTTTATTTTGAGAGTGGAAAAATAAGTGTTTCACAACAGAGTTGCTGACTCCAGTATTTAGGGTCTCTGCAAGCAGTGAGTTTGGTGTGGATGAGGAATGATACCAGCACACTTACACCTGACAATCATTTGCAAATATTCAGATAAAGTGGCATTCTTTAAAGCTGAGTGCACTTCAGTAAGGAAAGGATGCATTAACACATTTAAACAGAAAGCAAAGTTACTTCAAATTCAACTCAACATGTATTTTCCGTATTACTTGTCAGGAAAGCACAGTTAAGTAGACAACAATCAGAACAAATGGTCTTTTCTACAGCTTTAAAAATCTCATCTTAAGGTTTTCCTTGACTGTTCAGAGAAGATTATTTTTCAGAGGAATTCTTCAGTAAACAAATGAAAAGAACTATCAAAAAGTAATTTTCTTTCTTTGAAAGCTTCCCATTCCCAAAAATCTTAAATCTTAAGAGAGACAAGCTAATGAATACTTTAAACCCATGCACTATCTTCCCTACAGAGGTGCCAGAAAGGTTCACTGCCTTTATAGATTAGTTAAGTTTCATTGCTATGCTGCAAGACCATCAGCTTAATAATACACTACATCTGATTCCCAGGAAGGTTCTTTTTCAAGATCACAATGGCAGATCCTTCAAAAAACAAAAAAAATCAGCAAGGAGTGAGATGTGACACTCTCTCCCAAACAGCGGCAAGAGACTAAAACAGACTTTCAAGAGGGTTAGCAGCCCCAGTTAGTACTCCAAGTGGAACAATGCGTCACCTCAGGAACACACTTGTGCTGAAATAAAATTCACACTGCTGTACATATACATGTATGAGTGTGTGTGTGTGTGTGTATATGTATATGAAGCATTACACTTGAAAGCACAGGACAGCGCAGCTCAAAAATTACTTGGTGAACTGCCTTTGATCTTAAGAAACAATTAAGAGATGTCACGGAAGCACTAAGAACAGTTATTAGCTCCTGTTCAGGAAGACTTGCAGCAACAGAAGAAGAAAAACCTGAGTAGTTCACCCTGCACATTCTTATGCAGCTCTAACTTCCCCATAAACATCACCGTTGGCCAGACAGAATAAGGGATTTGGCATATATGTGCAGGACTATGAATGTTCTGGTAATTCTTTCCTTTCTTCCAAACCTGCTTCTCAAAGAAGCAGATGAGAGAAGGTATCCAGAACTCCCTGTAATGCATGCTACCCTTCACATTTAGTTCCATGCTCTTTGAAAACTTCTCACAGATGCCCTCCTAGATGTTGCCAGATTTGTGTAGTAAAATTGTTAGGGTTTGGGAATGGTTAGGTGAAAAATACAGCACCAGGTAAAAGGTCTCCCTAAACTCTAGAAGGTGGTTTAAGCACAGTAAATTGAGAGGATTTTCATTTCCATTAAAAAAAATAAACAAAAAATTCCATCTGATTTATTTTAGGTGATAACTGTATGTGAGTATTTCAAGAGTCTTCTTGAGCAGTATTTGCACAGATTCTGAAAGCTCTGCCTCTGAAAGAAAGAGCTTGTATCTATTTATCATCACACATGCCTCACAATTTAGCTAATGGACAGGGGGAAAACCTAAATACCATAGTTTCCTACAGAAACAAAAAATTCAGCCCAAAGAAACTTTTTGATCAGAAAAAGCATATGTTTGGTATTTACATGCCCACCTTTCTCTCCATCTTCGTCACTAACCATAGCTTCCCAGTCATCCAAACCTCCATCTTCTGATTCTACTTCTTCTTCTTCCTTTTCTTCTGAAACTAAGAAATTCAGCATTAAAGGTAAAGAAACAGCCCAGCAATATGCATCATTTTTAGATACCCCTTCCTTCGACACCAACAACTGCAACTTATAAGTTTCCTGCTACCATATTTCTATCAAATTATCTCTATGTTCCCGAAAGAAGAAATGCTGCATATTTAAGGAATAATCTGCAGTTCTCCCTACCAAATCTTACTGTGTTAACATCTTTACCTAGTAAAATATATTTTTGAAAGACAAACTGCTCATCTAGTTCCTATCTGTGTATCATGCAAGTGCCACACAAATCTCTACCAGAGATTTGAAAGGAGCTGCCCAGTTAATAGTTAGCCTTGTGTAACAAAGTGACAGAGAAACAAGAAAACAAGTTGGGTTACACTATTAACTTTAATGAGCACGAAAATAAATTCTCTCCAGAAACTGCTATTTTAGGACTCCAGCTGCCTTAACATAATTATACCATGGGTTCAAGAAGCATTAAGTATATTAATGCCAGCAGGAATTCAGCCAGATATTAAAAGCTGTCATCTCTTCATATAAAAGACAAATGGAAAAATGCCAACTTGTAACCCTCTCCAAAAGGGGCAATAAACAATAGGTATGTTGAAACGCTATGACTCTCCGTGTATTGCAACTACATGAAGTGAGTTCCAGATTGCTACAATATTAACCAGGAACTAATGTTCTGTCAGCGGGCCCTTCTCTTTCATGGTAGTGAAATTGCTTCTTCAAGCGTCAAGTTAAACTCCAATTAAGAGTACACATGCACCTTTGTTTTCAAAAAACGAGAAAGAAAATGAGTGTTTCAATTTTTACCCTTTTTCCAAAGTCGGACAATCTCCTTGCTGAGGAAGAAGCCCAGTATAATTTGATTTTGCCAAAACAAGTTCTGTTGTCCTCATTTTTGCCTACATATAATCACTTGCTGTGCTGATACTCAGTTTCACAAGCTAACTCAAACTACGCCTAGTGCCTTCAGCACTTGGGAAATCAAAATATTTGGAACCAAGAATACAATCACTGTGAATACTGCAGTACCAGTACTACATGCAGCAGCATCATTTCCAGCCTGCCCTTACCTAACCACTGACAAAAGCCTTTCAGAAAGGAAATGGAAGGTCGAGAGAACTAATTGTAAGGCACTGAATGTGCTTATTCAAGATAGTTGCCTAAGCCAATTGAACACTGGAGTTCACCCAGCATAAAGGACCTTTGCAGTCTCATTCTGAACTTTTAGGCCTTTTTATTCCATAAAATTCCATCAGTTCCTCCATTAGAAAAAGGAAAAAAAACCAGCAGCTATGTCAAGAACGGACAGTCACTCAGCCCCCATGTAACAAGGTATGATACCCACCACGCAGTACTGCCACAGTCTTATTATGTGTTCTAAGCTTATTAGCATTACTACTAACCTGGCTCTACTGGAAGAGGAGTCTCTTCTTTTACTGGTGTTTCCAGTTCTACAGCGTCTTCAGCTGGTGAAGTTACCTCCACGCTTTCTGAAAATGCAAGAAAGCAAATCGGTCGCTACATTCTTCCAAGGTACAAACCAACGTAGAGAGACATTCTGTTGCATATTTAAGTTCCACTTTTAAGTTGTGCTGTCACAAGTAAACAGAATCTGAATTTATTCAATGCTAGACTAACTGAACTTCTACTTACTGAACCAGAACAAAAGTTAGAGCAAGTGGCTTATTTGAAAAACATGTCTTTCTAAGCAGTTATAGATTTATGGGATAGTCATATAGTTATGGCTAAGATTACCATTGCTTTTGAACATTAAAACCCCTTACTATTAAAGACAAGAGAAAATGAAGTAACGTTAATGAACTACATTATACATTCTTGCATTCTTGAGTTCTTTAGTGGAGGGGAAGTCACTGGTATAATTTGGATCAGCGTTGTTCTCAATTCTTTACACACACTCCCTGATTGGTAAATAACTCGGTAACTCATGCTGAATGCAAAAACCCAAATAACAAGAAAAATGATGCAAAGGGGTTCTGTGTTGTTTATACTAAGGAATAGTCTTGAGACAATAATACCCCAACAGGTAAACCACAAAACAGAAGTAAAAAAATTGTCACACATTCATATGTTCACTCTAGGTCTAACTAGCACAATACATTCCAAGGTTTCAAATATGCAAGGTCTCAGAACAAATCATGCCCCAGAAAATGAAAATATTTTATATGAAAGAAAACAGTCTGCAAAGATTGTCTGCAACTTAAAGAAATGCCCTAAAACCAGTATCAATCCCCTCTAATACTGGTACATCAACTTCAATTACAAGCCACTACTATTTACACTACATTGCATTTAACCTACCTATGTACACAAAGCTTTGAGACTCACATTTTTAGAAGGTCTTTATATTCCATACACCCCCAATATTTCAAAATTCTAAAGAAAATACCAAAGTTGGTAAACAAATAACAGTCAAGTAGACTGCAAAACAAAGAACTGAGTGAGCAGTCTTCAAAACAACTTTAGGATCTTAATGCATCAGCACTTGCATGTGGAAGCAGTGGTGTCAAAAAAACCTTAACATGCTCTCTGCAGTGCAATTAGTTTAGGATTAACTGATTTATTCCACAAACACTTCTGGAAATGTGACTATTCCATTAAGTATCCCTGTAGGCAAACCACACCTCCTTTATTTTCTGGCTGCTGCTGCTTCTTTTTCTTTTTGTCTTCATATATTGGCCTCTTCTTTGGCACAGAGTCTTTGGATGGCACTTCAACACCTGAAATAAAAAAATAAGTTTGAAAGAAAATCCAGGTGATAATTACTAAACATAAGCTTTGGTTTAAATGAGAACACATTTTCCAGAACTGCAAGGCAGAGGAAGAGAGGGAATGGAAAGTAGGTTCAGTGCACATTTTATCTCTTTAAAAAGCCTGATTTGCAAAAGCTGCAAAACTTGAGCCAATTATAGTTGCTCAGACATTCTGAATGCCCTCAAAAATAAATTAGATAATTAATGGGAAAACAAAAACCACAAAACCCCAAATCTGATCCTAATACTCCCAGTTTGAAGCTATCGCATAGAATCATAGAATCACTAGGTTGGAGAAGACCCACTGGATCATCGAGTCATCACATTAGCCATCATTGTATACTTACACAGGATTTCATGAACAGATAGACCCTCAAGTTTAACAAGCATAAATCAATTTAAAGCTTGCTATGTTGAAACTCACTTAAAACTAGTCTGCCAATCATCCCAGTTTCAGACAACAATGGAGCAGTTAAGAGGTACAGCTCTTCTTCCAGGCTTAAGGTTGTTCAGTAGACACTGTTTTCCCTTTTGCTCAGTGTTGGGGTTGGTTTGGTTTTTTTTAAACAACATAGATAGTTTTAAGTATTAACACCAGGTTCAACTCACCACCTTCATCTTCACCTCACCAGATATACTGAAGTGTCAGAAGGGATTCAAGAAAAAACAGAAGCTTCATGCAAAGGCATATTAATAATTTAATCACTGTTGCACCTTCTGAAGCACTCAAAAAATCCTTCAGGTACTGTGTGATTTACAGTGTAGATTGGACAAAAATGCAGTTGTGGCAGCACACAAAGAGAAGTATTCTAGTAACTACAGCAACAACTGAAGAGAAATAGCCTGTGTGTGTTTAAGAGCTCCAAATGTTTTACTAGCTACAGAGATTCCCACCCTTACACAACCAGCTACCAGCCAAGTGGCAGATACTGTTCTCTACCAATAGAAAAAGAAGGATACTCAGCACTCGGAAATTAATTTCTTTCCTTAGACACAAACAACTCAGCAGGAACAAATTAGGACATGAGCTTACAATACATTGGAGATGTTACTTAATGGCGATGGAAACAGATTATATTTGACTGAAAATCTGGAAAGCTCCTATAAAACCTTTCCCTGAAGCAAATGCAACAGGATAGTCCCATGGACTAGCTAACCTGAGGCAAAGCAATGTACTTGCTTAAGCAAGCACATGAATTAACTCAGGAGAATCCAGATCACTAGTCTTACAAGACCTGAGACCCACAGCCTACCTGCTTTTCCAGGCCTTTGGACTAAGCAGTGGAAAAAAAGATTTTTCTTAAGTTCCATAACTAACACCTCTATCCTGTAAGTGAAATGTATAAAGTTGGCTATTTAAAGTATCAAATGAAGATATACACACATCCAATCTGCTTAAAAAAGAGTGGGCCACACACACACACACTGCCCTCTTTGACAACAGAGCAGCTGTAAATGGAATTAATCAGTATTTGCCCTGGAACTCCAGGTAGAAAAAAATGAACACAGCAGTAAGGAGCATGTTGGGGTGTTTTTTTTAATAATAATTATTATTTTAAGCTTTATTGCTTACCCTGAGCTTGAAGTAGTTTAAGAGTAACCTCTGCTCTTGCTCTGGCATCTCGTTGAGCTTTTGTTAAAAGCTTCCCCTCCTTCTTCAAACGCTCTTTCCTCTCTTTTTCCTTCTGTTTCTTCCTTTCTTTCCTCTCTTGCTCTAATCGTTCCTAGAAAAAGGTTAAAACGCATGCAGAAATTCCACAGCGTGCTTCACACAAAAGCCAGCCAAGTGTATATTCTATTGATGAGAAACATATCAAGGACTAATCCACCAACTGCATCTGCAAGGGTACAGGTTAAGATTACCCTCTCCCTCATTCTGTCCTCAGAGTAAGACATGGTACCTCCTCTTTGCGCTTCGCTTCTAGTTCCTCTAGTCGTCTTATGCGTTCTTCCTCCTCTCTCCGTGCCCTCTCCTCCTCCTCCTTCATTTTAGCCAAGGCTTCTTGCATAGCTTTAACTGTGGCTTTACTGGGACCCTTTTTCTTCTCCTTTTCCTTCTCTTTTTCTTCTTTCTCACCTTTCTTTTTTTTCTTGTCTTTTTTCTTTTTGTCCCCCTCATTGTCATCAGCTACAGAAAGAAGAGGTATACAGTCAAAGATTCCAGAAATTTTAAAGATACTCTAAATACAATTAACATTTCAGGTATAATAAATAACACCAAATCAGGAATATTTTGACTGGTACATAAGCACTTCATAACAAAAAACCAATAAAACTCAATCTTAAAGTTAAAGTCTTATAGTTACAAAGTCTTAAAGTAACAGAATAACTTGAAAGTGAAAAAGTATGTCTGTATTATGGAACCATAAGTATATATTGTAATGAGAATTCGCCATCTGGCTTTTGTTTTCTCACGTACCTGAACAAAGTACAGGCCAGAAAAAACAGCCACGTGAGCCAACACAGAGGCAAACAAGGCTACCAAATGTCTAGTATTTCCAATAAAGCAACAAATCATACATGCTGCCTGTCAGTGTTTTGACCTTCTTATAAAAGCTTCAGTGGTTAAATTACAGTTTTAGAAACCATGTTACAAACCCTCTGTTCCTGCAGGAGCCTCTCCTTTTTCCCCAGGGACTTCAGAAGCCTTCTCCTCAGCTTTTTTTGGAGCCTCCTTTGGCTTTGCTGGTTCTTTACCACCTTCTAAATCTTCCTTCTCCTTCTGCTTCCTCAGTTTGGCTTTTTCTTCCTCTCGTTTTTTCCTTTCACGTTCTTTCTTTTCTGCTTTCTTCTGAGCCACTGTTTTTACTTTGAATGAAGGTTCTTCTTCATCATCCCCACTTTCAGCAGCAGGGGTGGACTTTGGTTTTTGGTTTTTCTTTTGTCCTTTTCTAGACTGGGAGGCATCATCTGATTCATCGCCACTCTCACCTGTAGACACTGTTCGTGTGCGCTCTTTACTTTTCTTAGTGTTAGTTTCATCATCTTCTGACAGATCATGCTTTTTATTTGACTTCTGAGTTTTCCCTTTGTTTTTCTTAGGCTGTGTCTCATGATCATCATCATCATCACTGCCAGAAAGCATGTCTTGTTTCGTTTTCTGAGGTTTTTTAGACTTTTTATCTTTATCTTCTGCTTCCTCACTGTCATAGTCATTTTCCAGATTGGCTTTTTTATTCTTTCCTTTCCTTTTTTTATCTTGTTTTGATAAGCTTTCTTCATTGTCATTTTCAACCTGGTAATTAAACAATTCAATAATCAGCTGTGAAAAATTACTTGCTATTGCAAGCTAAGCAGCAGCATTGAGAGATGTCAAGAAAAACTTCTCCAATGAAAGGCAAAGCTTGAAAGTAATAACTATTCCTGCTGAGCATACTACCCCTCAGCTCTCAATTAACAGTTATTCTGGTTGGCTTTGAATAGTCATTAGCATGAAAACATGGTTTCTAGTAAAATCTTTCACAGTTGATTTCATTATGAAAATATGATAAAGCACATGCCAGCTGGACATTTCACATAAGATTTCTAATGACACTGCAACATCAGAACTTCTCTGGGACGGAGCTGTCTCATATTTCAACTATTTCCTATCAAACAGCCCACCTCCCTCTCAATGTTCACCTTTCCTGTAGAAGGTTCCCTGTCAACTTTTCCTCCTTGTGCCTCTATCGACAGTTCTTCCAGCTCCTTCAGGATATCATCTTCACTAAAACAAGAAAGAAATTACGGTACGTAAGTAAATAAGGGTTTATATAATGGAATAAGATTATATGGAATATAATGCAGATAGAATAAAAATTACTCAAAATCCTGTTTCTTCTTCTCTTTTTTCTTTTTGCCTTTGGATTTCTGAGGTTCTTGCTCCTTTGCAGCTCCTGCACCTTCTATCTCAGCAGCAAGAGCATCAATATCGATATCATCTTTTGCACTAAAAATCAAATAGAAAGCAAGAGTTGATACATTAAGTTTACATAAGTAGAAGCCACCTACATAAAACAAACAAAAGCTTTGAAATGTAAAATCAATCACAAAATATGACCAATGCAGGGGCAAAAACCACATTAAACAAACCATCATGCACTTTCCCTTATCCTGTCAAGCAGGACAAAAATAAAAAAACCTTCATACATGTCCTCTGCTTCAAAGGAGGTGGAACAGTAAAACATGTTCAATTCTTGCAACACTACTTTAAAAGTTTAAATATGACATTCGATAAAGCTTCTTGGAAGAATCTAACTGGACTGTTCTACTTTGTTTCGCCAAAAGATAAATTGTTTAGCCCTTCAAATCACAGCAGGTGCCATTGACAGAAAAGCAGATCTCATGATGCAAGTGTAAAAATGAAGCAAAAATAGAAGAAATCTTGCAATTTTAGTAACCTGTATATTCTATTAAGCAGCATTTATCTGTTCCTTTAAATACCCGTTAGAAAACAAGCTACCATATCTTTATTTAGCAAAGCGTAAGTTCCTGTTCATTGTAATGACTGCCAACTGACAGTAACAGTTGCCTATGCTTTGCCATCAGACTGAGAAGATTTGTTATTACCTTTCAAGAAAAGAAGCACAGAGGAACACAATTCAGCCTCAAGCCAGACTACAGCACATCATAAACACCAGTGCAGTTAATAAGCAAACATTTCCACTGCTGGCCTTAGTACCTTTCCCAGGCCTATAAAAGTCAAAAAATGTTTCACTAGGCATCTGAAATATGCATCCTTCCTTACTAGATCACATTATATCAAGTTTCTTTCTCAAAAGCATTTTCTTTTCTTTTCTTGTTATAATTAACCTCTCATTTGCAAATAAGCAGAAGGGACTTTTTTCTTCTTCTTTACCAATAGATGTAATTCAGATGCACTTGTTTCTTGACTTGTCCCACAAGAACTGAGCAAAGAAATTTTAGCGTCCAGCATTTTTTCTATCTAATCATGTTCACAATATGATTGTAAGAAAGGAGACTTGCCTATTCCCTGCTTCAAACTTAGAACTTCAATACCGGGACCAAAACCAG
Source organism: Coccyzus lansbergi (assembly GCA_033558105.1). Classification (NCBI taxonomy): domain Eukaryota; kingdom Metazoa; phylum Chordata; class Aves; order Cuculiformes; family Coccyzidae; genus Coccyzus; species Coccyzus lansbergi. The sequence continues at coordinate 14,691 of JAUMJK010000332.1, read as the reverse complement.
TCTATTAAAGCAGCAAATATTAGGATGCTACTTTTATCACAGCTTGGAATTTCAAAAAGCATTTAATCAATATGCTATTAATATCTCATCTAACTCTCTCTTCTCCCTCTCAGATACGTGGGCAGAAAGCTATTCTTCGTTTCACAAATTCACTGCCTCAGTTATTACCCCCCACTTAGGACAAATCAGCCAGAGTTTGACCCACCAAATACCTGAATCTCTATCAAGGAAATAAGCGAAATAATTTGAAACTACCAGAGCTTTCGCCTTGCCAATTTACCAACCCAGAAGTCAAATATTAAGAAAATAATCAAGTGCTTAATTAGTTCTTTAAAGACATTGAAATTCAGTAAGTCTTATTTTCCTCTGCAAAAGGAGAAGGCTGAGAGAATAATTTTACAAGCTTAAGTGAATGCTGACATTCACAAAATCGCATTATCCCAGGTATTGGGCACAAGCAAGTCACCAAACACTGTCTATATGTGACAGCAATGCACTTTTTTTGAAGGGCAATGTTAATTGTATTTTTAAGATCTTAAATTCTCTTTTAAATAGACTGAACAAAAAATAAAAGGCCATACAATGAAGCACCTCACTGTAGAGCATCTTTAGTACCAGAGATGCCAGTACCAGTTAAGAGAAGAAAAAAAATACACTTTGAATATACCTAGCAGCACTTCTTAAAAGCGTTTCTCAAAGAAACATAACCCTCCAAGTCAATGCTCTAAACCAATCCCTACCCGCCACAAGAAAAAACAACAAACTTTTAGCCATTTCCACCTTAAGAACAGCTGACCTGACATTTCAGCATTTTAAGAGCTGTTTTTATAAGCAGTTTAACTGGCTGTGCACCAGGGTTAGCATATACAGTTAAAATTAAAATGTCAACAATCATCTGTACATCTAGAATTAAAGGCCTAACATCAGGCTAACTACATTACATCTAGGCCCTCACATTTCTTTTTGCATTAAGTGTGATATATCAGCTTATTAAGCCCACTTGCTCATCCCCTCCTACTCTAGGAGTAAATGGAGGAGATTGAGTCAAATCCAAGCTTGAAATAGTTTGACAAGACCAAAATACAAGCGCCACTACTACTTCTTGCATGGCTGTACTGCTCCCACTACTACAAATCCTTAACTATGTGGTCATACAGAAGATAAAAAGCAACCCTTTAAACAGCTTACATTCTACACGAATGTTCTCAAGGTTGATTTTTCACACTGCAGCTTTGCAGAAAGTTTTGTCCAAGCACAAAACATATTTTTTATGCTACTAGCAAAGAGGATGATCACAGTGTCTTATGTTTTCCAGTACAAAGGCTTTAAGGGAAGGGGGGGTTCTTTGTTTCTAAAATCATTACATTTCAACTGAACCTTGAAGAAGAAAACTTCCTTGGAGAAAAAAATATCTCAAATAAAACACTGGGAAAACTAATTTACAAACATAAAGCTTTAACACTCACCAGCAAGAACAGTTTAGGAATAATAATGAGAACAGTTCAGCTGTCACAATAACGCTATCAATATAGTACAAGCGCCTTCCGAGTCTTGGCTTCCACTGCTTAATAGTCAATTGTTTCCAAGAAATCTGTGCTTTTTAGTACATTTCCCTTTACTAAGAAGCAACACAGCAGGCTTCAAACATCTGAGCCTCGATGAAGTAAGAAGTAAAATTAAGGCTGCGTGCATTTACATATACAGTAATACATAAAGTTATTATTCCTCTTAAGAATCGTAAAGCAAGAACAAAATTGAAAAGCCAAGAAATTCAAATACTGATTTCCATTACTAAGAGTTTATTCCCACACTGACCTTGAATTTCATTACCTTTTCAAATTATAATAATATTCCGCTAGGATTTCATAATAAAACAAAGTTGAAAAGATGATTGAAAAGGTGCCCTCCCTCTTTTCCTGGGAGATTATGTTATTAAGAACCCACTGCATCTAGATACAGAATGGAAGAGCCTCCAATTAGCATTGGAAGAAACAAGTAGAGAACCTTCCCCCTCCCTGTAAATTTTAAGTAGTCCCCAAACATGTTTCAAAGCCAAACATTCTTGCAAGAACCTCCTCTTCCAAAAGATCTCCACACAGCCACTTTACTCAGCTTTTGCATGGGTCCTAACCTCAACCCTAAGTAAGAATGTCTGACAGAGGCACCTGAAAGCACCAGTACACTCCAACAGTTCCCAGTTCTGACCTCAAATTGGTTTTTGCCTTAAAACTGTACATACAGACTTCACAGTCTCAATTACCTTAGGCCAGTCAAGCTGATAATGCTTTGGGCTCAAAGGAGGCTTGCTGTTAGCAGGTTCACACACTGAGACAATCCTATGTTTCCAAGCACAGAGGATCCAGGAGTTCTGGAAAGTATAGCACTGAAAGCAAAGAGCTACTGCACTGCTGAGAAGGGGTTATTTCCCTGATTATTTTTTTTTTTCATTTGTTTCAGAAGTGAAGCCTGAGTCACCTATCTTATCCATGTACTTGTGATTCTAACCTATATTTTTGCTGCCAGATATGAAAAGAAATATTGCTAAAACAGCATTTCAATGCAGTAAATCACAGCAAAAGTTAGATGCACTTCACCCACAAACCTAACCAGGCAATTTTCAAAACATTAAATGCCTCCAGACATTTTTCCATGGAGGCCTGTGCCTGATACAAAGCAAACCTATACAGTGGGAGAAGACACCAGTCAGGCTAATTAAAGTAACAAGTATGCAGCAATTACCACTTTTCAGATAACAAGCAAAACTTTTTTCTTTAGGATTGCATCATTGATCAAAAGTGTTTCAAGTAATTTCCCGTAAGTAATTTCACTGCCTTTTTCCCATTTAAGCGAGATTACAGCAACATAAGACCTCAAAATGTTCCAAAAGCAGCACATAGAAACATTGACATACTTCATACTGAAAAACCTTGACTTCACTGCCCAAAAAATGACATTAAGAAATCATCTGTTGCCCAAAAGTACTCCAGTACAAATTGTCTGCATGGACTACTGAAAACATACATTACATAAAGTCAGTTGTTAATACAGTCCTGACTATTCAATAGGCCACTAGTTAAATTCTGGTCTACTACACCTTTCTGTACCAAATACACACAGATTATGCTAAGAAAGAGTCTTGAGATTTTTAAGACGAGTATAGGCAACAAAGGAAACTCCAAAGCATCAAATCAGGCCAGTATCAGAAAGTATCACTCCAAAATCCAACCTAAACTACCTTGTGTTACACGTTAGGCAAAACATGTGACAAATAAAGCTACAACCCCAAACTCTGCCTGTAAGAGAAAGTATGAAACATTTTCAGCATGATTAAAGCAGAGCTCAGACAGAAATGGAGAGCTGTTACCTACCACGGCTCAGTCAGATGCAAAAAGACAGCTGGTAGCTCTCCTACTTATAAGATCCCACACAGTTGCAAGCTATTGAGTCAGAAAAGTGGAAAAAAACCATGAAAACCCCGTGACTGATGGTGCATGGTCTGCAGGGGGAAAAAAAAAAAAAAAACCACACCACCAAAACACATTGCAGTGTTTCTCTTGCTAGTACAGCAAGAAAACCTTAAAGTGTTGGGCTGGTTTTGGTTGGTTTGGGGTGTTGCAGGTTTTTTTTCAGGGGGCAGGGTGGTGTTTTTTAAAACATGAGAAAAAAGCACAGTGTTAGAGTAAGATCTTTTTCTGATGCAATGGCCAGCAACAGCCAACGCCTAAACATTCCCTGTGTAAGCCATCATGAGGCCAGAGTTCACTGCAACACAGGCTTTGATTTACAAATGCTTATGTCAATCCTAGTTTTGCATACTAGGGTTTACTTCAGCTTTTTAAAGAGCATGCTTTGCTATTTGTTCACTTACAGACCCAAATTATAAATTTCCATTTCTAACCCTTGTGCACAATTAGCAAGATGTATTTTTGCAGTTCAAAGTTTTACCTTTTCTTTTGCAGTCTAAGGTATTACATGGGTTAATTAGTGCACATCTCACCAGAACAAAAGTTGTCATGCTCCAAACCAAGACTTACACTCACAACTCTGAAATAAAAACCATCAGAGCTTCCTAACAAAGTGTTTCTGAACAGTTACAGGTACATTTTAATTACCCATTATTTCTTGATTCCATGGAAGATTATGAAAACTACTCAAAGTACTGGCATAGTTGACATATTCATTGCCAGGAATTTTCGTAGTGTGAATCTCCTATACTAACAACAGATAATGCAGGCAATATAATCTCTAACAGATAAATCTAGGCATAGAAACTTAAAAGACTTCCTGGGCACTGCCCCAGAAAATGAGGAAAGATGTGGGGAAGACAGGACTAAAGCCACAGAAATAAGAGTCAATAGACTTCTAGCATTATTCTTTGCTCAGTGACCTTCTGCAGATGAAATGCTTAAATGCCCTTCCCTGTCAAACAAGTTCCTCTAGCTTTCCATGCAGGTTGTAGCAAAGGATAGCCTTGCAAGACAACTGACACCAGCAGCATTTCACAGACACTCTCCGAGAACAAGCACAATAAATTAGCAAAAGCAACAGCAAACATGAATTTTCCTCATCCTCTTTTCTAAGACCATACACAACTACGACTGAGTACACTTATAGTGCCTACAATGCATATCCCCCAAAATAGAGCAGAAACTTCATTATAAATAGGCACTGTGTGCATGTACGGGTGACTGAGATGGCATCCTGACTAAGCTGCAGCAAGATAAAGAGCAACGGAAACTATTAATCCATACATGAACTGAAAGAGTGGAGTAACAAGATTAATTAGCAGTATACAAAGGAGCCAAGTTGCCCTCATTTGTATAAATCTGACTCTATTGGAGTAAGTTTAATGAAACTGCAAAGATTAAACAGAAGAATTCAGCTTACAATGAGAACAAGCCTTAACTACCAGAAAACCAATATCCAGCTTTTCAAACAAAATCAACAGGATAACACTCTCCTGCAGGAACTATAGCTAAAGGGGACATGCAAGCTCAAAGATTACAAAGTACGTTTTGATCCACTGCACTGGCTAACAGATTACTAAAGCTTTCTTTCATCTGAGATAAGTCACATCAAGCTAAAACTATTTTAGTTTGGATTGGTTTTAAGCAGTCTCCATAAAAATGAAGTTCAAATGCCAGAAAATACTGTACAATTAAAAACAGACCAATAACATTCACACACATGGGGCAGAGGAGTCAGTAAGTCGACAGGGTAAGAAAGTTGCATCACTACTGTGAACTCACTGCCCACATTCCTGCATAATCAGAAGACTCATTTTTGCTGAGGCAATTCTAGAGATATTTCATCATGGACATGACTTCTAACCACCTTCAAAGGAACATTACTGTCATTAAGTCATTTTCTTTTCCTCAAAAAAAAAAAAACACCAACAACAAAAAAAACCCAAGTAAAACTAATACTTTTAGACAGGTCTTTACCATTACTCCCCTAGAACATCCTACCCATCCTCTGTCTACGTGGGTCCTCAATCCAGAAACAAAGATGCATTTCTAAATACAAGCTTATCCAAAATTAGCAAGTTACCAGTGCTGAATGGCATACTTGTATTTTATTTTATTTGTAAGTATTAAGATGAATTCACATTCTCTCTTCCAAAGAAAAGTTCTTCTAGAGCAGCTGCTTTAAAATGCTACAGAACATAAACCACTTTGGAACTAGTTATTTAACTGTTCAAAACCATGCACCATCAACTTGTTGTTTAAATGGGTTATGAAACTGAAAATGCAAGCATCTGCTGGCTCAGCAAGGCTATTCAAAACATGAAAACAAAGTCGTGGCCACCTTCTCATTCCTAACTACTAAAGAACATGACGACTGCAAGCTTCTCTTTTTAGAGTAGAAGCAGACACATGTTTTTTTCTGCTGGAAAACAAATTACATACGCCTGAGGAAGTTTGAAATTCATAAAAGAATGAACTACCATCCTTCCTAAGCCCAGGCAGCAAAGGAGTGTCCATGTGAGCAACCCACCACTATAGCCCCAGAAAAAAGCCACTCTCCCCTTGCCTCTTCCCCGTACTATAGGGCAGGGGAGGGGTGAAGTGGTTTTCCCATCCCTAGCCATGCTTTCCCTCATCAGTTCAGTCAATCCTGCAACCACAAGTCCTTGCAAAAAGCACTTCTGGCAGCAGATCAAATCACACATCCAAGTTGTACTGTGGGCACCAAAGCATTGCATCCAACGCAAGGAAGCAGTTACAGCATGCGGCTGGGGACAGTAGGAGTAATACCACAAGGTTTGAAACATCTAACAGCTCAACTGAATGATGTGTAGCTACACACCTTAGCTATTTTTTCCAAGTAAGATGAAGGAAGCTGGTGAAGCTACCTAATTACATGAGACAGGAAGTAAAACTTGACTAAAGGGTAATTGCTTTTCATTCAGACTCCCAAGATAATGATTCCTTTTTTAATATTAAAGAGTCATGCCTTCTCTTTCAAGTTTGGCTGAGGAAAAAGACAAGTTGGCATAACTATCAGCTAAGCAAAACCCTGTGGAAAAAAAACATAGAAGAAAACTTCTAATCCAAACAGATTCTAGAAAAATAGAAAGACTCCTTTATACATCCCAGATACATAAAAAAAGCTCACCACAATCCAAGATTTTCATTTCAACAGAGATACAGCAAAACTTAGGAAAAAAAGCTTAAGTGGCTAGTAGGTGGCAACACAAAGAAGGAAGGAAGCAGTTCTTCAAGTTTCAGTTAAAGTGTTTCTATTCCACGACAACAAAATGACTAACAGCATGGAATACCAAACACTAACTGAAAAACTAGCATTAGGTCTTCCCTGACCTACTTATTTTAGGGTTAGCTTGTTTAGAAAAAGAAATTACCTCCAAATCCAGCATTTCTCAATTTCTGTATCCTATGCATCTCTTATTGTAAAATCATAAAACGTCACTAAACACCACTGAGAATGCTTTAAGATAGCCCATAATCCTGACAAGCAATGAACACCCACCTACATTAACCACAATTAAAATCATTACTTCATCTAATAGCATGTATCTAAAGAAATATGTTTCATCGTTAAGCCAGTAGATTCATGTTTAAAATCATAGATTCATAGAATCACTAGGTTGGAAAAGACCCACCAGATCATTGCATCCAACCATTCCTATCAAATACTAAACCACGCCCCTCAGTGCCTCATCCACCCATCCCTTAAACACCTCCTCTAGACCACTGTAAAAGAAACAAAAAATAAATAAAAGACATATGGGAAGAGCAAGTGATCAGTGCTGCAAATACCAGGATCACAATACACATCTTCTGTATGCTACCAACTGCTCTCAGATCAGAACACCTACCAGACTGCACCGTACTTTTTTTAGCATCCAAAATAATGACTGAATTAATTATGTATACACATAATTTGAGTGAGGAAAAATTATTTCCTCATCTGGTCTAGGGGATTGTTTATGCGAAAAGAGTCAGAGGGAGGGAAAAAAGGAATATTATGCAAGCATTCAAAGTTACTGAACTGGAGACATTGTCCAGAACTGTAGCCTTGACTCCTAGGCAGCTTTTAAGTGGTGAACAGTGCAAAACAAATGTACAGCAAGGCACATGAACTCAGTCAGAAAAACATGACAATGCTACTGCAATTAAAACCAGTAAAGGTGTATGCACAGTTTTCAGCCTGTCTGGCTTGATAATTACAAGTGTAACCAACAACAGCAAAATCAAACAACTTCTCTATTCGGAGCGAGTTTTTCAAGAGATCTTCAGAGAACTAAAAAAACACTTTCTACATTTACCACTGGCTTGCAATATACTATTTTCATCATTTCCATAAACAGTAGTTATAGAAACTACTGTTTCCATATGGAAAGGTTTAGATACCTTCATGAAGGTAACAGACAAACAGAATAAAGATTTTAACAAGAAAAGATGCTTCTAACAACCTAACTTGTGCACTGCTATGCTTTTTTGTTTGTGTTGCCATTACCACAAATATTTTAAGATCTTTGCAGTCTTTTTACACTGATGTTTTCCTTTATTAAAAAACAATAAAATGTATAAAAATAGTTATCTAATAAATATAAAATGCCTACAATAAAGACTATAGGCTCTGGGACAACAGAAATATACATATCCATAAAACAGGACAAGAAATTTCTGTAATGGAGAAATTATTTTTCATTATTTTAGTCCCCCTTTCAGTACAAAATCCTGGCATTTTCCAGATGAGATTTGCAAAACAAGGATTGCAAGGGCTTATCAGCTCTTCTCCTAGACACAGCTGCAGAAAGGTTTGCTACTGGAAATATTTGAGATGCAGATAAAAGACAGCCATTGTAAATTTTCTGGTGCACAGAGTGTTTCTGAATTACAGGTGTTTGCAGGCTTTCTAGCCTTCACAGAACTTTCCTAAACAACCTTAAGAAGATTTTACTTAACATACTAACAAATATGAGCCAAATGGAACCATGAGGAGGCAATGTCAGCAATTTAATTTGCGGAAGAGAAGCAATATATAGCATCAGCAACAGCACCATAAGTCTTATTTTAGCAGCAGTGTTCATTCTTGGCAGCAGAATCACAGTTGGCACCTGTAACTCTAAAGCAATATGGATGAATGATCAGAGTGCTATGCCTAGGCAACAGTCTACAGATATTAAAGGGCACACATCTAAAAGTCTACCTACTGGAAACTAAGGAAAACTACTAAAAGATGACAACTTAAAGCTGGGAGAAGAGGAAAAACACAAGAAAAGCTAGCACAATCAGGAAAAAAATCCATATTGCAGTCAGAGAATAATTTGTAACCCACAGTACATGGCATGCTTTTACTTGGAAATCTATAGCAGTACTTTAAGGCTTGAATTCAAAGCACAGTTCTGTAGTTTACAACAGCCCTTCTGCCCACACATTCTTAAAAAATATCCTATACTAAATTCAAAGACAGCAGGGGAGAACCTTGGCATTCCTTCTGCCATTACAGCTCTATCCAAGAAGGAAAGCATAACACCAACAGTCCCAGGAGGAGCTAGACTACACATTAGAACACACACTCTTCCACTAGGAAAGCCTGGAATTCAGATGCCTCATTTTTATTTAAAGGTTTGCTATGAAGTTTCATTTGAAAAAAGACAAGCAACACAACCATAAAAATTCCTAAGAGGAAACAAAGCAACTTCCACATGGCTTAGGAATTACTAATGACCCACAGTAATCTCCACCTTTACACCCTAACACACTATACTGAGTTTTTCCTACAGAAACCATATATCTGGTGATTCTAGCTAACTATGTTCTCCATGGACAGATGCACAATAATCCAGTGGCAGGGGTCAATAACAGAGCTTGGAGGAATGTAACAGAGATACTGGTATAGCAGAAACAGATTTTTAAGTATATTTGTTCAGGTAGCAATCTGTATTCACAACAGGCTACAGTCCAGCATTCCCATTCCTTCCCTGCTCACCACAACTACCCTCTCATTCCAGGTCCTGTCCCTGTATACTTATACCATTGTCCTGGTTTCAGCTGGGACAGAATTAATCTTCTTCCTCATAGCTGGTAAAGTGCTGCATTTTGGATACAGGATGAGAGTAATGTTGATAGCATGCTGATGTTTCAGTTGTTGCTGAGCAGTGCTTACACTTTGTCAAGGACTTTTCAGCTTCTGATACTGCCGCGGCAGCAAGGAGGCCAGAGATGCACAAGGAGCTGGGAGGGGGCACAGCCAAGACAGTTGACCCAAACTGACCAAAGGGACAGCCCATACCATATGTCATATTGAACAAAAAAAAAAAAAAAAAACAAACCAAAACCAAAAGCCCACACCATACAGCGGGATTTGGTGGGGGGCAGCAGCCACTGCTTGGGAATCTGCTTGCTGGCAAGCAACCGCATTGTGCATGACTTGGTTTGTACATTCCATCATCATTTTCCCTTCCTCTTCTGTCCTATTAAACTGTCTTTATCTCAGTCCGCAAGTTCTACCTTCTCCCCAACCCTGATTCTCTCCCTTATCCCACTTCAAGAGGGAAAGGAGCAAACTGGCTCTGTGGTGTTTAGCTCCCTGCTGGGTTACACAATAATCCCGTTCCACTGACAAAGTTAACCCTCACTCTCTCTTACCAGCCCACTTCCCAGACATATATCAATACTTACCAGTATGACCTCTACTGTAATCAGCACAAACAAAGGAGGAAACTAGACAATAGAAATCAAAGCTTGAGGTTGAAGGAAGAAAAGGAGAGTAAAAGTGTCTTATGCCTTCTGGGATTTCTCAGTACATCAGAAGACAAGCAGAAAATTTCCTTCCTGTCACATCAAATCTCAAACCAATATTCACAACACAAACAGACCACCTGCATCTTCCAACATGCTTCCTGCAAATTATGCCCTTGAGCTACCACATGCTTTGAAATAGGCAGACAAAAGGGGTTGTATCTGGAACATAGTTGTTGGGGAAGGAAAGAGAGGAAAAGGAGGAGAAAAATAACAACTCTGAAGATATGAGATACAAAACTGACTGAGAGGCTTTGATTCTATGGGGCTATTCTTCTCTCACTGTACTGGGAACGGAAGGGAGACTGAAGAGGGACACTGCATTGAAGTCAAACTTCAAGATACAAAATATACGTTGCAGCCTCTGCCTCGAGGGGGCTTGATATTCATGGGAGCATCAGATAGAAACAACACCACCAAAAGACAAGAGTACCTCTGCAGATAAAGTCTATTCCAAAACATCGGTGGTCTGGAAGTTCCAGCCTCACTCCCATCCCCACAAACTCCCTGATATAAAATACACCCAGTTTAACTGTCCTGACCTTCTTTTCAAACACTTATCTGTTTGAATTCTCCTTGCACATCACTCCTCCCATTGCCATACAATGGTGTAGCCCTGTAACACTGTACTGCTACTGCTAGTGGCAGTCCACAAGCTCTGCACTGCGTTTGCAAGGCCTTAGGATTAAAGCCTATCAGGCTTACTTTGGCTGAACTTTTCTTGACCTGCCTCCAACTTTTACTTGATTTAGCTGCGACAGCAATTTCTCTAATTGACCAGGTGCCTATGCCTAATTGGTTCTACTTTTGTTTACCCAGGCATTCTGCAAGCACAGTTTCATATAGATAGCAGTAACAAGCAGTGACTCTGTACAGAACGATATTCACAGCTCTATGACAATGACGCAGTGTAGAGAAACACAGGGCTGGTATGGTAGCAGAGGCCTTGAGGAGTGGAGACTGAGAATGCAGCAGATATGAGCACACGCATGGAATAAACAGCAATGGCTTGTACAGGACTCACTGGACACCCCACGACTCACCAGGATTTGGCTAAAAGAAATGCAAATCTGGACAAAATTGGTTGTAGGGGTAACAAGCAGGAAATAAATAGTATATAATATAGTGCCCTTTATGTATTTGAGTGTAAGATGTAGCTACACACCAATGAAGAGCAAAGGCACGTTAGCAAGCATATAAAAACAATTTCTAGTGGATCCCAGAGTAAGGCAGATTAAACCATCAACACAATCATGCTGCTCCTTGTGAAGGACTGTTCCTGATGCTGACAATTTGCCGTAAGAGCTCACCAACAACCAGGATGAAACCACTGACATTAGGACATTGAGCCACAGTGAGATAGTAAAGTATAACTACTTCATCTTCATTATTGCTCTTCCTTTTTCTATTAGCTCTGAATTAATGATCATTAGACTCTTAATTAAGGCTTCAATTATTCTGATAAAATTTTGACCTTCTTTTTAAGGCATATTTCCACTACTTTAGACATATAAGAGATTTTGCATGTAACACCTAAGTTAGGCCCATGCTCAGTAATTTACAGACTCACAGAAACACATGCAGAGATACAAAAAGAGAACAAGGCATCCATCAGGTACCAAGACTTTCAAAAGTGTTCCCTGCACACCAGTCACTGCTACTGGAAGAGCCCCAAGCAGGAGTACTTCAGCACCCAAAAGCTTCTGCACAATTCTGGCACCTACCACATATGGTACAAAGATGAGCACTAGGCCTTCTCTCCCTTAGAGCACAAAGATTCAACCCTTCCCTCAAATTACACGTGATTCATCTCTTCACCAGAGCTGCTCCCCAGACGTACCTGTGAAAAACAGCCTGTGAAACAAGTTGATGACAAGGCACTGCAAAGCACTGTAGATGGTGTAGCAAAAGGTGTAAAGAAAAACAGCAAAAACCTCACTAGCAAAATACTCATTACCCAGAAAGAATCAGAGAAATTAAAACAGTTCACCCTCTAACCTGAAGAGTAGCAACCCTGAGTCACTAACATCAAGATCTTAATGCAATGCACATCCCAGTAGTAAAAAATGTTTAGGGAGGAAGTAGTAATTTGTGAAATAAACTTCATAGGAAATACTCCCATAAAAGAAACACTTAATGATTCAAAATGGGTCTACAAAATAAGCAGTCTAGTTAAGGAAAAACAGTTCTATTGTTTCTAGTTCATACACATTTTAAGACATCTTTTTTCTTTACTTCTTTGTCAGTATTAAAACTAAAATAACTTTCCAAAGTGATTTCGTTTTGATATTTAGTATTTTACAGTGTTCTCTCTTGCTAGTGCACATGCACACAACATTAATCAGCAAGTACTCCATATGGTTAATATAACCACCATTCTAACAATGTCTTACAGAAAACCAAAGTCCAATGACAGGACAGGAAACAGGTTATGCACATAACCATAGAAGGAATCCTCTTATCTTGCAATCACTAAAAGACCTAACATCTGCATTTATTAAAGCTGCATAAATCACTTAAGTTAAAGCATGATCTACCTCATTGCTTCTCATTAAAAAAAAAAGCCAAAACAAACAAACCAAACCAAAACCTACACATTTTGGGCACTGTAATCGAACCAAGCAGCTGTTATCAGGAGACATCCGAGCCCTGCGCTCAGAACTAGCAGGACTACCACCACCTGCTCCCAGACAAACTCCACCAAGAGCCTGGCTGAGGGACAGGGCAGAACCTGTGTGTAACTGCAAGAGTCAGGTCTCTTCTATGGCCAGCGTCTAGTGAGGGCCTCATCTGTCCTTCTGACCCCTGATCCATGTGTTCCTGAATCCAGCTCCCACCGGCTGCTGGGTCTAGCCAAGTACCTTTCCTCGGGGCTGCCCTGCAGCTCAGTGATGAGGCAGTCAGCAGGGGGTTGATGACCTGATGATTCCTCCTGTCCCTACAAGGTCTAATCTAAAAGTCTGGGATGATTCATGTCTTACTACCTTCCCTTTGATTTCTTAACCAGGTCCACAATGCATTATTCCCCACCCTACATGAGGGGGAGAAAGATCCTTCTCTGTAGGATTGCAGAAGACCATATTTAGCCCAATTTGATGCCATTTGCAGTACTTCAGGCAACAAAGACCTCCAGACCTGCTGAGCATGGGGAAGAAGGGCACATCTCCCAGCACGCCTGATCCTACTGTAAATAAGTCAACTAATCCTCTTCTGAACAACTTGAGTCCTCCAAAACAATTATTTCAGAAGATGGGTAAAGACATCAGTCAGTCTGTGTTGTCCATGTCCATAAAGCTCTTGAATAAATATAGGCTAAGTATGTCTATAGAGCTCTCACTAATGTTTCTATCTCTTTTTACACAAGCCTTACACAAAAATAATGTTCTGGTGGCACAGTAAAGGTACCCTTCCCAGCGACACGGGCAGCAACGCTCCCAGGCACAGGGAAACATCGTTCCTAGGGAACCGGCAAAGCTGCAGTTGTTCCCGGGGCACACAAGCAACGCCATTCCAAGGGGACAGAGAAGGCACCGCTCACAGGGACACGGACAGCACCGATCCAGGGTAGGCGGAAGGAGACATTCCAAGGGACAGGGCACCACCGTCCCACGAGGAGGACACGGGCAGCGCCGTTCCCAGGGACGGGGAAGGACACGTTCCAAGGCACAGGGAAGCACCGTGCCGAGGGGAACATGGGCAGCAACGTTCCAAGGAGACTGAGAAGGAGACGTTCCCAGGCACATGGACAGAGCCGTTTCCAGATAAGGAGAAAGACACCTTCCCAGGGACGCAACATCGCCGTTCCCAGATACGGGGAAAAACACTTTCCAAGGGACACGACGTCGCCGTTCCCAGATGCGGGGACAGACACCTTTCAAGGAACACGGCAGCGCCGTTCCCAGGTGCGGTGACAGACACCTTCCGAGGGACATGATCAGCGCCGTTCCCAGATACGGGGACAGACACCTTCCCATGGACACGGGCACCGCCCGGGCCTGGCGGGCCGCGCACCCCGGCAGGGCCTGACTCAGCGCCGCGGCACCGGCAACGCGGGGAGAGGAAGGGAGGGAAGGGAGAGAAGACAGACAGGGAGGAGAAGAGCCCGAGGAGGGGGTGTCGCTGCCCGCTTACCCGTCCTCGCTCTTGCTCTTCTGTTTCTTGCCCATGGCGGCCCCGCCGCTCACGTCGCCGCCTCAGCGCCGCCCGCGCGCAGCCCCGCGCATGTGGGGGGTGTGTGGGGGGGAGGCCCCACGCGCACCGCACCGCGCATGCGCGCCCCGTCCCGGCATGCACCGCGCGCGGGAGAGAGAGCGGCCGCGGCGGTGCCGCCTCCCTTACACACGCACATCCCCCCCCACAACAGCCCTCGCCTCCGCGCGCTGGCGCCCCCTGCCGGCTGGAGGTGTGAGGCGCGGGGAGG